>CAWUFW010003123.1:1200000-1924715 GCA_963921515.1 Calotriton arnoldi | reverse complement strand
ACTTTGGCCTGAGCCAAGTATCTAAGCACATTTGACCTGACAGCTGGCTACTGGCAGATCAGACTAGCTGATGATGCAAAGCCAAAGACAGCATTCTCAACCCCTAGTGGGCATTATCAATTTGTGGTAATGCCCTTTGGTCTGAAGAATGCACCTGCCACTTTTCAGAGGTTGGTGAATACAGTCCTTACAGGTCTGAAGCTTCATAGTGCAGCATATCTAGATGATATTGCTGTCTTTAGCTCCACCTGGGAGGATCACCTGGTCCACCTCAGAAATGTTTTGCAGACCCTGCAGAAAGCAGGCCTAACTATCAAGGCCACAAAGTGCCAGATAGGGCAGAGTCAGGTTGTGCACCTGGGCCACCTTGTGGGTGGAGGCCAGGTTCAACCATTGCAGAGCAAAGATCCAGACCATCATGGACTGGACTGCTCCAACTACCCAGACTCAGGTGAGAGCCTTTTAGGCCTGACTGGGTACTATAGGAGATTTGTCAAAGGGTATGGATCAATAGTGACACCCCTGAATGACTTAACTTCCAAGAAAATGCCCAAAAGGTTCAGTGGACAGTTAGCTGTCAAAAGGCATTTGATGACCTGAAGCTAGGCCATGTGCACTGCTCCCATTCTACAGAGTCCTGATTACTCCAAGAAGTTCATTGTCCAAACAGATGCATCTGAATTGGGGGTAGGGGCTGTACTGTCACAATTGAATGATGAAGGTCAGGATCAGCCAGTAGCTTTTATTAGCAGAAGGCTGACCCTAGAGAGAAAGCGTTGGTCAGCCATAGAGAGGAGGCCTTTGCTGTGGTTTGGGTTCCTGAAGAAGTTGAGGCCATACTTGTTTGGTACTCACTTCCTTGTTCAAACAGACCACAAGCCCTTCCTATGGCTAAAAACAAATGAAGGGTGAAAACCCCAAACTGCTTAGGTGGTCCATTTCCCTACAGGGGATGGACTTTACAGTGGAACATAGACCTGGGAGTAACCATGCCACTGCAGATGGACTCTTCTAGGTACTTCCACTTCAGAACATGGAGACTCACTGGTCAAGGTTAGTTTAATGTCCCTACGTTTGGGGGGTTGTGTAGGAGAGTAGGATCTGCTTCACATAGGTACCCCCACTTTTGCGGATGCTTCACTGTTTTTCGACTTTAGTCTGGCTGGGGCCCTGCTAATCAGAACCCCAGCCTAGCTGCTTCCCTCTCTAAAATGGTTTCCATGTGCCCTAGGCACATCTCTGATTGGAATCTGAGTGCCCTTATAAGTCCCTAGTATATGGCATACTATGTACCCAGGGCATAGGTACCTCAGAGGCCTACCAGGGGCTGCAGCATGTATTGTGCCACCCCTGGAAGGCCATCCAAAATGACACCACAGGTCTGCTACTGCAGCCTTTGTAAGGTGGTGCATGCACCCCTTACAGTGGTATAGGCTACCTATATCACTACCATTGTTGTAGGAGAGTAGGATCTGCTTCACATGGGTACCCCCACTTTTTGCTGATGCTTCACTGTTTTTCGACTTTAGTCTGGCTGGGGCCCTGCTAATCAGAACCCCAGCCTAGCTGCTTCCTCTCTAAAATGGTTTCCATGTGCCTTAGGCACATCTCTGATTGGAATCTGGAGTGTCCTTATAAGTCCCTAGTATATGGTATACTATGTACCCAGGGCATAGGTACCTCAGAGGCCTACCAGGGGCTGCAGCATGTATTGTGCCACCCCTGGAAGGCCATCCAAAATGACACCACAGGTCTGCTACTGCAGCCTGGGTAAGGTGGTGCATGCACTCCCTTACTGTGATATAGAGCTACCTATATCACTACACAAATCACACACATATAAACCTAGAAGTCACTCCTATGGCAGGCCTTATCAATCCGGAAGGCAGAGTGCGTGGTTCCTATGTGAGAGGGTGCCCTGCATGAGCTGGGCCCCTCTGCAGCGTTCGGAGACCCTTCTCTGATGCTGTTTGTAGTGCAGCCCGACCATATACTCTTAAGCACATTATAACCTCGTTAAATGCTAACTTTGGGATGGCTGCACGGAAACATGTCGTGTTTGGTGTCAAACATCTTGGAATACTACCCCCCGCCACTTCTGGCGGCGGGGTAGCATCTCCACCCTTCTAGAGGAAGAGACATGTACACACCGGTATACCCGGTACTGACTTTCCAGAGCCCTGGCATCACAAAATGGATGCCGCTGCCACAGACACGAGTCTGGCCTCCTGCTGCTGACCGAAACTCCGGCAGGGGAGGCCTGGACAATAGGTTTCCTGTCCCAGGGAGGTGTAACCACCTCCCCAGACAGGATAGTGTGTATTGGGGCTGGGCGGAGCACTCTCTGGTGCTTTGAAGTCCTGCACTGGGGGCACATTTGGTGTCCCTGTGCATACCCCAGTTCAAACCGGCTCAGGGGCTTCCAGCCCCTGCTCTGGCACGAAACTGGACAAAGGGAAAGGGTGTAACCACCCTCTGCCCCTGACCCTCCCATAGGTGGGTCCACAGAGTATGTCCAACCCCTACCTTAGTATAAGTATGGGACCCCAGTCCTTAGGACTTTAGATTAACCTGGATGAAACTCCGACACAGAATCCTGGACCTTCGACTACTCTACTTCAAGATTAGAGGACTGAAGAATCTCCCTTGGGGTCAAGGAGTGACTCCCCTGCTTGGCAGGCACCAACGAAGCAATTGTCCGGTCTGCATCGCTGAAGCTCCCGCTGGACGCCTTGAAGTCTTTGCATCACCAGAGGTGGATTTCCAGACTTCTCCGAGGCTGCCCTGAGCTCCCAGCAAAGCTGAGGCCCGTAGCTGTCGTGGGTAACAGTGGAACCGTGACCCCTGGGCACCGATTGCATTTGCAAGTGCATCCTCTTCTGGGTCTCCCACGAAGTCGTGCTTTGGGCTCCGAGTAGCCCCAGCCTCCAGCACCAACTACACTGAAGATGACTGGCCTCCACTCCACGAGTGTCCTGTGAGCCAGCTCCACGTGCATCGACTCGAGGCTCCTTCGCAGTCGCTAGTCCGTTGGCTAGTAGGTCCTCCCGAAGGCCAATCTTCTTCTGCTTGGGCTCCCTGGTTGCTTTAGGCGTGCCCTGACGTACCCTTGCTGGGTGAGTCCCACAGACCTTGCTGGTCTGCAACATCGTCCTTCTTCCATTTCCATTAGACTTGCCGTTGCCAAGGCTTGTTGGGTCCAATCCGGTCGCCGACACCCCTGCAATCGACAGACGTTGTGGGGCAGCTGGAATCCAGCTACTGGTTGTCGTCGACGCCTCCTGGACCTCGTGGCTGAAGAGTCCAGACGACCATCAACCTACCTGAAGCACTCGACATCGGTGGGCATCTACTCATCGCCTTCCTGGTCACTGGCTAGTGACCCAGACTCTGTCCCCTCTGCTTTCAGGTTCTTCAGATCTTCGATCCACCTTTGGATCCACCCGAACACTTTCGACTTGGCCGCCAGCAGCACTTTGCAGCAGATCGCCATTGAAAGCGGCGACGAAACCCAACCCCGAAAGACACCTATGCACCCGGCTCCCTGGGTGAGGTAACTCGAGTACTCCGGTGCTCCCATGGGTATTGACACTAGAACAGCCTAGTTCTCAAAGGGATTTGCTCCAAGTCCTCCTCTAAGTGTCCCTTTTCTTTTAAATTCCAACCGCGACTTTCCCCATAGAAGTCAACGGCGATTTGCGGCTGTGTTCATACACTGCACGCTGCCCCCGTGGGTCCCCTGTGTCACTACCTTGGGTGGTTCCTTGTGGTCCAAGCACTTCTACAGGCTCTAGGCCCTGTGTCTAGCTCAGTCGTGGTTCTTATACCACTTTATTGGTATATGGTTTGGTACGCCCCTAGGGCTCAAACGTGTAATTGTGCTATTACTGTAGATAACTAACTTATAACTTATGTACTTCGAACTCTAGCCTCATAAAGAGACTAGAGGGGTGTGTTTAGCAATAAATACATATATTTTGAATATATACCTGGTGTGGTCCTCTTTCATTTGGTCACTCAAGAGATTATAGACTGGTAAAACAAGCTGCTTTACATTCCTTCAAGACTTAGCCTGAGAGGCTGCTCTCCATAGCTACCACTAGGATAGCTTTCAATAAGGTTGTCTTTAACCTATCTCCAATAAGGGGTTGTTTGGACTGGTGCAAGTTGCCCACTATAATTAGTGGACAGCATATGCCAGGCCAACTTCTCACATTGGTGTGCAGCGTGTGGGATTCCAGCTTGCTATTGTTTTACCAGATAATCTCAATTGAATTGATCAACTGAGAACCACTAAGGGTACCTAAGGTACATATAAATCAAGCTTAGTAATACAGTAAGATCTACTGAACTTAAAGTTGTGTGTTAAGGGATAGCACACCCTTTCTACAACTCAAGAGAGTTTAGTAGGCCACACTAGAGTAGGTAGTGCATACACCACACCTCACTAGTAATGTCTTCAAAGCCAGGACCCAGTGAGTCCTTGCCAGAAGCCAGTGGGCTTCTTCCCTCCAAGTATGATAAACTCCCATTCTTGGAATTGAGAGCATTGTGCAATACTAGGAAGCTGAAGGCAGGTAAAAGTGCCAGCACCCAACACCTCAGGGAGGTGTTACTGGCTGATGATCTCAGCAGGCCCCTAGGGTCTGAAGGGGTAGGCAGAGAGGGTGGGGCAGAAGATGAGGAAGGGGTCAGGGGTGAAGAAACCCAGGCCCCCCTCTAGAAACTGGCCAGGAAGGTGAAAATGACCTTGTTCTGGAAAACCCAATTCCTCCTGTGGAGGAGAGGAGGATCAGACTGACCTCCCCTTGTCCCCCAGGAAGAATACTGAGTGTGCCCAGAAGATCTAGATCTCCTTCTCAGGAGTCTAACCACTCTGACACCTCAATAGGGACCTCTGTCTCCTCTCATAGGAGGGAATCCTCTCATGAAAGGAGAAAGAGATTGCTTCAGTATGAACAAGCCCAGCTTGAGCTCAGAAAGCAGCAATTGGCTATAGACAGGAGTCCCTAGATCTCTAAAGAGAGAAAAAAGATGGGACTAGAGTCCCATGGTGGCAGCAATTTCCCCAGAGATAGGGAAAGGTCTTATGACCATAGAAACCTGAGCAAGATTGTCCCTCCCTACCAGAGTGGGGATGACATCCACAAATGGATAACTGCACTGGAGAGGGCCTGTAAAGTACAGAGGGTCCCTCAGGAGCAGTGGGCAGCAATCTTGTGGCTCTCCTTTGCAGACAAGAGGTAGAGACAAGCTCCTCACTGTAAGAGAAGAGGATGCTGACAATTACAAAGTCTTGAAGAGTGCTCTGATTGATGGGTTTGGCCTAACAACTGAACAATACAGGTTAAAGTTCAGAGATACCCAAAAGCATAGACTCAAGACTGGGTAGACTATGTGGATTGTTCTGCTAAGGCTCTGGAAGGTTGGTTGATGGGCAGTAAGGTATGTGACTTCACAGGATTGTACAATATTATCATGAGGGAGCAGATTCTTAATAATTGTCAAAATCAGCTGTTGCATCAGTACCTGGTGGACTCTGATCTGACCTCTCCCCAAGAATTGGGAAAGAAGGCAGACAAATGGGTCAGAACCAGGGTGAGGCAGAAGGTACAGAACCAAGGTGGTGACCCAAAGAAGCAAGATTCTAAGAACTCTGATAAGGGTGGGGAGAAGGGTAAAGGCCAGAAGTCTTCACAAGCCCCCAAAAATCTTCTTCAGGTGGGGATTCACAGTCTAACAAAGGAAAGGCCAAAAGAAACCATGGTGCAAGGTCTGTAAGCAAAGACCCACTGGACCAGTGATTGCACCAAGTCCAAAGACTCTACTCCAGCCCCACCAATGCCCCTAATGCACCTGCTCCCCCTAGTGCAGTTACAGTTGGTGGTGGGACTGCACAAGCCAAGGGTTTAGTAGGGTTGACCCTGGGTAAGGAGATGAGCTCTGACCTAGTCAGAGAACTCACTCAGGCTGTCCTAGTCTGTGATGGAGGCATGGATGTGACCTCCTCTGTGAGTCCCAGTAATCTGGGCAAGTACAGGCAACAGCCCTTAATCAATGGAAAAGAGGCTTTGGCATTTAGGGACACAGGGGCAAGTGTCACCATGGTGACACAAGACCTTGTGGATCCTGGGCAGATTATACTTGGTGAAATGTACCAAGTGACCAATGCTAGCAATGTCAGAACAGACCATACTCTGGCAGTTGTTAACTTCTCCTGGGAGGGGTAACTGGCCTTAAGAAGGTTGTGGTAAGTGCAGACCTACCAGTTGAATGCTTGCTTGGCAATGATCTAGAAACTTCAGCTTGGGCAGAAGTGGGCTCAGGACTCATGCAGAAATGCTGGGCATCCCTGCAGATGTGTTTGCTGTGACCAGGTCACAATCCAAAATGTCTAACACTGAACAGGCCTTGGATTCTGGAATAATGGACCAAGTGCCCTCCAAGAAGAGGAGTAGTAGGGTAAAGGCAGTGCCTTCCCCCTTGGCTCAGAAGGAAGATCAGTCTTGAGGGGGATGATCTCAGTCCTGAGGAAGGAACTGTCGCAGAGGAGCTTGAACCTGACCAGGTTGAGTTCTTGGGGACAGGGGCCCTTCCAGGGCAGATCTGAGCCAGGAGCAGCAGAGCTGCCCCTCTCTTGAACCCCTCAGACAGCAAGCTGCTGCTGAGGCTGCTGGAAAGCTAGTAGTCCCCATACAGTGTATTGGGATGATGGACTCTTGTACTCAGAGTGTAGAGACCCCAAGCCTGGTGCCACCAGGAGGTTGGTTATACCTCTGAAGTTCAGGGGCTTCCTATTGACCCTAGCCCATGACATTCCCTTTAGCAGGTCACCTGGGCCAGAACAAGACTTGGGACAGAATTGTCCCTCACTTTCACTGGCCCCACATGTCTGAAGACACCAAGGAGTTTTGTCGCTCCTGTGTAACCTGCCAGGCCAGTGGCAAGGCAGGTGGCACCACAAAGGCCCCCCTTATACCACTACCTGTGGTGGGGGTTCCCTTTGAAAGGGTGGGGATCCACCTTTGGATCCACCCGAACACTTTCGACTTGGCCGCCAGCAGCCATTTGCAGCAGATCGCCATTGAAAACGACGACGAAACCCGACCCCGAAAGACACCTATGCACCCGGCTTCCCTGGGTGAGGTAACTCGAGTACTCCGGTGCTCCCGTGGGTATAGACTCTAGAACAACCCAGTTCTAAAGGGGTTTGCTCAAGTCCTCCTCTAAGTGTCCCTTTTCTTTAAAATTCCAACCGCTACTTTCCCCATAGAAGTCAACGGCGATTCGCGGCTGTGTTCTCACACTACACGCGTCCCCCGTGGGTCCCCTGTGTCACTACCTTGGGTGGTTCCTTGTGGTCCAAGCACTTCTACAGGCTCTAGGCCTTGTGTCTAGCTCAGTGGTTCTTATACCACTTTATTGGTATATGGTTTGGTACGCCCCTAGGGCTCAAACGTGTATTTGTGCTATTACTGTTGATAACTAACTTATAACTTATGTACTTCGAACTCTAGCCTCATAAAGAGACTAGAGGGGTGTGTTTAGCAATAAATA
This sequence comes from Calotriton arnoldi, assembly GCA_963921515.1. Lineage (NCBI taxonomy): Eukaryota > Metazoa > Chordata > Amphibia > Caudata > Salamandridae > Calotriton > Calotriton arnoldi. The sequence continues at coordinate 1,917,158 of CAWUFW010003123.1, read as the reverse complement.
CATATATTTTGAATATATACCTGGTGTGGTCCTCTTTCATTTGGTCACTCAAGAGATTATAGACTGGTAAAACAAGCTGCTTTACATTCCTTCAAGACTTAGCCTGAAGGCTGCTCTCCATAGCTACCACTAGGATAGCTTTCAATAAAGGTTGTCTTTAACCTATCTCCAATAAGGGGTTGTTTGGACTGGTGCAAGGTGCCCACTATAATTAGTGGACAGCATATACCAGGCCAACTTCTCACAGTCTGCACACCTGTTCCCTCTTTCTACACCCCTTTTGCCTGTTTCTGCAACTCTCTTGCCTCTTTCTGCAGTTCTCTTGCCTCCTTCTGTACCTCACTTGCCTCTTTTTGCACTTCTCTTGCTTCTTTCCACACCTCTGTTGCTTGTTTCTGCACTTCTCTTGCATCTTTCTGCACCTCTGTTGCCTCTTTCTGCACCTCACTTGCTTCTTTATTCACCCCTGTTCCCTCTTTCTGCACCTTTCCTGCCTGTTTCTGCACCTCTCTTGCCTCTTTCTGTACCTCTGTTTCTTCTTTCTGCACTTCTCTTGCTCTTTCTGCACCCTTCGTGCCTCTTTCAGCACCTCTGTTGGTTCTTTCTGCACTTCTATTCCTTCTTTCAGCACCCCTCCTGTCTTTTTCTGTACCTCTCTTACCTCCTTGTGCACCTGTGTTGGTTCTTTCTGCACTGCTCTTGCTTCTTTCTGCACCTCACTTGCCTCTTTCTGCCCTTCTCTTGCTTCTTTCTACACCTCTGTTGCTTCTTTCAGCAATTCTCTTGCCTCTTTCTGCACCCCTATTGCCTCTTTAAGCACCTCTGTTGCTTCTTTCTGTACTTCTCTTGCTTCTTTCTGTACCCCTCTTGCCTCTTTCTGTACCCCTTTTGCCTCTTTCTCCACCTGTCTTGCCTTTTTCTGCCTTTCTCTTGCCTCTTTCTGCACCTCTTTTGCTTCTTTCTGCATTTTTCCTGCCTCTTTTTTACCCCTCTTGCCTCTTTCTGTACCTCTGTCTGTTCTTTCTGCACTGCGCTTGCTTCTTTTTATACCTCTGTTGCATATTTCTGCATCCCTCTTGCCTATTTCTGTACCCCTCGTGCCTCTTTCTGCACCTCTCTTGCCTCTGTCTGCACAGCTGTTCCCTCTTTCTACGCCCCTTTTGCCTGTTTCTGCAACTCTCTTGCCTCTTTGTGCACTTCTCTTGCTTCTTTCTGCACCCTTCTTCCCTTTTCCTGCACATCTCTTGCCTTTTTCTGTACCTCTTTGCTTCTTTCTGCACTTCTCTTGCTCTTTCTGCACCCGTTGCGCCTCTTTCAGCACCTCTGTTAGTTCTTTCTGCACTTCTCTTCCTTCTTTCTGCACCCCTCCTGCCTCTTTCTGTACCTCTCTTGCCTCTTTGTGCACCTCTCCTACCTCTTTCTGCACCCCTCTTGCTTCTTTTTGCACCTCTGTTAGTTCTTTCTGCACTGCTCCTGCTTCTTTCTGCACCTCTTGTGCAAATTTTGGTATCCCTCTTGCCTCTTTATGCACTCCTCTTCCCTATTTCTCCACCTCTCTTGCTTCTTTCTACACTTCTCTTGCTTCTTTATGCACTGCTCTTGCTTCTTTCTGTACCTCTCTTGCAAATTTCTGTATCCCTCTTACCTCTTTCTGCACTCCTGTTCCCTCTTTCTGTACCTTTCTTGCCTGTCTCTGCACCTCTCTTTCCTCTTTCGGCACCTCTGTTGCTTCTTTCTGCACTTCTCTTGCCTCTTTCTGCACCTCTGACTTAGAGGTAGTATAATCCCCCTTCCCTATTATGTACTAGGGCCTTACAGGGGAGGTCATGCCAATCACAGGGGTACCCCAACCCATAGTGTACCCTAGGGTTCGTAGGTGTTTTCACGGTATTCTAAGTGTCTTTCAGCATAGCACTGGCTCCTGGCCTGGTTAGTCAGAGTCAGTTACCACCAGTACCAGTCAGCAAAAAGTTGGGAGCACAGGATGACTTTGCAACAAGGCCTCTTTCTGCACCTCTGTTGGTTCTTTCTGCATATCTCTTGCTTCTTTCTTCACCTTTCTTCCTCTTTCTCGGCACAGTTTAGTTGGAGTTCTGTTGCTTCTTTCTGCATTTCTCTTGCTTCTTTCTGCCCCTTTCTTCCTCTTTCTGCACATGTCCTACCTCTGTAGGCATAGTTAGAATTTAGCATTTAAAAAACCTTGAAATTCACTGAAAAAACCATAGGTTTCAGGGATGTTATAGTTAGAAATTAGCATTTAAAAAACCTGTGAAATTCACTGAAAAAACCATAGGTTTTAGGGACGTTATAATTAGAAATTAGCATTTAAAATACCTTAGAAATTCACTGAAAAAACCACAGGTTTCAGGGACGTTATAGTTAGTTGGACATTTCACTCATACAAAACCAGAGAAATTCGGCCGTTATAGTATATATATATATATATATATATATATATATATATATATATATATATTCACTGAAAAAACATAGGTTTCAGGGACGTTATAGTTAAAAATTAACATTTAATAAACCTTAGAAATTCACTGAAAAAACCATAGGTTTCAGGAACGTTATAGTTAGTTGAACAGTTCACTCATATAAAACCAGAGAAATTCTGTTATTATAGTTAGTAGAGCTAACTATAACTCGCGCCCCTGCAGTGCACTGCTGATGACGTCACATATTACATCATTCATGACATGCTCAGTGACATCACTGATGACATCACTGATGCAGATTGTGGCAGGGCCTACTCACAGAGCCGGACACCTGTTGGACGTTGTCTTTACAGATTGTCCGTTTCTAAAGCATAAGCAAAACCTACAACTCCACTGGTCCGACCACTCAGCAGTGATGCTAAATCTTACCTTGCCCCCTCCAATAATCCCTAAGCATTACCCAGGTAGAAGTCAAGAAAGGTATCTCTGGCATTGTACAGACAAAATAGCCTTCACCACACACCTGAATCAGAACACTCCCTGTTTTTCACATGACTCAGAGGCAGCTGCCTCAATTTATCATGATTGGATTACAGCAGCGGTTCAAGCTTCCATTCCCCGAAGAGTAGGTAAAACTCGCAGGACAGTGCCCACGAACCTTGGTTCTCCGAGGAACTAAGATTAGCAAGAATGCTTTGCCGCAGACAAGAAAGATGCTGGCGTCAACTTTACAATCCCAGGAAGAAAGAACTCTACAAGATTAAATTAGCACAATACAAAGAATTAATTCGGGAAACTAAAATTAGCTATTTCTCAGAAAAAATAGAAAAAGCGAAGAACAACGCTAAAGAGCTATTTGAGACAGTGTTGAAATTAAGCCACGTGCAGGACACTACCCAAAGTACTATGGACCAAGCCTTCTGCAATACCTTAGCGTCTTCCTTTTGTAACAAAGTGTCCGCCATTTACAATACTTTTGCCTCAAGTTCGGATAACAATCAGAACCTGCAGGCACTGACAGACTCCGTAATTTCAGCTGCACAGCCTACATTTAGAATCTGACCCACCACTATTTGCCAACTTTACAAAAATTTCCCCTGAACAGATTGTTAAACATCTCTTAGCCACCAAATCCGGCTCTCCACTGGATCCTTGCCCTCCCAAAGTAATCCATATGATAGTGGACACAGTTGCTTACCCACTTCTGGAGGTACTCAATACCACCATAGAATCAGGGATGTTTCCCAAAAGATGGAAAAAAACATCTATTTTACCTCTGCTAAAAAAGCCCAGCATGGATAAATCAGACCCAGGGAATTACCGTCCCATTTCCCGTCTGCCTTTGCCAGCTAAAATCTTGGAAACACATATGAACCAAGAATTAGCTAATTTCATCGAGATTAATCATGTGTTAGATTCCACCCAATATGGCTTCAGAACAAAGCACAGTACTGAACTGGCCTTAATTAAGGCAACAGAGGAAATAAGACAGGCAGTTGACGATGGATGTTCGGCAGCATTGATATTACTAGACCTGTCAGCCGCTTTTGATACGGTAGATCACGGCACCCTTTTAAAACGGCTTCAAGAGACAAGGATAGTAGGCCCAGCCCTTGCACTCCTCAGTTCTTTTTTATCAGATCGAGAGCAGTTTGTCGAAATAGAAGGCTTTAAATCGCAGTGTTTCAGGCTTCCATGTGGGGTGCCACAGGGCTCATCCCTGAGCCCCACCTTGTTTAATATCTACGTTACACCACTGGCCCGCTTGATTAAAGCCCATGGATTTGACCTAGTATCGTATGCGGATGATACCCAGATTGTCGTTTCCATCTCTAGTAAAATTCACGACACAGCTCACAACTTTAAGGAATGCATGAGAAGTGTAGGAGTTTGGATGGCAGAAAACTGCCTCAAGCTGCACTCAAATAAAACAGAGGTTCTTCTCTTTGGCAGAGATACATTGCTCTGGTGCTCAGAATGGTGGCCCTTGGAGTTGGGGACGCCTCCCTCCCCTGTCCCCAAGGCAAAAAATCTGGGAGTCATCATTGACACCATCTTATCTTTTTTACATCATGCAAAGATGCTCTCTTCATCAATTTCGTTCACTTTGAAAATCCTGAGGAAAATTCTCCCATTTATCCCATTAGATTTACGGAAAACAGTGGTAGGAGCTTTGGTTCTATCTAAACTCTACTACTGTAACGGGATACTGGTTGGAGTAAACAAATCAGTGGTTACAAACACGCTTGACCCCGTCTTCTCTTCCAGCAAGCACATCTCCTTCAGCCACGCCACCGGACTCCACTGGACCGACCACAGCTGCGTCCACTTCAGCTTCAGAAAGACTGCGACCCACCACCACCCGCAACAGGCTCCCGCCGGAGCTGGAGCAAGATCACCGCCGAGCAGCTCACCGCCTCCCTCAGCCAGAACACACCCACCAACACAACGGACCCAAACGAAGCAGCCAGCAACCTCGCCAAGTGGCTGACCGCCTGCGCCGACGACCTCGCACCACTAAAAACCCTCCCAGCAGACCCGGAAGCAAGAAAACCCCTTGGTTCACCAACGAACTCAAGGAATCCAAGAAGAACTGCCGCACTCTCGAGAAAGCCTGGCGACTCGACCAGACCACAGACAACAGGACCGCCCTCAAGCACGCCACCCGCAAACACCACCAGCTGATCCGTGCCACCAAGAAGTCGGCACTCAAAGAACGACTGGACAACAACGCCCACGACAGCAAGGAACTTTTCAGCATCGTTAAAGAGTTCTCCAACCCCAGCGCCGGAAACAACGACATCACCCCCTCGCAAGACCTCTGCAACTCACTCGCCGCGTTCTTCCACCGCAAGATCACCGACATACATAACAGCTTCGACGCACAGACCACGCACCCTACCGCCGAACCAACGCCCGCCACCACCACCCTCTGCAACTGGACCCCGATCAGCACCGAAGACACCACCCGCACGATGAACTCCATCCACTCCGGATCACCAACCGACCCCTGCCCACACCACGTCTTCAACAAAGCCGACGCCACCATCGCACCCCATCTCCGGGACATCATCAACTCCTCCTTCCACACCGCCACCTTCCCGGAGAGCTGGAAGCACGCCGAGCTTACCGCCCTCCTGAAGAAACCAACGGCGGACCCCACCGACCTCAAGAACTACCGTCCCATCTCTCTCCTTCCGTTTCCGGCCAAAGTCATCGAGAAGACCGTCAACAGACAGCTTGCCGCCTTCCTCGAGACGAATGGATCCCTCGACCCCTCGCAGTCTGGGTTTCGGGCCAACCACAGCACCGAGACCGCCCTTATCGCAGCCACCGACGACATCAGAACCCTAACCGACAACGGGGAAACAGCAGCCCTCATCCTCTTGGACCTCTCCGCGGCGTTCGACACCGTCTGCCACCGCACCCTAGTGAAGCGCCTCAGCAACATCGGAATCCGAGAGAAAGCACTGGAATGGATCATCTCGTTCCTCGCCAGAAGAACCCAGAGAGTCCGCCTCCCCCCGTTCAGATCCGAGGCCACCGAAGTCATCTGCGGCGTTCCACAAGGATCTTCACTCAGTCCAACCCTCTTCAACGTCTACATGAGCCCCCTCGCAGCCATCGCACGCCAACACAACCTCAACATCATCTCCTACGCCGACGACACCCAGCTGATCCTCTCCCTCACCAACGACCCCACCACCGCCAGAGCCAACCTACACGACGGGATGAGAGACGTCGCCGACTGGATGAGGAACAGCCACCTTAAACTGAACTCAGACAAGACGGAAGTCCTCATCCTGGGCTCATCACCCTCCGCCTGGGACGACTCTTGGTGGCCCCCGGCCCTGGGCACCGCGCCCAAGCCAACGGACCACGCACGCAACCTGGGCTTCATCCTGGACTCCTCCCTGTCGATGACCAGACAAGTCAACGCCGTCTCATCTTCGTGCTTCAACACCCTGCGCATGCTCCGCAAGATCTTCAGATGGATCCCCACTGAAACCAGGAAGACCGTCACCCAGGCACTCGTCACCAGCCGACTGGACTATGGGAACACCCTCTACGCCGGAACCACAGCCAAACTTCAAAAAAGACTCCAGCGCATCCAGAACGCCTCCGCACGACTCATCCTGGACATCCCCCGACACAGCCACATCACCGGACACCTGAAAAGACCTGCACTGGCTCCCCGTCAGCAAGAGAATCACGTTCAGACTCCTCACCCACGCACACAAGGCCCTCCACGACCTGGGCCCCAACTACCTCAACGACCGCATGACCTTCTACACGCCCACCCGCCAGCTACGATCAACCAGCCACGCCCTCGCCACCGTACCACGCATCCGCAGAGCCACCGCCGGAGGAAGATCCTTCTCCTACCTGGCAGCCAAGACCTGGAACTCCTCCCCACTCACCTTCGGCGAACCCAGGACCATCTCTCCTTCAGGAAGCAGCTCAAGACCTGGCTGTTCGAGCAGTAACTTACCCCCTCCCCAGCGCCTTGAGACCCTCCCGGGTGAGTAGCGCGCTCTATAAATGCCGTGATTGATTGATTGATTGAAAACTACAGGTACTCCAAAACTCCGCAGCCCGGTTGCTGTTTGGTCTAGCCACATTTTCATAGGCTAGACAGGCTCTTAACACCTTGCACTGGCTGCCTGTGGAGAAACGAATTAAGTTCAAGGAACTTTGTATCGCCTTTAAGGCCTTGCATAACCTTGGTCCGATATACTTGACAGATAGGTTCCAATGGCACATTCCGGCATGCACGCTTCGGTCTGCTTCTCTGAAGCTCGTGAAAGAACCTAAGTTCCGCCTTCTCAGATGGGGCGGTAAAAGCTTCACATGTATCACATCCAGATGGTGGAATGAGATGCCTATAAAGTTAAAAAACTCCCCTGATCTACTCTCCTTCAGGAAAGGACTTAAAACCTGGCTGTATACCCTATAACAACTTTGCTAACTGCTCTCGGTTGCATATGTGCGGAACTGCAAGCGCCTAGACGCCCTCGGGTAGTAGTGCGCTATATTTGTATTTGTATTTGTATTTTACATTTGTAGAGCGCGTTATCACCTTCTGGTCTCTAAGCGCTATGAGAGAGAGCCATACCCTAGCACATGAGGAGATGTAGTAGATTAGATTGTGCCCCAGGCTTCCGAAAAAAGAACTGTTTTTAACTTCTTCCTGAACGGGAGAAGGGCGCGTTCCTTACGTATATTCTCCGGCAAGTTGTTCCAAATTTGGGGAATGGAGGTTGAGAAGGCTCTTCCTCCTTTGGAAGACAAGCTAAAGCGGGGGCAGGCCAGCAGGCTGGCCTCCGCAGACCGTAGCACCCTGTTAGGAGTATAGTTAACAAGACGATCTTTGATGTAACTAGGGGCTTGGCCATAGATGGCTTTATGAGCGATGCAGAGGCCCTTAAACTTTGTTCTCTGGCAGACCGGGAGCCAGTGCAGTTGCCGTAGGAGGGGGGTGACGTGGGCACTCCTAGGCACTCTGAAAATAAGTATGGCGGCATCATTCATAATGACCTGTAGTCTGGCCAGCATTTTTCCCGGGAGGCCGATGTACAGAGAGTTCCCATAATCTAGTCGCGACAGTATCAGAGCCGATACAGCCATTCTAAGTGAGGCAAAGGTGAGAAGGGGGGCCAGTTTTCGCAACTGTCTCAGCATGCCCACACATGTTCCCACTACTGCCGACACCTGTTGGGTCATGGAGAGCTTGGCATCAATTTTGATGCCCAGGCTTTCTTACGGCCAAGGCCGGCTCCGGATATGTGCCTAGCTCTTGTGGCCAAAAACGGTCACACCAGGGGTTGCAGTCTGTAGTGACGGCCAGTACCTCTGTCTTATCGGGATTAATTTTGAGAGAGTTGGCCGTCATCCAGTTGACAGTAAATTTTAGAATGTTTTGGATTCTTGTATGGGCGGTTGGGGAGCTGTCTATCTGGATGATAATTTAAGTGTTGTCAGCATAATTATAGATCTGGCACTCCATGTGATTCAGTGCAGCTATCAAGGGCTGAAGGTAGGCGTTGAAGAGGAGAGGTGACAGCGCCGAACACTGTGGTACCCCACACGAGAGTATGCCTGGGTCAGACACATGGTCAGTCAGCTGTACTCTCTGGGAACGACCCTTAAGAAAGGATGTAACCCATGCGAGGGCCGTGCCCTGGATGCCTAGCTCCACAATCCGCGACAACAGTTGGTCATGATTGACCGTGTCAAATGCCGCGGATAGGTCCAGCAAGACCAGGGCACATGGCTTTTTCTTATCGCCCCTTAGTCTTAGTTCATCCAGCACGGACAGCATTACCAATTCCGTGCTGTGGTGAGCCCTAAACCCTGCCTGGTTGAATTGTAAGAGGTGGTTATCCTCTATATGGTGTGACAGGGATTTTAGCACGTGCTGTTCCAGCACTTTTGCCAGGAATGGGAGTTGGGAAATCGGCCTAAAAATGTTTAAGTTCTTCGTGTCTGCCCCTGGTTTTTTTAGAAGCGGGATGACGCAAGCTTCCTTAAAGTTAGAGGGGACGTGCCCTACTTCGAGGGATTGATTAAGAAGCAAGAGGACCTCGCTTTCTATCCTGGGAAGTGCCACCTTAAAGATCCTTGGTGGACAGGGGTCTGCAGGTGACCCTGACTTCACCCGCTCTATCAAGCGAGACAGGGAGTCATGGGTAAGCATGGGGAAGGCAGTGAGTGGTTTATCAAATGTGGGGGTCGGGGGTGCTGGTGCAAGTGGGCAAGGGAGCGTGGGAGTGAGATGAATTTCCGCCAGAAGGTCCTTCACTTTCGTTGCGAAGAAGGACTGGAACTTGTTGCAGTCTTCCAGGCAGAAGGAGGGCTTCTGTTCCTTATCTTGTCTTAGCTCTTTCAGAATCCGGAAAGTCTCCTTTTGTGTATTGTCAGCATCCGCAATCTTGGCTTCATAAAATTCTGCTTTCCTTGTAAGTATTGCCTTTTTGTAGACTGCAAACATAGAGTGGTATTCTGATTGGGCACCTGGGTCGTAAGCTTTCCGCCAGGCTCTCTCGCACTGGCGAAGGGTTTGTTTCAGGTTTCTTAGAACATCATTGAACCAGGGGGCCCCTTTGCCTTTGTCCCTTATTCTTTCCCTGCGTGCTGGGGCTACCATATCCATAGCGTTCTTCAGCCTTGTCGACAGGGAAGCACTTTCTACGTCAAGGTCTCCTTGTGTAGGGGTTGAAGTGGCAGATTTATGTAGGATAGTAACCAGGTCATCAGCTCTAATTTTATTCCAACTCCGCAACACTAAGTATATAAATATATAAATAAATAAATGACATCTCAAATGACATCACTGATGACATCACTGATGACATCATCCAGTGACTGAGTGTTTCTAAAAATATATGCCAAGGTATATTGAAGAATGATTGGTTGTCTGAGAACCTGTATGGGTGCCTGAGTGTCTGGGGGTGTGTGTGACTCCCTGCATGGATGTGTGAGTGGGTGATTCACTGGGTGTATGCGTTTATGAGTACATGTTTTAGGTAGTGTATCGGTGAGTGAGTGTACGTATAGATGTGTTGGTGAGTGAATCGATGTGTTAGTGGTATATGTGTAAGTAACTACATATGTGAAAGGCAGTATTTGTGAGTGTTGGAGTATATTAGTGAGTATATGTAACAGTGAGTGATTGTGACAGTGGCTGCATGGATAAGTGTGTGTTTATGTCAGTAATTGTTGAAGACAGTACGTGTCTGTCAGAATAAGTGACGTGGTGTGTATATAACTGTATAGGTGAGTAAATGGCAGTGTAATTAATTCTTTGGGTGACTGACTAGGTTTTTGAGTAACTCTTTGGGTGAGTGGCAGTGTGTGAGTGTCTATTTGGATGTATGAGTGTATATATCAGTGGCTGTATTGATGAATGACTGCGTGTATGAGTGACTGTATGGGTTAGTGGGTGGATGTGTGTGTAGACATATGAATCGCTGAGAGGGTGTGTACTAACTGCTATTGGTGTGTCTATGGTTTCGATATTGGTAGTCTGTATTTTAGAGTGGGTGTATGAAAGGTTTTATCAGGGTGTGAGGATGTGCATCAGATGATCACGTGGATGATGTCATCAGTGATGTAATTTGAGATGTCATGAGTGATGTAATATGTGACGTCATCAGCAGTGCATTGCAGAGGCGCGAGTTATAGTTAGCTCTACTAACTATAATAGCGAATTTCTCTGGTTTTATACGAGTGAAATGTCCAACTAACTATAACGTCCCTGAAACCTATGGTTTTTTCAGTGAATTTCTAAGGTTTTTAAATGCTAATTTCTAACTATAACGTCCCTGAAACCTATAGATTTTTCAGTGAATTTCTAAGGTTTTTTAAATGCTAATTTCTAACTATAACGTCCCTGAAACCTATAGTTTTTCAGTGAATTTCTAAGGTTTTTAAATGCTAATTTCTAACTATAACGTCCCTAAAACCTACGGTTTTTCAGTGAATTTCTAAGGTTTTTAAATGCTAATTTCTAACTATAACGTCCCTAAAACCTATGTTTTTTACAGTGAATTTCAAAGGTTTTTAAATGCTAATTTCTAACTATAACATAGCAGTCGGGTTTGCAGAGTGGTGGAGAAAGGTGAAAGTGGCCTCCGAACACCTCTTAGCAATCCCACTGTGTGGAATTTACTGGAGGTAACAGGAGGGGTAGTTAGCCCCCAACGTCAACCTTGGTGGCCAACTACCCCTCCTATTACCTCCAGTAAGACCCACACAGCAGGATTGCTACCTTCTCATACCAGGCTACGCCCCCTTTCTCCTCCACTCTGCAAACGCGCCCCCTGGTGCGTTGTAAGTTGGGGAATTAATTCCCCTTGAATACTGAGGGTCCCTGGGGGCCAACTAGCCCACCAGGTACCTCCAGTAAGTGCCACAGAGCTAGATTGCAGAGAGGTGGTCCGAGGCCACACCCCTTTTTACACCACTGTGCAAACGAGGCTCCTGGCGCACTGCTGCTCGGAGGATGAAGTCCACTTGTGTCCTGCCCCAGGGACCCCATCCCCCGGGGCTTGGCCAATATTTATTTTGTTTTTGAGGAGGGGGGCCATGCGGCCCCCCTCCCCAGGCCGATTTAGGCCCCGGGGACCCCGGGGCCCGGCAATTTTTTTTTTTTTTTTTTTAAAAAAGGTAGGGTGGCCGTGTGGCCCCCCTCCCGGGCCACTTCTAGCCCTGGGGACCCCATCCCCCAGGGCAGGCCCTTTGTGTTGGGGACCGTGGGGGAAGCCCCAATGCCCCCACGGTCCCGCCGGCTCCCCGCCTCCTGTGGGAGCCGGCATTGCTTTGCACAAGGGAGCTGCTGACATGCAGCTCCCCTTGAAGCAAAAGCAATCTGCTTTGTTTTTGGACGCGAGAGCAGGTTTCCTGACATGCAGCTCCCCTTGTGCAAAAGCAATCTGCTTTGTTTTTTGGACGTGAGAGCTCTCGCGTCCAAAAAACAAAGCAGAGTTTGCAATGACAGGGCGGGAGCTACGCGGCTCCCGCCCTGTCATTGCAAACAGCAATGTCCCGGGGGTGGGCACCCCGGGACATTGCAGGAGCCGGCCCTGGGGTGTGGCGGACTCCAGGGCCATCAATGGCTCCAGGAGGGGGGCCGCGCGGTCCCCTTCCCTTACTGTTTAAAGCCCCAGGGAGGTGGTGGTCCCCGGGGCTCGGGGGTCTGCAATGGACCCCTGCATTTAATTAAAGAGTACCCCGAGGAGGTGGTGGTCCCCGGGGCAGTGTAGGGGGGGCAGGAGCCCCCCCACACTTCAATTTTTTATTTTAAGCCCCGGGGAGGTGGCGGTCCCCGGGGCTTGGGGGGGGCCCATGAGGCCCCCCGCACATTAATAAGGATTGCCCCGGGAAGGTGGCGGTCCCCGGGGCAGCGTGGGGGGTAGGAGCCCCCCACGCATTTTAAATATAAGCCCCGGGGAGGTGGTGGTCCCCGGGGCTGCGGGGGACCGCGTGCCCCCCGCATATAAACAATTAAGCCCCGGGTGAGGTGGCGATCCCTGGGGCTGCGGGGGCCCCCGCGGGCCCCTGCTACATAAATTAGCATTGACCCCGGGACCTGGCCCACTCGGGGGCTTTACAAAACAAAACGGGGGAGCCCGTGCTTCAGTTTTTTTTCATTTTTGACCGGGTTCACGCACCTGGTTCGACCACGGCTGAAAATGAAAAAAAAAATGCTTTTATTGGGCATGGGGGTCCCACGACCCCCTGAGCAGGCCTAGGGAGTCAGGGTGTTTTTACCCTGCCCCCTTTTCTTCTTTTGAATGTTTTAATCACCTTTTTCCTTCTCCTTGTACTGAGGCACAAGATGGCTGCCAACACTTCCTGGTTTGAAGTGTTGGCAGCCAATTAGAGGCAAGCTCGGAAGGGAGCCAATCAGATCTCACAATTCTCAAATATCGATATCTGTAAATCTTTAAATATCTCTAAAACTACTGTACGGAATTACACTATTTAAATAAAAGCGTGCTTTCTGGACCAAGAGCTATCTCTCTGCCAAATTTGGTGTAATTCCATTCAGCAGTTCAGGCTGTAGCCGTGTCTAAAGTTTCCTATGGAAATTAACATGGAGAAAACACGTTTGGGGACCCCCCTTTTTTCTCGGACCCCCTTGACGAATCACCCCGAACCTTTCAAGACAGGAGCTGACCTGAGTGAACAATTAGTTTTGAAAATTTCGTGAAGATTCATCAAAGGGCGCCAAAGTTATTGGCAAAACAAAAAACGCTTTTCCTATGGAAACTAGGTTCTAACTATAACCACCTACTGGTGACCGCCAGTAGGTAATATAGATATATATATATATATATATATATATAGTATATTCTCTGGGTAGAAGAGCATGTTGATGTTGCCTGATCTGAGAGTGGGCAGGGAAATTATCACAGCTGTGTCTACTAAACTGGTCACATGGAACATGTGGAGAAAGCTTCTATATATATACATATTCATTGAAAAAAACAAAGGTTACAGGGACATTATAGTTAGGAAATAGAATTAAAAAAACATTAGAAATTCAATAAAAAAAACAAAGGTTACATGTCACTCATACAAAACCAGAGAAATTCAGCAGTTATAGTTATCAGGAGCTAACTATAACTTACACACCCCCATTGCACTGCTTATGACCTCACATATTACATCACTCATGACATGGTCAGTGATATCACTCATGACATCACTGATGCACATTTGCAAAGTGGTGGATGAAGGGAGAGTGGCATCCAAGTCCTCTCAGAAATACCGCTGTCTGGGACTTACTGGAGGTAACAGAGCGGATTCCTGTACTCCAAGGACCCTCAGCATCCAAGGTGACTTCATCCCCCAACCAGCACTGTGCCAGAAGGCTCATTTGCAGAATAGTGGAGCAAGGGGGTGGGCCTCTGGCGACTTGCCGGTCCAGCATTGTTTTTTTTTTTACGGGAGGATGGCCCCCCTTCCCTGTGCCGATTTGTGCCCCGGGGACCTCCCCCCTCCAGGGCCAGACCTTTTCTTAATGGGGAAGGTGGGCCATGCGGTCCCACTTCCCGGCCTGATTTTGGCCCCAGTGACTCCATCCCCTGAGGCCCGGCCTTTAAATTAAAGGGAGGGGGCTGAGTGGCCCCCCTACCAGGCCAATTTAGGCTCTGGGGACCCCATCCTCCTGGCCTGGGATTTGCATTTTTTTTTTTGTAATACTTAGTGGTGTAGGGCCATGCAGCCCCCCCTCCGGGGCCAGTTTCAGCCCCAGGGAGCCTATTCCCTGGGGCACGTCCTGTAGCGTGGGTGCCCTGGTACAACCCAGGGTACCCACTGCCACTGTTGAGGACTGTAAGGGGAGCATCAAGGCCTCTGCAGTCTCTGCTGGCTCTCCGCCTACTGCGTGAGCCCACATTGCTTTTACACATAGGGAGTTGCTAACATGCAACTCCCTGTGTGTGAAAGTAAACTGTGCTCTGCTTTGAGCAAACAAAAGCAAAATGCTCTTGCTTGCTCCAAGTGGAGCACAGTTTGCTATGGCTTGGTGGGAGAAAGCCATAGCAAACAGCTATGACCTGGGGTTGGGCCCTGTAACATAGTAGGAGATGGCCTTGGGGAGTGGCGGTCCCAAGGGCCATGTATGGCTCCAGAAGGGGGGCCACGCAGCCCCCCTCCATTTTTTAGAATTTGCCCTGGGGAGGTGCAGGTCCCCAGGCCTGCAGGGGGGCCGCACAGCCCCCTGCTTTGATTAAAAGGTAAAGCCCTGGGAAGGTGGCAGTTCCCGGGGCTGGGGGCTTCTAAGAGGCCCCCCATTTATAAAAAAAAAAAAAAGCCCCAGGAAGGTGGCCGCCCTGAGGCAGTGGGGGACGCCGTACAGGCCTCCCCTTCATTTATTTTAAAAGAAGCCCCTGGGAAGTAGTTGTCCCTGGAGCATCAATGAGTCCCAGGTGGGGGGTCGTTCACCCCTTTCCTTTATTACAATGCCCCTGGGACCTGGCCCACTGGGCGCCAATTAGAAATGAAGCGCGGGACCCACACTTTGTTTTTTTTTCATTGTCAGCGGGATCTGTTGATCTCACTGACATTTTTTACAAATATGCTTTTTTTGGCTCTGCGGGGGATAGCCCCCAAGAGACTTAGGGTCAGGAGTATTTCTGCCCTGCCCCCTTTTTCTAATTTTTGGTGGGACTCCCAAAGCAAATAAGCATATTTTTAGAATAATTCTAACATGAAAATTCAGTATAATTAAAATGGATCTCATAATATAATATGAAGAAACATCAAAATCATTACAATATATGTTACAAGTTCAAAACACTCATACATCTAATATTACATTATATGATCACACAGTATACAGTACCTAAACAAAGCAATAAAATCCTACCCAAATATATTCCAAATTAATATATACTTACACCTTTGTGGAAGTAGGGCATGTTCTAAAATCATGTTTTACTGACAACAATTCATTTTGAGGAACCCCTCCAAAAATGCAAAAATGTAAACAGCAGAATCAAAAAAGATTCCAGTCATAAATGAAAATCCATAGGTAAAATCCAATTTTCCATGAAGAAACGTGATAAAATTATAGATACAAAATTCATACCGAAAAATAAAGGAAATGGAAATAATCTAATTCCATTAAAAGAAATCTCAAAAACGAAAATGGGGATACAAAAATAAAATTACCTTGACAGAAGTCAGCATCACTCCTGCATAGAAATCTAGAAAATGTTTCTCACTACTACCCAAGGTATTGCCAAATACAATAAAACTTATAATAAATGTGAACATATTTTAACAATAACATAAAATAATACATTTCAGCAAGTATATACAGACACAATCTTCCTAGAACACACAGAATAACCTAGGTTCAACACAACTACCTACTTCTAACAATGCATACATTAAATCACCTTAAGTAACACTAAACAACCACCCCTAAATCTGGATTTAGTAGTAAAAAGAAATTCATTGTATTGGTTACTAACCAGGGACTCTCATTACACTGAATATCCTTTCTCGCACTAATGCTTACTATATGATGTGACCCACTTCCCACCCAGGCATCAAGCTTCAGTCACCACACTTCTTGTACCTCATAAAGGAATCAATGTTGTAATTGGGATAGGGATGAATGCTATAGTTAGTGGTTCGAGAAAAGGGTTTTCAGAGTAATGTAAGTATTTCTATTACTATTACTTAGTATATGAAGGTATACCAGCACACATATAGCAACTGAATTCCTAAAAGAACACCTCCTCCAGATTGATGCAGAAATTGCATGTAAAAATCTATCAAAATACAAATATTTTGCAGTTTAGCTCATATTGGCTGCTAAATCACTGGAACCAAATTCCAAAGGTTCACAGCTCCTAACATCGAACCTATAATGGGAGATAAAAGTAGAAAAATTGGACCCTGTGGCTGCTTTACAAATGTCTGTAATTGATGCTCTACATATTTCTGCCAATGCTGCAGCCATTCCACAGATTGGCCTATGTTAGAAATGGGGGTCTCTCGTTGGCAGTGGCTGGCCACTGTCCAAGTAGGGACCCTTCTGCCTAAGTCAGGGTAAGAGAGCCACACCCTTTGATAACCCCTGCTCAACCCTGTGGTAACGTAGCACGAGCAGCTAGGCTTATCTCAGAGGCAGTGTGTGAAGCATTTATGACCATACACAGTAACACAGTGAGGAACACTACAAAGGGACACCACACAAGGAGTTATAAAAAATAAGTATCTTTATATATAGACTTAACACAAGACCAATAACGATAAAAAGCCACAATACTGTCAAATAGGATCACTCTTGGAATGCTGCAAAAATAGTTCAAGTGCGCAAAGAGGAGTTCAGTTCAAAGCAGTGGTCTCTGCGACCCTTTTACTTACAAAGTACCTGTATTCGTAGCAAAGTCAACAAATTGTCGCAAAGGAGCTGTAGCAATGAATTTCTGCACGCGAGGCCGGCGATGCGTTAAATCCTTGCCGCGAGGGAGGATGATGCGCGGATCTGCTGATGCGTGTGGAGACGATGCGACAAACTTCTGCATGCTAGACCGCTGGTGCGATGACTCCTTGCCGCAAGGGAGGAGACGAGGCGACGATCCTGTTGCGTGTGCAATCGGGTTGCGATGCGAAGAAATGGCGCTCCGCGAGGGAGCGACGATCCTGATGCGATGCGATGAAAATGGCGGACGCTCCGCGTCCGCGATGCGATGTCGTGAAGCGATGATCTCGGTGCGATGACTCGATCTTTGGTTGCGAGCACTCGGCGGCATCAGCGCGATGATTTTTCGGGCGCTTTCGGCTGCGGCGGCTCGCAAACGTGTGTTAGGGACGATTTCAGCACTCTCTTCTCTGTAGTAGAACTAGAGGCCCTGGAACTCACAGGAGCCTCACCTGCAGATAGAAATCCTCGCTGGGAGGAATCAGGAGGCTGGTGGTGAAGTCTGATGTGCCTGAGACTTCAACAGGAGGCTAGCTCTCTCCTAGCCCTTGGGTGAGTGCTTTAGCAAGATTAATAAAAGTTCTCTCAAAGTCCTTTTCCCTCTTCTTCCAAGTCCAATGGTAACCACTGCAGGTCAATCCAAGAAACAGCACACAAGCACAAGGATATTCACCTCCTGCAGATTCCTTCAGTTACATGGACAGAGGTTCGTCTTGATATCCAGGAGCAACACACTTTGTAGGGGTTTCAGCACAGATATTTATACCCCAAAAGTCTTTGTTCTCAAAAGCTACAAGTCACTGAGCCTAGCCAGAACCAGTTCTGTTCAGTCCTGGAGCACTTTGTTTACCAGGCTGCATCCTTCCTTTCAGGAAGAGGGGTCTGCTATCAGACGCACAGTGGGAGGTGGAGCCATCATTCACCTTGCCAGGCACAGCCCTATTCAAGTCAAGGAGCTACCCCTCCCCATACTCCAAACACAGATCTCTCTATTCAACCCAGGTCTGGCTCCGCCTGCCCTGTCCCTCTAAAACCAGACAGCCAATACACATAACAGCAGAGCACACTGAAAGGCTTAGGCAAGAAAATACCTACTTTCTAAAAGTGGTATTTTCAAACACAGAATATAAAAATAAACTTCACTAAAAGATGTATTTTAATATTCTGAGCTCAGGCATACTAAATTCGTTTTTCTACCATGTTCCTGGGGTCAGTTAGGACTATAGCATGTAATAGTCAAACTGCCCATTCTGGCCTATGGGGAACAGGTAGCCTTACAGTAGTGAAAAACGAAATTGGGTGTAATTCACTACCAGGACATGCTACACACACCAAGGCATGTCCTACCTTACACATACAATGCACCCTACCATAGGGGTGACTTACATGATGCCAAGGGAAGGTTCAGGGGCTGGGAAGTGGGTGCACTTCACAGCCAAGATGGCAGTTCTGGACTGCACACAGACTCTGCAGTGGCAGGTCTGAGACATCATTTACAAGCTGCTTCTGTGGGTGGCGCAAACCGGCGCTGCAGGCCCACCAGCAGCATTTGGTTTACCAGCCCTGGGCACACACAGGCCACGCTACTAGGGACTAACAGGTAAACCAAATAAGCCAATCATGGATATACCAATTCACATGTCATCTTTACACAAGGAGCATTCGCGCTGTGGCACTGAAGGGCAGTGGCACAGCGCCCAGAGCATCTAATACCAGCAAAAACAGGGGGACAACAGCGAAAAATGGAAGGGAGACCCACGCCAATGGTGCCAGGTCTAACAGCCTACCTTGCACTATACCTGGCAAGACTATTTTGTGAAACTTAAGCCAAATAGATCAAATTCTTGTCTAATGTCAAAGAAATTTCAAAATTAAAAAGCATGTGTTCTTGTCAAATAATCTTTCACTGCCCTAAAATGCCACTGTATGTAAGGAATCTTCCTCAGGAGTAGAGGGAACTTGAAAGAAAGTAAAAAAGGATACATCTTTGTCTTGATAAAAACAAGGCAGTACCTTAGGACAGAATCCCAGCCCCAACTTTAAAACCAACCTATTTGAAAATATCATCTAGTAAGGAGGTTTATTGGACAGTGAATCCAATTCACCCAACCATCGGCCTAAAGTGATGGCTACTAATAAGAACATTTTCAATGATGAATATTTTAGGTCTACTTTAGCCAGATGTTGAAAGGAATGTGATTGTAGAGTCTTAAGTACCAAAGGCGGATCTTATTAAGGATATGTTGGTTTACTAAGTGGTTTACTTGACAAAAACCCCTCAAGAACCTACTAACCAAAGAGTCACACAAGGGGCTCTATCTGCTCATATTGCTGCCCATTGAATATTCAGTGCACAACAGCTAAATCTTTATCAAGCCCATCCTATAGAACCTGAAGAATCCATCTAGATTTGCAGACTGACAGATTTTGCATTTATTTTAGAGGAAGTTGGCTAATGGTGATCATAAGCCTTCCTAGTGGATAACCATCTAGAAATCTATGCTTATGATACCACAGTGGAGGAGAGGCCTAGGATTTTCAAGACCCTTCTCTCAACAGTCATGGTGTCAACCACATCTTCTGGCATATGGCCACAGGTAGACGAGGATATTGAAGTGGACACTTGTGTACTGTAAAGACCTACTCTGGTGGGAAAGTGTATAGAAGTGGAGGAGGCCAAGTATATGTCAATGCATTCATCCCTCAACATCACTCGTGCTGAAACCTGGACCGGAATTTGGGAGTTGAAAATTCTCTGCACTGACGAAAAGGTTCAGCTGTGGGATACCAAAACCTTGATTTATTTCTTTGAAAGAATGTTTTGCCATGCAGAATCATGGGAAGGAGACTATCCCCTGCTTAATCTGTCTGCTAGAAAATTGTCCTTCTCTCTGATATGTGTTGCTGAAAGATTAGACCCTCTGCCCAACTGAGAATTAGGTAAGTCAATGCTACCAGGGACTAAGAACCTTTTCCCATCTATTTGTCAGTCCTCACCATTATTACTTGATTCTTGAGAAGGTAAGTGAAGTTAAGAAGAGCATTAAAACTGCTTTCACTTTCTTCCAATTTGAATAATGGGATCTCTCCTTTGGAACCCACTTCACCTGTACCATTAAGAAATGTAATTAACAAATTAGAAATGTGTATAACATCATTTTGTTTTCGCCAACATAGTAGGCCTTAAAATGTGCACAACATATAAATGTGCACATGTTTCTTACTGTGAAAAATAGAAAAATACTGTGAATTGGTTTAAACTGCCTGGCTTGATAGTTTGTTGTATATTTCCATGACTTGCAACTGTAACATTACAAGGATGAAGTTTGCAGTGTATTTTGGCAGAAGTGCAAATGTTCTCATATTCTTATATTTTATGGTGCTTCCTCTACAGCATTGAGTACATACAAGAAAATGTTTGGCAAAGAAATAAATTAATGCAACCTATTTTGTTTCTGGTGGAAAGTTACGTGAATGTAATGAATGCCTTCAATTTCCACTTGGAAGTCCGGAACAAGTCCATCACCACCTCATTCCTTGAGAGCCTAGGAAATCTGGGACTTTCACAACACATCACATGCCACTGAACATACCCTCGTCCCTGTCTTCACCACTTTCAATGACATTAAAATAACCTCAACCATGTCTCTTACCTGGACAGACCACGCCATCAACAAATTTCAAATCAGCATTCCACACCATAACTCGCAACCACAAGCCAGTTCAGATGCAGCTGGAGCAGCATCTTGGAGTCCAATGGGCTTCACACCCTGGACCAGAATCAGCCAATGTCTAGCAATTACTTTAATACCAACAATGTTATGTTATGTTAGCAATTTCTAGAGCGCACAAATACCCGTGGGTAACAATAAACTTTTCGATGAGTGGATCTCAACATCCAACCGACTCATTGGCACCCCACAAAAAACAACATACAGAGGAGGACATGGAAACCTGTCAGTTGGTACACTGAGGAATTCCGAGCAAACAAAACAGCACTGCAAACAACTGTAAAGAAGATCGAGAATGAACCACCTTGAAAACGACAAAGAGACATATAAAGCAGCACTGAGACGATACCAACAGCAAATCAAGGAACCCATGAAGGCCCTAGCAGAGCACACAGACAACAGCACTAATGAAAGCAAAGAAATATTTGCGATCATCAAAGACTACACCTCACTAGTTTCCGCCACGAACAACATCACCCCCTGGCAGGAGCTTTGCGACAACCTCTCAAATTTCTTCAACAACAAAATTGAAACCGTATACAACAACTCCAACTGAAACCCTGCACCCTCACCCCTATCTTACCCACAAATAACCACAGAAACACCCTGACTTCCTGGGAAACACTCACTGATAAGGAAACAGCCAATATCATAAGAACCATTAACTGCAAGGTACCAACGGACCCCTGCCCTATCACATCTTCAATATGGGTGCCGCCCCTATCAGTAAAGTCCTCACCCACATCCTGCGCAACTCCATCACCACTGAGATGTTACCAGATGCCTGGAAACACACAGCGGTCAAAGCACTGTTAAAGAAACCTTCTGCAGACACAGCTGTCATGTTCATTAGGCTAGTCCTGTCATGTATAACTCTTTTTACATACATTTGTCCTATCCACATGACAATAACGATTCTAAACAGGTGACCTTTTACCTAGTACCTTGCTCCTGTCTCTTCGACACTAGGCTCTTAGTACTCTATCATAATCCCGGTACCTGACGTACATAAACATGTCCTCAGGCATGGTATAATTATTCTGTATAACGGTCACCACTTTTTTCATCCTTGACCAACAGCCAGCTGTGCGTGATCACATTTGTTTGGAAAAACATTTATGATTGTTTTGAAAACATTTATGATTGTTTTCAAAACATATCGATTCTAGAAGAAACCCTGGAGTGACCACACTAGTATATAAGACCCTTATTCCCCACTGCAAATTAGAAGAGAATTCTTTCCAAGCTGACACGGGGTCCTGCATGCTGAATCTTCAACACGCAGTGGTCTGACATCACTTGCCGGGTGTCATCCTCTAAGCAGAGATGGGCTCCCTCGTTCTCAACCAGCAGGTGAGGGGGATCTTTTTTCGCTAGGGGTTTCTTGGTTACACACACACACACACACATTTATATATATATATGTGACCAAGAGCTGTTGAGCTCGAAACGCGTCTTTTTTTGTGCCCAAAATAAAATATCGAATTTAAGAACCTCGGATCGGTGTGGCTCGTGCTTACTGGATTGTGTAAGCGTGGGGGTGGATATATATATATATATATATTTCACGAGATGCAAATACATATATATATATAGCTACACGAATATACATGCTACACATGCAGATCTAGGCTAGGTAATTAGTTAGGGCACATATTTTAGGAATATGTAAGTACTACTGTTTTTATCTGAACTGCTTATGTTCATCTTATTAGCACTATGGTAGAAATGTATCTACTATTTACTAAATTGGTACTAGCAATCTCTTTTGTATGCTTCTGTCTCCTGATTGTTGCTGCAAATATGTTTTACACAAGACTGTCGTTGGACCAATAAATACTTATTGAAATGTCCTTATCGCCATCCTGTGTATTTTCTGAGAATGAGTGAGCGCGAGTGACTGAGTGAAAATTACTGTACTGTTTTCCACGATCCCTGAGGAATCAGGGTTGTCCTGTTCAGTGGTTGCCAGAAACTACCTTCACCACCATAAGAAACAGGGGGTGGTAGTGGCACTGTAGAGCTAGCTGGACTAACGGCTGACATATCCTGTGGGGGTGTCCGGAAGCGGTTGGGACACCAAGCCCTCAGTTTAGGTCATCCAAAACGCACAGGTCCTGGGGATTCCTAGGAACTAGATGACATGGCGCCGCCAACGTTGGTTTGGTTCTTATATTAACAGTGAAAATCTGAGTAGCTCAGTAGTGCTTTCTCAGAAAGCCCGACTCACACTTTTTAGGGATGTCTGAAGTGGGAAGGGAAACCCGCTTCAGCTGAGCAGATACTCTGTGAATGGGTGAAGGTTTAACTAGCTTGTAAGGGTAGAAGGTTCCCACATTGTGCGAAAACCCTAAAATTTCTAAAAACATCATTAGATATCTCGAATGGATTCTTCTGCCGAAATATAGCTCCAGAAAATAGATATTTGACAGCATTTTCTGCCCTGGGCATTCAGTGAACTTTTTGACATTTGCCCCAGGGGTATAAGACAAGCCCGGGGTTATTCTCAGCAAGAGTGTCAGAATTATTACAAACATGTGATGAGGAGGCAGTGTCCTATGTAGATGAAATCTATCTGATGGATGATGAATTACTTGAACACTTGTGCAGGGTGAACAACATAATTGTGCGATTCGCCAATTTGGGCTACAAATTTAATTTCAAGAAATTAAAAATTGCCCATCTCAATGTCCTATTTTTGGGATATGAGCTATCAAGTGAAGGCAAGAGCTTGGCAGCCAACTTTTTAGAAAAGTGTGCGCTACTCCAACCTAGTTGGCAATCCATTTTAGGATTTTTTAATTTTGGCAGAACATACATTCTAGATTATGCAGAAAGAGTAAAACCTTTCTACGACTTAATCAGACCTGATTTCACACCACATCAGTGGACACAGCAACACACAGATACTCTCCGATCAGTTTATGCTGACATGTTAGCATCAAAACATTTGCACACACGTGTGAATTCTACCAAATTGGTGATCCAGGTGGTCTGGGTTTATCAGGATATACATATATCACTTTCACTGAAGTTGAGACAGTCCCAATTGCATACAAGTCACATGTATACACAAATGCTGAAATGCGATTTGAGGCAACTGAAAAAATATTGACCGCAGTACAGATTGCTGTAGTGAAAGAAAGAGCAGTAGCACAGGGGAAACGCATTATTGTTGTAACCCCGGTACCAACTTTAGAAGCTGTTACCAAAGCAAGCATTCCAAATGCAAAAGCACTGCATCCGAGATGGATACGATGGGCCAATTCTCTCACTGCAACAGATGTAGATTACAAATACGATTCTACATTAAAAACACAAGCGTTCCTGCAGTACGAACAAGAATACCATCTCCTGAATGAAATCTTGCCTCTAGAAAAATATGAATACATCATTTATACTGATGGTTCTGCTCAGCCTGCCATAGGAAGTAAACAACAGTATAACACAGCATGTGCTATAGTGAAGGGACGTATGCGGGATGGTAAATTCCATCCCAGCAATACGACTACGCAATCTCTAGGATCTTGTATAGCGCAATTGGCAGAGCTGAAAGCCCTGATACTACCACTACAGTACACGGATCGGGAATTCGCCACACTGATAGTGTGCGATTCGTTTTATTTTGTGCATAGCTTCATTACTGGGGCCAGAATGGGTTTAGAGATTCCAAGGGTTGCACAGTTAAACATAAATTGTTATGGGAACAAGTGGCAAAACTGAAAGCATGCCTGCCACAGGCTCAAGTTATTCACACCTTGAGTCATCAACATGTTGGCGTAACAGTTGAAGGGAATTCACTGGCTGATGAAGCTGCCAAGGCGACAGTGTGAACTTCTGCCGTTGCTGCAATCACTTGTTCTAGCATGAGGATAGACGGAGACAAACTGATAGCTGTCAACGGTTTAAAGAATGGCTCTGCTGTCCCGAAAGGCTTTCCACTCAAATATTCCTATAAATTAGATGTACAAAACACACCGTATGCTCAAATTCCAGGATTGGGGGATAGAGTTATACCAAACATGGATCGCAGATTAGGTTTAATTGTAGCTGCACACGAGGGTCTGGGCTCGGCACACGCAGGAGTCACTGCTACAATTTCATTACTGAAGCGGCGATTCTGGTGGCCAAGTTTGTCTAAACAAACCAAGGCTTATGTCTTAAAGTGCGACATCTGGCAGCAGATGAAAGGTTCTACAGTAGCACGGCCTCCACAAACACCATTACTAATTTCAGACAGACCTCTCGACTGTGTCTATTTGGATCACTGCAGCCCTCTAAATTCAGACGGGGCTGTGTCTATTTGGATCACTGCAGCCCTTTAAATTCCGACCATGGCCCTGCGTTTAGCTCTTGGGCTTACAAGGAAGCCATGGAAAGTATGGGCGTGGCATTGTGGTACTCCTCCCTCTACCATCCAGAGGGAAATTCAGTGGTGGAGAGGAAAAACCGGGACCTAAAGCAATCCTTAACAGCAAGGGTATTAGGTGCGGGCGGTAGTTGGGTCAATCACCTATATGGGGTCCAGAGGGCACTAAACAATATGCCAAGAAAATCCTTGGGAGGAAGTACCCCCTATGAGATCCTGTTTGGGACAAGAATATGGGTACCTGACCTGGATTGTGCCAGCACAGTGGCGGATGTAAAACCAGTTGAATTGAATGATCGTTTGGCTGTTTTACAGGAACTCAATGAATTCCGGGCATTACAAAGCAACGTCCAAGTACAACGCACCGCCACTGGGGAAGTGAAACCGGTTCCGGCAAGACCTGTCTGGGTCCCGAAGATTGGGGACCTGGTCAGAGAAAAGATCGTCGACAAAAAGAAGTTTGGGCCATCCTACAGAACACCTGTACCTGTCCTGGTGGGTCAAGGACCAAGAACAGTACTTCTTTTACCTCTTGCCGGCAAAAAAGAAAAAAGATTCATCTCCATTGATCTGATCAAACCACACTACATGGCCGATTCTCAACAGTAGGCCGTGTGGAATTCTGGGTAGCCTCAGATCTCCTCTTGCTACCATACAGGAAGTTCAGATGGAAAGACTAATAACGTTTCAAGACTCCTCTGCACAAGATGCCAGAGTAGCCAATAACGGAGTATTAATTACACCTGTTGAAACAGAACAACATCCAAATGAAACTGAGAAGCAAATTGCAATTCGGCCCAATACTGAAATTTACATCAATGTGCCTTCACAAGAAGCAACTGCCAGTTCTACAAACACTGCTGTGCTCCCAAAGATAGATCCAACTGCGTCTGGCTACTTCATCAACTTTGATGACTTTTCTTCAGATCGAAGTGAACCTGAGCAAACGCCACCCATTTCTAAAAAAGAAAGATTCCGACAATTTTATCTCTGGCTGAAAAAGACTTACTTTGCGTTCCCGTGGTTGCATCTTTGGTTTGCATTAGGGATCCTGTTCCTGTTAATTTGGATTGGTATAGTAACTGTCTTTTTGTCTTTTTTCTACTACTGAATGGACATTAACTCCCACAATGCTCTGCAGTGCAACCTGTGAACTTGGTTCTGAAACCACATACGTCATCACACCGTGAACAGAGAGGCTTGTCCCTAGTGAACATTACAGCAGTTCTAGTACCGGATGGTATAGTCTGGGATAGTGTTTCATATAATGTATTTGGTCCTACTAAACATTTGAAAATTCCACACGTATTTAAAATTTCATTGAATGATTTCATTACCCCGAGTACACTCTCTGACGATTGGGACATTGAGACTGTAAATATTATGCTCTCAGATTTAGAACATTAGCTCTGCTGCATTTTCTTCCAGGGAATTGTACAAAGATACATCTGACTTTGACAGTATGTATTGTTACCAGCAATATGGTCATCACTTTTTGCACAAAGCTAGTGTTCCACACACTGTCAACACTTACCATCAATGGGAACATTGCCTAACACCACCAAGGTAGTTCTGCCACATTTGCACAGAAATTTGCATACTTTTAAGGGTTCAATCCATCAGACCCAATGTCATACTACTATCAGCTAGTACAGACAAATTCAACTGCGAAGAAAATGATGCTGACAAATACCAAACTTATATATTCAGCACCCTTTAGCTCCCAACCGTCTATACAAGGTTTCGACTATTGGAGGGACACAATAGACATAAAATCCATCTGGGGGACAAAAGACTGGCAGGTTCAGGAATCTGAGGCCTTATTTTGGGCTTGCCTCATTCCATTACAGATAATATTCCTGAACAGCACAGTGCAACAGACTACCTGCTGCAGGTTTGCAAAAATTAAAGACCTGAAAACATCACGCATCCCCTTACCCACACCTATTGAAGGTTTATTAAATAACACACTAATGAGTGAGAAGGTGCTGGGTGCAATAATACAGAATGGTACATACAATTCATCAGCTCCCAATTGGAAGGGTTGGTTGGTTGGTTTGGCCTATCAACACAAATAGGTGTCAGTCATGATTCAAGGGTACCACCAGAGGCTTTAGTATCCATAGGCCTGACCCACACTATGTACACAGATGACCCAGGGGTAGTGACTTCTTATAGTGTTGGGAAGTTGTGCCTAGAATGGCTAAAAACCTCAAAACTACAAGAGGTGAAACAACACTTGTCCCTTCTAGCTGACAACATGGATCTTAGGGACTTCTTGCTAGGTCCCAATAAGCTGTGTCAGAAACGCTTCTTATATGCCATCTACAATGAACTGTGGAAAGTCTCCCAACAGGATGCTGCTGAGAGATTATGTCAGATTGATAGGATTAACCTAGAAAAGGCCTTGGCTGTTGTAGGCAATGGTATGACCTCACTTTCTTCACGTATTTATTCACTGGGCAACATTGTGTCCTCTGCAATTGACATAATGGAACAAGATTTGTCTATTTTACAATATGGGCAATCTCAGTTGTGCCCCATTTTGCTTTTGAGCTGGACGCTACAATCGCTGCATTCTGGCCACGTGCCAGGGCGGTACATTAACGGCTCAAAACTGTTTTCCGCTTATATTCTGACCAACAGACAGTTGACCATGGCACGCAGAGATGCAAAGTACACCATGCTGCTCATTGAAAAATTAGAGCAGTTACAGTAGCAGAGTCACAGTCTACGGAATGGTTAATTCATGGCTATATCACACTGCCAATCACGACATTCCAGTTCCAATACTGCCTTAGATACATCCAAGCAGGCAGGTATGAAGCATTGGGTGAAGGGTACATACTTTTGATCCCCAGGTTGCAAGGTCTTCAGCAGAGATACAAGCCCTGGTCCGTATGAACTTCCCCATCCATTTTGGAGAAATGGTTAATCGTATCTTTAACATGTCTGATACGAGTGGAATTGTACACTTCTTTAAGAGTCTTGGATCAGGTCTCTTAACTACCTTTCAGACCATCTTCGGAGTAATTCCAGCTTTCATACACTCCTCATTTTTTAAATGTTCTAATCGCCCTCCTGTGTATTTTCTGAGAATAAGTGAGCACAAGTGACTGAGCGAAAGGTACTGTACTGTTTTCCACGATCCCTGAGGAATCAGGATTGTCATGTTCAGTGGTTGCCAGAAACTACCTACACCACTGTAAGATACAGGGGGGTGGTAGTTGCACTGTAGAGCTAGCTGGTCTAATGGCTGATATATCCTGTGGGGGTGTCTGGAAGCGGTTGGGACACCAAGCCCATAGTTTAGGTCATCCAAACGTGCAGGTCCTGCGGATTCCTAGGAACTACATGACACAGCTGATCTAGAAACTACTGTCCAATCTCCCTTCCCAGCCAATGTCAAGGAGAAAACTATCAACAAGCAGCTCACTCACTACCTCAACGCACACCAGCTCCTAGACATCATGCAATCAGGCTTCTGGCCCAACCACAGCACTGAGTCTGCCCTCAAAGCAGCCACTGATGCTATCAGGCTAGTCCCCAACTGAGGAGACACAGTGGCCCTCATACTGCTCAAATTCTCTGCAGTCTTCAACACAGTCTCACACTCTACCCTTATCAGAAGACTATGTGAAATGGGCATCCAAGGACCCACCCTCAATTGGATCTGCTCTTTCTTTTCAGGAAGAACACAAACGTTTCTTACCCTACATGTCAAAGGCCAAAAACCTCATAAGCGGAGTCCCCAAGGTTTATTTCTCAGCCCGATACTGTTCAGCTATATGGCCCTCTGACAGACCTCATCAGATCACACAACATCAATATACTCTCTTACACAGATGACACTCAACTGATACTCTCCCTGTTGGGCACGACCCCCGCTACAAAAGCCAACTTTGCCACCTGCATGACCACGGTAGCCACCTGGATGAAATCCAACTGCTTAAACCTCAAAACAAACAAAATGGAATTAGTGATCTTCAGAAAGAAAGCCTCCATTTGGGACTGACCTTGGCACCACACCCACCCCCACTACCCATGTCAGAAAATTGTCAATCATCCTGGATGCCAACCTGCACAAGTAAATGCAGTGACCTCCATGTGCTTCCACATCCTGAGGATACTGCAAAATATCTTGAAATGTCTACCAGAAAATACCAGAATTTTTTTTATCCAGGCCCTGATTTCCAGCAGACTTGACTACGTCAGCACACTCTACACAGGAATCACCAAGAAGCATCTAAATAGGCTCCAAACCATCCAAAATGGTGCAACAAGGATCATCCTCAACTTACCACACTGCACCCACATCACCCCACAAGTCAGAGAACTCCAGTGGCTTCCAGTGCACAAGCCCACCCAATTCAAACTGCTCACATACAAAGCACTACACGACACCACCCTGCCTACCTCGACAACTGCATACATTCCCACCTACCTCACAGACACCTCTGTGCAGCTGGACTCTCCCTAGCACACGTACCCCACATTCACAAAGCCACAGTTCATGCCTTCCCCTACATTTCTCCCAAAACATGGAACGACCTCCCATACTACATCAGATCATCTTCATCGCTTCTCAAGCTCTGCAAGAAGTTGAAGACTTGGCTTTTTGAATACCCACAACAAGGAGACAGCTGCCTAAAATCCACCTAGATATCCTCACTGGGGGATTAGCATGCACTTCAAATACACATAACGTAACATAACAATGTCTGGACAGAAAATCATAGCGTAGTATATTTGTATGTTAAAGAATTGTGCAGGCAGAAACATTTTGGTTCCTGATCCTGTTGCTGACAGAATGTTATGTATTAAAATGTGTCACAATTATTTTTAGTGTGTATGATAGTGTTCAAACCCATCTAAGAAGACTCAAATTATAGCACTTTAGCAAAGCACATAGAGCTCATTTAAGAGAAACACATTTTTGTAGACTGGGCAAATTTTGCTTTGTATTGCAGAGCACTCAGTTGTTCAGGCTAATGATTTGACTATTTTATTATGCTCAGTTGATATGACCTCCATATTGTTTCTTTAGAGAGTTTATGAGCCATGACCATACTATTTTACTGATTATTGGTACTATTTTTGCTAGTCACAATACTACTGTAATATTAATTATATTTACTAAATAATTCCAATAATTTGAAAAGACACTCAGCTAAGTTTAAAATCTGCCTCCTTCCCTCCCATGTGTCACTCTCTAACTCAGGAATTTAGGCAATACACTTCCACTGTCTAGGGGGACAGTATGAACAACACCATTTTGTGCCATGTCAAAGTAAGGGGCAGTCTATAATGCATCCCACTGGTTACAGCATACATGCACTTCCAAGCAATATACACACAGGGATGTCAGTGCAGGGTTTGTGCATGACACGCAAGCAGACCTTTACCTGAGATGTCTTGTTGGCATGGTGCTCTTTCTTGGGAATGCCCTCCCACAATTAACTATGGATCCAAAAATGGCATGCTTTCACCCCAACTCACTGTGCATGTCCCACAGATGCAGACAGTACTCTTGTGTAAGTTAAGTAATCTATTCTAGCTTTGAAAGTACAATTAGTCTCTGAGTTTGTTTTCTCTGAACAGCTTTCACCTAAATGATAGTGTAGCTGCACCACTAAGTCTATAAATTCAGCACATGTAGCAGGGGAATCTACCACTTATGCCTTGATAAAATGTAAAGCCATTACTTTTCAGGACATCCATTCTCAGCAACTAAACAATTAGGTGTGGTAATATATAACGCAACAAAAAGGGAATGTAAGGTTCTGTCATTTGCTCAAAGAAGTCAGACAAATCGTGCAATAATGGACGTTTTTTGTCCTTTAAAGGAACTCTGCAATTAGCAGTATTTCTATTTAAATGTGATTATGGAAAATCTACATTGGTTTGAACATCAGGAAATATCATAGGTCTGCAAATAAAATGCAATTAACACTGATTAATGAATAGTGTGAAGTGCTTAGCATCTCCTGAAAATCTTTCCGGGGTTCTAAATCATCAATCAATCAACTTTATTCGGTTTCAGCATTTAAACCCATAAAAGTTATAAAAACATAAAAATTTCATAAGAATAATAACACAATTCATCACAAATAAATTACAATCCACGATAGTCCATGTTAAATCAAAGCCTGAGATACAAAGTTGAATACATATACGCTTGACCCTTGATTAATTTTTTTTTAAACAGTCGAGAGAATGGGTCCCGAAGCCTTATCTGAAATGTATGTGTCATGAGAATAAACATAGACCCTGACCGTTGCTAGCATTTAATCAAGGCAAGCCCTGGCCTTCATAACTGATTTCAGATAACTAAGAACAAAAAAAATGCATTCTTCGTGCAACACTTGTAAATAATTGAGAGCTGGACGGACCTGTGTAAAATTCATCCTCTTTAAAATCGGGGCAATAAAGGTCTTCCAAAGGACTTCATAAAATTTACAAAATAGTGTAAAATGTAGCAGATCCTATGGAGACTCACCGTCGCAGGCACAGGGTGCTAACAACTGCCCTCTCCTGCACCCCCTTGGTGAGGCCAGCAAAAAATAGAAACGGTCCAGGCAAAACCTGGTTAGTAAAAACAGTTCGTAAATGCTTAAAAGCCCCAAGAGATAAGTCTCGGCTGATGGGGTTGTTTTCAGCACTAGGAATTTACGGACGCTAAGTTTCCTCAACTCCAACTCTTCCTTCTCAAGTTTCCTTAAACTACTAAAAGCCTCCCTTATTAACCCCACATCCTTTTTAGATACTGATTCAGGATTAGTATACAAATCAGCTCTACCTAACCTTAATAAACTGCTCTTAATGAATCTGAGCCATGGTATGTGGAGGGCATGGTCAAGGGTCTTACACTCTTTTAAAATCAGTTGACTCAATGAAGATCCCTCGCTCAACCAAATTTTCAACCAAAAGGTTAAGGGGGAAGGGCCAATGTATCACTTAAGTAAGGTACCCCCAGTTCTTCATGTAGCACTATGTTGGACGTGCCCCAGGGAATGCCTAGTAAACGTTTCAGGAATGCGTTCTCGGCTACTTGAAGGTCATCTGTGGTAACATGCCCCCATATTTCGCAACCGTAAGAAGCTGTTGCAACACTCTTAGCCTGATAGATCTTTAAAAGTGCTGCAATAGGTCTCTTTCCTAACTTCGAGGCAAAATTAAAGATAGCCGCATTTACCTGCACCAGGTCTCCCCTCTTTCTTTGTTTTAAAGGGCCCCATTTCATCTGCTCATCCATTACGACCCCCAAGTACAAGAAGACATCAGGGCGGGGTACTTTAGCAGTACCTACCCTGAATTGAAAGGATTTTTTGGGGCAGATACCCACCTGCATAATATAGGATTCAGAGTCATTAATAGATAGATCACGATCCAACATAAAGGCAGAGGATGCGTCAAGCAGGGTTTGTAGCCCCCTGGCGGTCCTTGATATAAGGACCGCATCATCCGCATATAAAAGGACTGGGAGACCACGTCGGCCGACATGGGAATAATCTACCCCCGTTAACAATAGGGCTTTATCTAAATCATTAATATATAGATTAAACAAAAAGGGTGCTAGAATACACCCCTGCCGTACACCTCTCCTTATGTCGAAGTTACGTGAGACTCTTAAATCCTGTGAAAATCGGACATGGGCCTTAGTTGCATGATGAAGATCTTCTCAAAAATAAACAATGTTCCTGTCTACCCCGATATCTATCATGGTCTGCCAAAGCTTGATCCTATTACACGCGATCAAACGCGGAAGACAGGTCCATGAATGCTAAATAAATGGTGCCAGAACGGGCAACCGTGTATTTGTTGAGAATCATGGTTAGTTTAAGGCACTGGGCCACCGTAGACCGGCCTGGGCGGAACCCATACTGAACATCGGATAAGGACGAATGTTCCACTGCCCAGCTAGCCAGCCTTTCTAGGAGCTCGGCCCACCACCTTAACCACCGAGTCCAACAGCGAGATTGGTCTGTAGCAGTGTGTGCTGTCACGATCACCCTTTTTAAAAACTGCCACTATAGTCGAGGTAGCGCAGGATGCAGGACATCCAGTCCTTACTGCAGCATTGGCTACTGCAGCAAGGACCGGAGCCCAAAGTGTTGGGTCTGATTTGAAGATATCCGGGGGAATACAGTCAGGTCCTGGGGCTTTATTTACTTGTCAACCAGATAATACCCTCCTCGATCTCATCTATACTAAAGACCAGGTTAGAGGTGACTACTTCACGAGTTGGCAGGCAGTTAAGCTCAACGGGGCTCTCGAACATCGTTTCGAAATGGAGCACCCACTCGCCCTCCGTGATATGTGCGCCTACTGCACTACCATCATTATGATTTAGAAAGGAACTATTAATAATGCTCCAAAATCTAGAGCTATTCCTCAATTTACTGGCCTCTATTAACCCCCTCCATGCCTCTTCCTTCAAAGCAGACTTGCGTTTGGCCAGTGCTAATTTGTAGTCTCTTCAACACGATCTAACCAGAGTCTGATTTCTTGGGCTACTATTCAAGGCTTCCCGCAACTTTCTTGCCGCCAAAGAATATGAAGAGTCAAACCATCTAGGGGTCTGAATTACTGGGCGTCGGGCCGGAATGCTTAAAAGATCACCTACTGTGGCAGAGATGGTGTTAAAAGCCCGGAGTTGTATGCAATGAAGTACACAGAGCTAACTCACTAGCACATGCGTCTTTCACTGACTTGTGAAATACAGATGGGGAGATCTGTGACCACTTCAACCGTCTTCTACCATCTGTAGGTCTTACTGACCTGATATGCCCAACTCCACTTTTGGGCAACAGTAAGAGACCAAGGAGTTCAACACACAGAGGGTTATGGTCACTATGGGCACTTGCTTGTATCGTAAATCCCGTAAATAAAGCTTGTACAGACGATGAGATTAGTATAAAATCTATAAGTGAACCACCACCTCTTCCTTTAAATGAAGGGACAACAGCCTTGCTATCGGTGTCACATAATGATAAAAGACATTAAATCAAATTCGTGAAGGATGTCATTCAGCATGTCCCCCTGTGGAGAGTGTTCAAAATGAATTCCCCTCACACGTGGACAACCAAGATCGGCTAACATTACTTCCCTGTGATCTCAACATGTGTGGATGTTGAAATCCCCAGCAATCATAAGGTTTTGGAGAGCAGCGTTACAGTGTTGCCTTATGAAAGGACCTAACACAGTGATATTACACCCACCCTTAGAACATGATGGTGAATTGTAAAAATTAATGAGACCCAGTTTGTTAGACCCCTTACTTAGTACCAATGACTGTATACACATACTCAATGTGGGCAGGACCTCTATCTTACATTCCACAGCTAAGGAGATATAAATTGCAAGACCGCCCTTTGGTCTGCCTGCCGGAGAGGGGAATGCCATGACGAAAAAAGACTTGTAACCCTCTAAGAATAAACTACAATCCATCAGCCATGTTTCCTGCAGACATATCACACAAAATTGCTTTACAAATGCAATCCACGACGGGTCAGAGAACTTCTTGGCTAAACCTGCAACATTTCAGGATACAAAGTTGTTAACATGTTCATCCAAGCACCCCTGGCTTTGCCGTGGAGAAACCAGCTGATCGTTGGATTTCTCTAAGTCCATGAGAGAGGGACCACCGAGTCAGTCGCAGGCATCCGTCGCGGCCAAGAGGGTAAATCGATTTGACAGCTCCAGAGGGGGTGGACCAAAATCCTGTGGTCTTAAAGGCATATGATTCAGGTGGACTAGGGTGGAAGGCGGATTTAAATGAGCGTTCCTAATTGGTCAATCTAACAGCAACAATCTGTTAAATGGAATCATATTGACGTTGTTGAATTTATTCATACAGTTGCACCCCATTGACTCTGGTTTATAAAAGAAGCCAAGGGGTAAGGCCATGATGGACGACTTTTGACCAGAGGGAGCAAGGTGTAAATCTGTGTCTAGGATCCTTTCCGCGATGTGGGGTCTATTAAAATGTATAATAACACAGTCGCCCATACAAGATTTAAAGGAGCTGCCGATCCAATTGACCCTTTGCACCATGTTGATGTTTTTCTCCACCCTCAATCCTATGGTGGTGTTATGCGACAACCAATGTAAGACTTTGTTCTTTAGTTGGAAAAAATCCTCCTTTGTACCCAGGGGGAGAGTTGGCACATTCCCCGATATCACAACATAGGGGATTGATTCAGCTGGTAAGTGAATAACCGGTAGATTCTGCAGAGAGGTGTCCCCTCCCCCCTGTAAATGCCCCCCAGATAAATGGTTCTCCGAGGCTAGCTGATCCCGTGTGGCCGGCCTGTCCTTATAGCCATGGTTAGCACCCGGGGCGGGCACTGGGAGGCTAACGGGTACCTCCCCCCTGACAACTGCGGATGTCCCCTGGTGTGTGTAGGTAAGCCTGTCGGGATAGGTCTCTCCAAAATTAGAGGGGCCACTGAGGGACCTGGTTCTATGTTGGCAGCTACATTTCCTGTTGATACACAATGTTTAAGATCAAATAGGCCCTTTTCAATCGAGTTCAAACATTGGATTAACGATCCCAATTTGGAGTCCAATAAAGTCCTCATCGACTCCTGAAAAGCTTCTAGGGCGCACATCAAGTCTGCCTTAGTCAGTATTTGTGAGGACGACGACTCAAGTGGTATCAGGTTGGGTCTTGATTTTTTTGGCCTTACCCCCCCCTAGATTGATTTTTCCTTTTTATGCCTGTCCCTGAGCTGCCCGGCTCGGCCTCTGTTGAGCTCCCTCGTATTATAGGACCAGCGACTTTCAAATTAACTGGGTGCTTGCTGAAAGTAACTGCCCCGTGCCCTTGATTTGAGGGTACATTATCGTCCCCCTGGTTGTTAATTATAATGGCCGGGGAAAGAGGTAGCTGTTGGGCTAAAGGAAAGCTGATGGTCCTGATAGAATCCTGCGTAGTCTCTCACAGCCCAGAGATGTTTAATAAATCCCCATCAGCTCTAGCCAAAGACGATTGAGAGTCTGCGGGCATGAGGGACATGAGGGGTGGAGAAATGACAGGAGACCTGGAGAGACGTCGATTTACCAACTCAATCTCCTTGTCCAACACCGCTGCAGCTCGTTGGAGAAACAAGTCAATGGTTACCACTGGGGCTGTGGTACCTGCTGGGGTCCTCCCGGGGGCTAGGGTCTCCTTGCGCTTCCCCATATTGGGTCTAGATTAATATGCTTAGTAGCAGGTCTCAAGTCTCAGGCCCAAAAGCTATTTAAAATTATAGTTGATTGACTTAGTTGACTTGTTTGAGTTAAAAAAACGTCTTAGCGATATCAAGGTGCCGAGACCCCCTGCTAACAGACACACGGCGTGCTTAATCCCAAGGTAAATACAGTACAGTACAGGATAAGGCAAACTGCCTTCCTACCTTGTCCCCGTCCAGTGCAAATGCCACTGAGGAACAGGCTGTAGAGTGCTCTGGAGCGTTATATCAGGACACAAAGGTATCCTAGTGAAGTAGTATCGGATGTCCAGTGGCAAAGCGCCGGTTTTTAAAGTGCCTCCCGGCGCTAGTGATTACGTGGGTGGCAACAGCCCGCTTGGCGGTTTGGATCTTGTGGTCCCCAGCAGTTGTGGCAGGCGTGGCAGCAAAAGTGATGCAGCAAAGAAAACGGGCTTCCCGCGCTGGGTTTGAAAGCGCCTCCCGGGCGCTAGTGATTACATGGGTGGCAACAGGCCGCTTCGCGGTCTGGATCTTGTGGTCCCCAGCAGTTGTGGCGGGCGTGGCAGCAAAAATTATGCAGCAAAGAAAACGGGCTTTCCGCACTGCTGGAGCCCGCTTAGGTTTTTAAAGCGCCTCCCGGCACTAGTGATTACGTGGGCGGCAACAGCCCGCTTGGCAGTCTGGATCTTGTGGTCCCCAGCAGTTGTGGCAGGCGTGGCAGCAAAAGTGATGCAGCAAAGAAAACGGGCTTCCCGCGCTGGGTTTGAAAGCGCCTCCCGGCGCTAGTGATTACATGGGTGGCAACAGGCCGCTTCGCGGTCTGGATCTTGTGGTCCCCAGCAGTTGTGGCGGGCGTGGCAGCAAAAATTATGCAGCAAAGAAAACGGGCTTTCCGCACTGCTGGAGCCCGCTTAGGTTTTTAAAGCGCCTCCCGGCACTAGTGATTACGTGGGCGGCAACAGCCCGCTTGGCAGTCTGGATCTTGTGGTCCCCAGCAGTTGTGGCAGGCGTGGCAGCAAAAGTGATGCAGCAAAGAAAACGGGGTTCTAAACATTTATTGGGAGTTACTAGTGTGTAGGCACAAAGAATAGAGCTTGGAATCTCGTGAAAGAGGTGTGAAGTCAAAAGATCAGTGGTTATGGAATCTGAGTATCATACACTTGTCTACTACTTTCTTTTTAGTAATTTGTATACCTATTTTTTCTGTTACTGCAAATTATTCTGATTGTAAGTCTTTATTCTCAGACCTTATTGACCTGGCCTGCTGTTGCAATTTAGTAAATACATTTCAAATTTGAGTCAGATTAGTTTCGGAATCCATCCCTCAGGTTGGATGATACCATAGGTGACACAATTAGTCAGGATGCGCTAATTTTGAGATACAACAGGAATAATGTACACTGTCATAATTCTCTGTAGCCACAGACACCAATATGCCATATTCATGTTGTAGTTATTCCATGATCAAGATGATACTTTCTGTGTTCTCATACAATATGGGTTACAGAATTGTGCAACAAAAATATAGTTCTAGTTCCCTTAAGGCAAACTCAGAATCAGTACTTCAACTATTGTTTTATTCTGCAAAGACACAATTTAATCTTTACAATATTTCTATGAGTTCAGGTTCAGTTTCCAAATGACTAATCTCCAAGGCTTTAGCAGATTTTTATAGCAAGGCCATGAATCCAGCAACAATTTATCTTGATGGTCCAGCAAGCATGCTTCGAACCATGAGGAAACATATACTCAAACTTCAATATGACTGCTGCCATTTCAAAACATCAAGAGAGATCAATTGGTTCGGGGGTAATGTAGATTGTAGTTAAGTGCCAATGCTTAGTCTGTCCTCCAGACATCATGCACACAAAAGGTGATGGGAGGAATGCTTGCAATTTGTTGATTGAGGCAGGATTCATACCCATTGTTCTTTTGCCCACCATGCCACCTTAGGGTCTGATTAAGATGTTGGTCGGACCAC
This sequence comes from Calotriton arnoldi, assembly GCA_963921515.1. Taxonomy (NCBI): domain Eukaryota; kingdom Metazoa; phylum Chordata; class Amphibia; order Caudata; family Salamandridae; genus Calotriton; species Calotriton arnoldi. The sequence goes on along the minus strand of CAWUFW010003123.1, from coordinate 1,878,992 downwards.
CACGCACAGGCCGTTGGTGGGGACGACCAACTGACAGTCCTTCGGTCCGACTGCCACATTATGAAAACTGCAGCCTCCAACAGGATTTGAGATCCCGTCTGCGGTGGTCGGAATCGTATCCCTTGAATGGCAGGGATGCTGAGGCAGGCACCACCGTTGGGATTACGATACCCCTTTCAGATAGCCCTTCCATGTCGGATAGACTGCCATGAAAAGGTTGTCAGAAAGGGACTTGGGGGCCCCAAACAGGGCCCCCATCTGTCCTGGGCCACTGTGAAGTGGCCCAGGGGGCACATGTAGTTTCACCCTGATTGGGGCTCTTCAGTCATGTGTAGCTTGGTTCCATTGGTACAGTGAGCACGAAATCCATTTATGGGCATAACATTGCCACTTAGGTCACAAAAGGTGAAGAGATGAATGATAGCAACTTGTCTAACAACTGGCAATCCCTCGCAGTAGTATTCCAACCTATTGTTCTTCTGCCTACCATACCACCTCCGTTTTTCCTTAGTCTGTCCTCCAGAGAGGTGCCGCTGTTCCAAGAACTTTGCCAGACCTCCAGCAAACTCAATGCCACTGAGTTCAGAGAACTGCTCTTGCGCACACGTTGACTAAGGAAGCGGAGCTCATGACAAGACTCATCTCTTCCCTTCGGTTTAGGCTCTAGTTTTCAGTCTTCCTGCAGTCAGCGCCGGGACACCTCTTTGCTGAGGCAGCTGTTCTGTTCTATAAGTTGGGCTAACATAACATAACACTTCCTTAGACATCTAGTGAGGTGTTCATCCCTGCAACATATTGTACTGTTATATTTTGTTGGTCTGAGTTATTATTTTTATCTTATTTTGCAACTTCTTGCTTAGAAATTTTGAATTTCCACATAGGGCAGAGTAATGTCTCCTTTAGATACCATGATCCCTGTTTTCTCCTACCTGCAGTCTCAGAGTAGTGGCATTGCCACCTATGTGGCAGCTCAGGCACTATACGCTCTGGAAGAAAATAAGGTGCTCAATATGTTCCTACTCATTTTCGACTACTAAGTTGCCCCAGGAAATGTCTACTGATGATGTCAGTATCACTTGACTACTGTTTCTCCTTGGTAAATCTCACCATGTGGAATTCATCCTACTGGCCTTATGTTTTATCGTGCTCTTTGAGCCTTCCTCACTCTGGTGCCTAGACTCCCACTTTAGGTTAGCTCTAGTTCTGCTTGTCAAATCTCCACTTCTAGCACAGCAAGTCTCAGCCCATTGTAAGTCTGCTCCTCAGGTAGTCATCTAGGTCAGCCATGTCAAACTTAGGGGCATATTTACAGGGGCGACTACTCCACTAAGGCGGAGGAGCTTCACCCCATTGCTCTCAGAGCAGTGAAAAAGGAAAAAAGGAAATAACAGTTTCATTATTATCATTTTATTTTCTGTAGCTGCAGGGCTGAGTTAGGGCGGGGCAGGGCTGCTGTCCAAGCCTGGGAGGAGGATGGCACGCTCTAAGTGTGCATGACTGTTTGGCCAGCCGTCTCTGGCTGGCCAAACAGTCATGCGCACTTTGCATGTTCTCCACCCAGGCTGCATTACAGCCTGGGTGGAGAACATTCCCAGGCTCCCATTCCCTGTGTGAGTGCCGAACCAGGGCCGGCGCTCAGACAAATCACAACGCTGCATTGCAGCGTTGTGATTGGCTTAGGGGAGCCTGTGTGCTTCGTCCTTCCGGGACTCTCTAGGAAGAGGAGCTTCGAAGGAGGAGAGACGGTGGCCATCTAGTGGTAAGTGTTTTTTAATAATACTTTGTTTTTGACCTCCATCCCTCCTCCATACTCCCCAAGCCCTGCCATCCTCGTTCCCTGCCAGACGCCACTGCATATTTATGAGGAAATGGAGCAGCACAGCGCTGCGTCATTTCAAAACCGCAGGGTAGCGCCGTATTTACAATATTACGATGCACGCTGTGTTTTCCTTTGCGCTTTTTCCTTAGTGCCAACACAGACACCCTTTCACCATAGTGCAAGGGTGCCTGTGTTGCAAGGATGATTGTTTATGAGCAGGAAGGTGTCCCTTCCTGCACATAAACAACCAATAATGGCGATTTGTTACTTCTACGTGTGCAATTGTCACTATCTAATGATTATTTTTGTGCAGGAAGGGACACCATCCTGTACAAAAACAATCATTAATGGCGTTTTGCAGCACACATAGAAAGAGCAACAGCAAGGAAAAATAAAAGTATTTCTCCTCACTGAACTAATGTAACACCTGCTTTTGCATACCTTTAGTTTTTGTCTCAGCCTCAGATTTACACATCCTTGTAAATCCGGGGCAGCGTCAAAAAGCAATGGGTGTTGCAGTGGAACGGCCACAGCAACACCCATTGCATGCTCCTTTCACGCCAAAAACTGAGTGAAAGGGTACCATATTTACAAAGGGGCATTAAGCCACTTTCTAAATATGGTTCAGGGCATTGTGCCACCGGAACATCGGAAAAAGTGACGTTCCCGTGGCACAATCCCCTTGTAAATATGCCCCTTACTGTCCATCCTTCAGCTCAGTGGCCTGACACCCCAGGAATCCTTCTCCCTCTAGACCTCTCTCTATGGCTGTCTCTTATTTCTCTTCTACATCCACATAACTCCTCACATTAGCTCTTTGGGCAGCAGTGAGAAACATAAAATGAGTTATTGTCATTTTATGTTTCGTGTCCTGCTGCTTTGCGGCGGGCGGGCGGGTGGGTGGGTTGCTGCTCTGCTGTCAGAGCAGGGCATGAAAGGAGTGGTTTGCCTACTCCTAAGTGCACAATGACTGTTTGGTCGGCCGTTTCGGCCCGCCCAAACCAGTCATGCGCACTTCCCTGTTCTCCATGCAGGCATTGCAGCCTGCATGGAAAGCATGCCCATTCCTCCAGCCCCTGGCTGAGCGCAGTGTCATGGCGCTCAGACCAATCACAATGCTGTATTGCAGCTTTGTGATTATCTTAGGAGAGGGAGCCTGGCTGCCTGCTTTCTGTTCCTGTCGGAGGCAGGAGAGCAGGAACAGAGAAGATTCGGGACCCTGCCTCGAGCTAAGATTTTTTATTTTTTTATTTCCAATTCCCCCCTGCGCGACACCCGGACCCCACCCAATCCCCGCGCGACACCCGGTCCCCACCCCTCCCGTGAGCGCTCCGCCACCTGCGAGCCATGCTGGCCGCGACTGAGTGTCCGCATCTACACAGCCATTTTCTCCGTCACGCCCACGACCTTCTGCCTACTTTTAGTCAGAAGTCAATTTTATAAATGAGAATTGTTTTGCCTATGATGTGTTTTTTGTACCTATTCAATGTGGTTCTTCGTACGCTAATTTGCGAAATATTAGACATGCCAAAATGAAAGGAAATGGCACCCAGCATATCAATGGATTTCTCCCTGACGTGTCTCATGATAAGAATGTTCCTCACTGGAACGCTTTCAAATGATGTGCTAATATCAAACGTGAAGATTATTTGTAAAAACCTTTAACATGTTATTTTAGGACAACCTTTTCAAACCACTTCCTCCAAGTCTCCAATCTGCTTAAATATGGATGAGTGAGTTCTAACAATGCTAAATCTGTTTACTGCTAAAATACCAAAAAGGCCGCAGATGCAGCACTTTATAGGTGATAAATAGTCCGTGCGAGAGAACATACTGACAGAAGAAATGACCTTTTGCTCATTGCAAAGTGACTTCGAGAGCAGCAGTAGTTTTTGTGTTGTTTCCTTGACCACCCATCAACTTTACAGTTGGCCTGTATTAATCATTGGAGAAAGAGGTAGAGGAAAAATTGCTATGAAACTCGGTACGAGGGCCTCTTGACAATACATTTGCCAGAAAGGTTACCCAGTATTAATTTTGCTAGTAGAAACACTAGAATTTGGATGTGTTTCACTTTTTTCTGTTTCTATTTTGTGTCAAGCGTTTTTGCTTTTCTTTACTGCCGCATATTGCTATTTTTCTCTACTAAACTTTTAGAGTGCCTTGAAAGACAAATATTTAATACTTGCAGTTTACAAGGCACACTTTTTTTCTGGTTCTCTTAGCTGTACAAAAGTCCCTTCATGGCGAAGGCACAAGATATATGTAACAAAAAAAAACGAGATTCCTAACAGGATCCTATTGCCTTCGAAGACCTGCTTAATTAATACATGTCTTCAATTTCAGTAAACATGGAGGCAGGACCTTGGCACTTAAGGGTCCTAGACTGCCGAATTAATTGAAACCAACTTGATAGGAAAGCAAAATTACAGGCATTTCAGAAAAGGTCCGAATACAGAGTTAAACTGGCTTTGGTGTGATTAATGGAAGTCACAGTGGGGATCGCTAATTGCTGATTGGTCCCTACACACAAAGACTTTGCAATGACTTTCTCTGAAACTCGGTTTTAAGTCAGGAGTGCTCCTGGTTTAATCCTGTAATAAAGTAGTAAGACAAAAGGACTACAAGGTTAAGTTATGTCTCCTCATAAAAAAGTCTTTGAGAATAGGCCGTAACCTGAATTACCTACTACTAGAGCACGCCATCTCTTACGCCAATTTTTATAATGTGTCAGAAATTATTTTTTCAAATGTATTTTAATCATGTTTAGTTAACTAAAATCGTTACCTGTATAAAAAGAACACCACATTAAAAAAACAATATATATATATATATATATACATATATATATATATATATATATTATTATACATCTTATAAGCTCGTCTTTAAAATATGAATTGTGGGATGTGTTAAAAAATGATCTCTATTCCTGGCGTATCCCTATGTGGCAGTTTCTTACTTCTATATAAAGGTTTCGAGAGCAATACTTTTGTGTAGACTACAGTGATTACTTATGTGCAGTTTTAGACTTAGTAAAGGTATTTTTATGGCTGTTCATCGGTTTAATTGTAATCCAAATAGTCCTAAACCTATCAAGGGACTGTGTATCTGCACTAATTCCATTTATGGTCGCTGAAGAAAATCCGCACCAGGATGTAAGTGCTCAATCATTTTTTCAAACTGTTCCATACATTTTATAAATATTGGACCAAAATTTTGAAAAAGAGGCGCAGTGCAGCAAGCCATTTTGCTGCGCTGTGATGTGTCATTGGCAAAGGGCAGGAATGCAGCATATTTAAAGCAATACGGCACATTCCGGTCCTTTCACCTGCGCTGGTGCACAATGGGATGCCTAGCACCAACGCAGGCACCCTTTGCATGCTGGATTATTTTTGTGCAGGAAGGGGAACCTCCTTGCACAAAAACAATCCTGAGAGGCTTTTTCCTCTTTCTATGTGTGCTGCATGAATGCAGCACACTTAAAAAGAGGAGAAAAGAGGAGAAATAAAGATATTTCTTCTAGTTACTCTTCTCCTGGGGCGGCGTATCTTTTTGGTGCATTCCCAGGTTTAACTGTTCTTGTAAATCTGGAAATGCGTCAAAATCCATGGAACACCCATGCAACACCAGTGGAAATGCCTCCCTGGTGCAGAGTAATGCAGTGCTTTGCATTGCGTTGCGTTACATTACTCAGGATTTATGAAGCAATGCAGGGCCATGCAAGGTGGCCTTGCGTTGCTTCATAAATCAAATTTTTCACTTGCGTCACTTTTGCACCACGTTGTGTGGTGCAAGAGCGAGGCAAAGGGGCTCATAAATATGCCCCAAAGTATGTGTGTTACGTTTTCTACCACTGTTGTTTGTCGGTGTTAACTACTGAGGTAGACTGTTTGCCATTAATGTGCATATTTGCCCAAAGACTTTTCATTTAATCAAAGACAGCTTTGTATTGACTTGTTCAACATTAAAAACCTTATCTAAGAGTGAGGCAGCCCAGAGGGATATTGCATGTAGGCGATTATTGACATTTCCATGTAACGGCGATACAACAGTTCAGTGCTGGCAGTGCTGATTTCTAGATTGTTAAGATGATCCAGGGTCTGGAGCTGTGTGGCTTTAAACCAATGGCACATCTTTAGGAAGGAGCCTTTCCTTGCTAAGTTTTGTTTGGTAAGCCCGAACGCAAGGCATTCTTGGGCCTGTGAAGAGCGGTTTGGGAGTCTGAAGTTCGTACTATATACTGCTGCTATAAGAGAGTCGAGGAAGTCAATCAGTTTACGGCACATATTTTCACACTCATAGTTGATAGTAGGGATTAGTTAAACACTCATGTTTTGTTTGTAGGGGGCCTAAAGATGGGCCCCAAAGTGATCTCAACAACATAATAAGTGCAGTTGTTAAAGCACCGCTTTTCGATTTTATTAGGTGCTTGCAGTGGCGGCTCGCATAGGGCATGCTGCGGGGCAGGGCGGGGAGGGGCAGGGTGTGGGGGTAGTAAACTCAGACATACGACGGAATGGAGGAACGTAATAATTACTTTCCTCCGTTCCGTCGTATGTCCGAGTTTACTACCCCCCCACCTCTGCCCTCCCCCGCCCCGCCGCCCCGCAGCACGCCCTATGCGAGCTGCCACTGGGTGCTTGTGCTGGATGAAAGAGCTCCTGACGTCGACAATGACTTCCAGATAGGGCCGGCTTTTGGGCAGTGTGGCCGGTGTGGCTTCAATGGGCACTGACCTGGAGGGGCGGCACTGACCCTCGGTGGGGGCGCTATGTTTAGCAATGATTTAAAAGCAGCAGATGCAGAGTTCCGTGTGCATCGAGATTTCAGGCAACAATAAAAATGTCAAGAGAACTCTTGTGATTAATATTCCTGCTAGAGATATCAGACTTTTGTCTAGTGGCAATTTTGACTTGCCATAAAGTAGCACAGAGGGTTAATATGCCTGCTGCAAAGAACAGATCTGTATTTGAAGTGGATAGCTGGGTGGATTAGCAAAGGCAGCCTTTACCAGCGCTTTAAAACAAATGAAATGTATATGAGAGAGGGGCTATAGAGAGATGTGGAGATGAGGGGACCTTTAACTGGGTGGTAGTGAGGGAATCTGAGGAGGAGGTCATGGGGGGAGGGGAGCTAAAAAAGATTGTCGCACCGGGTACCACCAGCGCAAAAGCTGGCCCTGCTTCCAGATATTCATACTCCATTTCATTTGACATACTATGGCCATTTATGGTCCAAACGCCTGTTTTTCTATCTTCCTTGCTATCTAAAGAACCTTGGATTTATTTATAACCACAGTGCCTTGCGACAGATGTGCAGTCATCCCCACCAGCGACTGGAGACCCTTACGGGTGAGTAGTCATGCTTTACACGTTTGTTCGTGGTTGAGAAGATGTGCAACTTGTTAAAAAGTCTCTGGAGACCTATTCTGATTCCGCTGAATAAGAGGAGGTCATCAGCATAAAGTAAATTCAAAACTATTCTTCCCCCTAGTTTCGATGGATGTACATTAAACATATCCAGGGTTCCGGATAAGTCAGAAATATACAGGTTGAAAAGCAGGGGAGTGAGAATGCAGAAAGATATTGGAATAGAGCAACTGTATTGTGCTAAGTATTTTAGGGGTATTCCCCAGAGTTAGATCAGTCAGCCCTAGGGTGGTCTTTACCCAAACATGTTGCCTGTTTCCCTCCATTTCTTTGCTGAAATTTGTTTTCTTTTGGCTATTGGACTCTGTGCACTTTACCACTGCTATTCAGTGCTAAAGTGATTGTGCTCACTTCTCAAAACATGGTAATATAGGTTTACATCTTCGTGGCACATTTAATTTATTTGTAAGTCCCTTGTAGAATGGCATGCTAAATATCCAGGGCCTGTAAAGTAAATGCTACTAGTGGGCCTGCAGCACTTATTGTGCCACCCACTTAAGTAGCCTTTTAACACATGTCCCAGGCCTGCCATTGCATCCTGAATGCAGTTTTAAACTACCAATTCAACTTGACAGTATAACTCCCTTGCCAGGGTTTAAAGTTCACTTTTATTGTATACACGTCAACCCTAAGGTAAGTCCTAGGTAGCCCATAGGGCAAGGTGCATTGTAATTAAAAGGCTGGACATGTACTTTTGGGTTTTAAATTTCCTGGAGGTGAAAAACCCTACTTTCGCTTTTCAATACTGTGAGACCTACCTGTCCCAATGGATAGCACTGGGTTGCCTTATTATGTTTAATAAGTCCTAACTTTTGATTGGGGACAGATATGCATTTCTGGTTTGGTATCTATGGAGTTGTAATTAAAAATCCCCTTCATAAACGCCAAACCAGTGGAAGAGATTAATACCACTATAGCGTCAGATAACTACAATCGATGGATCAGATCCTCTTTGGATGCTACGATCCCATATAAATGGATTCAGGAAAAGCAGAAGGAAAAGCAGACACCATGGTATTCACCTAAATTGAGAGAACTTAAACAAAAATGCAAGAAACTAGAGAGAGCCTGGAGGAAAGACTATAATGCCGAAAAAAAACAGATATACCGAGAGGCTATTAAATTGTATCAATCGGAAATAAAAAGAACGCAAGCCCAATTTTTTGAGGAGAAAATAACAGCAGCAGCAAATGCTCCCAGGGAAATATTTCAAATCACAAAAAAACTTACTAGGTGCCCGGCGCCAGATCTTCCCTCAGATTCCGCACAGACAAGATGCGATGAACTAGTGGAGTTTTTTAATAATTTTTTTTAGATATTTACAATTTGTTCCCTCAAAGTATAAGTACAGATAAGCGGGACCAGGAAATAGATCCCCCGAGTGGAACTACTCCCCGTTTGGAAGATTTTCCAACTTTGGATCTGGCCACCTTATCACAGCTCTTTGCGCAGGTCAAATCGGGCTCCCCTTTAGACCCGGCTCCCCTTCAGAAACTTCGCAAAGTAGAAGAAACTATTCTCCCAGCTCTGCTGGAGGTACTAAACTCTTCGTTATCTAGTGGCCAGGTACCTCTGGCATGGAAATATGCTATGATAAGAGCCCTCTTGAAAAAGCCCAACCTTGACCCAGAGGTATGGAGTAACTATGGCCCGGTCTCCTTGCTTCCCGGGAGCAGCAAAATACTTGAGAAATATGTAAATAAACTCCTCTCAGAACACCTAGAGAATTACTCCCTTCTGCATACCACCCAGACAGGCTTCCAACCTAACCATGGGACAGAGACAGCCTTGCTAGCAGTAGTGGAAGAATCTAGGAAAATCCTTGATCAGGGAGGGACAGTGGCAGTTATTCTACTTGACCTGAGCTCTGCACTTGATACGGTCAATTACAACATCTTATTTGACAGGCTCAGAATGGTAGGAGTCTCAGGCAAGGTCTTGACATGGATTAAATCTTTCCTGAAAGACAGAGTATTCCAGGTGTTTGAGGGGAATTGCACCTCCAAATGTCTGCCACTCGCGTGCGGAGTCCCCCAGGGCTCATCATTGAGCCCCATCCTTTTTAATATTTATCTCAAACCCCTGGCCGAATTAGTACTATCTTATGGGATTCAAATTATTACATACGCAGATGATACGCAATTGGTAGTAGCATTAAAGCATCCAAAGAACACACCAATTAATCTTGAATCCTGTATGGAAACGGTGGCCACCTGGATGGACCAGTCTTGTCTCAAGCTCTCAACTGAGTTAATAATTTTAGATAACCATCCCTGCGCTTCACTGGAACCAATGGGACTAAACTGGCCTAAATGTCTTGGTCCATCACCAACCCCCAAAGGTCAGATAAAAAGTTTAGGCGTCTGGCTAGATAAATCTCTTAATTTTAATAGCCAAGCAATCAAGCTAGCTGCATCCTGTTTTGGCATTATTAGAATGCTGCGGAAAATCCTCCCACTGTTCCCGGTTCCGGCACATAGAGTCATTGTACAGGCATTGGTGCTCTCGCGATTAGATTATGGGAATTCCCTCTACCTAGGCACCACAAAGGCCACTATAGGGAAACTACAGGTGGTACAGAACTGTGCAGCCAGGCTGCTGTATCACACCCCCTATCGGCAATCCGTTAAGCCGATCTTAAAAAAAACTTCACTGGCTGCCAATAAACGAACGGATTAAATTCAAAGCTTTGTGCATAGCACATAAAACACTTTGGGGGACAGGTCCCAAGATAAACCACTCTCTTATGGCCTTCTACCACCCAACAAGATGTCTCCGGTCAGCCAATCAGTTTTTGGCAGTGATACCAAAAATTAAGAGAGTACGATCAGGTGGTCGCATGTTTTCTTACATCGCTGCTAAATTATGGAATACTCTTCCCGTTCAGCTGCGTGCAACTATTCACCATCTCTCCTTCCGGAGGCAGCTGAAGACTTGGCTCTTTCAGAGTCTGCCTTAATCAGGTCACCTTCTTTGTGCTTTGTGCTCTGCTTATCACTGATAGCGCGAGGATGCCTAAGGGTAGCCAGGCGCTCTATAAATATTAATAATAATAATAATAATGGTAAAGTCAAATTTTAAATTACAATTTTGGCAATGACATTTTAGAAAGTTGGAACTTTCCTGTCCTTTGCCATTTGGTCCTGGCAGCCTCTCCTGGGTCACATGATGGAGTGTAGTTTGCAGGTAAGACTTTGTGAATTTCTCCCAGTCAGTCACACAAAAGAGGAATTAGATGTGCGTGAATGGGACAACTGCTGGCAGGATGGGGTGAGCTGGGAACAGCCTCACTTGCTGCTGTCTAGGTTGTGCTCTGCCTTCACACAAAGGGCTTGTCACAACTGTATTTACTCTGCAGCCAACTGAAGTAAATCTAATCTTCAACTCAGGGATCTTATTAATATAAAGAACTTTACAGAAGCTGAAATATGAAAAGACATCTTTATTAAACTTACATAAGTGAGGCCACGTCACACAGAAGCCGTAGCAACTGTATGAGGCAGTCTGAGGAATACAAAGAACAGAGGCCTTTTATATGCTCTCAGGGTTACAAACTTCAGCATACAAGTAAGGGGCAGTCCTAGCTTGTGCAAGCATGCAAAATACCTAACATTCCTTCTTTACAGTTTACCATTCAGATATTTACAACATTGAAAAAGCAGAGTCATGATGACAAGCCCATTTTCAGTTTGTCCATCCCAAGACCAATTTCCCGGCAAGGCCCGACATTCTCATCAGATATCAGATGGACCCCTAATAAAATCGGGCACCTCCTCCTCGTAAAGCAAGTCATAAAGAAAGAAACATAGACAGGTGTGTGAGAGATTAGGAGTGGTTTGAATGTGATGAAAGGTTTATGGTTTGCTGTGCCTTGATACTAATCTTGATCGGTCACTGGGAAAGGAACTGGTCGAACAGGTTTGGCTTCAGGCAGTGGAGTCAGCTTGCCCAGGTCACACAAAAGTCAACAAAGGTGTACGTGTCCTTCAGACTCGTTTTGGCCTTAGTTATCAGCCTATGTGAGGGCAACCACTTAAAATGGCTGCCATGCACAAAATGGAACCCGAGGGTTCAGGACGAAATCCCTGATTTGAAGGTGATCCAGCCATTCGAACACGCCGAAATTGCCTGGATATAGTATGTTCGTCATTGTCGTTCTGCTGATACCAAAATCGTCATGATTCGACGATGCTTATGACACGAAGCCAAAATTTCAAGTACTACAGACCCTCCTTTTGCCCTTACATAGGCAATTAATATATATACTCACGCTAATCTGAGTCCAGGTCTATATTCACAAATTCATTGAGATGTTGCTGTAGCATCATCCTATTGCTTAGCTCGTACCTTGATACAGGCTTCCTTACACACGATGTAGCACAGAGGCCACACATAGCAGGACCAAATAGGGAATACCTCTATCTGTAGTATGTGGCATAAGACCACACACCCAACAATTAGTGATGTTCACTACTAACTGGTGTTGATGCAGAAGCGGTACAAAGGAATTATTAATAAACTCTGACCTCCTAACCAGTTCGTGTTCAGGTAAAGTATTGAAAGAATGCAAAGAAGTAGTAGTAGGAAGAGACATAGGTTGGGAGGTGGGTACAGATGTCAATTGGGTAGAAAAAAACAATCCCACCCATAAAAGACAATGTCATGTTTAAAAACACTAGAAAACACATTGTTAAGAACATATAGACAACAGGAGAAAGTAGTGACCACTATTACAAACGAATTCATAATTTTTCACCACCCTAAGCAAAAAGTAAATCCTAAAATTATCTAGTAACATTTTTAGGGCTCCTATGTATTTCAGTAATTTATTACATGTTCAGGTGAAACAGTGGTGATCCTCATCAATGCTCTGAGGTGAAAAGGGAATACTCTTCCACAGAGAATGGACTTTATTCTGCTTTTACTAAACAGAATACTACTTTAAGACAATGCCAGCAAAACAATAAGAAACAGTCTCATAACACCTATTTTATGCAATCACACGGAAACCACTTTATGCATCAATTATGTCCAAAGTCCGTTCAAGCCTCTCTGGCGAGCTTCCATCGTCCATCAAATCTTCTCCCATTGTTGCATGGGCCTCTTGATTCAGGCCTTATATGAAAAATAGTGTTTTTCAGTATCCGTTGGAGTGCCCTCCTGGCAAACACTCACAGCTCATTTGAAAGTCTCAATGTCTCAAGGCAGTGCACCGATATCTCTCCTCTGCGGCAGGCACTACAGATAGTGTGCTCCTCATTGATCAAGGGCACAGATCATCTTATGCAGATCCGGGTCTACATTCTCAGGCTCCGACACTCATTACTCAGTGTCAGAGGACGCTCAGGCTGCTCTTTGATGGGCACCATAATGTAGTGCCTTTTCCCACTCTTGCATCTTCCGGTGCACTGCACTTCCGTTGGAGCAAAGGAAAAGGGTTGTGTGGCCAAAACTCAGGCCGAGGGGCTCAAGGGACTGCACACTGTCAGAGGTTACCAGCACATGACAGGTGAAAAACTCAGGCCTCAATCCTTTCGCTCTTTTGCACTGAAACTCTCCTGCTTCTTTTTGATGTTCAACGCCTTCTGATGAAGCAAGCATAATACTTCGGAGATACCAGACGTCCGCCTCTCATTTGTGAAGTAGGAAATGTGACGCAGTTGTTTTCTTAAAATTAATGCGAATACAATTTATTTGTGTTTTAACAAGGGGACTGCAAGCAGGTGGCCTGCAATCTGCGAGGAATGGCCATATGCCATGAGACAGTTCTGGTCTAGAACACACTGTCATTTCTCAAAGGCAATACAAAGACAAAGGCAGTAGGCACAACAGTGCCTCTAGGCTCTTCAATTGGGTTTCCGTGTGAGAGCATATTCTCCATCATCTAATGGTAGATAGCGACATGATTAAGTCTAGGTGTTCCTAAATTCCTTGTCTTAAAAACATCTCAAAAGAAAAATCGCATAATACAGATTATCAGGGCATGTAGATACCTCCCTTTAAAAGTTGTGCATCAGGTGCACTATGCAATACACAGGCTAATGATCAAAATGTGGAAACAAAAGACAAGAACTAGAGAGTCCTGGTCTTTCCATAATTTAGAACACATCTGATCCCACCAAAAATTAAAGCAGTATGAACAAAAGGGTAAAAATAACCACATTAAAAGAGTCATTGAAAATTTGTCATGTTCAAAAAAAAAAAAATGTAAGGTATCTGCTATTGAGATGGAAAACTTGTTTTGTTATAGTATTGAGTCAGTTAACCAGTCCATCACTATCCTAACAATCAGACTGGAAAACATTGCAGTGGGCCTAAAGAGAATTCTTGAAAACCAGTCTGGTGATACAAAAGGAATTATACATAATATGGGGGTTTCTGATATATTACTGCGGTCTGGAAGTGTGAACTTGAACAATACATCAATAAAAAGGCAAACTGGTGAAAAGAATATGGAAAAAGGAAATGGAACTAGGACACAGCTAAAATCCCCAATAACTAGGCATGATGTGACATCAGGGGGTGACAAAAGGTTGGCTCTACCGCTGGCCGCTAAACCATATACGGTAACCTCCGCTAATGTTCCAGTTCCTTCTTCAGGGAAAAAATATGAAACCTTGTTTCCTTGATATCTTTTTATTTTTCCTTCAAATACCATTAAAGCCAAATTTGACATACACTGGTGAAGTGTTGTCTGTCTTTCTGTGAAATTTAGTGTCAAAGCAAATCTACCCAACTGTTTGCAGGATACACATCGTCATGTATATCCCTTCACAACACAGGTAAACTTGTAATAGTATCATAAGCAGCAACAAGTGAACCCAAAATGGGAATAACCTGCAAATTTGTGTTTTATACCTAAATGTATTCATTTACTGAAGCCTAAAGCACTTTAAAGCTATTTTAAATGGCAAAAATACCCAAATTCGACTTTGATGTTTGGGGCACTTAAAAATAAATATCCCATAAGTATGTTACATATTAATCATCCTCAGGATGTTCTTTACACATTACAGATATTAGATATTAGACATATCTCATGTAAATCTTTAGAAAAATGAGTTTTTCACACCTGCGCCAAGTGAAAATCCATATGCTAATGTCGTCATTATTCGGTATAGCACAACTTAAATTAAATTTTAATGCTAGGATGTCATAGTATGAGCTTTAAGCTTCATGAATAGTAAAAAACGAATTTTGTAGCACTTATTTTTAATAATTATTATTCATAATTAATAATAAAAATAAAAAATAAAAAAATAAAAAAATAAACCCTTTTATTTTTGATAATTCCACATATAAGAGCAAGCTGCATCCCTTGCCTATCATTTTAGACGCATTTATTTATAAGCCTAAACACAGAAGCCTAACTTAAAACATGACAAAATTTGGCGCCACATTTTTCTTTCTAAAAGGACAATTTTATTTAGCAACAGACCCAATAATATACTTACAAAATGTTGCTTAATAGACTGAAAACATCAAGAAAAACCACGAACAGACATTGAGCTCATTTGAGACATAAACAGAAAGGGGTGAAACACTCAGGACACACAATACGGCGCGCTTTTAGCCATGCATTTCATGAATAGCGCCAACGCTATTCTCTTACAGAAGTTGCACTAATAGGAAAACCACAGACATTTAAACACACACATTTTAACCCACCTATCAATACTCAGGACAGCCCACAGACTGTACTAGAACCAAACCATTTGTAAATACTAGTCGTAAGTTATATTTACAAGAAACGCTTCTCAATTGTGTTTTTTTTTTTTTTAAAAAGACTACGAAAATACACTCAATTCACTAGCTTTGGTTAGCAGAACACCAAACAAAATCGTTCTGCATATCTTCATTCATAAAAACTGCGCAGAACAAAGGATCCTTGTTTTGTATTATGTCATATTTTAATTCCTGGGGATACAAAATCACCAAGGAAGAAATATGTTTGTAAATCTAAACCTATTTAGATTTTCCCTTTAGGGGAAGCCGGCTAATCCAAACGTATACAAAGTTGGCCAACATAAAGCTCCAAATTTGCTAAGATCAGGCATCTTATAGCTCACTAATCTAGCTTCAAACTTCAAGGGGCTATCTCTATCGATACACTCGTAAATATACAAGACCCTCGGTTTTTGAAAATTGCAATCTTCAAATAAAACTAAGGACCAAACAAACTAAGAACCAATCAAACTAAGACTCAAAGGAACCAAGGAACCAAAGAACAAACGACTGGGAGCGACCCACTTATACTTAACTCTTACTTTTACTAATCAAAAGGTTATCCAAATTCTATCTGTCAAGTTCTACATGACCTAACGGTCTTTTAGAATACTCACGCCAAAAGGTTCTCAGTCAGGAGTGACGTCATGTGGAGGATCAAAAATCAGGAAGATCAGAAATGTACTGGGCTGCAGAAACAAAGAATCTCCAGAATCCTTGTGCACAGAGTACCTCCTTAGTAGAATCTTGTTCTGTCCTCCTCAGTAGATTTCAGTCTCCTGACAAGATCTCCCACAGAAAGCCACTTCTCTGATGAGGCCCCGCGTTGGCTGCGCCATTTGAAGTAAATCTAATCTTCAACTCAGGGATCTTATTAATATAAAGAACTTTACAGAAGCTGAAATATGAAAAGACATCTTTATTAAACTTACATAAGTGAGGCCATGTCACACAGAAGCCGTAGCAACTGTATGAGGCAGTCTGAGGAATACAAAGAACAGAGGCCTTTTATATGCTCTCAGGGTTACAAACTTCAGCATACAAGTAAGGGGCAGTCCTAGCTTGTGCAAGCATGCAAAATACCTAACATTCCTTCTTTACAGTTTACCATTCAGATATTTACAACATTGAAAAAGCAGAGTCATGATGACAAGCCCATTTTCAGTTTGTCCATCCCAAGACCAATTTCTCGGCAAGGCCCGACATTCTCATCAGATATCAGATGGACCCCTAATAAAATCGGGCACCTCCTCCTCGTAAAGCAAGTCATAAAGAAAGAAACATAGACAGGTGTGTGAGAGATTAGGAGTGGTTTGAATGTGATGAAAGGTTTATGGTTTGCTGTGCCTTGATACTAATCTTGATCGGTCACTGGGAAAGGAACTGGTCGAACAGGTTTGGCTTCAGGCAGTGGAGTCAGCTTGCCCAGGTCACACAAAAGTCAACAAAGGTGTACGTGTCCTTCAGACTCGTTTTGGCCTTAGTTATCAGCCTATGTGAGGGCAACCACTTAAAATGGCTGCCATGCACAAAATGGAACCCGAGGGTTCAGGACGAAATCCCTGATTTGAAGGTGATCCAGCCATTCGAACACGCCGAAATTGCCTGGATATAGTATGTTCGTCATTGTCGTTCTGCTGATACCAAAATCGTCATGATTCGACGATGCTTATGACACGAAGCCAAAATTTCAAGTACTACACAACTTGGAGACAGGGCAGGGGAGACAGAAAATTCCAAGCACTTCAGAGAAACCTCTAGAAACTTCTTCTGCATCAGAAATAAAAATAGAGCCCTTCCTTAGACCCACTCTTCACTTCACTTTTCTTTACCTGTAAATGGACTTTCAGAGGACCTTCTGCTACTGTGACCTGCTGTGTACTCCACAAGACTGCTTTGCTGTACCTGGAAGGCCTGCTTTGCTGCCTGCTGTGAACCCTCACAGGCCTGCCCTGCTGCTCGAGCCCTTCTTCTACACCTGAACCCATGGCTGCCAGAATGACTTGAAGGACTAGTTGCTTGCGCCCAATGCCTTGATCCCACACCTGGGCCCAGCCTTAGTGACTCCTAACCCCCAAGTGATGCCCATCCAGTCCTAGAGCCAAAGTCCAAAGATGGAGTTTTTCGACTTCTACAAAAGCGACTAACTCCGAATGTAGAAATCTTCACTGTGACTTCGTCCAGCGGATCCCCGACAATGACATGCCATCCTCGGACACCGTCTGCAGCCTTGCCCAGCTGAACTTTACCTTCTCAGAACATTTTCTTAAAAATGTCATCTAAGCCTGAAGGTAAGCACACACCCCGGGCTCACCTCCAACGGGGTCAGCCATATTTTTAGACTTTGACCTGGTCTCGTGTAACTAGATGTTCGCATTTGGCACTTTGATCTTTTAGTAGCAAGTTTTTATTAAAACATTTAAAAAATCATAACTCCGATTCTACTGATTGTATTTTTGTTGTTTCTAAATTGGTGTAGGATTTTTCTAGTGTTGTTTTCTCATTGTGTTACTTTTTATGTGCTGCATAAATAATTTACACATTACCTCTTGAGTGAAGCCTGACTGCTTTATGTGCCAATCTACCTAGAGGTAAGCACAGTTGAATTTAGTGATTTTTTGTGGTTCACCCTACCAGGTATTGTGGCTGTTGCTTGAGCAGAGCTCACACCTCAGCCAACATATACCCCAATATCTCACACCTACATGGTTAATTTCTGCCATAAGTTGTTTCTCGACACACCGTCAAAGGCCCCCTTAAAGTGAACAAAGCCTGAGTATAGCATTGATCTGGCAGCAATAGTATTTTCCCTCCAAGCTGATAGTGAGACTAAGTTTGTGAGGGTTCCTGGTCCTGTGAGGAAACTTGTCTGGCTCCAGGGGACCAATTTTTGGTCCGTTGCCCACTTGCTGAGGTCTTGTAGAAGCAGGTTGACTAAGTAATTGGCCTCATTACCTAGAAGGGTTTCGGACGGTAATTTGCTGGATTGCTTTATTCACCTTCCTTAACAATTGGATGCATTACAGATACTCTTCGTGAGTCCGAAACGTACCTTGTATTCAAGTCAGCCATATTCAGTATAGTTAGTTCCTCTGACCCAAAATCAGGATTTGATTTAAAACAGGCCTGTGGTAGACAATTTGGCACTGGGGCTCTGTCTGCACAACACTTTCTGTAAAGGCATTGCTGTTGTATAATAATAATAATAATAATAATAATAATAATAATAATAATAATAATAAGCTGTTCACTATAGGTAGATGTCCTAATTTCTCCTCATTTGTTTTCCTGTTCATGGGTTATAAGGTTTGATCCAATGTCCTTTTTGGAGGTACTATTTCCTCAATATCAGGATGATTGAATCTTATGGCTTACATGAGACTCGGGTGCTCAGGTAGAAAATCAGCTTAATAATGAACTTGCACATAATTAACCCATGCTGGTTTGCTTATATTTGTGGTAACTTTTTCGAAGGTATTGATCATTTTCCAAAATTCTTTTGGGATTTTCTTTTTACTAGCAAACAGAATGTTGGCTCAAAAGTCATTGTAATATTGCTTTTTTTTGCAGACCAGACTGCTTTTTTATAGTAGTGCTACTTTGGACAATGGATTAATCTAAAATATATTAATTGGTCCTGCCAGAAAGATCACTCTATGGCAAATTTCTTTCTTTATACTTTTTGTCATTGTTTTGAGTCCCTTTGAGATTGAAGGGGTCTTATGGTATGTGCCCGGTGTGCAAATTTTGTGGAATTGATTTGCTTGGCTGGGCTGCTAGAATTCTGTTGACAAACCAGTCCCAGTTTATAATGTAGTTTCCCACAGCAATGTTATGTTTCTCAAGCATTTCAACGCATTTTGCTGTTATTTCGGGTTGTAAGTGAACGCACCATTTTAATCTTTTTGATTATCAGTATAGGCATTTATGATTAGGGTGTTTGTACTTCAAAATAACTGGGTGACCGCCATAAACTTTATGACTTGGGCAAGGTGAGCACTCTCTGACAGTGATCAATTCTGAAGCTGGCAATTTGTTTGAACAGAGATAAACTGGCTATAGTACAATCGAGTACCAGGTTAGTCTTGTTAGTGATGTGAAACCATGCCGGGAGTGTATCTTCTCTGAAGCGGCCATTTATTATTCTCAACCCTGCAGCTGCACAGGTCGTAACTAGGTTTTCTCCCAGTTCATCTATACTTGCGCTTGTTTTACGATGCGCTTGCTGGTGGATGTTCAACACAATTATTTTTAAGTGATGTGTTTTCATCATTTGAAGCTGCGTGGAAAAGATTCAAGTTGAAATCCCCAGTGATAAGTATTTTTGTGAGCATCAAGGTATGTACATTTTAGCTCCATAATAATATTATGCAATTTTTCAATTATTACTTGCTTTTCTCCATGTCTAAGACTGATTTAGACATTTACTATAATCAATGACGTTTTCTGTTTTTGGATCCTCCCTTCTATTTTCCCATCCTGTAACCAGGATTCCTTTAGCTGCATTGCTTTAATTCTGATGGATTTCTAGGGTTCAAGGACCTCAGGAACAGCATTTCAGGGTCAGGACTTACTCTAATAGGTAGATTACAAGTCCACCTTTTGGCCGCCCCTTTAGGTTGGTTTACTTGCAGCAGTATAAACTCCTGAGTACCCAGTTATAGGGATTGAGTACTCTCAGCATGTTTCTTGAAGAATGATAACATGAAACTAATACCAATATGTAATAATGTAGCCGTCACTTATTATTGAGCCAAACTCAGTGAACAAATATTCAAGGTGACAACAGTTTTGGTTGCAATGGTTGAGGAACCTTGGGGGGGGCTCAATTCAGGCTGAAGTTCCTGAAGGTAATATGACAAGTAACAAGCCCCAGCAGTTTGAGTTAAAACTGTTATTATTGAGACACTTGATTAATTATTTAATTTGGGAAATAATCAAACTTCAGCGAACTCCATTTAGAATTCTTTACATTGTCCAGTTCCTTAAAATGGAATAGGGCTCGTCTCACTTAAAATGAGTTTGGGGATTGGTGGACTGTCATGAAAGGTATGAAACTGTAACATTAGTTTGGGCAATCACCGATTATTAATTGGTCTAGCCAGAATATCTCCTGGTACAAGAGGAGGTGAATCTTTGTTTCACCACCTACAGTATGACTTCATAGTAGGAAAGATTGCTAACATTGATGGATAAGGACTATCCTTAAAAACATTCAGATCTTAATAATCCATTCTCTTAACTTGTCTTTAATCCTGTAAACTGCTTGGTTTAACTCAGTTATGGCGAAGGTGACCAGGGTGGGCTCCGTAATCTGGGTTCTCCTAGGCATTAGAAATTCGATAGAAAGCAGATCCAAGGACTCTACAGTGGCTAAGTTAGATTCACTTTTTAACAATTTCATTATGATTGCTTTGATTGTTATTCTTCTTTGAGTAATAACTTGGTTTAGATGGCATCAGACGAGCTATTATAACAGGTATTCTGTTTACTCTTGTAAAGAGTCTAGCTGGAATAAATTGATTGATAAATTACATAGATGGAAATCTTTATATTTCTCTAAAGAGAGAAGGAAAATGATTCACTTGATAAAAAGAAGACGGACAAAATGGAAAGTTTCCATAAAAAAACAACAGGCTGAAAGGACCTGGATATATCTCAATGAGGCTGTAACTCATCAAGATTCTAGAAGCTTCTGGAGAATTATCACAATGGTCAGTGGGAGTGGTTCAATTTCCAAAATGTGCACTATTTCAAGTGGAGAGTGGTCAAACTATATTTCGAATCTATATGCTACTAATTCTTTACACAAAGTGAATTCCTCCCCCTCTGACTCTCAATATATCCAGGGAGTTGATATTTATTGTCCATCTAAAGCTCAGATTAAGGACGTTATTCATTGTGCTAGAGTCACTGGTGCTGCTACAATTATAAAGTTGGAAGAAGATCTGTGGTCAGGCTGTTATGTTTTGTAATGTACCCCAATATAGGCCTGGGTAGTCACCTAGCCTTTCACCTACATTTTCCCTGCCATTGTACTACATAACGGTTTTTGGTATTGACCTTTTACCTAGTTAAGTGCTGCATAAAATGTTGTGTGGTTTTCCCACAAATTACCCTCATTAATTACGCATGAGGATTCTCAGAATCACAGCAAGATTACCATCTCCTGCATAATAACTATGTATAAGGGTCATCCCTTCCGTCATCCTCGGCCGACATGACACAGCAATGTAGAACCCCAGAGGGTACCTTCTGGGTTTATAAACACCATATCTTTGCTGGGGAGAGCAGAGGAGAAAGACTTCCATGCTGACACACTGACGTGAGACGCTGAGGTTCCTGCATGCAGACACTCCAGCACGCAGTGGTCTGACATCCCTTGCAGGGTGTCCATCTCAAGACCAAGACAGGGTCCTTCATTCTCTCACACCAGGTAATGGGGTTGGCTTCATCCTAGGGGGATTCTTGGCTCTACACCTACATACATGCTAGGTACACTTAGGTACACCTAGTTAGGGTTGCATCGTAGGAGTACGCACTACTATTGTCATGTATTTACATACCTGCCTATATTCATTGTTTTAGCACTATGGTAGAAATCTACCATCCATTTACTCTGTTGGTGTATATAATAATTTATATTTGATTCTGTCTTATGGTTGTTTCAGCACACCTATTTTACACTAGAATGACGCTGGTTCAATAAATGCTTATTGAAAACGTCCACACCGTTTATTCTGTGTGTCTCTCTGAGAAAAAGTGAGCACAAGTGACTGAGCGAAAAGTACTGTACTAATTCCACGATTCCTGATGGGACAGGGATATCATGTTCGATAGTTTCTAGGAACTATTCTCTCCTTGGTAAGAGGAGTTTACAGTCGCACTGTGAGCTAGTTGGTATACAGGCGAACATACCCGGTGGGGTTGTCTGGAATCAGTCTGGACACCAATCCCACAGTTTATGTTGTCTAAGCGCGCAGATCCTATATAGATTTATAGGAACTACACGACAGGCTACATGGCATCTTTGTTTAAATATTCTATCTGACTGGAGAAACTCCTACCTCATGGAAGGGCAGTAGTATTCTTCCATTACATACAAAAGGTTTGACTTGTCCATCTATTAATTGAAGTCAGGTAACATTGCTTGACACTGCGGGGAAAATATTCAACAACATTGTTCTAAATTATATGTAAAGTTGGGTGGACAATAATAATATTGTACCCTTGGAGCAAGCTAGATTTAAACAACTGAATAGCTCAACCCCTGATAACATCACAGCTTTGCAAATGATGTCAGAAAAATATGTACTGTTGCACGGTATGCCTGTCTATGTGCCTAATATATATTTTTCAACCATGGTTGTGGACAGACCTAACCTGTGGCAAAAGCTCTGAGATTTGAACATACCAAAGTCTCTACTTAAATTAATAATTGCTCTTTATTCTTTTATCTACTGTCATGTTTTGCTTTGAGGTGACCATGGGCTATCCCCAAACCATGGGCTAGCCCAAAAACCTTTAACAAAAATGGTTTAAAATGGGTGCTTGCAAGCCTCTTTATAATTTTCACTGTATGCATATGAAATGCCTACCGTCCTGAATTAAATGGAAGGGACGCTCCAAAGTTAGGACATAAAAATGTTAGCTTTGTTACTGCATGCCGATGACATTGTGCTCTTGGACCTTATTCCGAAACATTTGCAAAAATGATTGGATTTTTTGTAAACATATGCCGATAGTCATTTCTTGAAAATCAATCTCAAAAAGGTGAAATAATTACTTTTCGGGATAAGAGATGTAGAAAGAATAGGAAATATAAATGGCTTTTAGGAAGTAATGAGCTGGAAGTTGGTAAAACATATCTTTACCTAGAAAAATTTTCTTCAGCCCATCAATTAGACAAAGAGCACAAAATGGAGGATAACTAATTTTGAAAAATTTGTCATTTAACTATGTTGGCCCAGATGGAAGCAATATGGCTAGAAATGGGCCTATAAATTACACATATAATGGAGTTGACTCCAATTCTGTGTTGGGGATATTGGCTCCTGCATAGTAATGGGAACACTTTTGAGGCCTCTTATGTGCAGAAGCTTTTTGACAGAATATGAAGGCACAAAAAGCTCCAGAAAAGTTTCTAAGTCAGAAGGTAAAATTCTGACTGCAGCCTACTGCGAGGGGTATCTGAGCAGAGATACATTGTGGTCAGCCTGAAACTTTGACTTTGTCCCAGTCAAGCACAACCAGATGTTCAGGTTGGCCCTATAGGTTTCTAAGTCCTATATAGTGCTAATTCTTTAAAAAATCATATCTCCGGTTCCCTACATTGGATTTTTGTCGTTTTGGTGTCATTTTAAAGATAACAATATTTCCCATTTTTATAAATTGGGGTTACATTTTTATTGTGTGTTGTTTTTAAATGCTTTACATACCTGTCTTCTAAGCTAACCCTGCCTGCTCGCAGTCAAGCTACCCTGGTTTGAGCATGGGAATAATTTACTGAGACCTAATCTTAGCCCTAGACTCTGTTAGTGACCTTTTTGCCAGTGGTAGATGCATATTTACCACCACTAATAACCCACTTTCCAACAGGAGCTAACTCTAGCAGAGGCCAGCAGGGCTCAGACAGTTCCAGGCAGGTCCAGTTGCAGAAAGTCAGCTGGGCAGGTGCAGGGAGGCCTCTGAAGCTCGTTATGTACTTGTAGCTTAGAACATGAGGTCAGCCAACTGATCCTTCAAGTCACTCAGATAGCCTGGTATGAAGGGTGCAGGTCCAGTCTTCCTGTACAGAGAGCATGGATGGCCTCAAGCAGCAGAGCAGTCCTCTGGGGAACAGAGCAGGCCTCAAGCAGCTGCACAGTCCTATGGGGAACAATAACAATGCAAGCCTCAAGCAGCAGGGCAGTCCCTTGGTAGAAGCAGGGCAGTCCTCTGAGGAACAAGGCATGCCTCAGGCAGCAGGGCAGTCCTCTGGGAAAGAAGGTTGTCCTTCTTCTGTAATGTCCACATGTCCAGGAGAGTACTGAAGAGTGACTCATGAGGTACAATATTTATATATGGTTCCATCCTTTGAAGTGGAAGAATTTTCTGGGCTACCCCCTCTTCTTGTACTAGAAGGTACCTTTGTTCCCCTGCCAAGGCTAGAAGAAGTCTAGGGTTAAAAAAGGCTAGTGTCAGGTTGTAAAAAATTGGGTTACTGGTTGGTGGGGACCCTACTCAAGCAGCAATTACAATTCTTTTGAAGGTGAGACACAAGCAACCCCCAAATTAACCTGTACTCAACCTTTTGGTAGCTTGGCACAGAGCAGTCAGCAAGCAATGTGAAAAGAATGTATGCAGACATTCAAACAGTATTGAGGTGAAAACACAAAATAAGCCAAATCCCATACCAATTTAGAACAATCAAGCAAAATGTAATAAATACATCAAGACCAAAACAACAAAAATCAATCAGTAGAAATGGAGACATGTAATTTAAAATATTTAAGTGAAAATAGCACCAAAACACCCAAAGCACCACTCGCAGCAATCTGGTCACGCGAGACTGGGAGAAAGTCACAAGTTCAGGCTGACCGCGATGGACCACGAGTCGGTTACAGGGACCACATTAGTCCTGCTGAAAATATACCTTCTCAGTCCAGTGCAAAGAGTCCCTCTCACGGTGGAGGAGGCAGTGAGGAGCAGGTAAACGCCACAGCCCATTGGCGATATAGTGCGAAGAGCAGGCCTGGTGTCGCGGATGGTCATCGCAGTAGTGCGAAGATCCTAGTGTCATCATAAATGGTCTGCCAGAGCTTCTCAGTGGCATTCCACATGAGAGGTCGAGCCTGTAGCATGAGGGATCAGTTTGATGAAACTTCACATTGGCGAGCATTGTAGGCTACACGGTTTTAGCACCCAAAGGCCCATGTGCAGGGGCATAACACAGGCCCACGGAGCTCACACAGTGCGGGGGCCCCCAAGCTCCAGGGGGGCCCTCAGCACAGCACTCTGGCTGCAGAGCTCCTGATTGAGCCCGGAGGGGGCCCCTCCACGTGCCTTGCAGGGAGGCCCCCTCAAGTTTTGTTATGCCAGTGCCCATGTGTGGTCGCGAAGAGCCCAAAAACATAAATTCAGCTGCACTGAGGCCACACCAAGGGTTCAGGACCTGAGGGGCACTACCTGAGGGGCACCACCAGGGGGTCAGGGGCTTACTCCAGCTGGATCTAGGTGCTGGTTCAGTTGGTTGGGAGCTTGTTATGTCTCTGTGGCTCTGAACAGGAGGTCGGCAGACTAGCACCTGTAGTCACTCTGGGATGAGGTGCAGGCCCAAATTCCTCTGACTCTGGCAGGAGGGAAGCAGAACAGTAGGGCAGCAGGACAGCAATCCAGAAAGACAGCATTCCAGCATGGCAGTAGTGCAGCAAGGCAGCAGTCCAGCAGCGTGGCAGTCCTTTTAGCAGCACACAGCAGGCCTTCTTACTGGCAGAGTCTCCACAGGTCCAGAGCTGTACTGAATTGTTGATTTCTGAAGTCCAATATTTACATCCAGGTACCTCCTTTAAAGTGGGAGAAGCTTCTAGAGGTTTTCCTTTGAGGTGGGCAGTTCTGGCTCCAGACTAGCAATAGGGATAATGCAGACCTTTGCATGTTAGTATAGAGTCATAAGGACAATCCTCTATGCCCACAGGAACCAGGGTCAAGATACGTTACATAATCAAAGTCCACTGTGGGACTCTTTGAAACCTACTGGAATCCTCTTGGTGTAAATTAGGGAAACCTACAACAAAAGTGTAATGTAGCCAACCCAATGAAAGGTTCTAATTTGGTTTGAAAAAAACAGACAATGATACTGGAAAGGCTTATGTTGCTGTTGTGTATTCTCCTCAAATACAGATGCAAATAATCGCATGACTTTAGAACAAGTGCAGATGATGCAGTGCTATGGTGTGTGTGTAAACAGTATAATATACACAAAAAGCGCCATAAATCCTCCTTGGTTCATATATCAAGTTTTACAGATATGCATGTGCATGCAGCTTACCCCAATGCAGATCAACAATAATCAAAGAATCAAAGGAGATGTATGTCGACGTTTTGACCCCTTATAAGTGAAAAGGTCTCTTCAGGACAAGTCGTCTGGCTCAATATCTGCATGTTTCAGGAGACAGAACCCAGACCAACCATCAGTCTGCATTGAGCGACACTGCACAAAGAGTGTTATATGCGGCGTGTGTTACTAAATAGCTCAGCAATAAAAAACATTTTGGTTATTTGATTGTTGTTTTTCAACCCAAATGAGAACCTTCAATTGGATTGCCTAAATTACACATTTTTTGTAGGTTTCCCCTGATTTACACAAAGAGGATTCCAGTAGGTTTCAAAGAGTCCCACGGTGGACTTTGTTTATATAAAATCCTTAGTGTATATGCAGGAGACAGCCTATTCAGGTGTGAGTAGGGCTGTGCCCAGCTAAGGCAGGAAAATGCCACCTTTCTAAAAGTTCACATGCAGAGGGGTTGGAACTTTTGATCAGCTCGGTTGGGCCACTTACTATTTGTTTTCAACTGAGCGCCCATGCTGATAATCATTCAATCGACACAACTTTTCAGAAAGGCCAAGTAATTTAATTATTGTAACCTTATTTTTGATTTAAAGTGTTTTTGTATATTTTAAACATCATACGATACATAAACTTTTTCTAAATCACATGAAGGGATAACATAATCCATACTAAATGCATCATACTAAACATACATATGACAAAATGATTAATGATGAACCAGTCTTTTGATTGTAAAGTGCTGGAGTTTCTGTTATTTTTCTCTTTTTTTGGTAAAAAATAAAAATGAAAAAGAATGAAATTCCTCTTTGAAGCAACTACTGGGGGTTATTTCAACACACTCTTTATGTAGTCTTTAGTGTCCCTTGTAGGATTTCCTTCACTTGTTTTTCCTTTTAAACACAAAAACTCCCCAGATTAGGTCAGGTGGATGCATTTCAAACCTCCCTTTACTTTCCGGTTCTCCTTAGGACCTTGACTGGTTTTCTGTGTGAAAAAATTTATAAAACAACACTGTTATTTTTTTTCTCTTAGTATCAGGGCTTCATACCTTCGTATCCATGACTGCAGTTGAGAAATATTACCTCTCCCTTTCTGTGGTGGGTTGTTCAATGCTCGCAGGCATCCTGGCTTTTTTTACTTGCCAAGCCTGGCTTTGTATTTACCATTGTTATCTGTTCCAACATTGTGCGATGTTTTTAAGGACTCATAGGGGGATATTCTCAAGAACGTGCGATAAACATCGCCAAAATAGGCTAACGCAATTTTTCATATCGCCGTCTATCATGGGAAAATAACTCTGTGTCAACGTCGTATTCTCAACACGGCGGTAACATGCGATAGTTTCCCCATAACCCCTCAAATGTCCGCGATACTACTACCGCGACGGTGATAAAAAGAAAACCCGAACGTGAAAAAAGTTGCGATGGGCCCAACTGCGATAAAAATCCAGCGAAAAGCAGTGCCAGGCCCGCAAGTCCCACAAGTAAGGCGGGAAAAATCACTATAAAAGCAGCAAAAATGAAATACACATAAAACACAAACAACTGCGAAGCACCATGGAGGTAGCCGGAGCAAGCACAGAGGACAACCCGAACCCCACAAGCCCCACGGAGGACCAGCCTGGGACCTCAGGGTCAGGGAAGGGCAAGGAGAAGAAGAAGAGGAAGACGCGGTTCAGTCCGACGGAAAACAGGATCCTGATTACGGAGGTGACAGAACACCATCAACAACTGTTCGTCACCTCCACTGTGTCATTGGCAACAAAAAATGGAATATGGCAGTCCATCGTGGACAAGGTGAATGCAGTCGGAGTGCTGAGGAGGACAATGGAAGAGGTCAAGAGGCGCTGGAATGATGTGAAGCGCAAAACCAAGCTGAAACTCTCCAACAACCGCAAAGCAGCAATGCAGACTGGGGGTGGGAGTCCTGCGCCACAGGAGGAGCTGGATGAGATGGAGGAAATGGTGTCCACAGTCATCAGTGTGGAGACGGTGGCAGGAGTCGGAGGACCGGACACTGCTCAACATGACCTGACACAACAGCAAAAGGGAGAGTAACCACCAGGGACTGGGGAGACGGGGGGAGATGGGCACAATGGCACCCATGCACAATAAGTACAGCACATCTGCAGACAAACCATGCCCAAGAGTCACAACTCCTACCAAGAGCCCAATTTACCCAAGTCTGCAACAGCTCAGCGCTGTATAAACACAGAAGTGAAAGACACACCGCCTGAAAGGGATAAGGGCCAGCCAAATCAGAGCTGAAGGGGCAAATCACACACAATGCAGCACACACACATAACACTCAGAGCATCTCAACATTTACAACATAGTGGACCAAACTGCAACACTTTTACAACAGAACAGAGGACACAACTGCTGCCGCTTGTGTGTAGAAAATGGCCATTCGCATTTGGCATAGCATTAAACTGTGAGATGATAATGGACAAATACAACCTCACATCCTTGATGGTGGCGAAATGTCAACTGTCCAGCATTAAATAGGCATCTCCACACAAACAGTCACAATGTACATTGACATGCAGTCTGTTTGTAAACTTGGCCAATGCGTCAACATACATGTGAACACAATGTCAAATTGCATCTCCCCTTCACATTGCAGAAGGAGAATCATCACTTCCTGCAGAGCAGACCGTACTCCTCATCACCGATGATGAAGAGGACCTACACACCATCGACCCCGACGCCCTCCAACAGCTCATGGACACCCTCAGCACCCCACCCCCAGGAGCAGGGCAGCCCACCTGCATCAAGGAGAACCCATCACCTGCACAGACCACACAGCAGGAAGCACCCACCACCACGGCCGTCTCCCAGGATCCCCACGAGCAACACATGGCATTCCAACGCCGTGTGTTGCAGGGCCAGAAGGGGATGGCAGAGCAGGTGCGGGTGAGGTTCGACCTCATGGCAGCCAAACTAGATGCCATACGTGGGTGTCTAAGTCCCATCAGGGACCACCTACAGGCCCTAACGGACACCCACAGTCCGCTCCATGGTCTCCAACAATCCATGGCTGACATCGCCGGAGTCATGACTCGTAGACAAGAACAACTGTCTAGTCAGACTGGCTCCAGTGATCTCAGCAGTGAGTTGGCCAACATGGGGAGGAACATGGAGAACATGGAGCGGATGCAGGCGGGAAGAATGTCTGCCACGGCTGCACACCAGCGAGATGTAGCAGGGATCTACCATGCCCTGCAGATCCTCATCATGGCAGTGTGGTCACAAGGCCTGGCGAAGATGAATGCTGCTGCCACTACTCCCTCCACATCACCGCCCCCTGATGTGTCAGTGACTCACAGTGTGGCTGACAATACACCTCCGGCCCCTGATGTGTCACTGCCACACAGTGCCGCAGACAAAACACCACCACCCACATGTGAGGCACATCACACATAGGAGGACGATGATGAGGATGAATCTGCTGTTGGGCTAAGTAGGAAGCGGTAGCATTCATCTCCGCCATATGGCCTCTTTCTGCTTGGTTCTGCCCTCTGCATCATGCCCAGGAATAACACCCTCCACTGTCCCCCTTAACACTCTGCCACACTCACCTTGGCCCCCGACATGGACTGCTACATTTGTTTAGGCAACCAATGAGACAGAAATCAGACTGCGGACTGAACTCCCTCTCCTATGATGTACTTTTCCCTCCCCAAAGGACCCTGGCTGGCCCTCCACGGGGCAACATTGTAAAGTTGCGTGTGCATGGCCAGGTACTGGTCCACCTTCACCACTCCACTGAATGTGATTAAGACATTCAAATTCACACAGATGAGTCATGTCCATGATCAAGCAAGTATGAAAGTATGGATGTATGTAGGGGCAGTGATTCCAAACAACGGTGCTCCCTGGGAACTGATTTCAATGCGCATGTATGTCCGTGACCCAGATAGGCAGTGAGATGACTGGGAATGTGTGAACTAGCTGTGGCCTCATTGCTCCAAAACAACAATCTCGCTATTTGCAAACTTAGCCCCACGTCAATGTATGAAATAGGGCTGTGTGTCACAAAGGCAAAGTCAAAGTTATGTGGAAGCCACAGCTCGGAGCAATGATTGGTTTGAGTGTGGAGCGCTTGGACTCCTGGTATGGTCGGTGCGCAAGTGTGAAGTTCATACCATGCAAGTGAACTACGAGCAAGGACTCCTGTGTGTGGGGTGTGTATACGTTGGTCTCTGTTTAGCGCTGTGCGTAGTGTGGGAGCCGTCAGCAGTTGCTATGGTATCGCTCAGGGGGTGCCGGGCGCATGCATTCCCAAGGTCGGAGGTGCAGATGTGCTACCGCCTTCTAGTTCAGACAGAGGGGCTGTCATCCACAATCTTAGTTTGTCATCTGCTTGCATTCTGGAAATGTGATGGGGATTGGGTGGGGGGGATGTCACTGCTTCGCCTTCCGGCATGGTTGAACCCTTACCAGCCATGTACGTGCCCTCACAGTCAGTATTGCATGCTCTGATGTAGCAGTGTTGTTTTGCTGCAGTCTGACAGTGATGGGTGCAGGTAGCTGTGAGGAGGCGGTTGACCACTCACCTTGCACCTATTAGCTGGCACTGATCACTACTCTTGATGGATGATGTCCGTGTACACATGTGACCTGTACATGGCACATTTGACCAGGGGACACCTTGGTGTGTTACATGCAAGGTGGACCTGCTGGCTTCTAGGCTGGTGTGCATCTCCCAATGTTGCTGAGGTATCCACTGTGCCCACTTCCCCCTTAAAGCATGTTGTTCATGTTGTGGGACTCGACACACAGGGTGTATATTTGCATCAGGCAGGTACATCTCTGACCACAAATGGCACCCTGTTGTCTTTTCCTGAACACCAATGACGGCCTTCATGTCATGTTCATGTACACGTGGTACGCTGATGAGTGGCATGACGTACTACATGTGACACCCTGATATGGCATATCGAATACGTGATGCCCTAAACAGCCTCTCGGTACAGAAGTGACATACACAGCATCTCTTCTTGCAACATATGCAAATGTTAGCACTCAATGTTGCACTTACACCCGTCAGTGTAATGTGCTAATGCAGAGGACTGACATGCACACGGGGAATGTGTGTTGCTAAGATTTTATTTGCACATGCTGGTCATGTGGTCATCTTGTACTGTGCCATGATTGCTGTGGACAGTCACAATGTGACGTGCTCCTTTGAAGAAATTGTTGATGATTGTGTTCCTTCGGGCTATTCCTGCTGCGGCTGCAGTGGGGTGTGGTCCACCTGCATCATCTTCCTCATCATCGTCCGGTGCTCCTGGGACTTGGATCCATGGGGCATTGGTGTGTACAAATATGTTGTGCAATACACAACATGCAGTGATCATCTTGCACATTATTTCTGGGCTGTACAAGAGTCTTCCACCGGTGATGTCCAGGCACCTGAAACGTGATTTCAACACGCCAAATGTGCGTTCAACAATGCCCCTGGTGCGTTTGTGGGCCACATTGTACTGCCTCTGGGCCGGGGGGTTCGGGTTTCGGAGGGGTATCATCATCCACGGGCAGAGTGCATATCCTTGATCACCTGTGTGAGGTAAGTGAGATTAGTGTTAACTGGTGGTTCTGCATGCTGTGTTGGCAGACATACAAGTTTCATGGTGTGTGATTTGTGCGACCTTGGGATTCATGTTAGCCATGTATTGCTGCTGGCAAATGTGGTAGGGCAATGTGTATTACGTAGCCTCACAGCTGCTCCTCCCTCCCACCGAGCCTATTTACTTGTGTGTGCTGCGCGGTTGCATCACTTGCACTCCTACGGCACACCATTGTCATGCCTGTCTGCGCATGTCCGCAGGACTGACAGCAAGACTGTAATGTTGGCCGTTGAAGGTGGGCGGCCACGTGTGTGTAGGCCTATGGTAAGGATAGGGCGGACACAGATGTGGAGTTCTGGCCTGGCTAAACTCGCGCTGATATTGAGGCTAGGCCTTCGGTTCAGGCTGCGGCAATGTAGATACACACACAACAGTTGGCATGTATGAGCCGAGATCCCGAGAGGTGTCGCGCTCCTTTATTAATCCATTCAGGCGAGGCCGCCCTCCTGGTGCATGCTACATTGCAACATTGTCGATTAGAGGCCGGGTGGCGCAGACACTACTACGGAGACACACGCCATAGTCACTTTTGTGGCCAGGCCGGAACTGAACCACGCCCAGAGCCCAGAACTGAACCGCACCCAGAGCCCCGGGCCATTGCTCCACACTCCTCACACGCGTGCGCCGCCGCCACGGCACTGGGATGTCGTGCGCTTCAGAGTACGCCTCTAGACGATCTACCCAGGCTTACCAGCAGCCTGCCTGGGACGGGGTGGCCCCGTGACTGTGAAGGGCTCCAGTGGCGTTACCGAGGACATGCTGTTGGCTACTGGAGGCGGGCTTGTGGGGTAGCCCCTCGGGACAATGACTTGTGGTGCACTGAGTTCGGCCCACCGAAAGAGCTGAGCGGGTGTGCAGCCTGCGATGATGCAGCAGGCCTGGTGGCTGGACGGTGACTTGTGGTGCACTGAGTTAGTGGCACCTGAGGCCCTGCGTCCGGCACGGGCCAACCGCCACGTGGCGATGACTTGCGGTGCACTGAGGTAGGCCCACCGGAAGAGCTGAGCGGGTGTGCATCATGCTATAATGCTGGAGGCTGGATGGTGACTTGTGGTGCACTGAGTTCGGCCCACCGGAAGAGCTGAGCGGGTGTGCAGCCTGCGATGATGCAGCAGGCCTGGAGGGGCGGACTGGAAAGGATGTGTCTGTTACTTGCTGTACCGCAGTGTGGTCAGAAGGCAGCAGTAGCCAACTTGCAACTCCGCGGTGCGGTGCCGCTGGGTGCGCTGGGGGCCTGTTGCGCAGAATCCAGCGATCGGCTGAGGAGGCTGCCAAGCTCGCGGAGCCCGGCCTTGGAGATTGCACCGGCACGTGGTGGGCCCTCTTGGAGAGACGCCGGTGGCGGCAGGTGAGCAGTGAGGCCTGGGTGCGCAGGGGCAGGCATTCACCGCTGGGCGCAGGTCGGGTCTGGGGATCAGCGGGCTGGGGTGCGGCAGGCGCACAGGATCGTACAGGCACCACCGGTCACGACGGCGGCCTCGTGGCAGGGTGAGGGACGCCGCCCTGGCAGACACGCCACTGCAGGCAATGACGAGATGTGCGCCGGGTGGTGTGGGACATAGCCACCTTGTCGCCGGTGTGACTTTGCCCATTGTAGGTGGTCGGCCATGTGTGTGTAGGCCTATGGTAAGGTTATGGAAGGCACAGAGCCACACGCAGTAGTTACTTCGGTGGCCGTCCCGGAAGTGAACCACTCCCTGAGCCCCGGCCTATTTAGTCACTCCCCTACATTGGACTCGCATGCGCCGGCCCTGCCCACTACGCTTACACTTACAGGGGGGCCGACATGGCTACTTGTCCAAGGTGTTCCCCACTGCCTGTGATGACATGGTTGCGTCCACTGTCCACGACACTACAGACTCCAGCAGTATGTGTCCACATGGACATGTCTGTGCTCTGCATACTCAAGACTGTCCAGCACATCATCGCCACACTTGGCATTGTGTACATTGTTGTTCATAGGTCCATTGCCTCCTTTGCACAATTGTGGTTCCCACCTCTCCCCACATTCTGCAAATGTGTGGCAGAGGGGCTATGCCTTAGTGTATGGTTTGTCCACATTTCTGGCCCCTCTTACCACGGTTACTTGTGTTGTCGTGTCTGGCAGGTGTGCATGTTGGTGGGCATGTTGAATGTGATTTTGTTACGTGTCCATTCCCACAGTTGTGCATTGTGTGATTGTGGAATTGAGGTGTGTGGTGTGTTCCGTTGGTACTTACCAACGAGCAGTCCCTTTCCATAGGTGCCATCCTGAAAGCGCTGGTTGATGATGGACTGTCGGAAGATGTATGAATCATGCACACTGCCTGGGAAGTTGGCGACAACATTGGTGAACAGTCCCCGGTGGTCCACTATTGCCTGCACATTGATGGAATGCGTGTGCTTCCTGTTGCGGTAATTGTGTGCAGTGTCAGCAGGGGGCACAAGTAGTACATGTGTACAGTCGATTGTCCCCAACACGTGCGGGAATCCAGCTATGGCGTAGAAGCCTTGCTTGGTCTCCAGCTGTTCCTGCGCAGTGTGGGGGAAGTGAAGGTGCTGGGGTATGAAACTGATGATGGCATCCAGGACAGGTGTGATGGCCTTTGATAGGGCTGGCTGTGAGACTCCTCCGACTCTGGCAGTTGTTGGTTGGAAGGTACCAGAGGCCAACAGGTGCAGCACAGCCAGCAGCTTTGTCTGCGGAGGGATGTTGGTTGTCTGCTGTGTTGGTACCGTCAGCCTGTGGGCAATGTGGGTCATGATGCGGAGGATGGTTGTCCTTTTGAGCCTGTTGTGGGCAATTACATCCTCTGGCGTTAAGTCTGTGAGGCTGATGCATTTTCGGAAGGTCTGCTGTCTTGTTCTGTGCTGCCTCGGTGGTGGTCAGGGGGGGGTGGTCCTGGGGTGGTGGCGGTGGGTGTTGTGGCCCTCTTGGGTCTCCAAGCTGCATGATTAGTAGCTCCATGGCATCTGTTGGTCTTCAGATGTGGCTCTGGCCTGGGCTCCCTTTGTACTGCAGGTTTTCGTCCTACTTAAGACCAGTAAAAAGCAGGTGTTAAGTCCCTGCTGCTAACGCACCTGTTTTTGTCCGGCATCGCAGATCTGGCTGGTCGTTGAGAATATCGCAAAGTGGTGTTTTTGTGTGTTTTTGCACGAGAACGCCTACTCTGCATATCATTAGCATTAATTGTCGCTCTCATCCGTGGCGATGTGTTTTGCGGCAGCTATCGCAGGAAAACTGGCGATGTCGGCAGTTTGCACCAGCTTGTGAATAGGGCGATAAGTCTATCGCCACTTTTGCGGCGCTAAAGTGCAGATAAATCGGCGATGACGCCTTGAGAATATGCCCCTTAATGTTTATATGTTATTCTCGTTTAATGTCTTGCATTAAACTCCCAGAATTGGGAATTCTATGAAGAACGGTAATTGTGGGTTTACCAAGTTACTCCCCATTCTGATCCCAAATGAGTGCAGGCATTGTTTGTAGAGATTCCGACTGGTCTCAGAAATTCTGGCTGCGAGACACTCCACACAGAAATCCTCACTACTTGTAATCAGGCCTTTGAAAGTTAGTTTTTTTCCTTGTAGCTTTGTCTAATAAATGCACTATGGTGGCATCAGCCGCTGCCCATGCCAAAAGGTAGTATACAATACCAAAGTCTGCAAAGCTTTTTCGATATGACCCAGCTGATGCACATCTATTTTTTACAACTATATTGTTATGTGTGGTCATTCTGTCACAGCTGAGCCACAGCTGGCCTTTCTGACTTAGTTTCCACTGACATTTACATTTCTATCGTAATGATTTTTGCTGGTCTTGCCCAGCATAGGAAATGGAGTCAAGCTGGCATTTTCTTTCATTTAGCTCTTGGCCCCAGGGGTAGCTTATCAATGAGTAATGCATTGTCTGCATGGTGTACTGCACACCAAGCCATTCTGCAATGTTTCCTTTGTTATCCGGTCAATAAATATATTGGGAATGTTTTTAGTTCCTGTTCAAATAAAGGCAATTTTGTAAGGAATAGAAAGCGCAGTTATCTAGTGTTAGCTCAGTGACCTACATATGTAGGTAACAGATCTTCCTCATCCTCTTCTTGGGGCACAGGTTCTAGTATATCTATTGGTATTTTATCCGAACAATAGTAAGCAAGAAGTGCATATACGACATGACCAATTTATATAAAGAACGTCAGTGTAAGTGTGCTTTCAGCACATAGTCCGTGATTTCTAGTTACTCAGTGTTTTCTGACACCTGAATAAGCCTCTCTGTCCGCAGGGGTCGGAATTACGAGTTGGGAGGTATTTACTTCATCCTGTAATTATTGGGTAAATTAAGTATCTCAACCTGCGCTAAACTTCAACAGGTCAAACCAGACGAAATTTATCAGGGAAAAACTGGGCGGCATCTACTGTACCATAGGGATTTCGGTGCATTATGCAGCAATATCTGCAAGCTATTCCCCAGAAATTCGTAATAGGTGCTCTTTACCACACCCCATGTATAACATACCCCAAGAAATAGTCATTTATCTGATGGGATAAAAAACACCTTCGTTCTGACAAACTCGGAATCAGCACCATAGAAATATATGCAGAAACTTGTGCTTACACAAACATTCTCTCTCTCTTTCTCCCTCTCTCTCTCTCTCTCTCTCTCTCTCTCTCACTCTCTCTCTCTCTTCTCTCTCTCTCTCTCTCTCGCTCTCTCTCTCACTCTCTCTTAGTTGGCCTAGCTGAATGTTGAGTCCTCCACTCACACATTGACTGTATCTTTGTCGCTGAGGTACCAGGTACAAGATGCAAGATTAGGTTTTCACTTTACAAAAGGCTAAGACATACATATATACATAATGATGTCATGATATATAATTTTAAACTAGTTTCGTTCTTTAAAATTTTTATTTGCGTTGACAAGAATTCAGATCTCACCATTTTGGGGGATTTGATCTTGTACTCTTTGGCATGGTGACTTTCATAACCCTATTTAGGAACTCTAAGCCACTTGTTGCATGGATGCTAAAAGCAAACTACTGAAGGATACTGTTGCAATTAATTTATAAACTTCTGCCAATATCCATCCGCCTATTAAATTACTAGACTATCCAATTTCTCAGCTCTGCCCACCTTCCTGACAAAACTAGAGAATGCCTCATACAAATTGAACCTATAATGGTATTGCTGGTGGTTGCAGTCGGTAAACTCATCAGAACACTTCCAGTGCGTTGCTGGTTAAATTCTGGTTAGTGTTGAAAATGGGGAGCAGTAGCTCTCCACTAGAACAAACAGATGGTAGGGCTTTCCTGATCAACCCTGTTCAGTATTGGCCGCGGGGTACAGAAAGCCCCAAATCCGTTTCTGTCTAAGCAGTGGTATTTCCACCCAGCAGTCCACTGCAGTGGGGAAGATCTAACCGTCCAGGAGGTGAATGGGTAAAAACAGCGCCTTTCATAGACCCACCACTTAATGACATCCTCTCCCTGCTGGAGAAAGGATGACACATTCTTGGCATGATTTAAAACCAACTCTGATAATAGCGAGACGCTTCAAAGTCAGTGTTTCCGGCGATATTGCTCCCAAATTTCCACCTGCAGCTTGAAAAAAAGGTAGAATTTATTCTAGAATTCGTATAATGTTCATATTAAGCCTCCCTTCGTAAGGGAAACGTATTATATGAGGTATTGCTGTCTTCCCTTTGATCAAACGAATGTGAAGTCCCAATGGGCCATGTTTTCAAACTTTGCAGGCTCTGTAAATGAGACACTGTGTGATTTATGCATGCTGGCATGCTCTACAGATGCTTTCACCGGAGGCCTTTTCGCTGTGAACAGAACAATGGCTCAAAAAACCCTACAGCTGATTCAACTCTGACATTCTGCATTTCTGAGGCTGCTCCTCCAACAATAGCGTAACCCACAGGTCCGAAACGCGGCCATCTATTGTGTAATTAGGTCGGACGATTTGTCCACGTCCTTCTTTCCCTAGTCTGAGCCCTGCTTTGGCGCGAGTACAGAAGGAGGCAGACTTGACAGTCCTTTCATGAATACACAATACGAACCGTGCTTACTAAGCTGCTCCACTGTAACTTACCACAGATATTCGCATTTTGTACATGTGCCTAACAGAGCTAGGAATGGAATTTGGAAAGAGAACGTTGTTCTGATCTGCGCACCCATATAAGCTTTCACCGCAGGAAAGTGGAGTAGATAGGAATAGAGAATAAGGCTTCCGTAGAAAAGCATTACAGAAAATCAACAATGCTGACTGCTGGTGTCATCTGTCGTGACGTCACACCACTGTACCGCCATATTGATTGCCCCCCAGCAAGAGTTCACAGGGACTGCAGATAATTTCCATCTTCTCCCTAGTGTTACTTCAATCAAGAAGGCGGGGGGGCCGAAAGGCTATTGCAGCTGCAATATTGTGCAAAAATATAAAATGCATACAAACGTCTCGAAAAACACCAATTGCCCAAATCTCATTTTTAAAAATATTTCCTATAGATGACACAACTTTACAATATTTAAAATACAAAAAAACACGGTACGTCTAGATGGTGGAAGTTTAAACCCAGATATATGGTTTCAAATATATTGCCACAAAATGCATAGAACTGAAATAATTTAAAAGTCATCAATAGACATTGCATTTTATCATTCTCAAGAAAGAGAAAAGATAACAAATGTATAGTATACCTGCAGTAATTCTGGCAAATATTTCGACATGTCTTGGAGGAACAATAGTACATTTACTGAGGGCTACTTTAGGCAGAAAGTGAGGGTGGATGGATTTAGGAATTTACAACTGGCCAATTTCTTTGACAGGGGGATATTTATGTAATTAGCTACGTAGGCAATTTACATTTCTGAGTCTATAACTTTGCAATTTGTGTTTTTCCACACTCAGTTTATATTGAACCACAGCATGTCATATGCTCCCCGCCTAGTCTAGAGAATGGTTTTGTCGATCTTTCCCGCACTATTCCTTGGCTTCATTGTCCTTGAAGTCCCAAGAGTACTTTGTTGAAATGCAGTTCAATACATGTTGTTCCTCTTTAAGGAATGATACCACATGTGCACACTGTAGGAAGGTGGAATCTGACTATATGGTTGCCCCCACTTTTTTCCTGGTGTTTTGCTGGTTTATGACTTAGTTGGACTGGGATCCTGCTATTCAGGGCCCCAGTCTAATCTGCTTCCTCTATAAAATGGTTTCCATGTACCTTAGGTACATCTTTGATTGGAATCTGGAGTGCCCTTATAAGTCCCTAGTATATGGTATACTATGTACCCAGGGCATAGGTACCCCAGAGGCCTGCCAGGGGCTGAAGCATGTATTATGCCACCCCTGGAAGGCCAGCCAAAATGACACCACAGGTCTGCTACTGCAGCCTGGGTAAGGTGGTGCATGCACCCCTTACTGTGATATAGGTTACCTATATCACTACCATTGCACACACATATAAACCTATAAGTCACTCCTATGGCAGGCCTTGCCAATCCGGAAGGCAGAGTGCTTGGTTTTTATGTGAGAGGGTGCCCCTGCATGAGCAGAGCCCCTCTGCAGCGTTCGGAGTCCCTCCTCTGATGCTGTTTGTGGTACAGTCTGACCATATACTCTTAAGTGCATTATATCCTCGCGGTACAATGCTAACTTTGGACTGGCTGCACCAAAACATGTCGTGTTTGGTGTCAAACATCTTGGAATACTACCCCCCCCCCGCCAATGCTGGCGGCGGGGGTAGCATTCCGCCCTTCTAGAGGGAGAGACATGTACACACCGGGCTACCCGGTAACTTCTTTCCAGAGCCCTGGCATCACAAAATGGATGCCGCTGCCACAGACACGGGTCTGGCCTCCTGCTGCTGACTGAAACTCCGGCAGGGGAGGCCTGGACAATAGGTTTCCTGTCGAAGGGAGGTGTAACCACCTCCCCAGACAGGATAGTGTGTATTGGGGCTGGGCGGGAGCACCCTCTGGTGCTTTGAAGTCCTGCACTGGGGGCACATTTGGTGTCCCTGTGCATATGCCAGTTCAAACCGGTTGCAGGGGCTACCTGCCCCTGCTCTGGCACGAAACTGGACAAAGGGAATGGGTGTAACCACCCCTCTTCCCTGACCCTCCCATAGGTGGGTCCCCAGAGTATGTCCAACCCCCTAACTTAGTATAAGTATGGGACCCCAGTCCTTAGGACTTCAGATTACCCTGGACGAAACTCTGATGCCGAATCCTGGACCTTTGACGCTCTACTTAAAGATTAGAGGACTGAAGAATCTCCCTTGGGGTCAAGGAGTGACTCCCCTGCTTGGCAGGCACCTAAGAAGCAATTGTCCGGTCTGCATCGCTGAAGCTCCCGCCGGACGCCGAAGTCTTTGCATCACCAGAGGTAAATTTCCAGACTTCCCCGAGGCTTCCCTGAGTCCCCAGCAAAGCTGAGGCCCGTAGCTGTCGTGGGTAACGTGGGACCGTGACCCCTGGACACCAAGTACTTTTGTAAGTGCATCCTTTTCCTGGTCTTCCACGAAGTTGTGCTTTAGGCTCCAAGTAGCCCCTGCCTCCAGCACCGACTGCACCAAAGATCACTGGCCTCCACTCCACGAGCGTCCTGCAAGCCAGCTCCAAGTGCGTCCACTTGAGGCTCCTTTGCGGTCACTAGTCCGTTGGCTAATGGGCCCTCCCGAAGGCAACTCTTCTTCTGCTTGGGTTTTTCTGGTTGCTCCCAAGGTGCCCTGACTTACCCTCACTGGGTGAGTCCCCCAGATCTTACTGGTCTGCAACATCGTCCTTTCTTTGTTTCTTCGAGACTTGCCGTTGCCAAGGCTTGTTGGGTCCAATGCGGTCGCCGATACCGCAGCAATCGACAAACATTGTGGGACAGCTCGAATACAGCTCCTGGTTGTCGTCGACGCCTCCTGGACCTCGTGGCTGAAGAGTCAAGATGACTGTCAACCTACCTGAAGCACCCAACATCGGTGGGCATCTGCTCATCGCCTTCCTGGTCACTGGCTAGTGACCCAGACTCTGTCCCCTCTGCTTTCAGATTCCTCACATCTTCGATCCACCTTTGGATCCACCCGAACACTTTCGACTTGGTCGCCAGCAGCACTTTGTAGCAGATCGCCATTGAAAACGACGACGAAACCCGACCCCGAAAGACACCTATGCACCCGGCTCCCCTGGGTGAGGTAACTCGAGTACTCCGGTGCTCCCGTGGGTATAGACTCTAGAACCACCTAGTTCTAAAAGGGTTTGCTCCAAGTCCTCCTCTAAGTGTCCTTTTTCTTTAAAACTCCAACCGCGACATTCCCCATAGAAGTCAACGGCAGCTCGCGGCTGTGTTCTCACACTGCACGCGTCCCCCGTGGGTCCCCTGTGTCACTACCTTGGGTGGTTCCTTGTGGTCCAAGCATTTCTACAGGCTCTAGGCCTTGTGTCTAGCTCAGTCGTGGTTCTTATACCACTTTATTGGTATATGGTTTGGTACGCCCCTAGGGCTCAAACGTGTATTTGTGCTATTACTGTTGATAACTGACTTGTAACTTATGTACTTCAAACTCTAGCCTCATAAAGGGACTAGAGGGGTGTGTTTAAGACTAAATACATATATTTTATATATATATCTGGTGTGGTCCGCTTTCATTTGGTCACTCAAGAGATTATAGACTGGTAAAACAAGCTGCTTTACATTCCTTCAAGACTTAGCCTGAAGGCTGTTCTCCATAGCTACCACTAGGATAGCTTTCAATAAAGGTTGTCTTTAACCTATCTCCAATAAGGGGTTGTTTGGACTGGTGCAAGGTGCCCACTATAATTAGTGGACAGCATATACCAGGCCAACTTCTCACATTGGTGTGCAGCGTGTTGGATTCCAGCTTGCTATTGTTTTATCAGATAATCTCAATTGAATTGATCAACTGAAAACCACTAAGGGTACCTTAGGTACATATAATTCAAGCTTAGGATACAGTAAGTTCTACTGAACTTAGAGTTGTGTGTTAAGGGATAGCACACACTTTCTACAACTCAAGAGAGTTTAGTAGGCCACACTAGAGTAAGTAGTGCATACACCACACCACACTAGTAATGTCTTCACTGCCAGGAACCAGTGAGCTCCTGCCATCCAGATATGACAACCTCTCATTCTTGGAATTAAGAGAGTTGTGCAAAGTTAGGAAGTTGAAGACAGGCAAAAGTGCCAACACCCAACGTCTCCTGGAGATGCTTCTGCTAGATGATCTTAGAAGACCCATAAGGTCTGAAAGGGTAGGCAGAGAGGGTGGGGCAGAAGATGAGGGAGGGGCCAGGGATGAAAATGCCCAGGACCTGACCTCTGAAACTGGCCAGGGGGATGACAATGATCCTGACCTGGAAAGTGCAGCTACTCCTGAGGATGAGGAGGAGGCCCAGAATGACCTCCCCTTTGTCCCCCCAGGAAGAGTTGTGAGTGTGCCCAGAAGGTCTAGATCTCCTTCTCAGGAGTCTAACCACTCTGACACCTCAGTAGGGACCTCTGTCTCCTCTCATAGGAGGGAATCCTCTCATGAGAGGAGAAAGAGACTGATTCAGTATGAACAAGCCCAGCTTGAGCTCAGAAAACAGCAGTTGGCTATAGACAGGGAGTCCCTAGATCTCTATAGACAGAGAAAAAAGATGGGACTAGAGTCCCATGGTGGCAGCAATTTTCCCAGAGATAGGGAAAGGTCTTATGACCATATAAACCTGAGCAAGGTTGTCCCTCCCTACCAGAGTGGGGATGACATCCACAAATGGATAACTGCACTAGAGAGGGCCTGTAAAGTACAGAGGGTCCCTCAGGAGCAGTGGCCAGCAATCTTGTGGCTCTCCTTTGCAGACAAAGGTAGAGATAAGCTCCTCACTGTTAGAGAAGAGGATGCTGACAATTACAAAGTCTTGAAGAGTGCTCTGATTGATGGGTTTGGCCTAACAACTGAACAATACAGGTTAAAGTTCAGAGATACCCAAAAAGCACAGACTCAAGACTGGGTGGACTTTGTTGATTGTTCTGCTAAGGCTCTGGAAGGTTGGATACATGGCAGCAAAGTGCATGACTTTATAGGATTGTACAATTTGATTATGAGGGAGCAGATCCTTAATAATTGTCAAAACCAGCTTTTACACCAGTACCTGGTGGACTCTGATCTGACCTCTCCCCAAGAATTTGGAAAGAAGGCAGACAAATGGGTTAGAACCAAGGTAAGGCCTAAGAACCAGGGTGGTGACCAGAAGAAAGATTCTACCAAATCCCAAGAGAAAGGTGGGGATAAATCTAAAGATAAATCCACTACAGGGCCCCAAAAGTCTACTTCTGGGGGTGGGTCCCAAACTCCTTTCTCTCCTGAAAAGAAACCCTATTGCCATGTCTG
Source organism: Calotriton arnoldi (assembly GCA_963921515.1). Taxonomy (NCBI): domain Eukaryota; kingdom Metazoa; phylum Chordata; class Amphibia; order Caudata; family Salamandridae; genus Calotriton; species Calotriton arnoldi. Next base: position 1,835,972 of record CAWUFW010003123.1, on the reverse strand, counting down.
TAAAAAGCCTGGGCACTGGAAATCTGATCCCAGTTGTCCCAGGATTGGCAATAAAGAAAATGTTCCTCCAACAACTACTACCACCCCTCCTGGTACTACCAGTAGTAATCCTCCAGTTGGGAGTAGTGCACCAAAAAGTTAGGTGCTTTTGCAAGAGGAACAGAGGTGGGCCCTAGTTTAGACAGGACCCCCTCAACAGACTCCTTTGACTCTGATGGTGGTATAGGATTTGCCACCTTTACCATGGGTCCCAATGCATTGGGCAGGAACAGACTGGAGCCAATAATTAATGGTCAGAAGGCTGTGGCATTCAGGGACACAGGGGCTAGTGTCACCATGGTGGCAGGGAAACTAGTCCCCCCTCACCAGCTTTTACCTGAGTTTAAATACCAGGTGACCAACATAGATGGTGGCAGAACAGATCACCCCAAGGCCATAGTCAATCTCAGCTGGGAAGGGGTCACAGGCCCAAAAAGAGTGGCAGTGTCCCCCAACTTGCCTGTAGATTGCCTGATGGGCAATGATCTGGAAATTTCAGCCTGGGCTGAAGTTGAACACCAAACCCATCTGAGAATGCTGGGCGTCCCTGTAAAGGTTAGTGGGGCTGTGATGGCCACAGCCCAAGCCCAGGAAAATTATGGAGAGATGGAGCCTGGAAGAATGGCCCACTCTCCCCCAAAAGAGAGCACAAGGGTTGAAGAAAAGTCTTCTTCCCCCAGACAGTAGGTAAGGGTCAGCCTCCTCAGGGAACTGACCCTACCCCTAGTGAAGGAACTGCCCCAGAGGTAGTCAGGCCTGGCCTGGCCACACCCCTGATGGCAGAGGACCCTTCCAAGATGGTACCCAGTCTGGAGCAGGTAACCTGCCCCTCTCTACCCTGCCTCAGTCAGCCCAGGGCTGCAGAGGTCAGGGAGGTCAATGGACCCCCCAGGCCCCCCTGTCCAGAGGAACCCCCCCATCAGCAGATTAGGGGCACCCAGTCTAGTAGCCCTAGCCAGGTGAAAATTCCTCAACACACTGAGGGATCCCCCATACCTTTGTGTAGGGACCTCCCCCAGAAGGACTCTGTTAGGCAAGGGCAAACCTGGGACCAAAAGGTTCCAAACCTGCCATGTCCCTCCAGTGGTCCATCCAAAGGGACCCAACCCCCAGCTGTAGGCAGCCAAAAGTTGACCCTTAGAGCAAAGTGTAACTCAGTCATGGAAAGACAGGCATACATGGTGACCAGTGATCTGAGGAAGCTGAGACCAACCTTCCTAGGGCCTCACTTCCCTACTCAGACACCTCACCAGCCTTGTACTTTACCAAAGCATACCACAGGTAGTAATTCCCCATGGTGGAGACCCTCTCATACCCTTAGGGTGAGGGATTGCTTAGTGGACCATAAGACATGGGGCAACCATGCTAGTGCAGGTGCTTCCTTATATGGCCACTTAGTCAATAAAGGCTCAACTGGCCAAGGTTATCCTTATCTCCTTTCGTTTGGGGGGGGGGTTATGTAGGAAGGTGGAATCTGACTATATGGTTGCCCCCACTTTTTTCCTGGTGTTTTCCTGGTTTATGACTTAGTTGGACTGGGATCCTGCTATTCAGGGCCCCAGTCTAATCTGCTTCCTCTATAAAATGGTTTCCATGTACCTTAGGTACATCTTTGATTGGAATCTGGAGTGCCCTTATAAGTCCCTAGTATATGGTATACTATGTACCCAGGGCATAGGTACCCCAGAGGCGTGCCAGGGGCTGAAGCATGTATTATGCCACCCCTGGAAGGCCAGCCAAAATGACACCACAGGTCTGCTACTGCAGCCTGGGTAAGGTGGTGCATGCACCCCTTACTGTGATATAGGTTACCTATATCACGACCATTGCACACACATATAAACCTATAAGTCACTCCTATGGCAGGCCTTACCAATCCTGAAGGCAGAGTGCTTGGTTTTTATGTGAGAGGGTGCCCCTGCATGAGCAGAGCCCCTCTGCAGTGTTCAGAGTCCCTCCTCTGATGCTGTTTGTGGTACAGCCTGACCATATACTCTTAAGTGCATTATATCCTCGCGGTACAATGCTAACTTTGGACTGGCTGCACCAAAACATGTCGTGTTTGGTGTCAAACATCTTGGAATACTACCCCCCGCCAATCCTGGTGGAGGGGGTAGCATTCCACCCTTCTAGAGGGAGAGACATGTACACATCGGGCTACCCGGTAACTTCTTTCCAGAGCCCTGGCATCACAAAATGGATGCCGCTGCCACAGACACGGGTCTGGCCTCCTGCTGCTGACTGAAACTCTGGCAGGGGAGGCCTGGACAATAGGTTTCCTGTCGAAGGGAGGTGTAACCACCTCCCCAGACAGGATAGTGTGTATTGGGGCTGAGCGGGAGCACCCTCTGGTGCTTTGAAGTCCTGCACTGGGGGCACATTTGGTGTCCCTGTGCATATGCCAGTTCAAACCGGTTGCAGGGGCTACCTGCCCCTGCTCTGGTGCGAAACTGGACAAAGGGAATGGGTGTAACCACCCCTCTTCCCTGACCCTCCCATAGGTGGGTCCCCAGAGTATGTCCAACCCCCTAACTTAGTATAAATATGGGACCCCAGTCCTTAGGACTTCAGATTACCCTGGACGAAACTCTGACGCCAAATCCTGGACCTTCGATGCTCTACTTCAAGATTAGAGGACTGAAGAATCTCCCTTGGGGTCAAGGAGTGACTCCCCTGCTTGGCAGGCACCTAAAAAGCAATTGTCCGGTCTGCATCGCTGAAGCTCCCGCTGGATGCTGAAGTCTTTGCATCACCAGAGGTAGATTTCCAGACTTCTTCGAGGCTGCCCTGAGTCCCCAGCAAAGCTGAGGCCCGTAGCTGTCGTGGATAATGTGGGACTGTGACCCCTGGACACCGAGTACTTTTGTAAGTGCATCCTCTTCCTAGTGTCCCACGAAGTTGTGCTTTGGGCTCCCAGTAGCCCCCTCCTCCAGCACCGACTGCACCGAAGATCACTGACCTCCACTCCACGAGTGTCCTGCAAGCCAGCTCCAAGTGCGTCCACTCGAGGCTCCTTTGCGGTTGCTAGTCCGTTGGCTAATGGGCCCTCCCGAAGGCAACTCTTCTTCTGCTTGGGCTTTCCTGGTTGCTATAGAGATGCCCTGACTTACCCTCACTGGGTGAGTCCCCCAGACCTTGCTGGTCTGCAACATCGTCCTTTCTTTGTTTCTTCGAGACTTGCCGTTGCCAAGGCTTGTTGGGTCCAATGCGGTCGCCGACACCGCAGCAATCGACAAACATTGTGGGACAGCTCGAATCCAGCTCCTGGTTGTCGTCGACACCTCCTGGACCTCGTGGCTGAAGAGTCAAGACGAATGTCAACCTACCTGAAGCACCCAACATCAGTGGGCATCTGCTCATCGCCTTCCTGGTCACTGGCTAGTGACCCAGACTCTGTCCCCTCTGCTTTCAGGTTCCTCACATCTTCGATCCACCTTTGGATCCACCCGAACACTTTCGACTTGGTCGCCAGCAGCACTTTGTAGCAGATCGCCATTGAAAACGACGACGAAACCCGACCCCGAAAGACACCTATGCACCCGGCTCCCCTGGGTGAGGTAAATCGAGTACTCCGGTGCTCCCGTGGGTATAGACTCTAGAACCACCTAGTTCTAAAAGGGTTTGCTCCAAGTCCTCCTCTAAGTGTCCTTTTTCTTTAAAACTCCAACCTCGACATTCCCCATAGAAGTCAACGGCAGCTCGCGGCTGTGTTCTCACACTGCACGCGTCCCCCGTGGGTCCCCTGTGTCACTACCTTGGGTGGTTCCTTGTGGCCCAAGCATTTCTACAGGCTCTAGGCCTTGTGTCTAGCTCAGTCGTGGTTCTTATACCACTTTATTGGTATATGGTTTGGTACGCCCCTAGGGCTCAAACGTGTATTTGTGTTGTTACTGTTGATAACTGACTTGTAACTTATGTTCTTCGAACTCTAGCCTCATAAAGGGACTAGAGGGGTGTGTTTAAGACTAAATAAATATATTTTATATATATATCTGGTGTGGTCCGCTTTCATTTGGTCACTCAAGAGATTATAGACTGGTAAAACCAGCTGCTTTACATTCCTTCAAGACTTAGCCTGAAGGCTGCTCTCCATAGCTACCACTAGGATAGCTTTCAATAAAGGTTGTCTTTAACCTATCTCCAATAAGGGGTTGTTTGGACTGGTGCAAGGTGCCCACTATAATTAGTGGACAGCATATACCAGGCCAACTTCTCACATTGGTGTGCAGCGTGTGGGATTCCAGCTTGCTATTGTTTTACCAGATAATCTCAATTGAATTGATCAACTGAAAACCACTAAGGGTACCTTAGGTACATATAATTCAAGCTTAGGATACAGTAAGTTCTACTGAACTTAGAGTTGTGTGTTAAGGGATAGCACACACTTTCTACAATTCAAGAGAGTTTAGTAGGCCACACTAGAGTAAGTAGTGCATACACCACACCACACTAGTAATGTCTTCACTGCCAGGAACCAGTGAGCTCCTGCCATCCAGATATGACAACTTCTCATTCTTGGAATTAAGAGAGTTGTGCAAAGTTAGGAAGTTGAAGACAGGCAAAAGTGCCAACACCCAACGTCTCCTGGAGATGCTTCTGCTAGATGATCTTAGAAGACCCATAAGGTCTGAAAGGGTAGGCAGAGAGGGTGGGGCAGAAGATGAGGGAGGGGCCAGGGATGAAAATGCCCAGGACCTGACCTCTGAAGCTGGACAGGGGGATGACAATGATCCTGACCTGGAAAGTGCATCTACTCCTGAGGATGAGGAGGAGGCCCAGAATGACCTCCCTTTGTCCCCCAGGAAGAGTTGTGAGTGTGCCCAGAAGGTCTAGATCTCCTTCTCAGGAGTCTAACCACTCTGACACCTCAGTAGGGACCTCTGTCTCCTCTCATAGGAGGGAATCCTCTCATGAGAGGAGAAAGAGACTGATTCAGTATGAACAAGCCCAGCTTGAGCTCAGAAAACAGCAGTTGGCTATAGACAGGGAGTCCCTAGATCTCTATAGACAGAGAAAAAAGATGGGACTAGAGTCCCATGGTGGCAGCAATTTCCCCAGAGATAGGGAAAGGTCTTATGACCATATAAACCTGAGCAAGGTTGTCCCTCCCTACCAGAGTGGGGATGACATCCACAAATGGATAACTGCACTAGAGAGGGCCTGTAAAGTACAGAGGGTCCCTCAGGAGCAGTGGTCAGCAATCTTGTGGCTCTCCTTTGCAGACAAAGGTAGAGATAAGCTCCTCACTGTTAGAGAAGAGGATGCTGACAATTACAAAGTCTTGAAGAGTGCTCTGATTGATGGGTTTGGCCTAACAACTGAACAATACAGGTTAAAGTTCAGAGATACCCAAAAGCACAGACTCAAGACTGGGTGGACTTTGTTGATTGTTCTGCTAAGGCTCTGGAAGGTTGGATACATGGCAGCAAAGTGCATGACTTTATAGGATTGTACAATTTGATTATGAGGGAGCAGATCCTTAATAATTGTCAGAACCAGCTTTTACACCACTACCTGGTGGACTCTGATCTGACCTCTCCCCAAGAATTGGGAAAGAAGGCAGACAAATGGGTCAGAACCAGGGTAAGGCCTAAGAACCAGGGTGGTGACCAGAAGAAAGATTCTACCAAGTCCCAAGAGAAAGGTGGGGATAAATCTAAAGATAAATCCACTACAGGGCCCCAAAAGTCCACTTCTGGGGGTGGGTCCCAAACTCCTTCCTCTCCTGAAAAGAAACCCTATTGCCATGTCTGTAAAAAGCCTGGGCACTGGAAATCTGATCCCAGTTGTCCCAGGATTGGCAATAAAGAAAATGTTCCTCCAACAACTACTACCACCCCTCCTGGTACTACCAGTAGTAATCCTCCAGTTGGGAGTAGTGCACCCAAAAAGTTAGGTGCTTTTGCAAGAGGAACAGAGGTGGGCCCTAGTTTAGACAGGACCCCCTCAACAGACTCCTCTGACTCTGATGGTGGTATAGGATTTGCCACCTTTACCATGGGTCCCAATGCATTGGGCAGGTACAGACTGGAGCCAATAAATAATGGTCAGAAGGCTGTGGCATTCAGGGACACAGGGGCTAGTGTCACCATGGTGGCAGGGAAACTAGTCCCCCCTCACCAGCTTTTACCTGAGTTTAAATACCAGGTGACCAACATAGATGGTGGCAGAACAGATCACCCCATGGCCATAGTCAATCTCAGCTGGGAAGGGGTCACAGGCCCAAAAAGAGTGGCAGTGTCCCCCAACTTGCCTGTAGATTGCCTGATAGGCAATGATCTGGAAATTTCAGCCTGGGCTGAAGTTGAACACCAAACCCATCTGAGAATGCTGGGCGTCCCTGTGAAGGTTAGTGGGGCTGTGATGGCCACAGCCCAAGCCCAGGAAAATTATGGAGAGATGGAGCCTGGAAGAATGGCCCACTCTCCCCCAAAAGAGAGCACAAGGGTTGAAGAAAAGTCTTCTTCCCCCCAGACAGTAGGTAAGGGTCAGCCTCCTCAGGGATCTGACCCTACCCCTAGTGAAGGAACTGCCCCAGAGGTAGTCAGGCCTGGCCTGGCCACACCCCTGATGGCAGAGGACCCTTCCAAGGTGGTACCCAGTCTGGAGCAGGTAACCTGCCCCTCTCTACCCTGCCTCAGTCAGCCCAGGGCTGCAGAGGTCAGGGAGGTCAGTGGACCCCCCAGGCCCCCCCTGTCCAGAGGAACCCCCCCATCAGCAGATTAGGGGCGCCCAGTATAGTAGCCCTAGCCAGGTGAAAATTCCTCAACACACTGAGGGATCCCCCATACCTTTGTGTAGGGACCTCCCCCAGAAGGACTCTGTTAGGCAAGGGCAAACATGGGACCAAAAGGTTCCAAACCTGCCATGTCCCTCCAGTGGTCCATCCAAAGGGACCCAACCCCCAGCTGTAGGCAGCCAAAGGTTGACCCTTAGAGCAAAGTGCAACTCAGTCATGGAAAGACAGGCATACATGGTGACCAGTGATCTGAGGAAGCTGAGACCAACCTTCCTAGGGCCTCACTTCCCTACTCAGACACCTCACCAGCCTTGTACTTTACCAAAGCACACCACAGGTAGTAATTCCCCATGGTGGAGACCCTCTCATACCCTTAGGGTGAGGGATTGCTTAGTGGACCATAAGACACGGGGCAACCATGCTAGTGCAGGTGCTTCCTTATATGGCCACTTAGTCAATAAAGGCTCAACTGGCCAAGGTTAGCCTTATCTCCTTTCGTTTGGGGGGGGGGTTATGTAGGAAGGTGGAATCTGACTATATGGTTGCCCCCACTTTTTTCCTGGTGTTTTGCTGGTTTATGACTTAGTTGGACTGGGATCCTGCTATTCAGGGCCCCAGTCTAATCTGCTTCCTCTATAAAATGGTTTCCATGTACCTTAGGTACATCTTTGATTGGAAACTGGAGTGCCCTTATAAGTCCCTAGTATATGGTATACTATGTACCCAGGGCATAGGTACCCCAGAGGCCTGCCAGGGGCTGAAGCATGTATTATGCCACCCCTGGAAGGCCAGCCAAAATGACACCACAGGTCTGCTACTGCAGCCTGGGTAAGGTGGTGCATGCACACCTTACTGTGATATAGGTTACCTATATCACTACCATTGCACACACATATAAACCTATAAGTCACTCCTATGGCAGGCCTTACCAATCCTGAAGGCAGAGTGCTTGGTTTTTATGTGAGAGGGTGCCCCTGCATGAGCAGAGCCCCTCTGCAGCATTCGGAGTCCCTCCTCTGATGCTGTTTGTGGTACAGCCTGACCATATACTCTTAAGTGCATTATATCCTCGCGGTACAATGCTAACTTTGGACTGGCTGCACCAAAACATGAGATGTTTGGTGTCAAACATCTTGGAATACTACCCCCCGCCAATCCTGGCAGCGGGGGTAGCATTCCACCCTTCTAGAGGGAGAGACATGTACACACCGGGCTACCCAGTAACTTCTTTCCAGAGCCCTGGCATCACAAAATGGATGCCGCTGCCACAGACACGGGTCTGGCCTCCTGCTGCTGACTGAAACTCCGGCAGGGGAGGCCTGGACAATAGGTTTCCTGTCGAAGGGAGGTGTAACCACCTCCCCAGACAGGATAGTGTGTATTGGGGCTGGGCGGGAGCACCCTCTGGTGCTTTGAAGTCCTGCACTGGGGGCACATTTGGTGTCCCTGTGCATATGCCAGTTCAAACCGGTTGCAGGGGCTACCTGCCCCTGCTCTGGCACGAAACTGGACAAAGGGAATGGGTGTAACCACCCCTCTTCCCTGACCCTCCCATAGGTGGGTCCCCAGAGTATGTCCAACCCCCTAACTTAGTATAAGTATGGGACCCCAGTCCTTAGGACTTCAGATTACCCTGGACGAAACTCTGATGCCAAATCCTGGACCTTCGATGCTCTTCTTCAAGATTAGAGGACTGAAGAATCTCCCTTGGGGTCAAGGAGTGACTCCCCTGCTTGGCAGGCACCCAAGAAGTAATTGTCCCGTCTGCATCGCTGAAGCTCCCGCCGGATGCCGAAGTCTTTGCATCACCAGAGGTGGATTTCCAGACTTCCCCAAGGCTGCCCTGAGTCCCCAGCAAAGCTGAGGCCCGTAGCTGTCGTGGGTAATGTGGGACCGTGACCCCTGGACACCGAGTACTTTTGTAAGTGCATCCTCTTCCTGGTCTCCCACGAAGTTGTGCTTTGGGCTCCAAGTAGCACCTGCCTCCAGCACTGACTGCACCGAAGATCACTGGCCTCCACTCCACGAGTGTCCTGCAAGCCAGCTCCAAGTGCGTCCACTCGAGGTTCCTTCGCAGTCGCTAGTCCGTTGGCTAGTGGGCCCTCCCGAAGGCAACTCTTCTTCTGCTTGGGCTTTCCTGGTTGCTCCAGAGGTGCCCTGACTTACCCTTGCTGGGTGAGTCCCCCAAACCTTGCTGGTCTGTAACATCGTCCTTTCTTTGTTTCTTTGAGACTTGCCGTTGCCAAGGCTTGTTGGGTCCAATCTAGTCGCCGGCACCGCAGCAATCGACAGACGTTGTGGGCAGCTCGAATCCAGCTCCTGGTTGTCGTCGACGCCTCCTGAACCTCATGGCTGAAGAGTCAAGACGAGCGTCAACCTACCTGAAGCCCCCGACATCGGTGGGCATCTGCTCATCGCCTTCCTGGTCACTGGCTAGTGACCCAGACTCTGTCCCCTCTGCTTTCATGTTCCTCACATCTTCGATCCACCTTTGGATCCACCCGAACACTTTCGACTTGGTCGCCAACAGCACTTTGTAGTAGATCGCCATTGAAAACGACGACGAAACCCGACCCCGAAAGACACCTATGCACCCGGCTCCCCTCGGTGAGGTAACTCGAGTACTCCGGTGCTCCCGTGGGTATAGACTCTAGAACCACCTAGTTGTAAAAGTGTTTGCTCCAAGTCCTCCTCTAAGTGTCCTTTTTCTTTAAAACTCCAACCGCGACATTCCTCATAGAAGTCAACGGCGGCTCGCGGCTGTGTTCTCACACTGCACGCGTCCCCCGTGGGTCCCCTGTGTCACTACCTTGGGTGGTTCCTTGTGGTCCAAGCATTTCTACAGGCTCTAGGCCTTGTGTCTAGCTCAGTCGTGGTTCTTATACCACTTTATTGGTATATGGTTTGGTACGCCCCTAGGGCTCAAACGTGTATTTGTGCTATTACTGTTGATAACTGACTTGTAACTTATGTACTTCGAACTCTAGCCTCATAATGGGACTAGAGGGGTGTGTTTAAGACTAAATACATATATTTTATATATATACCTGGTGTAGTCCTCTTTCATTTGGTCACTCAAGAGATTATAGACTGGTAAAACAAGCTGCTTTACATTCCTTCAAGACTTAGCCTGAAGGCTGCTCTCCATAGCTACCACTAGGATAGCTTTCAATAAAGGTTGTCTTTAACCTATCTCCAATAAGGGGTTGTTTGGACTGGTGCAAGGTGCCCACTATAATTAGTGGACAGCATATACCAGGCCAACTTCTCACACACACCCACTATGAGACTGATAAATACTATCAGAGCAATAAAGGTTGCCTGACCCTGCTTTTAAGAGTTCAAACAGTGAATGATCAACCTAGAGAAGTTACCAACGGCACCCACTGATCTCCTGCTAGGAGTAGCAACATCTTTTGACCAGGAGGACATCTTGCAATACGCACATTCGGGAATTACTTTGCAATAGAGGATGGAGATCCTGCCGCTGCCGCCATACTCACCTGTAGTTCGCCAGCAAAGCTGCTTCAAGCTCTCTTCCAACATTACAAGTTCACATCCGAAATTGCTCTTTTGCTTAAAGAAGTTTGAGAACATCAGAGAGATTCATTCTGCTTCACTAGATTTGGGGCGGGATGAGTGATTTTGTAATTTTGTAATTCCAAAACATGTGGGCAAAGAATGATGCAGCATCAATATTTGCATTGATTCCTAGTTCATCCCTCAAGAAAATGGTGATTATGCAATGATTATACTGCCAGACTCCAAAAAGAGACTGGTGAACATATATTTGATGATGGATATTGATAAGGAAATACAGACTAAAATCTTTTACAGATACTTTAGCATACATTGTTAATATTTTCAGCCTACTCAAGCTCACTAATGCTAGTGATTGGGAGCTCAGTAACTGCACTTGAGAACAAGGAGCTGAAACCTGCTAGCTTAGCTGAGATGCCACAGCCTACTGCTACTGTTTGGTAGAGTATCCCTAATACAGCGGATATTCACAGAAATGCATTAGAGTACTGTGGCAGAGGTTTCCAGCCTCAGGCTCAGTTACTGATAAAGGTGAGATCATGTCTCAAGATTATGAAACTTCACATGTGCTGGTGGTTTGCAAAACTCCAGAGGCATCGGGTGGGTCGAATGGGCACTTTTCTACTGGGGTCAAGTGAGAGTTATTAATTAAAAACTGTAGAGGCAGAGCTGAGTGTAGGGTGACTCTGGCAGTGTCTTCCTCCTCTTTGTGGTATTGGGCGGCACAGTGAAGACATGGACCAGCTGTGCTGGAAGGTGTGCTACCAAACTGGAAACAAATACACAAATCATCATCCAACCTGAAGGTATTGACGAAGAAATATTTGATTATGATGACGTTTGGGGCTCTTCTTTGTGGCATAAAAGCATAGATGTGTGCTGAATCACAAACGTGTTTTGAACGACACTATAACATGTCTTTGGCAGCAAGTAAGGTAAGGTTTGATGTAAACATCTTTTTCCACTGTATTATGAAAATAGAATTGTAAAGATAATAAAATGTGATATGAATATGTGTGCAAAGAGACTGCAGTTGAGGTAAGCAGCAACACATCAGTAAAACACTGGTTAATGTTAACTGTTGGAAAGTGGATTATTAGTAGTAATATTTAGGGACCTACCACAAGTAATAAGACCACAAACACAATAAAAGGTTCAGTCAAGGTTTCAATAAATTATTCCCTTGCTCAACCCTTGGTAGCTGGCAATGAGCAGGCAGGCTTACCTCAGGAGGCATGTGTGTAAAGCATTTAAAAACACCAATACATTAAATGAGTAAGCCACAACACACAATAAATATCCATCACCAATTTATAAAAATAGAAAATATTTTTGTGATTAAAATGACATGAAAATGACAAAAATCCAATGTAGGGAGCCAGTCATATGAACTTTTAAAGATTAAAAGTAAAACTAGTGCTTAGAAGCATATAGCACTCAAAGGGTTAAAAAGGTTGCAATGGACCAGGATAGAGTCCAGAGTTCAGGCCACAACAAAGCAGCATTTTTACTCTTACTTCCAGAAGTGTTTCTTGATGCAGGAAAGTGGTTCACAGCACAAACCATTGGTTCAGATGCTCTGGTTTGCCTCTTGTAGTCTGGTACTACAGCTCCCACAATGCACCTGGTCAAATTATGTAGCTTTTTAGAAAAGTTGCTCCAAACTTCTCCAAACATCTGTAGCATTTTCCTGAAGTTCCTCTTGTGGGTTCAAAGTGTCCAAGACATCAATCCAAAGGTCTAGATGCTCTGAGATGGTCCTTTAGGTGTTGGGACTAGAATTCCCATAATACACCTGGCCAAATACTTAAAGGTCCACTGGACACACTCCAGGATGGGCAGTCCTTCTTCTCCTTGTTGTTTCAGGCAGTTAATCTCTTGTAGTCCTTTTGTACCTGTTGCTTTCAGGGAGTCCCCCTCAACCCCTTTGAAGCAAAGGCAGATTCCTTAGGGTTGTAGTTTCAAAGTGTGCAGCAGGTGCAGTCTTTATGAGTGCAGTACTCTTGGGTTGCAGACCAGGGGTTCCAGCAGGGCAGTCCTTCTTCACTTTATTTTTCCAGGCAGGCATCTGAGTTGCCTGGCAATTCTTCCATATTTATGCAGTGTTCCTGGGCGTCAAGCAGGGAGGCACCCCTGACCACTGGGATACAGGGTGCCCCCCAGGTGTATGACCACTTCCTCCAAAGTGTTGCAAATTCTTGTCCCGGAAAGCACTATTCTTCCAAAATCCAAGATGGAGAAATGTTCTCCTTGGAGGTTAGATCAGGCTAAGTTAACCCAATGGTGTGGCTAAGATTCCCTAACACTCCCTTTCCATCCTTTGCCCTAATCTAATTACAGGGACTCCTGAGTGGCTGGGGTTGCAGGATGTGGGGGTGATCCTGTGTAGCCCTAAAGTGTCATTCTCCCTTTGAAGACCAGTTTGGCCACCCCTCCCTCATCCTGCCTTTTGCTTCTGCAGCTGCTGCTCTCCCACCACAGGAAATCACAGGAAATCCTTTGTCTCTCTAGCAGCCTGGCAGAGGCTAGCCAATCAGGAGAGGGCAGCTGGAAGACTAGATTTTGGCTTGCAGAAAATACATTTCTATAACTTCTTTTCTGTAATAATTATTATAAAGTGGCAAGTTGTTGGATCACTACAAAGGGGACAAGTAAAATTGGCAGTTGTACCCTCACCAAGGCTTATAAAACATATTTTATAGTGTTCCTGCTTATAATGACAAGGCACTGTATCCCTGGGGTACCTAGGGGAGAGCTGAGGGGTGCCTTATATGTTAAGACAAGGTTGTTTGAGACTTTGGAATTACCTTTAAATTAAAAGTTGAATTTGCATATAATTTCAATTTAAAAGCAGCCTGCAAGGCAAGGCTGGCTTTTAAAATGGCAGCAGGCACCACAGTAGTGCACTCTTAAGTGCATTAAATCCACTGGGCCTCTAAACCTACATGCCCTACCATATACCAGGGACTTACAGGTAGGTTGACAGTACCTATCGGATTTATGCCTAATTACTATGTACTTTTTATCAGAGCACAGGTCCTGGGTCTGGTTAGCAGAGCCCAGGGCACAATCAGAGTCAGAAAACCAACATTTAGTAGTCAAAATGGGGGTAAAAAGTAGGGGAACACAGCAAACAGGTCCTGATTTCTCACACTAACCATCTCCTGCATAACTACCAGTCTGTCTTCAGATCACACTGAAGCATGAATAACTCTACTTTACACATTGATGCCCCCTGAACATAAATGAAGATGACTTCTACCTCCTGATATTTCTGACCTATCAGCTGCCTTTGACACAGTTGAGCGTCCCATCCTCATTTGCACCCAGGATTCTCAAAGGGATTCACCAACAATATCTTTTACTGGTTTCCTCCAACAAAACCAACAGACACCGGTTTGTTCACATAGGTACCACTAGGTCTCAATGCATCCCGATCATCAGGCAGAGACTCCCAGGGTTCCATATTGCAGCCTTTCAACTTCATCATTTACATGGATCCTCTTGCTGCTCTAATCGCAGAAAAAAACATTAAAATCACTAATATGCCAATATTACAAGGAATACACAGCTCCACTTGAAAGTTACCTCTGCTTCAGACATCCAATGCCTCAAACACTCCCTGCAAATCACTCAGATATGGGTGCCCACTGACTGCCTGAAGCTCAACCCTGCCAAGCCAGAACTCCTGTTATTTGCCGAGAAAAAACAAGAAATAATACAAACCTGACTCAATGACTTGTACATTGATGACTTCAAATCCCAACTTCCACTAATTGCTAAGGGTGGGCGGAATTTGCGTAGTCGCGTTACGCAAAATTCCGCGAAACAGTAAAAAATCTCCGCAAGCACGCAGAATTCCGCGAGCATGCGGAATTGCTTGTTCCGCCCATTCGTGGTGCATTTTTCCTGTTCGGGGACGCTGTTTGCGTGCTCGGGGGGAAATATCTCGCGAACTTGCCCATGCGGTCGCCAATTGGCGCGGCCATCTTGTTTCACTTGTCTCGCCCGCTCGCGATGCGTGTTTCCTCTTCGCGAACGCAGATGTCCGATGGTGCGTCCAAATGACGTGTTCGCACACTCTCGCGGGATCGCGCGAACTGATAGGAAAACTCGTCGGCGAACCCAGGGATCCCGGTAAGTCGCTACCGCGCGCGCGAACATGCATTTTGAAAGCGCGAACAAGGAAAAAATTCCGCTATGCTGCGGATCGCAGAATTTTCGGTAATTCCGCGTTCTCTGCGGAACGCGGAATTGCCAAAATTTCACAAATTCCGCGAGTGGAACGGAATTTACCGCCCAGGCCTACTAATAGCCAAGTAACTTGGATTCACCTTGAACACAACCTCACCCTCAAAGAACACTTTGCCAAAAAGCAAAAAAGGCCTTGTACCAGTTTTCTTTCCAAAAGAAAGGGAGACCATTTCTTCCAGAAAGCGATATCAGAACTTCTCTTTAAGCCATCATACTCTGACATCTAGATGGGAGGTAACACCGTGCTCCACAGACTCCACTCTGGCACCCCTTAAGGGCACCCTGTATGTCACCACACGTCTTATCCAGGACCTGAAGAAATATGAGTACATCATCCCCATCCTGATGGAACTCCATTGACCACCCTTGCCAGCCCACACTATCTTACAAATCAGCTGTATGATTTACAAAGCCATCACAATAACCACCACTGCTTTTCTTGCAGACAAGCTGACCATATCTGGTGATTTTCAGCACACTTGCAGCCAATACACCTTCCAACTGCAGACTCAGAAGCATAAAATGAAAGAACAAGGCAGCAGGCCTTGTTCATCTTTGGATCCCTGATCTGAAACAGTATCCCTGTATTCATCAGCACCAAGACAATACTGCTTCAGTTTGGAAAGAGGTGAGGAGGAACCTCTTTAAAGAACCCTACATCACAATGCCTTAATAGCGCAAACCAGCTACCTCTCTAAATCACTTATTAACTTCATGCTTGTCTTAGCGGTCCACTGTGTTTTGGCTAAGTTTGCGTCCCATAAAAACTGCATACATATATATGTACAACCAGTGGCGGCTGGCAACATTATTAAATGGTGAGGGGCTCACTATAAATGCTGTTGGCTGTCGGGCCCTCAGTCTGGTGCTCCTCTCTCCCCACCTATTCTGGGGGTGATGAGGAGCAGGAAGGAAAGAGAAGGACTTCCTTCCAAGTGCAGCGAGAATCCAACCTCCTTGATTGGTTGGAGCAGGCTAACCCAGTGCTCATTTTGAGGCTGGGGGCCTGTGTCAGCAATCCCCCGGCTGTTTTCCAGCCCTGGGATTACTGGGTTTGAAGTGTGCATGTCAGATACGCTGGTGTTAGACAGCTGGCCAATCTGACATGCACACTGAGCACTGGGAGACATCCTGCAATCTGCAAGAATCTGCCCCTCCACCCTCACACTCCAGCAGTGCAGGACAGTGGAACACAGAATAATAACATAGTAATGACCATTTTATTATAATGTGTTTACTACTGAACTTGCAGCAGGGGGGATGACGCTCCCCCACCCATGAAGAGAAGCCACTGTTGTGTACAATGCTACAGCTTGAATAATACACCACAATAACTATAAAACAGCAGAACAACATTACACAGTATAAAACACAACAATGCACTGATCAAACAAAACATGCAACCCAACAACATAACACACTGCTTGAACAAAATGCAAAAAAAATCAACATGACAACATAATGCCAAAGTAAAATATTACACAACTATACTACACACTAAAAAATACAGCATACCAACAAAACACAGCAATACAACAGCACATCAAAAAAACTTAATAGCACAAATTTGTAACAAACATTGTAACTATATGTTGTGTTGTATTTTAGGTTGTGTCGCTGTGATGCTGAAGTGGTATATTTTGTTGTATCGATACGTTTTTATATGCTGTTGTGCTTCAGTGGTGCATTATTGCATTGCTATGTGCTTTGTTGTAGTTGCAGTGTTGCTTTCTGTTTTGATAGTTTTGTTGTGTGGTGCCCTGTTGTTTTTGTTGTCTCCTTATTTGACTTTGAGGTATTATTTTGTGCTATTCTCAATCAATCAAGCAATCAATCAATCAATCATTTATAAAGTGCGGCAAATCACCTGTGAGGGTCTCAAGGTATTGGAGAAGTTAGTTGCTGCGCTGTGGCTTGCTAATTCGAATAGCCAAGTCTTGAGTTCTCTCCTGAACTGCTGGAGTGACTGTGTGGTACTGAGGTGCAGGGGAAGGTTGTTCAATGCCTTGGCCACCAGATGCGAGAAGGAGCATCTTCCGCTGTTGGTTCAGCGGATTTATGAGGTGTCAGCAAGGGAGATGAAAGCAGATCGGAGGTGTCTGGTCGGTTGGTGGAAGGTCATGCGTTTGTTGATCTATATTAGTCCTTCATTGTGCAGGGCCTTATAAGCATGGATCAGCATCTTGAACTGGCATCTCTTCTGGATCGGGAGCCAGTGAAGATTCTCGAGGTGGGTCCTTCTGGGGAGGTCGAGGATGAGTCTTGCCGAAGTCTGGAGTCTCTTTAGAAGCCATGCAGTGATTCCTACATGGAGTGCGTTTCCGTAGTCCAGCCTGCTGGTGATGAGGGCCTGCATGACGGTCCTGCTGGTGTTGATTGGGAGTCACCTGAAGATCTTGCAGAACATGCAAATGGTGTCGAAGCATGCAGTTGAGACTGCGTTGACTTGCTTCTTCATATATAGCTTGCTGTCCAGGATGATGCCGAGGTTGCGATCGTGGTCAGCCAGGGGGCGAGTTCTGCGGGCCACCATGCATCGTTCCATGGCGAGGTGTTGTTCCTAAATATGAGAAATTCCGTCTTGTCCAAGTTGAGCTTGAGACAGTTGTTTTTCATCAGTAAGCGACGCTCATCATGCATCTGTGGAAGTTGGCTCTGGTGGTGGAGGATGAGCAGGGTGTCTTCAGTGTAGGAGATAATGTTGAGTCGTGTGATCTGACGGTGTCAGCCGGGGGGGTCATGTAGGTATTGAAGAGTGTGGGTCTGAGGGACGATCCTTCAGGGAATCTGATAAGGTTCTTGGACTCTGAGGTGAACGGTGGGAGACAGATATTCTGGGTTCTACCTGTGAAGTATGAGGCGATCCAGTTGAGGCGTCTCCCTTGATCTCGATGTGGTGGAGTCTGTCGATCAGGATGTGATGGGAGATGATGTCAAACGCGGCTGACAGGTCCACGAGGATGAGGGCTGCCATTTCTCTGCATTCCAGAATGGCCCAGATGTCATCTGTGGCTGCAATCAGGGCTGTCTCGGTGCTGTGGTTAGCTCGAAGTCTGAACTGTGATGGGTCGAGGAGGCCGTGGTTTTCTAGATGTTGGGTGAGTTGCTAGTTGATCGCTTTCTTGAGAACCTTTGCTGGATAGGGAAGCAGGAAAATGGACTGGTAGTTCTTTGGTTCGGCTGGGTCAGTGCAAGGGTTTTTCAGGTGGGGACTCACTTCAGTGTCTTTCCAGTCTTTAGGGAATGAGGCAGAGGTGATGGAGGTGTTCAGGACTTTCCTGAGCTCGTTGCCGATTGTCTTGTTTCCAAGGTTGAAGACATGGTGGGGGCAGGGGTCCAAGGGTGCTCCTGAGTGCACAGAATTCATGATGGATATAGCGTACTACATAGTGAGGAGGTCCCAGTGGGTGAGCAGGTGATCAGGGTTTGTGTTCATGGGTGTGAGATGGTTGATAGTGTCAATGGTGGAGGGTTGGCATTGAAGTTTTCGTAGATGTCCAAGATCTTGTTGTGGAAGAAGCCAGCAGGGTTGTTGCACAGTTCTTGTGAGGGTGTAATGTTGTTCTCAGTGGCAGCAGGGTTGGAGAACTCCTTCACGATGGTGAAGAGTTCCTTACTGTGGTTTTTGCTGGCTTCAATGCAGTCTGATAGGGCGTTCTTAGTTTCTTTGGTATCTGTTGAGAGCTGTCCTGTAAGTGGTGGGGTCTTCTGCCTTTTTGCTGATGCGCTACTTTCTCTCTAGTTGCCGCCAGTAGCACCTGGTGGATTTCAGTTCCTCTGTGAATTTGTAGGCTCTTTTGGTTGGTCCTTTGGACTTGGTGGTCTTGGCGGGGGTTAATGTGTCGGCGTATTCTGTGGTCCACTGGGAGAAGTTTTTTTGCTGCTTGTTCTGGGTCGTGTGTAGAGTCTGGGAGGCGGAAGTGGAGAGTATTGTTCCAATTGTGTTCTGAAATCTTTTTCCAGGCTCTCCATGTGGATTTGTGGGGCATGGTGCCGAAGTTGGTCAGTCCTAAGATGGTGAAGTGGATGCTGTAATGGCCACAGTAGCCACTTTAGATACATCAACCGACGCTGATACATTTCCAGCCAAAAGCAGCACAATCCTTTAAAGTATAGTGACAAACAACCATGTATTACTGACTACAGTGCTAACATCACAATTCAAACGGGGGTAACTGTTCCAGGGTAGGGTACAATAGTCACCCGAAGCAAGAGTGAGAAGAAGAGACAGGAATAAACGGAGTAGGAGCAGCCGCCCGATGATGCAGCATGACATCCTTCGGGCGTGTGAGGGCATCAAGATACAAGACTGGCGCTTGCCTCTAACATACAGGGTTTAAACCTAGGCCCCTACTCCGTTTATTCCTGTCTCTTCTTCTCACTCTTGCTTCGGGTGACTATTGTACCCTACCCTGGAACAGTTACCCCCGTTTGAATTGAGATTCACAACAGGAGCACGGGTACTGGACCATAATCATCTCCTAGTCCCCCCTCTTCTTTTGTGATATACAGTGCTAACATACCACTACCCTAGCTCTTTACATTTTTAAGATTAACAATGAGCCCAAAGCTCCAGCAGGGACCATGGGCTGATAACGTGAGAACTGGAAGTGCTATGATAAGATACAGTCTATGCCACAAGTTTTATAGTATTAATTAGTGTCTTAAATAGTTCAAGAGCAGGAGCAATGCTATTTTACCACCTTAGACATTGGTAATTATTGCATGTCACTTAACCTTTGAAGGCTTGTACTGTTTATCTGGAAATTTAGTAGCATTTGTTAACATATTTGAAGTAAACAATAAAACATAACACTATAACATATGCAAGGCAACATAACACAAATAAAATATAATATGGAACAGCACAGCAAAACACTCAAAAGAGATTGCTACAATGCAACCGCAATACAAAACAACATTTCTTTCAATAATGCAGCACAGAAACACAGCAAGTCAAATAATGCATAACACATTAACACCCCAACAAAATGTCACACAACAGAACTGCACAAACAATGGTGTCACACATTACCATCTCCCTGAAACCTGGTTTCATAATCCAGTCGTAAAAGATGTTTGCACTGCCTTAACATATTACCAAGGGCATGAAATAGCACCAGTAATAAAGCTTTTATGATTCAACCCTCCACCATGAACTATCATTCCAATGCTTACCCAGTGTGATCCAGCTCCATGATTTGTCACTCGACACACCTTTATTCAATGTGTTAGATTTATAGGACCCTAAATTAGATGGTATATGTTACTTACTAAACAGTTAATGCCATTTTTAATAAAAAGAAGATACTGCTAATGCTTGACTTGATAAAGAATAGAGGCAAGCTAAGGTTTTATTAAAGGAAATCTAATTAGGATGAATGATTTTCTGACTCAGATGGGTGAAGCAGATGGGAGAAGGTTTGGGGCAGATGCAGGGGAAGGTACTGAGGCAGAGCAGGAATACTTGCAGGTACCACATACAACAACTACCCACCTCCCTTTTATCAACTTCTACCCCCTTCACCACCATACTATTGGTGACATAATCCCTACAAACAACACACAACCAACAGATTTCTGATACCCCAAAACAAGTACCTTTTTTGTAGGGAGAGGTCAGGAAGAGCGGAAGAAAGAAAAACGAACCGCAAGTTCAATGGCAGGAAACACACAGACGGTACACACTAGGAGCATGACAAAGGAAGCAAGAACAGGGGCCAGCTCCCCAACTTAGAGCTGAATCTACCTGATAAAAATCATACAGGAACACAATTGAAAAGGCTCAATATAGGATTAGGATTTGTACATACTCTCACACTGGATAGATTCAAATTACACTGAATTCGCTTAATTCTTAGGAAGAATTAAACTGAAAGCATATTTCACCAATTGAAATGAGGGAGATGAAGAGAAAGATTTAGGTCTCAGAAAGAGGTCTACTTTTTCCCCACTCATACTTGCGTTCAAGCCGGCAGTAGTTATTAAGGTGGAGAAAATTGACAGCACACACCAAAGAAGTAGGAGTGGGTGTAACTAGCATAAATCTCTCTAGCATAATTGCTTGTAATTACCACATAAGTACTCATAATTATGCACAGTTGCTTGGGAAGCGTAATCCAGCATTTAGCAGTTTTGTTGTAGAGTAAAAGGGACTGAGGATGCATTTTGTCCTTAGAAAATATCACTAAATGCTACAGGATACCAACAGCAGTAGCCAGCAAATGCTCACTCTCTCTTAGTTTTTTGTTCCTGTGCTCCTGCTGTAGGATTTGTGCCCTGAATTAGTCTTAATTACTCAAGATGGCATAATTGTGTAATTTCACATCACAAGAGTGATGCGTAATTACTCTGATTACTCCGCTGAAATTTAAATTTCTTCCAGTCCTACTAAGATTGTTCCATAAACATATCTATGCAGGAAAAACTGGCCTTGGAGGGAATACAGAGGGATAACAAATTAGTTATAAAACCGAGGGATAAGGGTAGTGCAATTGTTATGCAGCCATCCATGGATTTCAGAAAAGAGTCCTTGCACCTCTTAAATGTTGCAAAGAACTACAGAATCAAAGATCATGATCTAAAAAATCATTAGTCAATAAGAAAAATGGGAAGCTGACTTCCTAAGAGCAGAAGATTCCAGTGTCCCAAATGTGTACACCTTACCCAAGATACATAAAAAAGACACCTCCCCCAGTTAGACAGATAGTATCAGGTACAGGTTCAGTTGTCAAATCCTTATCTAGGTTTTGTGATCATTTTGTCTTCCTGATTAGTACAAAGGATTCCATTTTATTTGAAGGATACCAAAGACTTGCTGATAATCTTCAGAGATCCATAGTTCATTACTGAGGAAAACCAGTTTATAAGATTAGACAAAGAGAGATATACACCAGCCTACCACAAGATGAAACATTGAAAGTGGTTGAAAACCTACTGTCATGAGTTCCCTTTAGGGCCCACTGAGTTCTCCCTTATTTTAGCCTAGCAGCACGTTGTAGGCTGCTTAGCTATGCACACATTACTAACAGAAAGTTTGTTTTTGTGCTGCGATATAATTTTAGAAATACGTTGCATGCTTTTATTATTCAGTTCTAATTTCTGGGACTTAGTCTGAACATTTCGTACAGGGTCGAACAACATGAGGCCCTGTGTTTTTGTGACTGGTCAGCAACATAGCTTAGCATTTAGACACAACACAGAGTAACAGCTTCTGTTTTCAAGTGAGACACCTCTTATCATATACACCGAGACTTGTCCTTTGAAAATAGAGAAGATGATTTTTGCAGAGGGGAAAGGTAATGCTGATCACTTTGCTCGGTGGCGTATGTTTCCTAATTGCAGCAAAGTTGTTTCATGACAGAGCATGATAGTTTCAATAAATATTGTAAACTTTCCTTGTGTCTTTCTTTTGTTTATTATGGACATGCATGAGTGAGAAAACAAAAGGTGACAATCTTTTTCCATGGTTCCCCTGGGGACTAGAGAGTTGTGTTCTGAGATGACTATTTACCTGTTACTCTGGGAAGGCTAGGAGGGCAGGTTAGGCACTATGAGCTAGTCGGATGTGGGCCATAGATACTGATGTGGTATGGTGACTCAAGCCCTACATTCTGACGTCCGGTGGTCCCAAGTATAGTTCTTTTTCCAAACAGAATCCCTGCAACACTCTAATATGAGAAACAGTGCGAATATGCGACACAAGACACTTTATATTGGAGTGCACAAGGTTGGCCCTTACTAAAAACGTTTTTGAATTTGAAGGTACACTGTGTCATCAAATACATGTGACCTCCATGGACAGCACCTTTTTGCCCAGTTTAGCATCATTTTGAGCGACGTTTCATCGTGAATCTCAATAATTCTTTTAACCCCTTGGCCGCGGCGCGAATTTCGCTGCGGCACAGGGGGTGGGGGGTGAGCGCGGCGCTGCCATGCTCGTGACGGAACCACGCCATCATGAGTCACGGGCAGCGTGTGCTCATGATGGCGTGGTTCCTTCACGGCCCCGCCCGCTCATTAATTCGCCCGCACAGGCGGGGAATTAATGCCGCGTGGGCGGAGCGGCAGCCGCATGACGGAACCACGCCATCATGAGCACATGGCGCCCGTGGCTCATGACGGCGTGGTTCCGTCATAAGCAGGCAAGGGGTTAAGGACCATATAAAGTTATGGAAAGAGGTACATCAATGATTTTCTAATCATATGTGATGGCAACCATGAAAATGAAACACACTCACTTATATGGATCTATTCCAGTAATAAATATGTGAGGTTTACAATACATACAACATGATTAAGGAAGAACTGACCATCCTGGATGAAAAGATTTTTCCCAGCAACTAAGGACTGAGCATGTAAACCTTCCAAAAACCCAGGGACAAGAACAATCTTTTGAAAGTTGATAGTGCCCATCCTCAACTCACTCACTGAGAGAATTTGTACTTTGGAAAGTGTCTTAGATTTAGAAGAAATTGTAGCAACATTAATAATTCAAGAGAAAGAGACCCTAAGTGAAAAATTCAAAGTATGTGATTATCAAGAGGAATATGGGAAATGTGTTAAGTATTTAGCAATACCAAAACAGTTAAAATGACAAAGCACAACACAATAGAAATTCCACAACAATTTCTAAAGATCAAGAAAAATGTAATAAGAAAAATTACACAAAAATTAATGCTTTCCAGTCAGGGGGGCCAGAAATGCAGGGACATGTTTACCAACATTTCACGCAATCAGTTCTGCTCTCTCCAAGTGCTGATGCACTTGTGGCTGTCTAGCGCAAATCAGGCACCCTTGTGTCGTGGTGCAAGGGTGCGTGCGTTGTTGTCAGGTTAGTTTTTGGTCAGTAAGGGTTACCTTGTTCTTGTTGATACTGTATTGTAGTTGACAGTGAGGAAGTGGCTATTAAACCCTGGGCTGATAATGTATTATTCTTTCAGTTTCTTCAAGGATTTTTTGATGTAGCAGTAGCTGCCAGAAAGATTACAGATCCTATAAAAGTCTTTTGAATGGCCAGCCTTCACAGATTTTTATGATTGGGGACTTAAGCTGATTATTAGCCAAGGTGATTCTAAAGTACACTCTTTAAATTTTGGAAAGGACATTTTGTCTATAAAAACAAGGTCTCTGTGCATGTCTTCCTACCTCTTTGGGCCTCCAAATGTTATATAAGCACCTAAAAAGTGAGAAACTTCCCGGATTACTCATCTGTTATGTGATCACTTATCTTGCCCTGTTATAATGCGAATGTTGCTAGCATGTGCTTTTTTTTTAAAAAACTCTGCAGCTAGCTGATGACCAGAATTTACATTTTTTTTTATTGTGTTTATTTAAAAAACAAAAGAGATGGCTCACTCACTTTGTATTGAAAGAGTGCTGGATGTGGGAGGCTGCATATTCTGTTTTATATACCATTTTTTTATGTTGTGTTTAAATTAGGTTTATGGAACAGTCACTAATTTGCTCTTTACCAATCTTAAAATAAAGGGGGAGATTTACTAAGATTTTGCGCCGTGTTTGCATCACAAAAGTGACGCAAAACGGCACAAAATCTTTTTTTCCTAATTAAATTTCCAGCGCTAAACTTGTTTAGCGCTGTAAATAACGTAAAAGTATTACTTTGCGCTGTGGGGGCGTGCCAAGGGTGGTGCATGGGCATTCCCATGCAACCACCCAAGCTTTCTCACGCTAAACCCAATTTACTAAAAACAGTAGATTGAGTTTAGCGTGAGAAAGCGGCGCCATTTTCAACTAGGCGAAAGGAAGGAGAAATGCTTTCATTTCTCCTTCCTTTTCCGACTTAGCATGTGTGCTGCACTGTGCAGCACGCATACAAAGTGGGAAGATCTTTCCCTCGTGTCTAGCATAGTATTTTGTACAGGAAGGGTACCCTTCCTGTACAAAACCTATGCTACACCCATGCACCCACCCTAGCGCTACAGCGCTAAGTTGTGTGCATGGAGCACGGCTGCTGAAATAAGCGCCGGCGCAAGGGAAAGGGGAGGAGAGAGCCATATCTTTGAAGATATGGCGCTCCCCTGCTCCTTCCCTGTCGCGTAACGCAGCGCAGCCTTGAAGGGGGCTGCGCTGCGTGACTTTTTTGTAAATCTCCCCCAAAGTTTTAAACGTTGTGACCTTCCCCCACAAAGTGTTTTACAAAAACAACAGGTGACATATCCTGTTACTGTAAGGATTTCTCTTTCCTTTAATTTTGCTGTCAGTCACGGCTCCCGGTGGGGCTGCTAGTGCATTTTCAGCTAGACAGGTAGAGGGACTAATGCACAGTGGTATTCATGGGTGCCATCAAGGGCTTACTAGAAATGAGCTGTGCAAGGGATTTGAAGGTGAATCTTTCCTGCACGACAGCGTCTCAGCCACACCACATCCAGAAGTTTTATTGTACCACGGTGTCTTCAAAAACGCCATAACTTCCTAATGAACCAGTTGCTCACAAATATTATTTTGAAATCTTGAGATAGAAATTCTTGCCTATTGTTATGTTTTTATAATTAATCTTTATTGCTTTTCCTAATCCAACATGGCTGAATCATTTTTATGGCTTCTGTCATATCTGGTTTGGCACTATCTAAGGGGGAGTCCATTTTAAGTCCAATTGTTCTTGCAATTGTTCTTGCTCTCTCACTGGATTTGTAGAATCTCCGCCATCTCCAGTTCCTTCTTGTTTTCTACTTGCTCTTCACCTTGCTGGGTGGCCTGTACAGTTGGAATTTGTTTCCGTCTTCAGTTTTTCTGTTTCTGCTGAATTGCATTTTTTGGAGCAATTCTAGACTTTAAGTTACATTCTGACATCTGTGTTTGGTTTGTGGATAGTAGGCCGTTCCTACATACGACGAAGTCAATACACCTGGTGCAAAGAAGACCTGCTCTTGACAGCTATAGGCGTTTTTTAAGAAAACAAATATGAAAGTATTATTTTGCCTGTGGCAATATGGGAATGATTTTTCTAGAAAATATATCCTAGACAAAAAGCTAAATCACTTTTCTAAATATCCTGGGTGGAGGCAGTTGAGGGATTTTAGTTTCATTCTCTTAGGGATATTCAACAATCATAGACTAATTTTACCATGTTAATTACCTTGACTGACACCTGTTGGGGAACAGTTGAAGGGAATTCCTTCCTACTTGCTTCTTGCAAACCTGCCATCTGCTTGACAGGAGACAGTGGAGAGACGGAGTCGTGAGGTCTTTCTTGGATTCCTGGGACTGAAAGGCTACCTGGAGGCTAGGGAAGCTGCGCACTTGCTGATTTCCAAGAACAGACTTATTCAGATCAGGCCATGTGATCCTGTAGGGCGATAGCGTTTACAACGCTGGTAATACCACGCGGGTAGATAACAACGCGGACGTTACATCGTCCGCGTTGTTACCACGCATGGCATTACATCGCAAGTCGTTTCAACGACTTGTGCTAGATGGCGCGCAACACCAGGTAATGTGTTGGATTTTAAATCCAACACCTTCCCTGCTGTTGCGCTAACTGGAGTAGGAATAGTAATTTATACTATTCCTATGTCCAGCGCGCCATCTAGCGCAAGTCGTTGAAACGACTTGCGATGTAATGCCACGCGTGGTAACAACGCCGACGATGTAACGACCGGGTTGTTACCTACCGCGTGGTATTTGCTCACGGTGTAACATCACATATTCGATCCTGTATGACCCATGGAATGGTCCTTCTGAAGCTGGGGAGATCTAAATGTCCTGCAGTGAGAGGACGATATGGCTCCCTGGGAGAAAGCCAGTAGACTATTTGTAATGGAACATTTATGCTGTCCGCCCTGTTGAACGTTCTGCCTTACATATGGGAGTAAAGAGAGCCCTTTGTACAAGGGGAACAGTTGCTTCTGCAGAGGAATCCTGAACATTTTCTGCATGGAGAATAGTATAAAATCCTTCGCTGGAGAAATGGGACAATGTGAGAAGACACCTGAAAAGTCGGCACATTCGGCCTTTTTACTGTCTTCCCTGCTCAGCGTTTTTCACTGCAAAGTTCAGGGCTACATTGGGACCACAAAAAAGGTGTTTCCAGATTCGTAGGGCACATATCCTTTATAGCATCCCGCTTTGCGCCGCTGAGGATTTTTAAGTATAATAATTTTCCTTACCTCAAAACGCAATTTAAAGGTGCGGAGAAGGCACATTCTTTTACCAAACTGTGCTGATTTGTCGGGAGGCCACATAGGTTCCAGTCAACTGTACACCACAGAATACCATCATATTTGACTTTTCTTTGGTTTCTTATGAGACACATTTTGTTTTTCTAATAAGTCCCTTTCTTCCTTTTGTCATTGTCTTATTATTTTCTCTCTTTTTGGACCATATCTAGTAAATGTTAAATACTTTCTTTCTCAAGTGTTTTGTTAATATGGTGCTATTGCACATGTATCACATGCATTTTTCCAGAGACTCCTTGCTGTTTGATTCTGGCATGACTCAGAAAATGCTCACAGAAAAAAGTGTACATTTTTGAAGTCAGAATGGCTTAGTAGATGAGACTAAGAATGTGCCTCTTTCCACCCTAGAGAAATAGTCCAGTTTCTCAAAAATGACTTCCAGGAAACAGAGATTTTAGCTGGACCTAGATTTTCTTACAGGGAATTGCAAATTTAAATTGTGGAAATGTTAGAACGTAGAACCTTTTTAAAAATAACAGCTATGTACCACCCCACAAAAGTCACTGTGAACCTTACTCTGAACACGCAACCTCAAACAACCTCTGTCCAAGAAATAGCTTTTTCCCCAGTAGAGTTAGAAATTCTGGATACAAAGATAGTTTCCATTCCAAGAAAGGTACTCCATAAGAACAATTTTAAATAAACATGTTATTATCATATATCTTTTCTCCTGCACCTTCATCCATTCCAAAAGAAACCCCAAAATGTACG
This sequence comes from Calotriton arnoldi, assembly GCA_963921515.1. Classification (NCBI taxonomy): domain Eukaryota; kingdom Metazoa; phylum Chordata; class Amphibia; order Caudata; family Salamandridae; genus Calotriton; species Calotriton arnoldi. The sequence goes on along the minus strand of CAWUFW010003123.1, from coordinate 1,808,492 downwards.
TTATGAAAACTCTTTACAACTATTTAAAAAAAGTATGGCTTTTTTCTCAGGCGCCTCACCTTACACAATGTGGTGCAATGATTCATATTGCTGAATCGCCACCGTATAAGTAACATTTTTGCTTTTCTACCCCCATCCATCGTTATGTTGGAATTACTATCACATTAAAACAACTTGCACGAATTTGACTGCGCTTCACTAGAGCACCACAATCACAATTACAAAAATTAGACTACAGGAAACTGACGGAAAAGGATCTGTGTTGCATCAACCCCTGAAAATCAATGATTCCTGTTATCATAAAAATATTACTACATGGTCACAATGTTTTGGATGCAGGAGCCTCATATCCAAGTGATGTCACCACCCATTACGTTTGTGAAAAGGTTATGTATTCCAAGATCCAGCTGTTTTGCTTGCATCTTGACCAACTTCATTAAAGTCTGAACCATTCTTATTACAAGCATTGCAATGCATAGTAAGTACTTCCAAGAAATAGATGTTGACCCAAAGCCTAATTTTCATTAATAAACACACGAGACATATTTAAAAATGCTACCAGATAGGAACAACTTCTAAGAAAACTGTGATTTCGAGTGGTGTTTGAGGCTATGTCACTTTAGGGTCTGACTGTTTCTGTTGCCAAAAGCTTACGATTTAGGAGTAACCTGGAATAATTAGTTACACACACGTGTAAGAAATTGGGTTGTTGGTTGACTGGGGTGCAAGCTTTGGTCAAGCAGCACCCACAATCCTTGTCAGGGTGAGTCACAAGCAAACCCTAAATTAACCTTTGCTCAACCCTCTAGTAGCTAGGCACAAAGCCGTCAGGCTTAACTTAGAAGCGATGTGTAAAGTATTTGTGCAACTCTTCAAACAGTAATAAAGTGAAGATACCATAAAATACAAGCATCCCCCAAAAAAGCATCCAGTAAAGACCAAAATGATACACATATAATCAGTAGAACTGGAGTTATGTACTTCTAAATATTTCTGTAACAATAGCGCCAAAAGCACAAAGAGCCAACTGTGGATATTAGGGCTGCGCAGGACAAAGTCAAATGTTCAGGTCGACTGCAATGGAGCAAGGTACCATTACAGGGACTCAGTTAGGCCGCTGAACAGGGTTCCCTAAATCCTGGTTTGCGGAGCCTTGCAGGAATCTGCATTGAAGATGTGCCACGCAGCCGAAGCAATGTGTCGAGGCTGCGATGCGAGGTCATGTGTTGTCATAGAGTATCCCATTGATGAGTGCTTCCTGATTCAAATTCCGGCATTGAGGATATGCCATGCAGTTGAGGCGATAAGTCAGTTCTGAGGAACTGTGAGGCTGGAATGTGGAGTCGAGGCTGCCATCGACGAGGGATGTGAGGGCCTGCGCCGAGGATGAGTTGAGCAGTGGCAGTACAGAAGAGGCTGCGGGATGTGAGGGCAATGCGATTCTTTGCAACTGGTCCGATTCTGCTCGGAGTTGCGCCGTACAGCAGAGAAGATGTGTTGGTTATGCTGGATCCACAGAGGCTGGCAGAGCACCGTAGGCCCACGTCCAAGGGTCCAGGACTGGGATGGCATTTATTTTATTTTTTTAGAGTTTTATATAGCGCGAACTAGACCAGAGAAATCGGGTATCAGAGCGCTTTACATGAGCACCAGTTTCGTTACAGAGGACACATTCATTTTTGTTAGGCATTACTTGGCTCAGTAGACTCACAGATGACAGAGTCCAGGCTCTAGGTTCATGGTTGTTGGAGCCTTCTGTCCCTTAGGCGCAAGTCAGGAGGCCAGCCATCTAGCCCTGGGAGTCACCCTGGTGGTCCTGGGCACAACAGATGCAGGTCCAGTCCTTCTCACCCAGGCAAGAAGGAAGCAGGTCAGCCCAGCAGGGCAGCAGTGCTTCAGAACAGCAGTCAAGGAGAGTGGCTCTCCTCTTAACTTCACAGCAGCCCTTCTTCCTGGCAGAGTATCCACAGGTCCAAAAGTGTACTGAAGAGTTGGTGTTACAAAATATGGGCACTTCAAAGGAGACACCAAATGTCCCCAGAGGGCACAGCCCCCAACCAGTGGGCAGACACCTGGGTTGGCCAGTGTAGCGCTTGTGGTAGAGGTGTTCCCAGTCAGTATAGGGGAGAGAGCAGAGATTACTTTAGTGTCCTAGGAGATAGAGAGATGGTGCCAAAAGACACATTCCTGCCAACACTTCAATGTATAGGCAGTAGGACATCATCAATGGCCAAAGGGTGGAGGCTCTGAGAGGCAAAGGAGCTAGTATAAGGTGTCATCTGGTGCCCTCAGAGTAGGTCATCCCGAATATATCCCACCAGATAATAGGCAACCACGAGAGCTACTAGCTGGTGACTCTGGTTCCCTTTGAGTGGGGGGGGGGTGCTCAGGTTCTCTAAAAGTAGCTGTGAGCCCAGCCATGCTTGTATATTGTCTGTTAGGTAATGACCTTGAGCACACTGTCTGGAAGGAAGTGGAACTCAGGTCACATCTGGAGAAGTTGAGCTTGACTTAATGGGTCTGTATGACCACAAGGTCCATGGCTGTCTGAGAACAGAGTCCCAGCTGCCATGAAAGGGAAGGGCAGAGGGGTGGGAAACCAGCCCTTGAAGTTCCAATGTTCTAGGTTGATGGAACACCTGAGGAGGTTGTCCAGGAGCCTAACGGTGAAGACATTTCTACGCTGGGAGAACTGCCTGTGCTTGCTAGATGGCAATTTGATGGTGGGCCAACAGAAAGAATGCCCCACCCTAGAGGGCTTGAGATGACAAGCTGAGCTCCATTTAGCAGGTGATACCTCTGGAGATAACCGTATCTAGTTAGAGAAAGACCTCCTGTGAGCCTAGGTTTCCTGGACTTGGGGCAACCCATCTAGCGGTCCCCAAGTGTTAAAGGGCCTTCCTACTGGTGTTTGGTGCATTGCATACCCCTGGCAGGACATCTGAAGCTAGACAAGACTTTTGGCAGGATTGTCCCCACTTTTGTTGGCCCAGATGAAGACAGCTTCAGATACATTCTGTAGGTCCTGTCCCACCTGTCAAGCCAGCAGGAAGACAAGGAAAGCTGAGAGCTCCCCTGGTTCCCTTGCCTGTCCTGGGTCATATGACTAAGTGTTGGTGGCAGTGGACCTTTGTGTATTGCTCCCAGACAGTTAAACAAATGGGAAATAAGAGTTTGCAGGATGGGCCATCTGTGACTTTCTGACTTGATGGGCGAGGAGCTGTCACCTACCACACTTACACATCACATAGGCTCTGCCCCAGTATACTCACAAGGAGTTTCACACTGGTCTCTTGTGGCCTCAGAAAAGCTGGAGCCTGTGCAAGCAGAGAGGAAGCTCCAGACACCTGGGGGGTAGAGGCCTCTAGAAACGTCTCCTACTGGCACCAAGTATATTTACTGGACCCTCAGAACCTACATCTGGACCTGTGGAAGATTCAGAAAAAGGACTGCTGTGCTGCACTGCTGCAAGAAGGACTACTATTCTGCTACCCTGCCTCCTGAGTGAGAAGGACTGATCCTGCTTCTTGCACCCAAGACTCCCAGAGAGACTCTTAGGACTAGTTGGCTGGCCTCCTGATCAGAACCTCAGGAACAGAAAAGGTTCCAACCACCTTGAACCCTGCACCTGGACTCAGCTGGTCTTGCCCTCAATTGGTACCACCTCTTGAACCCTTGGAATTGGGTCTGAAAGTGCTCTGCCAGCCTAGCTGTGGTCTGTTGGGCAGAACCAATGCAACGCAACATATCTCCTCGCAGCTCCACATTGAAACCGCCGATGTGCAATGCCTCCTCGAGGCAAGACCTTGCATCGCAGCCCTGCAGCTTGTTGGAACTGCCACAGCATGATGCAGGACCTGCATTGCCTCCCTGCAGACCCTCAGAACTGCCACCGCACAACACAGGACCTCACATCGCAACCCTGCAGCTCCTCAGAACTGCCGTTGCACGACACATCTTCCATTTAGAACCACAACACTCCACAGCCAGTATTTAAGGTACTTTGTTCATGTGACTAATTTGGTCCTCTATTTAGCCAATTCTCCATCGCAGTCTGCCTCAACTTGTGACTCTTTCCTGGTCAGGCGCGACCAGAAAACCACAGTTGGCGTTTATGCTTGCAAGCACTGTTTTCATCTAAATCTTTAAAATTGCATATTTCCGGTTCTACGATATGGATTTTTTGTCATTTTGGCCTCAATCAATTTATTAAATTGTACTCTTTTACTCTATTTTTATAAATTGGTGTGGGAGTTTTCAGATATTGTTTTTTCACAGTGTTACTGGTTGAAGTTCTGCATAAATACTTTACACATTGCCTCTAAGTTAAGCCTGACTGCTTTCAGGCCAACTACTAGAGGGTTAAGCACAGGTTAATTTGAGGTTGGCTTGTGACTTCACCCTGACAAGAATTGTGGTCTCTGCTTCAGTAAGGTTTCACACCCTTCGACCAGTAAATCCAATTTCTTACCAGCTGTTTATAAAATATATTTAATTTTTCTAATTTAAAATTGTAAGCAATACTATCATAGATAACAGTTTTTATGAAGCATTACTTACTTTGGAATGGAGGAGGCACTGTTTTCAGATTTTGCCATCTCACACTAGGCAACTCTCAGGAGTGTGTATGGTCACTTCGTCACCTCAGAGCATAGGTGCTGGACGTAGGGGTGCACACCCCTAGAATAACCATGCAGGAGTTTAGAAGGTAAATGAGCATAAAGATACCTTTAAATTTTGTTTTTATCTTGTCACATTTGCTGTGGTTCAAAGACAGCGGTCAAATGTAGGGATGAGTCTTCTGAAAAATTGCTGCTTATTTCTTTAACATGGAGATAGGTGTTATTTTTCTTTCTCTGACTACAAAGTTAGAAGATATTGCAAACTAAACTATATGAAAATCTTGCTGACGTACACGGAAAGTGAAGGGAATGAATGTATGATGTCTATTTTATCCTAACATACAACAAAAGTGTAATACCAGTAGGTGAACTCTACAAATATTTCAAACAATATCAGCAGTTAGGAAATCACAAATGAAGCATAGTTTTTTTGTAATTCTGAAGTGCAATGGAAATAAAGTCTCTAATATGATCAAAACAAATCAAGATACTGCACTTGGTTATGTGCAAATGATACATTTTCACTGAAACTTCACAGATTATCTATTGTGTGGTTCCTATATAGTTTTATTAGTAAAAGAGCATGTCTGTGCATACTTAGTAGCCATTTGAATGGGAAAATGTGCTGTCTGTAAATGACAGTGCACTACCATGCATTAGTAATATAATGGCAACAGTGTGCTTCAAACTGCAACATTGGCTGCATACCACACCCCTACCACTCGCCTGCTTAAAGGTATGACTCATTTCCTGCCCTTGTTCTTTGCATGACATTTGGATTTTTCACAAACTCTATGTCTTCAGTAATGTAACGCTCATGACAGCACCCCCACTCTGAAAATTGTTCCAGCACCACTGCCTCATAGATCAGTGTCCCACTGAACACAAAAAGGTGGTCATCTGGTTATCTAAGTTTTTAGGTCGAGCATAGCATTGCAGCGCATGCGCTGCTTGCTCTGCGAGGCATGCAGTATTCAGTATGGAGTGGAAGCTCCGTGGAAGCTCTGCCCACTCTCCGACCATCTTTTTCATTGGCTTGTGTCTTTGTTGTTCCTAAATGCTGCCTTCCGATTGGCTTTAGGCTTGTTGTCCCTCCTTATGACGGCCATGTCGTCATTTTGTATCCCTCCATGGCTACTGGCCCCTTTACTTCCAGTGTTGCACAGTATGTTTCATTTACATTGTGCGCACTATTTTCTTCCCGGGCCTTCCACCCCCCCTCCCGCAGCCCCCACTCACCCGATGTTCGTTCCTTCTCGCCCACACTCCTGTGTGCAATGCAATAGGTCTCGTGTAAATGCGAGTCCTATTACATTGCAAATGCTTGTTTGTAATGGGCATAGAAATAGCGGCAGTTCCGGGCCCCGTATTCTCAGTTGCAATGAAGCAACGGCCACCTAGGTCTCCACGTGTTTTCACATGAAAACCCCACACTGAGTAAGGCTTTGGGTCATTTAAATTGCACAAATAGTTTCGGTAAATTGATTCGAGTCGTACAACATGCTGTTTCGTTGATGGGAGTAATGCATAGAAACTAGATATTTGCCTATTCCTGTTGAAAACCGTTTATTTAAGATACATTTAATAGAAAGCATAAACAGCACCTTGTCCCATAGTTCTACACATTGAATACACGTTACTGAAAATGTAAAATGGCGCCTGCCGTGCTCCCTTCCTTCACTTTTTTTGCCGGTAAGTGCCAGTCTTTCTTCTGTTTCTATGTCGGGCGCTCGGTGTTGTGTAACCGGAAGTGGTTGCTTGCTGTGGTTGGGGCTGCTGGTGTCACTGAGTGACCCGCGCCCGCTCCACTGGCAGTATGAAGCTGCGCGGTGAGCGTCGGAGGAAGCCCGCTACCCGCACCAGAGGAGCCCCAGGCCATCGAAGGGCGCAGCCTGACAGAGCCACCGCCGCAACAGCCCCGGTTAGTATGGAACCAGGTGAAACATGTTACATTGACTGCCGTGGATTGAGGTCGTCTCTCGATGTTTAACAGCAGTCCTTGGGATTTTTGCGGAGCTGGGCTCTGGATTGAGTATTGTCTGTGCTATTAGAGTAGCCCACACCGGAGTCAGGGATAGCCAGACACCTGTCTATTGTCTTGCAGGGTCTGGTGTTGATGTCAGGGGTGGGGCAGTTGTGACGAACCCCTGGGGTTTGGTGAGGGCTACTGGTGGTCAGACGGGCTGCAGGAGGTGGAGCTGTCAACTCCGGGTGTGGTGGGGACAGACCATCGCTGAGAAGTGACCAGTGGTTTATGTTAGTATATGGACGGCAAGACCGAGAGCAGCGACAAGAATACGGGTGTGAGGAATACTTATCGTTCATACACTGAAGACAGACGTATTGTTTAGAATTTTCTTTATATATTTGGAATATCATTGGCCTGTTCTTGCCTGATAAAACACTGTTCCCTGTCCTAGAAGGCCTATATGTTTGTCTTCAGCATTTGATAAAGCACTTTGTGTGGTGCTGTCGAAGTCTGGGTGACCTTTACAGAATTGGAATTATTGTTGATTGGATTCGAGGTTGTCTGGAATCATTGACACTGGATAGTGAAGATTTTATTTAGTAATCTTTTGCTTATCATGGGATCTTTGATGTGTGCTTTGCTGCGTATGGGTGTCTGTGCCAAAGAACTGTACTTTAATTTCCCTGGAGTCCATGGCTGTCCTAAGGCACCTGTTTTGCTCATACGAATCACTTGTGTGGTTTTGCAGTATTGTGCACAAATGCGAGTGGTATTAAAGGTCACTTGTTATGATTTCCAGCCAAATAACATTTGGCGTTATGGCTTGTGAGCTAAGGTGCCTGGAATGCTGATTTGTGAGGCTATATAATGAATACTTATGGACCAGAAACATAGTGAGCTTGGAACCCTCCCATTACTTACCATTTCTTTATTTATTTTTATTTATTTTATTTTAAAAGTTTTATATAGCGCTGGCTACACCCAGAGGTATCAGAGCGCTTTACATGAGGAGGTACAGTTGCTTTAAAACATAGTTACATACATTGCAACAGTTTCAGGTACGTTGTTACTGGAGAATACATGAGTTACAAAGGCATGGATCAGGTATGGGGAAGAAAAAACAGGCAGGGGGAGAGAGATTAGGGGGAGAGAGGGAGGGAATAGAAGAGGAAGATAAAGAGTGAGGGAGGAAAGAGGTGAGGGAGGGGGTAAGAAACACAACAGGGCGACGAGAAAAGAAACAGTGTCTGACGATCAGAAGGGTAGGAGCCGGCCAAGGGGGGAACCAGAGACAAACTCCTCAATAGTTGCGTAGGGCAACTCCACCGGTCATCAGCCAAGGGTTGCTCGGTCACCGAAGTACATCAGAGGGTAAAAGTATCAGCCTAGCGGAGATCATCAAAAAGGTTTCAAAGAGAGCGCCTTACACGGTGTACGGTGCTGAGTTCCCAGCGATAATGGGAACAATCCCAAACCTCCGCTAAGTGTGAATCCCTAAACACTGTGGACTCTCTCAGAGGGGTATCTGAGACTCAAGGGCATAGATGCTGGATCCCTCCCCATCAAGGGGAGAAGGAGTGCTTTGGCAAGGGGCACCTTAGAGGAGGCAGTTATAGGCCTTTTTCCGCTATGTGAGAAACCCTAAACACTGTGGACTCTCTCAGAGGGGAATCTGAGACTCCGAGGGAAAAATGCAGGATCCTTCCCAAACAAGGGGAGAGGGAGTGCTTTGGCAAGGGGCACATTCATGGAGGCCGTTTAGGGACAGTTGAGCGGTAGGGGAGGACCTATATAGTGGAATGGGGGAAATGAGAATAGGTACGCTGGTACAGCCGCCTACTGCCCTAGAGCAGCTAACGTTGGAGGTAGTAGGAAAAAGCCAGGGAAATAATATAAGTAGTCTGCCAATATGAACGTAGCTAAATCCAAATCAGTTACCCTCATGGTCTAAAAAGGGAGGGCTAGCAGTAAAAAGCGAGTAAAAGGGTGAAGAGAGCGTAGGCTGAATGTGGAGCACGCAGAAACATAGCAAACAAATGATTGCGGAGGGAAGGGGAAGATGTGGTCCGGGGTGAGGGTTCGGCAGTCATTTTAAGGTCAGGCCGGTACAAACAGTATCACAGGGACGGTCACCAGGGGTGTTGGAACAGGTCAGAGTTACTTCATTACATCAGTTAAAAAAAACAAGGACAAGGCGAAGCTAAACATAGAAACAGTCCTATAGAGCATAGAGGTAAGTGGGGGAATAGAAGGGGTTAGCATGCTGATCAGGTCAGGCTGACCGGCCAGGGGGAAAGAACATCAGGGGAACATCGCAAAGTCACAGTAAACAAACAGTAGTACAGAACTGCATCAGTTACCAGAGTACTAAAAAACACAGCTTTGCATAGTCTACCAGGGAAAAAAAGAAACGCAAGAACAAGAACGACTAAACATCATGAGGTCACAAAGTCAACAAATAAACCAAACAGGTCAGGGACAAGGAATCCACAGCTCCTGGGGCCGGCCTCAAAACACTGCGCTGGCGCAACCTGGCTATGGAGAGGGTCAGAAGAGGGGGGGCGACGTGGATGACTCGGACGGATCCTCGTTGTCATAAGGGGATAAGGCGTCCCGTTAGAGGGGGCAGTCCAGCTGGGGAAACAAAGTCAGAGATCAGCAACAGGCAGATAGTTGAGAAACAAATCCACGCCATCAAGATGGAGCGCTCAGGTCGTCCTCATATCTTCCCTCAGCACAAAATGGCAGAAACCCAGACCATCAAACCCCGAAACACTAGTCGGGGGGGAAGGACTTCTCGGTCACGTGGAAACGAGAGAGCGGAAAAACCAGGAACTCACCGCTCTCTCCACCAGTCGCTGGGAGTCAATCAGGGAGCAGCAAAGGGCGGCAGCGTCGCGTCGGGCCTTCGCCATACCATCCATTGGTTGGCTTTGTCACTATCAATTGACTCCTTATTAATCGATGGCTTGCCTTCGTCTTTTTTTGTTTCACTCTCCCATGTGGTACAGCACCTTTATATTCAATAATAACTTTATTTGACAAAAAATGCCATAAAAGTACACAATAAAATTTCAATAAGACATTTAATCTATAAATAATCAATAATTTAAAGCAGGGAGATAAAATATTAAAAATGTGTAATACTTCATCCATAAATTACAATCTCATTAATTCTTTGACTTATATCTTTAAGTTAATACACAGAACTGAATAAAATATAAACGACTGGGACAATTGAATTAACATTTTTTTAAACTAAACTCATCAAGTAGTGTATTAAAAGAAGCCTATGCACTAAGGGCTAGAGATGTCCTATCTTGTACACACCACTGTCTGGTAGGGCCCTACTACAGCTGGAGTGTTTATTAGGCCAAAGATAGCAATGACATTATGCAATGCCACACTGCACACTCAAATCACGGAGAGGGCAGGAAATAGCCCCCCCTCCCGCTCTTCCTCCTGAGCCACGACAGAGGAATCACAGTGCGATAGGTGTTGGAGCTCTTTTAGTGTTTATAGCTCGGATCATATGTGATTCTCACTTCACAGTTTGTGTCTGTGAAATTTACAACACTTACACATCTTCTTCACTGCACTATTTATTACTACTTTGAAGACGTCGCAGGTCGGTCTCTTCCTCTGATATTTACAATCTAACAAGCGGTCGAGAAGGCCCTTTATTGCAGTGCAACAGGTCTTGCATTTGCGAGAGTTTAAGCTATTAGTATTGTAAATGACAATGCCTTTTATTTATGTTTAAAAACCCAAAACATAAATAAAAGGCATTGCCATTTACAATGGCAATAGCTCAAACTTGCGTGAATGCGAGACCTATTGCATTGCAAATGCTTATTTGAATGGTTTCCACAACTTTAAGCAAAATAACCATTCAAATCCTAATTTTAATGCAAAAAAAATTACAACTAACGTTTATACTTATTCAAAGTGATTTTACCATGCTTTGCTACTTTCTCCACTATGTGTGTTTGCCATCTTGGTTGGGGACAGGGAGAAATGTGTAAATTCTGACACAAGGCAACACAAAATGAACATTGTGTAGCTTTCACACTAATGTTGTTTATGTCTTGTGTTGCTTTGTGATACATTGAGTTGCGCAACGCAATTGTTAAATTTTATAAATGCAGGTTGAAAAGAAAAGTTGATAAATGTGTTAATTTAACATACTTTTATTGATTGTTGTGTTCTTTGTTTCATTTTGACCTTTAAGAAATTACAATATTTTGAAAATCATTTGTGTGGTAACCATGTGTGTAAACCAACGACACTGCAAAGAACTGAAGCACAAAAAAGAATGAGGCTGGATAATACAGACAGGAGCACATTAAAATCTGCCCCAAGACACTACCACCAAATGATCTGGACCACCATACGTGCCACTCTGTGGTACGCATCCATGCCAGCACCAACAGAAGCAAAGATAGCTTTGTGGATGATTTCACCTCATAAGCAGCTTTCATCAAAGCAATCACCCCCTCGCAGGAGCAATCTCTCTTAATTCTTCAGCACCAAAATCACAGCCATTTACAGCAACTTGAACCGGTAACCGCAACAGACAGACCTCACCAAATGCCTTGCGATCTTATCCAAAGAATGCTAACATCATGGCCCATCATTACCGCAGAAGAAATCACTGCCACCATGAAGTCCATCCACTCAGAGGCCCCATTGGGCCCCTGCCCCCGCCATGCCTTCTCCAGAGGCCTGCAACCCATCAACGCCATGTTTACACTCATTCTGAATGCCTCTGACTCTTTTGTAACCTTTTCAGACACTTGGAAACATGCAACTGTCTTACCATTGCTGAAGAATCCTTCCACAGACCCTTTAACACTTGCAAACTACTGACCGATGTCCCTGCTACTATTTCCGGCCATGGGTTTGGAGAAAATCATCAACAGACAGCTCACCAAATACCTAATTGACCACCAACTCCTCGACACCACTCAGTCTGGTTTCAGACCCAACCACAGCATGGAAACTGATCTCAACGCTACTATGGATGACAACCGCACACCTCTGGACAGAGGAGGCACGATGGCCCTCATCTTCCTAGACCTCGCTAGAGCATTGGTCATGGTCTCTCACCCCCAACCTTACTAATGTCTACATGGCATTGGAATCCAAGGACATGCACTCTGATGAAGCTGCTCCTTCCTGACTGGAAAGACTCAGTCAGTCAGTGTGGCACCATACACCTGAGAACCCCATGACCTCGTCTGCGGAGTTCCACAAGGCTCCTCCCTGAGCTAGACACTCTATAACACATATATGATCCCTGTATCCAGCATCATCCACTCTCACGACATCAGCATCCTCTTTTACTCCGACGATATACAACTTGTTATCTCCCTCATGGACAAAGACTCCCAGTACCTGGATCAAGTTCAATGCCTGCATGATTGAAAGACTAACCTAAATCGCCCACTGGATAAAGACCAACTGTCTAAAGTGGAACACCGAACATCGATCATCAGGAAGAGCACTTCACCGTGGAACTCCACCCTGTGACCAGCACAGCTAGGATTACCACCCATCTCCACCACCCATGCCAAGAACTTCAGGATCATCATCAAACTTGACATGACCACCCAAGTCAACGCTGCCACTCCCTTTTGCTTCCATACCTTGTAGATGCAGAAGATTTTCAAATGGCTCCCAAACAGCACCCTGGAAACCATCATAAATGCCCTGTCACAAGAAAGCTGAACTACTGGAACACCCCCTATAAAGGGAACTCACCAGAAGACTGCAGACTATTCAGAACTTGGAAATCCAAAGTCACTCTCAACTGCCTATGCTGCACTCCCATCACACAATACCTGAAGGAGCTCCCCCATCTCCGATTAGACAAACGAGAACAATTCACACCCTGCACCTCACTTTCAAGGCATTACATACCACTGGCCCAGCATACCTCAAAAATTACATCTCCTTTCACAAACCTTCCAGACTTCTGCTCATCCAGACTCCTACTTGCACACATCCCACATATGCAGAAAACCAAATCTGGCAGTTGAGCATTCTTCTACATTAAACCTGAGAATGGAACAAACTGCCATTACACATAAGAGATTCCTCCTCCTCATGTCTTGAATTTCGAAAGAAGTTGAAGACCTGGCTTTGCGAGTAGTCCCTTTTGGCCTTAGGTTTGGCTAGACTCACACCTACTCAGTGCCAGGATACTCTGCTGGGTGATAGAGCACTCAACAAATCTGATAGATCTGATAGCTGATAGGGAGTGGCTGAACTATCAGTTTTGACTAAGTGCTGTTAAACTGCTGTGCTGAAGGGGATCATCCAGCTCACACTGAAAATGTATGTTTCTATTGTGGTTGCGATATCTAAATACTGTCCTTATCATGCAAACATCGTATGGGATGATATTAGTCTTGGGTGCCTATACAGATTATGTTATGATGTATATATACATCCGACATAGGCATATGTATTTAACTTGATGAATCTCACTCTTGCTTTGTTATGTTCTTTTCACCTATTAAGTGATCTCCATCTTGCTCTGTACTATGGGACAATTCAACTCTTACTGAAATTTGAGTTTTGCATGCTTTTTTTTTTTTTAACAATCTAACCGTTGTCCCATGTATATTGGTACTATATTAGAGGCTGTGTAGATTAGTGTATTAGGATTGTGATATCCATATTCTGCCACCCCTATACTAGCACCATACCAGATTAGATTACACCACATTGTTGTCAAACATATATTCCGTTGCTCGTAACACCTGCACCTTTCACCTACATATAATTATATGATGCCCATGATGCCGTTTTTTCATCTATGGGATATACTCTATGCTATGATATACAGAATATGTCCAGAAATGGCCCAGAATTAACGCTTATATGATTATGCAGGAGCTTTATTTTCACCTGCACCGATTGGGTGTTGCCTCTTTAACCGCTTGCATTTGTCAGGTTTATATGCGCCTGTTTGAGGGTTTTACATCTTTTTATAATTCTTGAGGTCTTTGGTATTGTTGTTACCTTTACCGGAGGCGTTATGATTTAAAGTGGTACGGCTCTCGAATGTAAGGGTATGTGCTGCTTAAACACGGAAACATTATGGTGTGTACGTCCAAGTATACACGGACCTATTTACTTACAGCTTCTATATTTGCCGCATTTAACTTTATTTGAGTCAAGGCAGTCCTGACCATTTAGAAATGGTGACCACTTCCTTTCCATTTATCCGCAACATAGACGGTCGTGGGGTTTGACTCGGGAGTGGTCCTTGCGGCGTGGTTGTTACCAAGGAGTTGGGGGAGGAGCCCCGGGTGTAGACAGTTGCTCCTTTTCATTCTTTTTCATATGTTCCCCTTTGTCTCTATACCAGTATAAGCTCTTGGAGAAGAGTATACTGCTACCGTCAGCCAGGCACGGTTATTCTCGGACGATGTTTGCCATTACTCGGATCGCTACCATATGCCTTAGGGTAGTGGCACAGCAAATACTATATATATGGACGATCAAATGGTAATTACATTTTCGACCTTTATTGTCCATTAGAGAGTGGATTGACACAACTTATACTTGATTCCAAGTAGTTTTGTCCACTGAGGAATGGCGGCCATTTCGCCTCCATCTATTTTTTCGCTACACATACAGTTTTGTGGTTAGTTCCGGGTTTGGCCATCATAGATTGGGTGACACTAATGAGCTGGGGGAGGAGCCCGGTCTATTTGTACTGTTGGCGGGATGGAGACGCTTGTACACGGGGAAGGAGGACCACGCATACGGCGTCCAGGTAGGAGTGCTATGGTTGGGACCTATTGGGCTTACTTAGACTACCGATTGGTGTGGTGATCATTGATTCTGTCTACTCCACTTACTAACTGTGGGTTTTAAACTGTTACTTGTATTTCCAAATTATGGTCCGTTACTAGTGTTCCGTGGGGTGTTCTAGGGCTACTGCTTTGGAGGGTCCTTTTCACGCTGTGTTACAAGGACAATTACCGATATTAGCATGTATTTATCCAAGGGATTTTTTGCCGCTGTATTGGGATGGGCCGAAATCCGGAAGAGGCTTTGCGTACTCACAGACTTTTTTCATGCCCTGCACTTACTGTTTTTGTATTTTTGAGCAGGGGCACTTGGAATCATGCCGTGATGGGGGCAGTTTGAGCATGATGGGCTTCGTGAGTTAATGCGGGCACTATACAAACACAGCTTTTTAAATTGGGATAAGATCTTCTATCGGGGGTTATTATAAATTACAATAGCTTACCTGGCAGGTCTCAATGAAGTGTGGACTAATCTGCTTCTGTTTTTTATCTATAGATTCCGGTTTGGCAGGATTCATCATACCTGTCGCTTGTTCGATTGGCTCCAGTGCATTACACGGGACCGCCCCTAATAGAATACATTGTAAGAGACCTACGGTCTATAAGGTACGATGTCTGGATGTGGTGCATTGCAATATTGGAGTTGTGATAGAAACACCGGGGGGCTTGACTTACGCGTCTCTCTTAAGTACATAGGTTGAAGTTTGATCTCGGGGCATGTGCTCCTGGTTTTATGGCATCACTATATATGAATTTGGTGTTTGGATATTTATTTTTACTTTAGTTAAATCATGACTCCGCTCGTATATTTATAACGGGCGTGGAGCTTCCTGAATGGGCATCTTTGCACCACTTATACAAACTCTGGACAACAATTGCCTTTAGATATATTTGGTTATAAACCTGTTTATGGAGAGCGGTTGCTGCCTATCATTGATCTTTAATTCTGGTACACAGATAGTATGTTTCATTTTACTCATTATTCGCAGGATCGATCACTCTCATGGCAAGCGGATTTTGTGAATTGGGTCTCTCTTGTTCATATTCTCCTCATTCTCCTCCATCTTGTGATTCATTCTCCTCCATCTTGTGAGTTGCAGCCTACCTGTGCCCCAGATTGCAGTGAGCAGAGTCCAGGAAGTGGTAAGGAGGCAGACTAGTGCTGTCTCTTTCCTAAAAAAGTTTAAAAAACGATTTTCCCTACCTGTGATTGCATCATCTTATTTTTTCTTTTTACATTTCTTTAACTGTCTTAGCCTGTGGTTGTTACAGTTTAAAATTGTAGTTTTAACCTGCCAGTGATTGCATAATTTATCCCATGTTCTTGTGTTTAAACTTGTGTTTTTTCCTGCCTGCGACTGCTTCCATTTAACCTGTTGAATTGTGGGATTTGCAGTCCAAACGCTGTAGTTTTCCCTCTCATTCCCTGTGACTATCAGTTTTTCCCTCCAAATGTCTCCTTTGCTCTGTGCTAAGATCTGTATGTTAAGCAGTGCACCCTCAGCGACCATCTTGTGTTAACAAGTCAGTGAAACCAGCCCCCTTCCCTCCTGAGACAGCAGTAATGTGCTGTAAGCTGTTTAAACTGTGTTTAATAGGGACTGTGCACTTCGTTTTTGGCCAGGAGAGGGAGTAAAGTTTTATACAAATAGTGTTGTTAGAGGACAAGTTTGTTGGGGCCTTACCAAAGTGTGGATTGAGCCTGTCTGTCTCCTAGGAGATCTGTGAATAGAGCAGCTCCCCAGTCCCAGTCCCCACCCCCAGGCCAGCAGACCTAGGACTGGGGATTGGCTATTCAGCTCCCAGGCAACTCTGAGCCCTCCCCTCACACCTGCCCACGCCCCTTAAGGCTTTGCTGGGTGCACCCCAAATCATTCTCCTCCATCTTGTGAGTTGCAGCCTACCTGTGCCCCAGATTTCAGTGAGCAGAGTCCAGGAAGTGGTAAGGAGGCAGACTAGTGCTGTCTCTTTCCTAAAAAAGTTTAAAAAACGATTTTCCCTACCTGTGATTGCATCATCTTATTTTTTATTTTTACATTTCTTTAACTGTCTTTGCCTGTGGTTGTTACAGTTTAAAATTGTAGTTTTAACCTGCCAGTGATTGCATAATTTATCCCATGTTTTTGTGTTTAAACTTGTGTTTTTTCCTGCCTGTGACTGCTTCCATTTAACCTGTGGAATTGTGGGATTTGCAGTCCAAACTCTGTAGTTTTTCCCTCTCATTCCCTGTGACTATCAGTTTTTTCCCTCCAAATGTCTCCTTTGCTCTGTGCTAAGATCTGTATGTGAAGCAGTGCACCCCCAGTGACCATCTTGTGTTAACAAGTCAGTGAAACCAGCCCCCCCTTCCCTCCTGAGACAGCAGTAATGTGCTGTAAGCTGTTTAAACTGTGTTTAATAGGGACTGTGCACTTCGTTTTTTGGCCAGGAGAGGGAGTAAAGTTTTTATACAAATAGTGTTGTTAGAGGACAAGTTTCTTGGGGCCTTACCTGCAGAAGTCCAAAGTGTGGATTGAGCCGGTCTGTCTCCTAGGAGATTTCTGAATAGAGAAGCAGCTTCCAACTCCCTGGCCAGCAAACCTTGTCTGAGGTAGCTGGGACCTTATATAGTCTGATATTGTTTGGTACATGTGTACACTGATTGGTGGTTGTATCTGATGTTTCTATTGGATTAGGGTTAGTGTCCTCATTGGTTGGGTATTTGAGGGTTCTGATTGGTTTCTGGGTCTGTGATTCAATCAATGTAGGGTTGGGACTAGGGCTAGGGTTAGTATTTCTATTGGAAGTAGGGACTAGGGCTTTCTGTGTTATTGGTTGTTGTGACTAGGGTGGGACTAGGGCTACGCCTTTAATTGGAAGTAACGATTAGGGCTTCTGGTGTTATTGGTTGCAGGACTAGGTGTGGGACTAAGAGTAGGGTTAGGCTTTCTATTGGAAGTAGGGACTAGGGCTTCCTGTGCCATTGGTTGCTTGGACTAGGGTTGAGACTACTGGTAGGGCTAGGTCCTCTATTGGACGTAGAGATCAAGGGTTTTTGAAACTGATTGGGTGCTTGGCTAGGGCTAAGATTGGCTTTAAGGTCCTCATCTCCTATTGGTTCTAGATTTTAGGGCTAGTGCTGTGATTGGATATTGTTAGGGCTAGGGTTCCCATTGGCTGAAGGGGTCACCTGACTACTAGGGCTATAAACGGCCAAGGATTAGGGCGTCTCAGCCCGGGCGTCTCAGCTAAGGGTGGAGAGGAAAAGGGTGAGTGCCTGTTTGAGCCTGTTAAGGGTGGAGAGGACAAGGGTGAGTGCCTGTTTGAGCCTGTTCAAAACTGGTCGGGACCAGGGCCAGGAATGCTGCCCATTTTCTCATTCATTAATACCCACCCTAAGTATTTGTCCCTCTGTACATAAGCATTGATTTTCACTATAGATATGTGCCTATCTTCGTGTATTGCTTTGTATAAACATGTACAATAATTATGTTGTTATAAAAACAAAACCAAAAGAAAAAGAAAAAACATCTTCTTTGGTCTACATGTACTTGCTTCCATTGGGCATCTATGTACCTCCATGTACTTGGATCTGTGTGTCTGTCACTTTTCTCCTGAAAAAGCATATCCAATGCACTACCCTATTTCTCACCCGCTACCTCTATCAATATCTTTAATCTGCATATACTTACCTCCTTTATGCATCTATATACTTTCAATGTACTTATGGATCTATATATTTATCACTTTCTTCTAATTTAGCATTTCCAATGCACTACCCCATTTCTCAGCCTATACTTCCCTCAATATATCTTCTAGCCCAACTTTCTGACTCATCTCAAACTTCTTTCTACTACTCTTTCCAATTCACTACCCTATCTCACCCTATACATCTATCATTATATCCTCTACACCCACTCTCTCATTAATCCCAAACGCCATACCACTACTATGTTCCCCAAAATAACCCTTTCTTGACTCTCTCCTACTCTACCCCTCCTTGCATCTTCTGACACCTCCTTTACTGTACCGATCCCCCAAAACAAACCTTTCTAAACTCTTCCCTCTGACTCTTCCCCTCCAAAAACCCTTTTTACTCATCCAAAAGCCTCCTCCTACTGCTATGACCTAAAAAAAGAAATCCTTCACTCATCTATCCCTCCACTATCCTTTTCAATCAAAATAACAGACTAGCATGTTCACTTCTCTAATTCCATATTCCACTATACTAATTCACCACTAATCCTTTATGGGTTCCAGAGTAGCGTGCTACTCGCCAACAAAGCGTTTCAACACCTCATCAGGGTTACAAGCGCTATATAAATGCAAACCTTTTTTCCTTTTTTACCCCTCCCTAATCCTTCTCAATCCAAATAACTGACTAACATATCCACCACTCAAATTACTTCATATTTTCAATACTAATTTTCAACACTAATCCTTTATGGGTTCCGGAGTAGCCTGCTACTCGCCAGAAAAGCGCTTCAACACCCCATCACGGGTAACAGGCGCTATATGAATGCAAACCTTTCTTTCCCTTCTATCCCTCCGCTATCCTTCTCACTCCAAATAACTGACTAATATCCACCACTCAAATTACTTTCATATTTCACCATACTAATTCACCACTAATCCTTTATGGGTTTCCGGAGTAGCGTGCTACTCGCCCAAAAAAAGCGATTCAACACCCCATCAGGGGTTAGAAGCGCTATATAAATACAAACCTTCTTTCCTCTTCTATCCTTCTGCTATCCTTCCGAATCCAAATAACTTACTAACATATCCACCACTTAAAATTTACTTGCATGTTTCACTATACTAATTCAACACTAATCCTCTATGGGTCCCGGAGAAGCGTGCAACTCGCCGAAAAAGCGCTTCGACGCCTCGTCAGGGGTAGTAAGCGCTATACAAATGCAATTACAATACAATACAATATTCTGTTCCTCTCCTCTTATCCTTCTCCTTATTAACGGCTGTGATTTCCTTTTTGCCCTTATATGCGCCTTAACAGGGTTTTGTTGTGTATATACCAAGCCTTAGTTTTTGATGTTTATATTTGATTTCTTAGGATTTTAAATGGACGCAGATTAATTGTGGGGAGATTACGCACTTCCAGATATTACGGAACGTCTACATTGGTTGTTGTGAGAGGGTACATTCCACGTGCTATTCTTTCATTGGTAAGAAATGCTGTATTATGTCTCTCATTTTCCTTTGTCCACGTTTGATTACACCGGAGATTTGGTTATCTAGTCCATCCTTTTTGACTTACCTATTATAGATATCAAAAATTTGTGTCCAAACTAGGAGTGGGCCATGACTTTCACTATCAATATATGCAGTTGATACGCACCACAGCTTGAAAAGTGACTAGTACATCTTGGACAATGATTAGTCCTGCTGTCATGTTGTTCTGCCTACCATGTAGATTTTAATTTTATTTGTATATTATATGTTCAATCTTTTGTATTGATTGTTCATTAATAAGAGTTTGATATATTTTTGTCATGTCTTGTGGGAATTTATGCATATATATATATATATATATATATATATATATATATATATATATATATATATTCACTGAAAAACCGTAGGTTTCAGACATGTTATAGTTACAAATTAGCATTTAAAAACCTTTGAAATTCACTGAAAAAACCATAGGTTTCAGGGACGTTATAGTTACAAATTAGCATTTACAAAACCTTTGAAATTCACTGAAAAAACCATAGGTTTTAGGGACAGTTATAGTTAGTTGGACATTGCACTCGTACAAAACCCGTGAAATTCCCCCGTTATAGTTAGTCCAGCTAACTATAACTCGCGCCCCGGCAATGCACTGCTGATGACGTCACATATTACATCACTCATGACATGGTCAGTGACATCACTGATGACATCACTGATGACATCTCAAATGACATCACTGATGACATCATCCAGTGACTGTGTGTTTCTGTAAAGTTTAAATATTTTTAATATATATAGGAAAAGACGTATTGAAGAATGAGTGGGTGTGTAAGTGTCTGTATGGATGATTTAGTAGGTGCGTGACTGACTGTATAAGTGAGTGATTTAACGTATCTTACTGAATGCATGGGTTAGTGACTAAACTGGGTGAATGTCTGTATCCGTCTGTCTGTTGCTGTGTAAGTGGCTGCATGTGTTTGTGAATAGCTACATGAGTGTCTATATGAGTTATTGAATGCTTGTGTGAGTATCTGTATGGGTGCCTGAGTGTTTGTGTGGGAGGGGTGTGTGCGACTCTGTGCATAGATGTGTGAGTGGGTGATTCACTGGGTGGATGGTTTCAAGAGTGCATCTGTGATAGACTGTATGGGTGGGTAAGTGTGTGTAAGAGTGTGTTAGTGAGTGAATGTATGTCCCAGTGGTACATGTGTGAGTAACTACATATGTGAAAGGCAGTATATATGTGTGTTGGAGTATATAAATAGCTATAAGCGAGAGTGAGTGATTGTGATAGTGGCTGTATGGATGAGTGTGTGCTTGTATCAGTGATTGTATAAGAGCGTAAGAATGTGCTAGTATTTGTATGAGTAAGTGAGCTGGTGTGTGTATAACTGTATAGGTGAGTAAATGGTAGTGTGTTTAATTATTTGCATGACTGACTAGGTGTGTGAGTACCTCTATGGATGAGTGGCGGTGTTTGAGTGTCTATATAGGAGTATGAGTGCATATGATAGTCCTGTACTGAGTGACCGTAAGTATGAGTGACTGTACGGGTGAGTGAGTGGATGTGTGCGTAGACCTAAGAATCAGTGAGTGGGTATGTAGTTATTGGTGTTGGAGTGTCTATGGTTTTGCGAATGGCAGTCTGTAATTTAGAGTGGGTGTATCAAAGGTTATATTAGGGTGTGAGAAGATGCATGAAATTATCACGTGGATGATGTCATCAGTGATGTCATTTGAGATGTCATCAGTGATGTCATCAGTGATGTCACTGACCATGTCATGAGTGATGTAATATGTGACGTCATCAGCAGTGCATTGCGGGGCGCGAGTTATAGTTAGCTGGACTAACTATAACGGGGGAATTTCACGGGTTTTGTACGAGTGCAATGTCCAACTAACTATAACTGTCCCTAAAACCTATGGTTTTTTCAGTGAATTTCAAAGGTTTTGTAAATGCTAATTTGTAACTATAACGTCCCTGAAACCTATGGTTTTTTCAGTGAATTTCAAAGGTTTTTTAAATGCTAATTTGTAACTATAACATGTCTGAAACCTACGGTTTTTTCAGTGAATTTCAAAGGTTTTGTAAATGACAATTTTTAAATGTATTAATTGTTATATACATATTTTTCATACTGATTTACTACATTTTCAGAAACAATTTTTTTTTACATATTTTATTTTTTAAATTACATTGTAATTACATTATACATTACGTTACAAAAAATACTTTCTCAGAATGAATTACTTTAGTTTAAATACTTTGCACATAGGCAATAGACTTTTAAGTACAGTAGTTACAGTTGTTGCAATGGGCAACACATTTTCAAACACAATGCAACATTCAGCTCAATGTGAATTTCTAGTTAAATGCAATTAGTTACTTTATAGATTACTTTTCTAACCACAGGACAGGATCCTAGATTCAGTCCTGGAACATCTCCTGTAAACAGTTGAGTAAAAGCGTTTTGGTTTCAGTCGTGATTTTTAAGGAATATTATTGTACTTTAAAAGTTGACACTTAGAAACTTATTCTCATAGAATCACCAATGTTATCCTATGGAAGGAAATTCACTTAGAAGGTAAAAACTGTTATCGTTACTTTTTCTTACTCAGTGTTGGATCCTGGATCCAGCACTGGTGCATCTCCTGTAAACAGTTGAAAGAATGCGTTTAAGTCATACAGGCGATTTTTTAGGAATATTTGTAGTTTGTGAAAATCGACACTTTGAAACTTTTCTGCTGAAAACCACACAATGGATTCCTATGGAAGAAAATATAAGTTACTGCTAAGTACGGTTAAAATTACTTTTCAGGGTCAGTGCTGGGCTAAAAGATGCAGCACTGGGTTCTCTCCTGATAACAGGTGAGTAAATTGGAATTCGTACTTTGGTTGATTTTAGAGGAATATTATAAAGTTCCAAAACTCCACACTTAGAAGAATTTCCAAGTGAAACCAGTCAATGTTAGCCTATGAAGGAAATTCAAGTTACCGGTAAGTACGGTTAAAATTACTTTTCAGGACCAGTACTGGGCTGAAAGATGCAGCACTGAGGTCTCTCCTGATAACAGGTGAGTAAATCAGAATTCGGATTTCGGCTGATTTTAGAGGAATATTTGTATGTTTCAAAAATCAACACTTAGAAACTTTTTCAGCAAAAAGCAGGCAATGATATCCTATGGAAGGAAATTCAAGTTACTGGTAAGTACGGTTAAAATTACTTTTGAGGATCAGTACTGGGCTGAAAGATGCAGCACTGAGGTCTCTCCTGATAACAGGTGAGTAAATCGGAATTCGTATTTCGGCTGATTTTAGAGGAATAATTTAAAGTTCCAAAACTCCACACTTAGAAGAATTTCCAAGTGAAACCAGTCAATGTTAGCCTATGGAAGGAAATTCAAGTTACTGGTAAGTACAGTTAAAATTACTTTTCAGGACCAGTACTGGGCTGAAAGATACAGCACTGAGGTCTCTCCTTATAACAGGTGAGTAAATCGGAATTCGTATTTCGGCTGATTTTAGAGGAATATTTGTATGTTTCAAAAATCAACACTTAGAAACTTTTTCAGCAAAAAGCAGGCAATGATATCCTATGGAAGGAAATTCAAGTTACTGGTAAGTACGGTTAAAATTACTTTTCAGGACCAGTACTGGGCTGAAAGATGCAGCACTGAGGTCTCTCCTGATAACAGGTGAGTAAATCGGAATTCGTAGTTCGGCAGATTTTAGAGGAATATTTGCACAATGGTGAAGGGAGGGGGCGGGGCCTGAGGTGACATCTGTGCAAACGCGCCCCGTGGCGTGTTTTAAGTTGGGGGATTAAGTCCCATTGAATCATGAGGGTCCCTACGGGCCAACTAGCCCACCAGGAACCTCCAGTATGCGCCAGGGGGCTGCGTTGCAGAGATGTGTAGAGAGGCCACACCCCTTTTACACCTCTCTGCAACGCAGCTCTGTGGCGCTTTCTGGATGTACCTGTTGGGCTAGTTGGCCCCCAGAGACCCTCAGGATTGAAAGGGATTTAATTCCCCATCTTAAAACGCACCACGGGGCCTGTTTGCACACATGTCACCTGAAGCCCCGCCCCTCCCTTCACCACTGTGCAAACGCGCCCGTGGCGCGTTTTAAGTCGGGGGATTAAGTCCCCTTAAATCCTGAGGGTCCCTGGGGTGCAACTAGCCCACCAGCTACCTCCATTAAGCGCCACAGAGCTGCGTTGCAGAGAGGTGTAAAAGGGCGTGGCCTCTGTACACCTCTCTGCAAGGCAGCCCCTGGCGCATACTGGAGGTTCCTGGTGGGCTAGTTGGCCCCCAGGGACCCCCAGTATTGAACGGGAATTACTTCCCCATCTGCAAACGCGCCAGGGGCGCGTTTGCAGAGTGGTGAAGGAAGGGGCGGGGCCTGCGGGCCCGATCGTTTAAAAAAAAAAAAAATTTTGTCTCCTGAAGGGGGGCTCTGTGGCCCCCTTCCTTTTTCCAGTTTTTATGCCCTGGGGACCCCATCCCCCAGGGCCTTACCCTTTTTTAATTAAATATTTTTAAAAAAACGGGAAGGGGGCCGCGTGGCCCCCCTTCCCTGGGCCTGTATTGGCCCCGGGGACCCCATCCCCCGGGGCATGGCCTCGATTTTTTTTTTCTTTGGAGGGGGGCTGCGTGGCCCCCCTCCTCAGGCCATTTAAGGCCCCGGGGACCCCATCCCCCGGGGCCGGCCTTTCCGTTTTTTTTTTATTTGATTTTTTTTTTTGGGGGGGGAGGGTGGCCGCGTGGCCCCCCTCCCGGGCCACTACTTGCCCCGGGGACCCCATCCCCCGGGGCTGGCCCTCTCCGTTGGGGACTGTGGGGGGTCCCCAATCCCCCCACAGTCCCGCCGGCTCCCCGCGTCCCTTGGGAGCCGGCATTGCTTTTCCACATGGGGAGCTGCTAACATGCTGCTCCCCATGTGGAAAAGCAATCAGCTTTGGATATTGGAAGAGAGAGCAGGTTTCCCTGCTCTCTCTTCCAATATCCAAGCAGTTTGCTATGACAGGACGGGAGCCGCGAGGCTCCCGTCCTGCCATAGCAAACTACAGTGTCCCTGGGGTAGGCACCCCGGGACACTGCAGGAG
Organism: Calotriton arnoldi; assembly: GCA_963921515.1. Taxonomy (NCBI): domain Eukaryota; kingdom Metazoa; phylum Chordata; class Amphibia; order Caudata; family Salamandridae; genus Calotriton; species Calotriton arnoldi. The sequence continues at coordinate 1,783,795 of CAWUFW010003123.1, read as the reverse complement.
CCGGCCCTGGGGGTGGCGGTCCCCAGGGCCATCAAGGGCTCCAGGAGGGGGCCACGCGGCCCCCTCCCTTAAATTGCACAGCCCCGGGAGGTGGTGGTCCCCGGGGCTCTGGGGGTCCGTAATGGACCCCCACATTTATTTTATAAGTGCCCCGGGAGGTGGTGGTCCTCGGGGCGTGTGGGGGGGCTGGAGCCCCCCCCACACCTTATTTCAATTTTAAAAAGAAGCCCCGGGGAGGTGGTGGTCCCCGGGCTCTGGGGGTCCGTAATGGACCCCCACATTTATTTTATAAGTGCCCCGGGAGGTGGTGGTCTCTGGGGCGTGTGGGGGCTGGAGCTTCCCCACACCTTATTTCAATTTTAAAAAGAAGCCCCGGGGGTGGCGGTCCCGGGGCTGCGGGAGGGCAGAAGAGCCCTCCCGCACCATTTTTCAATTAAGCCCCGGGGGTGGCGGTCCCCGGGCTTGGGGGCCCTTGAGGCCCCCACACATTAAATTATCCCCCCACCATGCCCCCGGGACTTGGGCCACCCGGGGCAAATACAATCGAAGCGCGGGAGACCGCGCTCCGATTTTCGGCAGGATTTGCGCACCCTGAGCGCATCCTGCCGATTTTAAAACATTTTTTTTTTTTTTTTTTGCCCAGGGGGTCTTTGTGGGACCCCTGAGCAAACCCAGGGGTTAGGGTGTTTCTACCCTGCTCCCTTTGTGCGCTTTGCGCACTTGTTTCTGTCCCTCGGTTCTACCGAGGGACAAAATGGCTGCCAACATTTCCTGAATCGGAATGTTGACAGCCAGCTGACAGCCAATTAACATGCAGCTCGTGATCGGGACGGTGTGCGCTCAGGGTGCGCGAATCCTCCGTGCCCATAGATATCACTATCTTTTTACTTTTGATTTTCTCAGCAACTACTGAACGGATTTACACCATTTAACAAAAAGGGTTCTTTCTGAACCAAGAACTACCTCTTTGCCAAATTTGGTGTAATTCCGTTCAGCAGTTCGGGCTGTAGCCGTGTCTAAAGTTTCCTATGGAAAATTGCATGGGGAAAACGCGTTTTGGGACCCCCTTTTTCTCGGCCCCCGCTTGACGAATCCCCCAAGACTTTCAGGGTAGGAGCGGACCGGAGCGGGCCACAAAGTTTGAAAATTTTGCGAAGATACGTCAACCGGCAAGAGAGTTATTTCAAATAGAATGTCGCGGATTTCCTATGGATAATAGGTTGTAACTATAACTATCTACTGGCGACCGCCAGTAGATAATATATATATATATATATATATGTGTCTTTTATGTATTAATATGTATGTTCGTATGAGTTTAGTCCTGTGTCTCAGTATATGAATGTAATATTTGTGTTGTTTGTCACTTTTACAGCCCTGATGAAGTTCCCAGTATGGGAAAGAAATGCGTTGGCTGGTGTTTCCCAAGTTTGCTGAATTTTACTTAAATTGGAATAAAGAAATTGATTTTATACATCACTACTTCGCTATTGGACTTTATGATGTGCGCACCCCCATTTGACGAAAAAACAATCTTTTGATCTGGAGCACAGTAGCATCACACAACGGCTGGCGTAGGGGCTGTTTGCGCAGTAAACTTACTGACTGGAACTGGCGTGAGGTGCGGAACGAGAGATCCGGCGTTGCTCTATTGGACAATCACTCAACAAATCTGCATAAAATAAGATAACATAACTTAACATAATGTAGGAAAAGTCTGTAGATCTACTCCTTCGCCTAGATGGAACTCTCCACTATTTGCTGCACAACACTTCCAAATGGCAGTTAATACCTTGTTAGAGACATACATGTCTCTGCCTCCTGAAATAAGGGGTGGATCCTCCAGCAACAGAGTTCATGAGTGTAAAGTTGCTATTAGTTTATTGTTTATTTATTTTAATATTTCCTCCTACTTCTGTGCATAACATAAATCTGAAATAATGTTAAATATTTATTGGTAAACTGGAATAAAAAACAATTTTATAGCACATTATATCATCAAATTAAATGAGTGTTAAATATTTAAATGATTGAGAAATATTTGTTTAATTTATAAATATTATTTTTAAACCATACTATAAAATAATGCTAACTCTCACTAACATTTTCATTTTTGTTTCATGTTTACTAAATTTGGCTAAAGGCTATGTATTTACTTAATTTAAATATCTTTTAACTTTTATAAAAAAGAATCAAGGTTGTATTTTTTAAATTATGTTTATTATTAAATTGAAAAACAAAAACATATCAATTATATCTATCTATCTATCTATCTATCTATCTATCTATCTGTATATTTACACACATATTTATATTTTAAGTGTTGAATTAATTTAGTTCAGTTCCATCCGGTGTTATTTTAATTAAATGCGGCCTTTGTCCAGTAGTTTCCCATGTGTGGTGCTTGATTTAGTTCAAGGTTGGGCTTAAGTACATTTAAACCTGCTTTGACACTATTAAGTGTATTTTGTGAATTGCAAAGGTCTATTTTGTGGGTGGGTGTTTTGTGATGTATTAACATGTCTGTCCCAAACCCTTGATTACATTTCCCTAAACCCATGATTAATCAACCATTTTCCAACTGTCCCTGGTGCTTCCCACATGACAGAGATCTGAGAATAGAAAAGATAGGAGAAGCTGCGGTCTTTGGCCCTAGGTTTAAGAAATGTATTTTATTGTACATGAGTATAACTTTTGTAGCACTACTTTAAGTACTACAAAATGCAGTTTGTGAATCATACTCTAGGATCTCAGTTATACATGGTGCATTATTATCATCCTGTGTAATTGCTGGGTGTGAAAACGTTTTGCACACTCCAATAAATTGCAGCAGGTCAAACCTGCTAGAATTTACGGGGAGACCCTGTTATTTTTCATGGTATGAGAATTGATGCTATAAGCATGAAAATCTGCAAAAAGTCTGAAAATATAAAATGTATTGCACTCTTTAAATTCTGAATCAAGGGATTTTGGATTGTATTGGGTGTGTTAAATTTGGGGTGCTGAAGTGTCAGATTGTATCAGTTACATTAAATTCTGGAGTGAATAATTGCAAGGAGCAATTCGAAATTGGCCCCTTGATGAATGTCTTCTCTTTTTCCTCATATGGCATGTTGTCTTCTAATTTAGAAAATTGCATAGAAATTGTGGAACAAGAGAGGGTAGAACTGTGCTTGTTTGTTTGTTGTCTAACTGACTTGTGTTTATTCACCACATCATTGCTATTATTAGAGGTTGGGCAACCAAGATTAAGTATATGGTAGAATTGAAAAAGGCCACTGACCCTACATGGCTTAAGTGATTAGTCAAAACATGTTTACTGTAGAATTTGGAGATAAATAAGTCCCTGGGACATCTGATTTTATTTTTAATATTGCCAAAGAAACCACACACAAAACAATCTGATGTTTTCATCTAAACAATCATACATTTCCTCTCTGGGAACATTATTGACCCCTAAACATCATATCAAGAGCTTCCAGTAATGGTAGAGCCTATCCTGACAACCCACATGTCTGAGATGAGATCAAGCAAGCCACAAAATATGGATGAAGGTCCCTTCATCTAGTAAAAGGGATGCATTCTTCAGATGATCTACTTAAACATTTGCTTGAAACTATTAGGGTTGTTGACAATGGTCGTCGTGTGATGATAACGTTTGCCCCTTTACAACATTTCGGCAGGTCAAACCTTCCAGAATTTACCAAGGAAAAAAGGCCTGTTATTTATTGGGACAGGTGCATTTTGGTGCTGGAAGCCTGATAATATGAAAAAGTCATAACAGGTACGATTTATTATTTATTTTTTGTGTGCTTTAAATTTGACTACCCCTCCAGGGCACTCGTAATCAGGCTCTAAGAACTAACGTACTTTGGTTTAAGCAGATTAGGGGGTTTCTGAATGTTACAGCCAAGAAACAATAGGGCAGACATATTAATACTTTGCACCATTGCAGTCACCAAAAGAGATGCAAACTGATGCAAAGTAATGACAAATCATTTACTTTCCAGCGCAAACCATTTTCGCATTGCCACGTCACCCTAAATTAACACTTATTTGCATTAGTTTCTGTCAAGGAGACATCCCAAGGGTAGTACATAGACATACCACCCATCGTTTTTACTAACAATAGTCGACAGGGCTTCCACCAACACATAATGCATCCTCGAAGCAGGGGCTAACAAGGAGAATGTTTTTGTTTCTCCTCTTTTTAACACATTGCATGTATGTTACATTTTACAGCAAACAACATAACGTTAGGTAAGGTTTAACATATGTCTAAGCACAATATTTTTGGGTGGAAGCTTACTCTTCCAGTAAAAATCCCTATGCTACATTTCATGCACACTATGTGAATTTAGCTAGGCAACATGCACGAGCGCCAGCCCTGCGGAAGAGAGAAGCTGTATCATCTCTTAGCAGATATGGCACTGCCCTGCTGTTGCCTCCTAGCGCAAATCAGTGAGGTAACTTTAGTTTGTTCAGGATTACCCTATAAATTAATAAATCCCCCCTAGTATATAATCTGCATTCAACAAGTTTCACTTTTAGAGGTACACTTAAATGCAGAAGCAGGCATTATTACATTACAGCAAATAATTATAGTTTAAATCCAATGCAAAAGCAGTGAATAAACTCATCTTACTTTGAAACACATTTCTGTTCCCTTTGGAAAATGGAAATATAAATTGCTATTACTGCGTACTTATCGTGTATTGGTGTTAACCAATTATGACCATCATAATGGGTTCTTTTGTGCAGGTTTTGTTTAACCTAAAGAATCATACGCAAATGCCAAGGATCACTATATATTTATATATAGCACAAATGTCTTACAAGTAATTGAATGTATTGTTTATATATTCAATGTCATTTGTGTTGACTAGCATTATCCATTATGCTCCACAAACAATAGAAAGGAACATGTACAACATGCCCTTGCTCTTGGGGTAGCACAAACAATTGGTCACTGTCCTTGTAGTGCATGCTAAAAGGTAGAAAACAGAAATTATAACAGTAACACTCTCAATATACTCAGATGTCTAATCATCAAATTAGTAATTACAGTAAGAATTTTGGAACACACAAATTGACTTGCAGTTTAAATCCAGTGTACAAATATGGCTTTGAAACAGTGTTGTGTACTAATTCGGTACTTGCCACATAAGAAGTTTCTAAACATAAAGGGGCCGATTCCGATTCGGGCCGGAAATCTCTCCGACCGAGCCGGACCCGGAGAGAATTCCGACCGAATCGGACCCTAGCAGTCCGACCGAACGAGTACGATGCGCACGCATGCCATCGGACTCGAGTCGGTCGGACTCCCATTGAAGTCAATGGGAGCCTGTCGTACAACGCGTACGCGGGCTCCCATTGACTCAATGGGTGCGAGGCGGACAAGGGCGCCCCTACAGCGTGTACGCGTCCAAGCGCATCGCGGCATACATGCACAGGTAGGGGGACCCATGGGTCCCCCCTGTGTGCGACTCGCGCGCCTACGCGTACAGCGGGGTCCGACGCGGACCCCTAAAGTCCGGCTCCGACAGCTCTTTCGAGCCGGACGGCGCGAGTCGGTCGGACTGCTCGCGGCGCGCATCGTACTTACCCGGCCGGGAAACGTCTCCATAGCGCGGTGCGAGTCGTGTCCATGCGAGTCGGTCGGAGCGTGTTGAAGCCGCGTTCGAGTCGGTCGGCGATTTCGCGGGTGCTTGCATCGTACTCGCTCGGCCGGACCCGCGTACGATTTGGTCGGGAAACAGGGCTCCGAATCGGATCCGGTGAATTCGAATCCGATTCGGAGCCCTACCGGCCGAGATCGGAATCGGCCCCAAAGTATTTAGCTTCTGATACAAAGTGAATGAAATGAAATACTTTATTGTGCGGTTACTTAAAACCTTTACAATGTTGCTGTTTAAGATTATAAAAAGGAAGGTTTAACAAGTCTTATGTACAAAAGACACAACATTAAAACGCTCAAATCAATGCTAGGACGATCTAAAAAATAGGGGGGTGTAGTTAAAAAGTTCCAGCGTTAATTGATTGCCTAGGGCCTTTGCAGCTAAACCGACAGAGTCAAGAAGCCATCTAAAAACCTGTAAACAGTTGTCGGTAATCAGAAGTTCACTAGGTAAACCTAAAGCAGCCTTACTGCGCAGCCGGGTTGGGGGAGTTTTGCGGCTCTATTAACTCCCAGCAATTTTGCTGCTCCGTTAACAAATTTTGTAAACCGAATGTTCAACTTCGTATTGTCTGAGTTCAAGGCTGCGATTATGGCTTGTCGACATGTACGTACTCCGAGGTTGTTCCATTCGTCCCGCAATAAGAACCGTCTGTCAGTATGCATGGCGGGACATACGCAAACTATGTGCTCCATTCTTTCGGAGTAGTAGCCGCACTTCCTGCATTTGATACTAGTGCTGGAGCGACGCCATTCAAGTTCTTTACAAATACAAAGTGAACATCTGGTGGTTATTCATTTTTTCTAAAAATAGGCAGCAAATCAAAATGTTGCTCCCAAAGCACTAAAAAAATTCCAGCGGTGGCCATTATATGTTGCTTCAATCTAATTCATGAATATATGGATTAGATATGAATGGTCTGAAAGCGAGCAGTTTGTTTCACCTTGTATGATTGTTTTGAGTGATGTCTTACAAAGAAGCTCTTTCAAACGCTTATTCTTCGTAGCATGCGCATTGGAACCTGTCCTCAGATTGGTAAACAGTGCTCAAGCAATTGCTGAAAAGCAATGTGCTGAAAAAACAAATGCCCCCCTCTGCAAAGATTTGATTGAAGAGTATGCCTGATGATGGCACTGAAGGGTGGGAGTATTGTATTGCATTGTAATTGCATTTATATAGCGCTTACTACCCCTGACGAGGCGTTGAAGCACTTTTTCGGAGGATAGGTTAGTCAGTTATTTGGATTCAGAAGGATAGCGGAGGGATAGAAGAGGGAAAAAGGTTTGCATTTATATAGCGCTTGTTACCCCTGATGTGGTGCTGAAGTGCTTTTTTCGGCGAGTAGCACGCTACTCCGAAACCCATAAAGGATTAGTGGTGAATTAGTATAGGGAAATATGAAAGTAATTTGAATGGTGGATATTAGTCAGTTATTTGGATTGAGAAGGATAGCGGACGGATAGAAGAGGGAAAAAGGTTTGCATTTATATAGCGCTTGTTACCCTTAATGGGGTGTTGAAGCACTTTCTTGGCGAGTAGCACGCTACTCCCGAACCCATAAGGATTAGTGGTGAATTAGTATAGTGAAATATGAAAGTAATTTGAGTGGTGGATATTAATCAGTTATTTGGATTGAGAAGGATAGCGGAGGGATAGAAGAGAGAAAAAGGTTTGCATTTATATAGCGCTTGTTACCCCTGATGGGGTGTTGAAGCGCTTTTTTGGCGAGTAGCACGCTACTCCGGAACCAATTAAAGGATTAGTGTTGAATTAGTATAGTGAAATATGAAAGTAATTTGAGTGGTGGATATGTTAGTCAGTTATTTGCATTGAGAAGGGTAGCAGAGGGATAGAAGAGGGACAGAGGTTTGTATATATATATATATATATATATATATATATAGAGCGCTTGTTACCCCTGATGGGGTTTTGAAGCGCTTTTCGGCGAGTAGCACGCTACTCCAGAACCCATAAAGGATTAGTGGTGAATTTGTATAGTGAAATATGAAAGTAATTTGAGTGGTGGATATTAGTCAGTTATTTGGATTGAGAAGGATCGCGGAGGGATAGAAAAGGGAAAAAAGGTTTGCATTTATATAGTGCTTGCTACCCCTAATGAGGTGTTGAATCACTTTTTTCGGTGAGTAGCACGCTACTCTGGAACCCTTAAAGGATTAGTGGTGAATTAGTATAGTAAAATATGAAGTGAGGACCATCGTCATCATGATACGCAACTGCTGACTGCTCACGTGCTGGCAATTGGCGGGAGGCTAAAAAGCTGCGCAGTTACCAAGGCATCAAGATCATGCTTCTAAAAACACAAGGACAGCTGTACTGGTAGCGAGAATTTGCCGTTAGCCAGAGGTGAAGTTGTTCCAATTTCCATCTGTAAACAAATTCTCTGTTATTTGGAGTAGGACACGTCCTGTTGCTCTTAGTCTAAAGGGATAGGATTTGAAGGTTATCTCATCCAACAATTTCAGATTAGGCACTGCAGGATATGTCTAGTGACATCTTGGCATGTGCGAGCGGGCAAGGTTTGTCTCTGCAGTTAGCACCATGGCCATCGCCTTAACAGACCATCCAACTAACATGACGTCACTGTGTGTCACACAATATCAGCTCCCATCACATGGTCACAAAATGAGTAGCTGATATCAAGCAGTGTGCACACAATTAGCTGTGAGCAGAGAGCAGGTTTCCAGCTAATTGTTAGGATGTTCTGGTCAGCCAATGTCCATTACGGGGTGTGAAACCTCCCCAGGACATTGTTTTTGGAAGGAGGATGTGATATCCTAGAGTCACATGCATTGTGACACAGGATGCCACACAGCTAAGTTCTAGTATGGAACTCGAGGTTAGTGGCAGTTGATGGAGCTGTCCTGTGAGGAGGACCTACATCTATGCTCTCCTCCTGTACTACAAATATACTGAGTCCAGTCTTCACTACAATTTGGCGATGATTGGAGCTGGACCCTGCAACTTCGAGATCTTTGTTGGAGCTTCTGCCTTACTGCCATTACTGAGAGGTGCCACCTTTCAGAAATTGCGGCTACTCAGCGCTTTTCGTTGGAGGTAGTTCACCCCGACCTGTGTATTGCAGTTCCCATTGCTGTTTGAGACCTTGGAGGACTCTGGTAGGTGCAGGAGGGAGAGGATACTGACGGCCGAGCTATCAGCTTTAAGGAACCGGCACGTGGTAGCTACAGTGCGTGTGCACAGTAACGCGCTTGCCGGCGCGTGCGTACTACTCCGGTGACTGATGCATGCACATTATGACACACTGGATGTTGAATCCTCTACGTGCTGCCATGCTGCTGAGCGGTTAACGCCTGTTCCTAACGTCGGTTCGCAGCCTGCTTGATGGCCACTCTTTCTGTGTGGTCGACCTTCGAATGCCTGTTTACACGTCATCGTGCATCCTGCGAGGCGGCCATCTTAGATGTATTTCTTTCGGTGATACGCACTCCATGCCTTCACTAGTTAAATCGGATGCCAGCAATCATTGAAGTACCTGCATTGACATGCACACCAGGCGTGCATTTGTTGTTCTCTTACATAGTTCTTATTTCATAGTAACAGTTAAGGAATCTTCTTACCAATACGTCCAGCTGCTGCCTCCACGGTGACAGGTACACCATGCGTGTTACTTAAGGTAACCTTCCATTTTTCTCCTTTGTGGCAAGGATTTCACTGTGACACACTCACCTTTCCAGTGTGTTTTCAGACTATTCTGCAATAAAATTGCACTAAAGACATGTCTTACAGTGGTTATAAAGGGGAGTTTTACAGTGGTTATAAAGGGGAGTTTTATACATTGTTATTCCCCTATTTCGGCTAGGTGCATTTTCTTTTTTAATTGTAGTTCGTCGGTTGACTATTCCTTGTTACAATGTGCACGCAAACCTTTTCTCTTACTCCACCCTTGCCATTCCTTCCATTCCTGGTGAACCATCTATGAAATGGCCTGAGTGGAAGGAATACTTTTTAAATGATATCTCTGCTATTGAGGATAAAGGTTCAGAAGTATTTCCGGCGGTAAGGAAGAAGAAGATCCTTGAGGATCTTGATAACTATTTTCAACCTACAGTATGTGCCGCTATAGATAGTTTCATTTTTTTCCAAGGGAAGCAAGGCAAAACAGGACCCATTGATGATTACGTGTCAGCACTCAAAAAGTTATCTATATCTTGCAGATTTGAAGTGTTACATGATGAGTTGGTCCGTGATCAGAACATCATGCACACTAATGACCCGAGTTTGTAAGAAAGACTATGGGTAGTTATCTAAGAGATGTGCTAAAGTGGCTGTTAGTTCTGTGTCTAGTTCAGAATCTAAAGAGAGAGATGGTGTTTCCATGTGCAAGTTTCAAATGCTCACATGAGTAAGGGTAAAGAATATGAGGTAACCAGGAAGAAGATGAAAGAATCCTTCCTCGACAAGAACTGGAGCTGTTATAGGTGCGGAAGTAAGGATCACCTAGCCAAAGATAAAGGGTGTCCTGCCTTGCGAGCTAAATGCCTTTATTGTGGATTAGTGGGCCATTTTGCTAAGGTGTTCAGAAGGAAGAGCAAGACGCATCAAGTGTGAATCTTGTTTCTAGTAAATCAGAGTCTAAACAGTCTGATGAGTTTAACCTGGAATCGGAGGGAGCTTTATGTGTTGATGGTCCCATTCTCAATCTTGATGGGAATTCCAAATGTAAACCCATGTGTAACATGGTGATAGGTGAGGTCAACATATCCATAGTTGCTGACTCTGGGTCACCCTATACTATAGTCAATAAAAAGTGTGGGGAAAAAAATCTCTACCTGTTCTAGGGGATCAATTGAATGAGCCTAACATCCATCCTGCCACTTTCACTGAGTAGAAAATACCCATGTTAGCTTTGGAATGAAAGGCAGGTGCACAGGAAGCAAATTGTATGTTGCAGAGGTAGGGCTCTCAGTCCTCGGGTGGGTGGAACAGAAAGCCCTTGACATTGTATTAAATCTTAATGGTGTTGACCAGGTGTTATTATTAGACGAAGTTGAACAAAAATTTATATGTGAGTTAAAAAACAGCTTTCCAGAAGTATTGTCTGGCAAGGTTGGCAAACTTAAGTACTTTGCGCACTGCATTGTCCTAAAGAAAGATGTGACACCTGTAAGTCACAAAGCTCGAAGCATAGCTTTTAGTGTCAAGAATGAGGTTCCTGAGGAACTAGAAAAACTGTTGAGTAAGGGTGTTATTGAACCAGTGGAGAGCGCAGAATGGCTTGCTCCCTTGGTGGTGGTCTGGAAGATTAATGGGAAAATTAGACTTTGTATTGATTTGAGGGATCTCAATAAGAGCATAGTGGTGGACAAATTCCCCTTGCCCATGATTAACTAATTTTTAACCATGACCAAGGGTGTTCAGTGGTTTTGGACAGTGGACTTATCCTCCACTTAACACCAGGTGGAATTACACCGAGAGAGCAAGAGTTTGACGGCCTTCATTACCCCCATGGGTTATTTAGATTTGTATGCATGCTTTTTGGGCTGGCTTCCACAGTGGCGGTCTTTCAAAGACTGATGCACCGTTTGTTGAAGGAGATTCCTAATGCAGCGTATTTCCAAGATGATATCCTCATCTTGGGCAAACGTAAAGAATAACATGATGCTACCTTGTATTCTGTCCTAGAAAGATTAAGGACCTTTGGCATCACAGCAGAGTTATAGAAGTATAGATGAGGTTAGCAATAAGGCTGTTTTCCCCATAAGAGAAATAATTGAGGCTATCAAGGAAGTACCTGCTCCCACTACAAAAGATGAGTTGAGATTGTTTTTAGGTCTTGCAGAGTTCTACTCTAAATGCATGAGAGACATTGCGGAGAAAACTTTTGGCATCAGGCAACTTTTGAAAGTTCGTCAAAATTTTGTTTGGAAGGAGGATTTGCAAAAAGAATTTGTCAGTATCAACCCTTATAAGGGTTTTACCATAAGTCTCACACAGTCTTAACTACCGATGCTAGCGGTAAGGAAATTTGGTGCTTGGTTGTCCCAGGTATCCAATGATGGAATTGAAAGCACTATCTTGTTCGCTTCACGGTCACTTACTATGTCAGAAACTAAATACTCTATGATAAATAGAGAAATGTTGGCATGTGTGTGGGCTACAGAGGAGTTTAGACAATACCGATGGGATACCATATTTGCCATTCGTACAGACCATAAACCTATGGTCAAGGTTTTAACCACGGAAGGTGCTGAGAAGGCCACACCATGCATTGCAAGAATGTCTCTCAAACTATTTGACTATGCGTACAAGGTTGAATACTTACCTGGCAAGAAAAACAGAGTAGCTGACTACTTGAGTAGGACACCTGTACATGAAATAACACTTTGGTGAATGGAAATTAATGGGATGACTACAGTGTTGCATGTGTGATAGCTGACAATTCAGCTTTTTCTAAAGAAGAATGGCTCTCTGGGTATACAAAGGACGCATGTTTGGATAAAATCAGGCAGTAGTGTTGCAAGCGTGGCAGAACAAATGTAACATTACTGAGGATTGTAGGAAATTTTAGGAGCTAAGGGAAGAATTGTCAGTTTCTGACTCAGAATTTATCCTAAGAGAGTAGAGCAGTTCCCACTTCTGTCCTTCGTAATAACATTTTGGATCTCATACATGAGAGGCACCTTGGCATTGTCAAATCTAAGCAAAGGGTGAAACTTTTTTATTGGTGGGCGTGTATTGATTTGGAAATTGAGAAGTTGGTGAGGAACTGTACTCAGTGTGCTTCGGCAGACAAGTCTCGCAAGATGTTTAGACCACCCTTGGGAGTAGTTGAATTCCCTTCAGAGCCTTGGAGTAACCTGTCTATACTGCAAGTGCCATTACATTTTTGGAAAAAACATTTGTGAGGCAAAGAATTCCTAAGTCACTCTTAAGTGACAATGGTCCACAATTTATTGCGGAAAAGTTTCGTAACTTTTTGTTGAGGAATGGCATCAAGGATAAGAAAACCCCTGTCTATCACCTGGCCTGCAATGGTGCTGCTGAGAGATTTAACAGAGTAATTATGGGTAGCATCCAGAGTGCCATCAATGCAGGCAAGAATTAGGAAGTGGAGTTAGACAAGTTAGCGTGGGCTTATAGAATTACTCCCACTATTACAAGTTACAGCCCCTTCAAAATATTAAGAGGTAGAGAGCCATTTACCTAAGATAATTCAGTTTGGATGTCCTGGGAATAACAAAGTAAATGGTCACCTGATGTGGTCCGGAATAATTTGGAAAAAGCTCAAATGACATAAAGAATATTATGACAAAAGGAATTGTGTGAAGGAAGTTTCCCTTAGGGAAGGTGATTGGGTGTGTGTAAAACTAAACAACAAATTATGGAAGGGTGATAGCCATTTTTCATCACCTTGCAAGGTTTTGGAAATGTACGCGTGTTCTTCGCAGTTAAGTGATGGAAGGTTTGTCACCTAAGAAAACTTTCCAAATGTAACATAATTTTATCTTGGAACAACAAAGTTTGGTTTCATCCAAGCAGTGGTTGTGGGATGAAAAGTGTGCTTCCACTTCAACCTTACCCTCTTTTTATGCTAACCGGTCTGGCCGGATAGGGAACTTGAGTCCTCTTGACAGTTTTGATGCTATGGGTGTAAGGGAGAGGGAGTTTTACCCACAGAGGTATCAAGTACTCACCTTAAGGGTTTGAAGATAACTAAGTCATGAAGAATGGTTACCGTACCTGCAAAGTTGAAGGACTTTGTGGTAGAGTGATTCAATTTGCCATTGTGTGATTCATTCACCATTGTTTTCCTTTACCTTAATTGGCATATGTTTTTATTTCTTGTTCCAATTTGTTTCTTATAAGTTGTTGCTGTTTTGTTTGTGTTAACTTGTTCCATTAGTATAAGGAAGGAAGGTGTGTGGTATCCTAGAGTCACATGCATTGTGACATAGGATGCCACACAGCTAAGTTCTAGTATGGAACTTGAGGTTAGTGTCATTTGCTGGAGCTGTCCTGTGAAGAGAACCTGCATCTATGCTATCCTCCTGTACTACAAATAAACTTCCAGTCTTCACTACAGAGGAGGCTGTGAATTTGAAGTGCCTTGGGCTGTACTCATCACTAAGCCCCGTCACCTTTAAAGTCTTGCCCCCCCCCACACAGTGAAAATGTTTCATAAGTTGGCGGGTCAGCCTAACCAAACTTCTAATTGACAATTTATGAATGGGTTATTGGGGTTGCTTGTACGTGGGTTTTTGAAGATCTATTTTTCTGACATGGAGAACCTTTTTGTGGAAAAAAGAATGAGTTTCAGCCCCTTTAATGTTTTGTAATGGCCACTCCGTGAGAAGTCCAATAATTATTTTATGAGAAGGTTGGGTGAAAACTCCCTAAAAACAGACACACGTTGTAGTGGACTGCCTTTTGTGGCTTAGGTCTAAATTGACTCAGTACATGAATTAGGAAAGCAAATATCTTGTGACTGTTTAAGAGCTGATCAAGTATTAATACAATCAAATGGCCACCATAAGTTAGCATCAACCGGGATGGAAGCTTTGGGCAGGTGTATCTATTTAGACCTAAGAACTTTAAGAAATGTGGTCCACTCTACACACAATACTGATAGGGTGACACCAAGACAATCCCATGGTGTTTTATATATCAACCAAATCATACACCATGCTTTACATTTCCAGGGGTCCTATCTCCACTAAAAACACCACCAGTGACACACAATTTCGTACTGGCCCATAGCACAATCTGGTGGTGCCCAAAAGGCTTGTCTGACAGGTCAGTGTATGGCCTATTTTTTTGGCTGATTATGGGCCTGTTTATATGGTCTGGTGGGCCGGTTTTTACTGCTTATTTCTCTGATAGTACCACAAACATTGCCTGCAGCAAGCACAATTTCATGAAGTCTCATATACCTTGCAAAACACCTACACAGAATATCTTTACAGATTCAAAACTGCCCCGATTTGCAAATAAGGGTCACTTTTTTGCTATCTGATTGGCTAATAGGATCACTTTTAATTTGATGCTCGGGCCTCGTTTTTGTCCCAGTGCGACCCTACTGACACCTCATCACTCACAATCAGTTTGCCTCTCTGCTTTTTTTACCTTGGCAGTGACACAGCACCCCATCCTCCAAACTGTAAATGACAACATAATGCCCAAAGCAATTGACTCCTAGGAGCATTTATGCATGTTATTGCTTCGGCCATTGATGCATTGTCCTGGCAGAAACATTGGCATTTTACTGTTTGGAAAAAATGATCAACTTTACTTTCTGGGGTCAAGGACTTATGCCGCATGTGGGTAATGCCCGTTTAGCATGATCACCCCCACTTTTCCCCCCTACTTTATGTTAGATTTAGTGCTGGTTTACTGACTCTGAACACTGGGTCACTGACGTCCAGTGACCAGTGTATTTGCTCAGAACCCTACAGTATATGTGCAATTGGCTAATCCCTCATTGGCATTTTTATCTTACCTATAAGTCCCTAGTATATTGTATCCCATGTATCCAGGGCCAGTCAGTTAAATGTCAATAGTGGGCTCCAGCACACATTGTGCCACCACTAACTGAAAATTTGACTTGGCAAAACAGCCGTTTGCCAAGCCTAAACGTGCCTTTTTATTACTTATAAGTCACTCCTTAACTTAGACCGTACATTTCCATAGGGCAGAGTGCATGGTATTTACAAAATAGGACATGTGTATTCAAGTTTTACATGTGCTGACCATTTTCACTGTGGCAAGGCCCTCTCTCACATAGAAAAGCACTGAGCTATAACACTCTATAATGCCTAACTTCAGTTTGGGAATTGGTAAGACTATGGTTCAAGGGCTCATATTAATAGAAATGTACAATCCAATTTGATGGAATGTCAAATTTTAAATTACTGTTTTGAAAATTCCACTTTTAGAAAGATGATATGTTTTTGACTAAATACTCTAGTAGCCCTTTCTGAGATAATCTCGAACTGTAACCTGGAAGCCTAATGTGAGGTGTGAATTGCTCTTAGGAAGGGGAACAGAAGGGCCTTGGATTGAAGGAGGTGTGACCTCCTCCTGACAGGATTGCCTTGGGGGATGTGGCCACCAATTAGACAATCTCAAAAAGGCAGACCTAGTTACAGAAAGATGTAACTCACACCTAGGCCTGCACCTCCTATTGTCTCAGCAGCTAGACTAACACTAATCCCAGTGGGGGTGAAACTTTACCAAGTACTGGTTTTGCAGGGGTAGTTCCTCATTTCCCTAGACACTCCTCAGGGGTGTGCCGAGGGCACTGATCAAAGAAAAACAATTCTGCAATGTTTGATTTTGCAGAGCACTGTGGGAATGTTTAGGGGACCACCCCACAGGAAGTGATGTCATAGTGGATAGAGTGGCCCCTGGGAACTTTTCTGTATTAGTTAGAGAGTCACCCCCACACATAAGCTAGTGCCAGGCATAAAAGTGACACCCCTGGCTACCTTAATCAGAACACTACTGAACCTGTGGAAAACAGAAGAAGGATTGCAACTGCTGAACAAAAGGACTGGAGGTAAGAGGAAGGACTGAGCCTGATGTTTTACCCGTGGAGGGAAATCCCAAGGGCTGGACCTGCTAGCACTTAAACCCAATACAGAAGAGTGAACTGCAAAGTCTAGTTGGCTATCTTCCTGGGACACAAAAGCTGCTAGAAGCCTGAAACAAAGAATTTCAACTGGATTTGCCCTGGAACCTAGTTGTGGCTTCTGGAGATTGAGTCCTAACTCACCCAGTGAGATCCCAAAAGGTCCTGGATACTTGTCTGGTGTTAGAGTATACTCTCTCTCCCTCAAGAGTGCAAAAGGGAACACTTTTTTAAAACTTTCTGTTGAAAGAACCAAAAGCTACCATGGGACCACCACCGATCTGCAGCCACCATCGTTGCATCACCAGTTGTATTCAAATTCCTTGTTTGCCATGCTGAAAACAGCTCTACTTAAAGAAAAGTCCTGACATGGATGATTTTACCAGGACAAGCAGCAAGCAGCACCTAGGTGTAGGCATAATTGGCATGATTCTCACTACTGTAATTACTCGTAATTACTGTGAAATTACTCATAATCATGCATAATGGTTTGAAAAGCGTAATCCAGCATTAAGTGCTATTTTCTTGGTGCAAAATGCACCTTTTCATCCCAAATTGGACTGAGGATTGGTATTTTTTCTAACAAAAATAGAAGTAAATGCTAGAGGACATGAACAGCAGTAGCCAGCAGCTGCTCGCTCTCTCTTAGTTTATTGTTCCTGTGCTCCAGCAGTCGGATTTTTGTCACAAAACACTCTTAGTTACTGAAGCTGGCGTAATTTCAGAAATTTTGCATCACAATATGTAATTACTGAAATTAATCCAATAACTCCAGTATCATTAAAAGTTCTCCCAGGCCTAGTAGCACCAAGTCGTGATTGAGCCCAATGTCAGATCTAGCCGCTGATGAAAAAATTCCTCCGGAAAAAAAAACTACAGGCCTGATTTA
The DNA here is from genome assembly GCA_963921515.1 of Calotriton arnoldi. Taxonomy (NCBI): domain Eukaryota; kingdom Metazoa; phylum Chordata; class Amphibia; order Caudata; family Salamandridae; genus Calotriton; species Calotriton arnoldi. The sequence goes on along the minus strand of CAWUFW010003123.1, from coordinate 1,766,619 downwards.
GAGTTTTGCAAACCAGGGGGCTTATTTATGTGAGGCCTGCGCTGTTGTTGCGTCAGTAATTTTGAGGCGACGGCTGTGCATGCAGTACTCTATATTTACAAATAGACGCATGTGGACAAATGCGTACGTTTTGGTAGGTCTGCGTTGGAAATTCCCAGCTCCATAACCGGCTGCGCCACGTAGGGAATAATATATTCAAGGAAAGCATTCCTTCATAAAAGTCAGTGTAAAACCGACGCAGTGATACGGCAAGTGGCGCGCAGAGCCTGAAATTTCTGTGCATCGGCAACCCAGGCGTAGGAAATGATGCATTGGCTGTGGTACATTAAGACAAGCCACTCAAAGCAGTACAGCAAGTTCAACTACGCCATGGAAGTGCTAATTTTGCAGCTGGGAGTTGCAAGGAGACCACCACCACACCCATCCCCACCATGTAGGCAACGCAGGAGAAGGGAGTTTATTTTTCGCCAGCGGTCTACCCTCATTGACATCGGGGAGGATGAGATCATCACATACTACCTACTCAGGAGGGAGTCCTTAATAGAACTGCTGAACCAGATAGCTCTAATGCTACAGACACAGCAACAAGCTGATGGCTGTGCTCTCCAAGCTGGCATTTGGCTCGTTCCAGATCACAATAGTCAGAGTGGCTGGAATATCACAGCCATCTTTTTCTGCCTTCCTACCCTCTGCCCTGGATGCCATCATCCACCTCACACCCCAGTACCTCCTCTTCCCCAAGACACAATAGAGGCAGTTGGACACCAAGAAAGGTTTCTATGCCCTAGCCGGATTACTGCATGTACTGGGTGCCATGGATTGCACACAAGTGCAAATGGTTCCCAATGCAGTAACATCACATCTATACAGGAACTGGAAGCACACATACTCTATCATCTTCCAGGCCATCGTCGACCATCGGGGATGTTTTAAAATGTGCTGCCAAAATAACCAGGGAGTGCACATGATGCTGTTGCTCAAATATGAATTTACCTTAATGAACTGAAAAGACAAGAGGCATTTGGCAAAACAGGAACAAGTTGCTTTAATTAAACGCAGCAGCCGGGAGAGTCTTGACAGAATGCATGTGAGGAAAGTCTCTCTTTTTTACTAGTTTCAGATGACAATATGAGATACAATAAAACAATGTCTGCAGCCTTGACAAAAGCATCTAAGTCGTAAAGTAACAAGTTTCGGCATCTGATAAGGACACAGATGCCTCTCTACCTCAGGGAGAGCTAGTCTGGGCCAGTGGGTATGTGCCCAGATGTCCGGCATGAGGAGTGTGTGATCACTACATGTGGTGAGCATGTCATGTCCTGATTAGCTGACTGTTTCCTTCTTCATGTGGTATCTAGCTCTGTGGTTTTTTGGGGGACTGGGAGCCTTTGGCCAAACATGTTTTATTCGGGCCAATTGCCACAGACCTGTTTGTGGTGCAACTATCTATCTATGGGATTTATCAGGGTTTTCCCTGGGTGCCCATTTGTCTTTGGGTTCAGAGAGACCCCACCTCTGACCTGTTATTCGATAGGCATGGGTGTGGGTTGCAGAGCCTGTCTGACCACATGTTTCTGACTTTGGGTTGATGGGGAGGTCACCTTGGGTAATTTTGACAGCAATGATGCGAGTTCACTGGAACTCATAAAAATACTATGGCAGTCACTGGTATCATATGGCAGTGACTGGTTATCAATCTTAACCTTGTGCGTACAGTTATCACAGCGTACATCGATATGTACTGATATTATGCAATCTCAAATCATGGCGTACATTAACATTGCATTTACTGGTAACAACATTGTCATTTATGCATAGATTATCGCATACCTTGACATTGCTACTGCCGGTATCGTCGCTGTTGTGCAAGCAAAGATTATGGTATTGCTTTTATTGGTATTGCCATTGTCGGGCCCCCACATATCATGGCATTTGTTGACATCGTATTTACCCATTCCACCAATGCCTACATTTACAGGCACTCCATCATCAATGACCACTTCCAGAATGGCCAATATGGGAATGGACTACTTGTTGGTGAGCAATACTGAAGTACTTTACAGACCTACTAACATTAACAAATGGATGACATAATAGCCATCTCTGTGTCTGTTGATGAAGACAGGGCCATATGTCTGAGGGGTGTGCTTCATACATGCACCATGCATCATGGTATACATGTAATGCAAACCCCCAAGTCACACATATTAAGAAACTCAAAACCACTTTGTGTGCCTTTGAATGGCATAAAAGTACAAAAGCAATGCAACACTGACAAAAATGCAGTGTCACATCACTGTGTGCAAGGGAGGGGTTCCATGTGTGTTGTGGAGGTGTCACCATGGTTCACAAGGCATGTAATGTATCCCACACCAGGTAACTTTTGGAATGTGGCAAATCAAAATGTTTCCTCAGTTGATGTATAACTAGGAAAATGAACTGGTCATCCAAGTCACTCCCACTTCCTATGTGTGCTGCAGTCTGTGGTAAACATAAATAGACAATCATGGCTCAGAGGGTTTTTCATGTGCAGGAAGGTGCCCCCTGCACAAAGACAATCCCGCAAACAATGCAGGCACCTGAGTACCGTGGAGCAAGTGTGTCTGCCTTTTGTGCTAGGCAGCACATAGTGTGCCAGTGTATAGTGAAAGGTCAAGAATGTGCTGTATGACCTAAATACTGTGCACTACTGCCCTTTCTCAGTGATGCAGTGCAGACAGGTGATTTGCTGCACTGCACAGTGGCACTTTGCAAAATATCCGGGCCCCTGTGTCATGTGCATATAGTGGGAACAATGCGCTGCAATGTGTACACACTGTTGTGTCACATTGGCATGCACACACTAATCTGTCAATGGCAGTATCAACAGAACGTCAGTGAGTAGCAATGTGTAATTTCACTCTGTGTGGATGAATGGAACCACATCAACTGCAATGGGTAAGGAATTGTTAATGAAATCATGAAACAACTCTTTGGTATCAGTAAAAGATCTACAAGGACAGTGGTGTGAAAATAAGTACTGTTGAAATAAGCACGTGTGTTACACATGGCAGTATACATGTATGTTGATTAAAGTTTCAGGAGCAACACAGAAAGAAGTATGTGGAAAGGTCATGTGTGGCATGCCATGTCAGTGTACTCCTCAGACATGTGTATATGTCAATACAGGATAGAATTGTGACAACCACAGTCCTAAACACACATATGTCTCAGCAGTGCTGGCAGTCTACGTACACACATACACAAAGACAGACACCCGCATTGACTGATGTAAACAATGTGATGGCTCACCTGTTCTGTGTAGTAAGTAACCAGATGGAAAGCATATGAATCCAGCAATGTGAAACTTACAAACTCTAATACAATTCTGGTAAAGATGTCATACATCAGTCATCAACATAGAATTAAATGCAACATGAACAAGGCACCACAGAGTACTCAGGATACCAATGTCAACATTTATGTGACACAGCAATGAGGAAAAAATCAAGGTTTAGAGGTACACAATCCCCTACAAGCTGGAGTCATCCAGACAGGTTTGAAAAACCAATGTATTGTGTCTACTTTTGTAGTAGGCAGCTCCTTGTAAAAACATCAGTGTGTCCAACAGAAAGATGGTCCACATTACAATAAATATGTGTGAATCAAAGTTCACCATTACCACACATCTGCCAAAAATAATAGTTCAAGCCTGACAATGAATAGGATTACAATCCATGTGACATGTTCGAATTGCACCACCTGTATGCACCAAAATCACATGGTCAAGAAAGTGTACTATGAAATGACTGTGCCAATGTCATGTAGGCCACCAATGACATCTTTGGTTTACCATGGACATATGTATGTGTGAGTGTAATACATGTTGGCAATGTCACTACCGAAATAGGGAGGACCAACAAGCCAAATATCTGATCACAAATCTGTCACTTCACACATGTAGTTAGTGCACATAACATAGAGTGATCAGGAACATCTCCAAATAGCCATCCAGTAAGCTACTGGATAAACATTAAAGTTAGGATGTAGAACTGTACAATGTATCAGGCCATGCTCATCATTTGCCACTACACAGAGAAATGGACGAGAAATGTGTAAACCTATGGCTAATTATTAAGTAACATATATTGTGAAATAACACTATTTGTGTGTTTGAGTGATTCAGTACACATAACACACATGGATAGTAATTTAGATGTAACAGAGAGCTAAAACATTTACAGGTGTTTTATCTTTGTAACTTTAAGCTGACCAAGGATATGGTCTCCAGCCATGGGTCATGACCCAGACTGAAGCGGACAAACACCACAGTCAGGCACTGGCCAAGACCCGGAACATTGTGGAGAGAATCGTTGGTGTGCTGAAGTCCTGGTTCAGATGCTTGGACATGTCAGGGGAGATTGCTATACTCACCCCTAAGGTCTGCAAGATCATACTAATATGTGCCAATCTCCACAACAGCTGTGTTCGGACTAATGTCCCATGGCATGTTGACCATGATGGGCAGGACCCAATGGAGGATGAGAATGGAAGGGAGATCCAAAATACTGTGGTTGGGAATAGGTGACGCACTCACATTGTGCAACATTTATCTTTTGATTTACATGTGCTTTGACGGACAGAATGTTATGTTATGTTAAGAATACTTATAAAGCGCACGTGCACCATACGGTTTCATGGCGCTGAGGTTCAGGGAGTACTGCCGCTAAGTGATTAATTTGTACGCCTGGCAAAAGAGCCAGGTCTTTAAGAATTTCCTAAATTGAGGATACAATGTCGTCGATCTACTGTCCGGAGGTAGAGAGTTCCAAAATTGAGGGGCCAGGACAGTGAATCTAAGTCCCCCAGTTTCTTGCGTTTGAAAGATGGAGTAGCTAGGAAATTAAGGTGGGAAGACCTAAAATTCTGAGTAGGGGAGTATCTCTGTACCCGAGTAGATACAAATACTGGGCATTTGCCATGGAGCGCTTTAAAGATGATGCATCCCACTTGAATGCACTGCGCTCAACAACCGGAGCCAGTATAACTTTCTCATGAGAGGGGTGACAAGGTGCCATCTAGGCTGGTGATAAATTAATATAGCGGCCTCATTTTGCACCAGTTGCAGTCTTTTGGATTGATATGCTGGTATACCAAAGTAAAGTGAATTGGCGTAGTCAATGTGAGAGATGACTAAGGCCAATACTCCTTGGGTCAGGGCTTCGGTGGTAAGAAATCTACTAATCTTCCTGATCGTTCGGAGCTGAAAGAAGCAGGTAGAAACCACTGTCCCAATCTGGGATTTCATTGACAGATTGCTGTCAATTGTGATGCCAAGGCTTTTAATAGATCTAGATGGAAGGGGTTTCCCAACTCTGGCTGCCAGAAGTTAGAATTCCAGGAAGGTTCAATATGGGGAAAAAAAAACTTGCAACCATTATTTGTGTTGGTGTGTATGTCACAGTCCCAGTAAACATCAACTCAACTACATCTCGTCAACTAGAAGTAGGCCTCAAAATGTAACTATCATATCATCAGACCTGTTGATCAACATTGTGCCATTTCTAACATCCATCATTTGCTTACATACAGAACTGCTCTGTGAAGCAGTGTACTGCTTTAAAGGGAAAGGCCAGCCGGGCCACATTTCAAGAGCCAAATTGATCATTATTCTCCCCTTGCCCTTGAGCAGGGAAGGGCTGTGCAGCTAGCAGTCTTGCTGTGTTGTGCAACAGCAAAGTGTACAACAGATGGTCCTCAGTGAAGTTAGGAAAACAAACCACAAACTACCATACCTGAGAATAACCTCACATTGCAGTGTGTCTCACCAATGTATTCCCATGCAGAATTATGGCATTTTGCTGGAACTCATATAGTTGCAGATACCATTAAAGTTCATGAATGACAGTTGTCATGGACAAAGGCCTACTGTCATGTAAAAGCAGTCATGTGGAAAAAAACATACATGCATGTGTGGCTTACCACAAAACAAAGCACATGTGAACTCTTTCCTGGCTATAATGTCACACATACCACTTCATGCTACAGTAGATAAAAGACACATTTGCCATGCACAAGCACCAAGACAACTATGGGTATTTGTGTACTTAACAAGTTCATTTAACATAACATGCATTGCTCAGCAATGCAATGAGGACCAAAGGCCTGTAAACATACAACATGATCAGATGAAATGGCTAGAGCACTATGATATTGGGCAGGTTTTATGCAAATATCTGAACACCTGCAGCATACTGATATGTCAAGAGTGGGATTTCACTTGGATGACAAGTCAGACAAAAATGCATGTGCATACACACAACTCATTGCACATGTTCAGATGGAGTGATTTAGATACGAACTTACCTTATTCTGGCAAGAGTTGTGAACATCTGACTTGAGTGTACAAGTGCATCGTTGAGAGGATCACAAATATACTACCCACCCAAAGGTGAAATGTAAGTTGAGTGTGTGACATTATATATGCCTATATCAGGGAATGCAGTATCCTTAGACCAGGAGGCACACACAAAGACCTGCCCTCAGAGTCTATGTAGTACTACTGACATTGACAGGAGTAAGTCACAGATCATGTGTTAATGGCAGCATCTTGTTAGTTGAATATACCAAGTACAATGGACTATTTAACCATGTTTTAATGCAGTGGTGACTGATGACTCACTTAGCTATTTAAAAGGTCTGTTGCTGTGTGACACACTCACCCCAGACCTACATCATGTTTTCTGATATATGTGTGCATGATAGCACCATGTGCAGAACACATGTGCCTGTGCAAGACATACACAACAGAAAGTCTGCAATGTGTTACAGTCTGAACATGCAGAGATTGTGTGTGCTGCTACAGTGTGTTCAGCTGCAGATCCTCTGCCATGGTTCAAAGTGAGTGTAGTACCAAATATTGTGCAATGACTTAGCATGTTTCATGCACCTTATGATGATTGTTGCTGTCTTACATATGTAGATCACAGTATAGTTTATATCATGTCCTGAGAGTGTAAACAGAGGGGCATATAATGGGCATGGCCACACAGTGCAGCAAAGATAGTTTCCCTATGCCACAGCAATGCTTGCAAGCACATAGCAAGATTCCTATGGTACCTACAAAATTACTTTAAAATGTTGCCTCTTGACCTGTGCTGGTGCTGGATTCACTATCTAGGCCCAATGCAGACACACTTGCCCCATGAGGCAAGGACAGTAGCGGCCCGTGGTGGGAGTGCTGCCGGGCGCTGATGTGGTGTGGGGGAGGGGCAGGTTGGGGGGTAGTAAACTACAGATTACGACCGAATAGAGGTAAGTAAACTTATAAATAAATAAAACGAATTTCGTTGCGCGCGCTGCATCGCATTTGGCGATGCAGCGCGCGCAACGAAATTCGTTTTATTTATTCATATGTTTACTTACCTCTAATCGGCCGTAATCCATAGTTTACTATCCCCCACCCTGCCCCTCCCCCATCCCACGTCAGCGCCCGGCAGCACTCCCACCACGGGCCGCTACTGGGCAAGGATGCAACTGTTACATAAAGGAATGGATGTGAATGTGATGGTACATCTTACTGATAACCAAAAAATGCTGTAAGCCCTAGTGCTCCATCTATGTGTGCTGCTGTACACAGGACACAAAGAAAATCGAGTTAAAGATAAGATGTCAAGGTATAACTACATGCAATATCACTCCTGTGAAGGTAGTACTCTCTGACACATTGCAGGTTTGTGTGGTGTCATCTGTCAGTGAATGCACATACCATCATCTGGTGTGAATGGCTACCCACATGCAAATCTCAAGGAACCCCTCTCAGGTGCAGAGTAATGAAATGCAGTGAATTGCTAGGTATAGTGGCACTTGGGATTCATCACACTTGTCTGGCCTACTTAAGCTGGACTTGTGATGCTCACACTATAGGCAAACAGATTTTGCAAACACATTTGCGAAAGTCCATTGTGCTTGTGTCACACATATCGTTCCAGACAGAAAGTCCAGACAGCAGATGTGTCTGTACCACAATATTCCATGGTGGACGTTGGCTATTTTAGTGTGCCAAATGATGTCTGCCCAATAATCAAATCATATTGGCCTAACACCATACCTTTCATATCTATCCATTTAATCGGTGAGCACGATACCACATACACTGTAGACTGGCTGAGCTAGCCAGTCTTTGTTCTTTCCTGAGTATTTATTGCATCCATAACACATCCTATGGCAGGAATGAAGACAGATAGTATGAATTTAGAAGTTGCGCATAATAGTGAATACAATAGTGCATTTCATAGGCGTAGCAATTTGAATTTGTATTTATTAAGCACGACAATCATCCCAAGGGTTATCACGGCGCTTCGGAAAGCATTATCCTGGGATGGAAGTAGCGAATGCCCGAGCATCTAGGAACAGAGGGAGCTAGGTGCCAGTACTTATATCCTAGCGAACAGCCATGTTTTCAGCTTCTTCCTGAAAGACATATAATCTTCCATAAGGCGAAGATCTAAGGGAATTTCATTCCAGTGGACAGCTGCTAAATTGGAGAAAGACCGACCCCCTGCTCTAACTTTCTTAATGCGTTTGATTTTGGCCAAGGCATGATGGCAAGACCTCAGTTTCCATGTGGGAATGTAGAATTCGATTTTGTCCTGCAAAATTCGGTGGCCACCCTTGTGTAGCGCTCTGTGTGCATAACACAGTAGCTTAAACTTGGCCCTTTGGCGCAGGGGTAGCCAATGGAGCTCCCTCAGACATTCAGATACTGAGCTGTATTTGCTTTTAATACAGACCAGCTTGGCGGTGGCATTCTGTATCACTTGCAGTCGGGAGAAAAAATACTCAGGCTTGCCCACATAGAGCGCATTCCCATAATCTAGTTTACTAGAAAGTAATGACTGGGTAATAGTCTTTCTGCAGCTTAAGGGGATCCATGAGAAGAGTCTTCTTAGTAGTTTTAGCATGGCAAAGCTTTTTCCGCACATCGCTCGCACTTGGTCTTGCATGGTTAATGCATTGCCGATGAGTATGCCCAGGTTTTTTGCAACGCGTTTGGGTTCCGGGGCGGCTCCTAGTGACTGGGGCCACCAGGTATTGTCCCAGAGTAGGCGAGCCCTACAAAGAGCAGGTTTTCAGACTTCTCAGCGTTTCACTTCAAACAGTGTTTTGTCATCCAAGTTGCCGTTTCTGAGAGACAGTTGACTGAGTTGTTTCTGGTATCCTCATGCTTTTCTTCGAAGGCAATTAGTAGCAGCGTATCGTCTGCATAGGAGCAGATATTGAAGCCCCATTTCCTGCCGATCTTAGCTAATGAAGAGACATAGGCGTTAAAAAGGGTTGGGCTTAAGGAGGCTCCCCGCATGACACCATAGTTGATTGTTTTTAACTGGAAGAGAAGGGGCCCATTTGAATTTTTTGTCTGGTGCGAGCTGAGAGACAATAAAGTGAGGACAGGGGTCAAGCAGAGATCCTGATTTGACCTCAGTCATAGCTTTTGCAACCTGCTCTTCAGTAAGAGGTGCCAGGTTGCCTAAGTAAGCGTGCGCTTCACGGTGTGGGGCTGGGGTTTCCCAGTCTGATTTCTCGGAAAGGGGTTGGCTTTTGAAAGAGGAATAGATTTTAGAGATTTTATCAGTGAAGAAGTTGCTGATTATATCGCAGTTGTCACTTGAGGGGGTCATTGTATGGGACATACTGGTAGGTTTGCAGAGTTCCTTCACTATTTTATATAATTCTTTGGGTGAATTATGGTTGTCATCTATTCGTTTTGCATAGTAGTGTTTCTTAGCACTTTTGAGAGCATTTATGTTCTAATGATTTACATTTCCTTTTCATTAGTCTCAGTTCTGACGAATACCATTTCTCCCCTGGTGTTTTCTTATTTGGTTTACTTCCTAACCTGGGGGCACACTGGTCCAAAGCGTGGGTGATTTCGGAATGTAAAAAATCTGCCTCTGTCTGAACAGAGAGTGCCCTAGCAACACTTAGGTTGCTTAGGGAGAAGTGGGTAGAGAACGAGTCAGGGGTGATACGGTTCCATGCCCTTTTTACCGCTGATGATGGTGAGATGAAGTAGGTTGGCTTGGTTGACAGGTTAAAAGAAAAGGAGATTAGGGAGTGGTCAGTCCAGGACAGAGGTATAACCTCGGAGACATAAGGGGATTCTATGTTGGAAAATAGCAGATCAAGCGTGTGGCCAGCAGTGTGAGTTGGTCCTTTAATCCATTGTTTTAGCTGCAATATCTGCATGTCATTTTCCAAGTGTTTGACCACAGAGTCTTCAGAATTTTCAATTCTCAATGCAAAATATTTGACCAAAAAGATGCCTACTCCGCAACTACCTACGTTCACCCAAGCATACTGGAACCGTAAGACCAGCAAAAGGTTTGGAATGTCTCTACACATCACAATATGTTTGTGTTTTTCACATAAATATATTGTCACTCAATATGTCAGCACGATCAACGCAAAAACTCACACATAGGCCCACTTCTACCAATGACATTCAACACATGCAAAGATATCAAGGCTGTCAGGTAGGAAAAGGAGCAAGGAACGTGAGCCCAAGGTTTGTTTACCTGCATTGCACAATTCACTACATTGTATAATAGACAATAGGCCAGTTTCGCAGGTCAGAACCCACGCATTGACCCATTTGCATGTGGCATTGCACCCGAAACTTTAGTCAGAAATCATGAATCGAGGGCATTGTGTTTAAAACAATGCATTGTGCATTAGCATGAATTGTGCGTTAATCACGCATTGGCTATTTGTATACCGATGCATCACAAAAAAAATAAGCATTTGTCGTAAATGGATGGGATATACCAAGCAATGGCTGTGGCAGGCTGCAAACTAGGAAGTGTGAAGTTACTTTCATTTTGACTTACAGTTTTATTGTCTGTAGGAGGTGTTTTGTGGATTGTCTTGGTGAATTTTGGAGTATTTTGGTCTTGTTGCTGTCTGTGCTAACCCTGTCTTGTGCCAATTGTGCTGATTAACTGTTGTATTAGTTACTTGTACTGTTATTGTCACTGTATTGTTGGGTGTTAGTCCAGTTAGGGGTTAGGAGTAGGGGTAAGGTTAAGGGGTATTTTTCATACTGTTAAGGGGGTATAGAGCGCGTTAGGCAATGTCGGGGAAAGGGAAAACGAAGAGCCTGTCGGAGGTAGAGTTTGGGGGCCTGCTTTATGATTGCTACAGGGGTAGGGTCAGCTAGGGCTACCCCACCAAGGAGCACAGGGAGTGGTGGGAGAGTTTGGTGGCACATGATCAAGGTGTTTACTGTCGACCGCTCCGAACACCAGCTCAAACAGCTCAACTGATGTGGTGACCCGTGAGGCCGACCTCCTAGATCACCTTGGTTTGGATGTCGGTGGCCTCATTGGTAAATACTTATTTACCATCTGCATGTAGTTGTTTAAATATCTAAAAAATTACACATACTGTTTCTCAACAGTAAGGGGCAGATATTTTGAGGGGTAGGATGGCATAATAAAGGCTAAATCTGTCAAAAGGTAACACCATGCCCCACGGGGCAGTTTACAGTGGCGTAACAATAGCCCCTGCAGACCCCGCAGTGCGTGGGAGGCTCAGAGCTCCAGGGGGCCCCCTCTGGCACTGTGCAAGGAGGGTGGGCCTATGGCCTGATACCACATGACTGGATCCAGAGTGTGGGGGCCACCCTCCATGTACGTTGCAGGGGGGGCCCCCTCATGTTTCATTAAGCCACTGGCTGGACAAGGTTTTGGGGTCACACCGAATCATTTCACATGCATGTATTTGTTTACATGACCTAAATTCACATACATGCCTGTACAGAGCATGAATGTTTGATGTTGAATTACTCTGCACAGGAAACATGTAAGGAGCAAAGTAATGATCAATCACCTATCATGTTGACCTTCTGATGTGTACTTCATTGTTCAGCACGCATAGAGTGTTGGTCAAGCCCCTGCCAATGTAATTACTTCCAGATGGTGGCCCTTCCAAGATTGGATTTTGATATAGCCAGCAAAGGCTTGCACCCTTGCACCATGTTGCAAGGTATCATGTTTTGCTCCTACTCTGCACTCTCTGCACCAGTGACATGATAAGTCAAATATTGTCCTTAAACAGTTCCATACAGCATATTTATCAGTCCTTAATTATTCCATATCAAATTGGCCATGTGCTACTTGTCATATGTGCTGAATATATTAGGCATTTGGGATGTCATAGTACTGTGCATCATATGTATATTTGCAATATTTACAAAGCATTGTAAAATAATTTGTCTTATAGGTGATCCTGCATCCTACACCAGGAGTGAGATGGAGTCCTTCAGGGATCCCAATACTGCAAGTGAGTGTCAATAGTATGTGTTTGTAGCTCTGTAAGGATTGTGTGTGATCTATGAAATTTGGAACATTGTGATGTGTATGGGGTGCATCACTCACCTGTAACCAATTTTCAATACATGTTAATTCACCAATCAAGTAGCAAACAGTAACATAAATGGAAAGAGTCAAATGTCAATGTGCCTGTGGGAGCAATGTAAGCAGGCCCACATGATCATGGCTCTTTACCTGCTGTGATAATGCTTGTCCATCTACTGTTGGGATGCTTATGGCACATCACCAGCCACATTATCTACAGATGGTCAGAAGTACAATTGTCTTACACCCATTCCATGGTACAAACATAAAAAACTATTGTTCCAAAAATGTTACAGCAAAGTGGAGTGAGATAGGCTGAGCTTGTCTGGACACGGTATGCTTACCTATGTCCCTATTGGAGCATGAGACTGGTGGGTGTGTGGTGTAACGCATATCCCAGACAGCATTAATAATAGTCAACATTACAGTGTCATGGAATCCTATATACAGTGAACTTTTTTTCCAAAATAATACTGATACTATTGTTGTTTATCATCATACTGTGCTCATACATGCAGCATACGTTTATCCTCACAACCAAAATGAGTACTGTATGAAAGACTATAGGCATGATCAGAGATTCATGCTGTTCAACAACTAAATAGTTTATTGATCCATATGTGTTCCAGTAACTATGTGTGTAGTCAAAATTCACAATCAGACAAACTTTTGTGACCGTGTGAGCAGGCTAGCCATCACAAACCAACAATCCTTCCTTTTAAAGATGCTGCATATGTAGTTGTGAGCGGGCAAAGATATTCCTAATCATTGATTAGAGTAATCACAGTGGGCATATGGTATATCAACGTATGTTGCTGTGAGGGTGTAAGTACATTGTCTTCTGAATCAATTACTTAGTTTCACCACTTATGCCACAAATATCCTGAGGTACGGTATAAAGTACAGACTGGACAATTAATTATTGAGTGTTATTTCTGCGTACTAGTACATGGCGATTACTAGCCTACACCACCTCCCTTGAGTAAGCCTTAGACTGCTCTGCAACGCTACCCTCTGAGAGTCAAGCGCTACAATAGGGTGTTTGGTTCCCAGTGAAGGATAGATGTGACATGTTATTTGTGCAGGCCTCACAGATACTGCTTCGTTTTCCAACATTGATGTCTAGCGGCGGGAAACATAGTATCCCAATCTGGTACGCATTTATAGCATTTGATAAGTCCAGTTTTGCCACACATTACCTATGCAGTAATGAGCAAATGGAAGAGCACAAGGCTCTGAGAAGGGTTCAAAGTTTTGGTTATGTGAACTAAAAGTATGGAAAAGGAAAGCCCCGCGCACATATATGTCATGTGAAGATATTATGGTTTAAATGTAAACTGTATTGATGTGACTGAGTTATGTTGATTATCATGTGATAGCGGGATGGTGCTTTCCAGGAAATGATTGCATACAAGTGTTCTAAGCCATATTGTACACCTTTGAACCCTAACACTACACGCACTACACCTGCATGAGGAGGGTGTCTTCTCAAGAGATAGGGACAGCAACTGATACCTACATCACAGATGGGGGTGTACGGCTGGATTGGACTTTGGGGGTACAAGAGAGGTAGGGGGTCCAGGGAGATTCCCGTGCTTTTTAAGGGCAGGGAGGGTTTCCACAGAAGGGGCCCCAGATATCTTTCCCCGCTGAAAGTTTTCTTGCCATTGGCGCAGGCCAAAACCACTGGATGGGTGGGGCAGGCGGTTTCTTAACCCCGGGTAGTAACATCCCAGGGGTTCCCATGGTGGGGGACCCCAAGAAACTTTTCTCACGGTGGGAGGAGGGTGCAGTAGAGTTGTGTGTCCAGCAGGCCCCCCAGGTTATCTGGTGGGGAAGGTGAGCAACCCAGGGGTGGCCCATGGTAGTGGGTGGCCTCAAAGGAGGGTAGTTCTCGAGCAGGATGTGTAGTGGTAGCCCCTAGGTACACTAGGTGTGCTAGGTAACTGACCCAGTGGAGATCTGAGTGGGGGTGATGTGCTCCCTAGATTCCAGGTGAAGGGTTAGTGGTGGACCCTGAGGTGTCAGGGTCGGGTAGGTGGTTACCCAAGGAAGCAACAGGATTTCATTCTGGAGCTGGTGTTGTGAACCTGAGGAGGTGGCTGGGGCGATGCCTGGCCAGTGACCAGTCAGGTGCAGAGCAGTCTAAGGCTTACTCAAGGGAGGTGGTGTAGGCTAGTAATCGCCATGTACCAGTACGCAGAAATAACACTCAATAATTGATTGTCCAGTCTGTACTTTGCTTTATAAAAGGAAGAGTACATTTATTAAACACACACACTACTCAATACTATGCACCAATTTACAAATATACATAAGCTGTTGGAATTATTTTGTGACATTCCCACCCCTCCTGAAGGGGGGGGTGGGGTCTAGTTCCACCACTCCCACGTCTGCACATCATCTTGCCCCCTAATGCAGTGGGTTGACACAACCTGGAGCGAGGGCCTTGCCCACTGGCACCATCCCAGTGGCGACCCACCCCATTATCTCAACAAGCATTTAAAATGGCTACACCTGCCCTGGTGACACATAACCCTGACTGAGCATCTCATACTGACCATACAGTATACACCTCTACATCTTAGTGGCTAACAGTCTGGGTTGTCCTTTCACCTAACGCAGTAGCAAGAATACATGTTTTGGCATCCCTTAGAATGACAGTACTCATCATAGTTGATAACAGTTAAAATGCATTGCAATTAAAGCCCCTAAAAGGCATCACAGTTAAAATCACAGGATTATGCATATACAGCCAGACACCCTAGCAGGAATGTCCAGCAACATAACCCCACTTTGCTTATGACTTTACCTTACACAGGTACTTCACATTACACATTACACATGTGACTTTCAGTCCCTCTAAAAGAAATAACATTGGTAAATGCACTTCTCGTGCAATTGCACCTCTTCACCTCCAGGGGATGCCCTTCTCCAGACATCCCCAGCACAGCCATCCATACCTTGAGGCAGTCCCTAACGCACCCCCAGCTGTAGAACAAAAGTTCCAGCTCTGGGATGCTGATGACTGCTGGCTGAGCCCTTGAGGGGTTATTTCTTTGGAGTCCCCAGAGACTCAGGGAGGGACTTTACTCTTAGTGCTGGGGAGACTGCATAGCTCCTGCAGCTCCCCCTGCACCTTTGCACTCCCTTGGCGGTGACCCCGTCCTACTGGGGTCACAACACGCAAAGAACCATCCTCTTTTCCTTGCAGGCCGGTCCGGGCCTGCAAGGCACTAAAGGCGAAGTGCTCAGTGCTGGTGCATATTATAGCAGCGGCTCCCCCGCTGCTCCGGGGAGAGCCGTGACACGCTGCTGGCAGCCTCTCGCCACGTCCAGACCTCGGTGGTGGGCCCGGTCCCACCCAGACCCCCAGGTGAGTTATGGCAGCTCGGGGAGCCCACCCCCGGCTGCTCCAGCGGTTTTTCAGGGGCCCGGTCCCACCCAGGCCCCTCACTTCTCTCCGTGTTGGAGAGCCACCCGGGGAGCCCACCCCCGCGGCTCCCGCCGGCTCCCCACCCGGCCCGCACCCTCTTGTGCGGCCGCGGGAGCCGGAGTGTCCATTTCGGTCTGCCCGCTCCGGCAGGCAGACACTGAGGCGGTCTCTCTCTTGGCGGGTCTTCGGGGGAGTGCGACGGCACTCCCCCCACCTTCCCGCTGCTGTGGGGGAGTGCGGCGGCACTCCCCCCTCCGTCTCCACCGCACGGGGGCCCGGAGTTGGGGATCCCTGGCCCCCCTCTGGGCCATCTTCACGGGGAGCGCGACGGCACTCCCCCTCCCCCGATGTCTTCGGGGACCAGAGAGGGCTCCTGGCACCCCTCATGGGCAACTTCACCGGGAGCGCGACGGCACTCCCCGACTTTACTTCTTCTGGGGCAGCCCCCGGGACCTGACCCACCCCGGGGGCATATTTGAGACCGGTGGTGGAGCCCCACGCACTTCGTTGTAGGTCCAGTTAAAGGTCAAATGTCACCTACCTTCTGGGGGCATATCTTGGCCCCCTCACCATTTTGGCCTCTTTTTGCTCCTGGTGGCGCACCCCAGCCACTGGGAGCACTTTCCTTCGCCCTCCTGGTCTCAAGGAGGGTGAACTCAGCAGGGAGCTGTCTTCACTGGCTCCCTGCGCCAGCCTTTCACCTGGCTCTCCTCCTGGGCCTCTCTTCTCCTTGCGCAGAGGCCCAGGCTTCTGCTCACTGGTCCTGGACTACCCTTTTTGCACAAGTCAGGGACCTGGGACAGTCTGGAGGTTCTTCCTTCCAACTGCCCATGGCGTCAGGCTCCAGCACCAGCTTTCCTCAGCCGACCACACCCCTGAGAGCTCCTCTTCCTGTGCAAGCTCTTTTAAAAAGAATTTGGAGGGGGCTGGCAGGAAGTCTTGGCTTGCCCTATCAAGCAGCGACACATCACCTCTCTGCCCCTGCTCCCTCCTTCCTGTCCAGGCCTCTGGGTTAGTTCAAAATGGCATCGTCCAGGGGTCTCATGCCACATGGTCTCTGAAAAGCCCCTTCCCCCCTTGCTGCCTTCTCTCCAGAGCAGCTTGGTGCCTGGCACCAGGTGACAGCTGCTGATGGATAACCGTGTAGCTCCACCCATCTTCTCTCCCTTTTGGAGAGGAGACCTTAGCCCTTGGAATGCTTGTCGTGAAGGGCTAGGCCTCTAAGGCTACAGCTTGGGGAGGAAGGTCATCAATCCAGCCTGGCAGGGTCAGCCCCAACCAGGCTCTGGTTATGAGCTGAGTCAGAGGAATATGACATTTCTGGATGACCCATAAGCAGTACATATCTGGTTTTGGAATTAACAGAATACTTATTTTCACACCAGTTACAGTGGACTTTAGTGCGTGTCTGGAATTTGTAGGCCCTAGGGAAGTGAAACTATCCCATGTGATCCCCATCCTCATAGGAGAATAATGGAGTGGTCCTTCAGTGAAAACAGTAAAGCACACTGACTTTCCCTTACATGTTTCTTCCCATTGTATAAAGCCTATTCCATGACACCACGCAGCTCTGCATAATTCCTGCCACACCATTCAATCTGTAACTGCTCCGGAGCTGCGTACGCCAGGAATCTCCCCTGCGCAGCCCCTACACGTGTGCACACGCATGGACACACGTGTCTGTATGTAACCAGCAAGGTGCCCCTTACTCCGTTTGCAGCGCAGTGGCCTACTCTCGCCAGGGGGACACTGGTAAAATCCACATGCAGTCTCTTTCATCATGAGTTCACTGTGGGTGAGTCCCAACTTAGGAGGCTCTCCCACAGTAAAAGCTCAACAATTAGGTGTTCAAAAAGCAAAACATCCGGGCGGCTCAGATGGTCAGAACCACCTTCTAACATACGGCAACCTTAATCCGGACTCAAGGGCACCTGAGCATCCCTCAGAGTACTCCATATCATAAATATGCGAGATGGGGTGATAGAGGATGTAGGAGAGAAACTCTCTTTTACCATGGTGTTGCACAGTTCATCTTCAGACTGCCTGTCTGACGCACATTGCTAGTGTAGTCCACATGGCAAGGTATGGACATATGGCCTAGCAGGTCCTGGCAGGATGTAAGGAATCCTACCTCAGTGCAGACAGATTAGGTAGGAGTGCATGTGGCACATGTCACGAGTCTGCACATGGAAATGCAGTTAAATGGCTTACTTCTGGCCTCATATACCCAAAGTCCGATTCCTTGGAAAATTCATACCTTTGCAAGGAGTTTTTCATTTTGATGCAATGTGGAAAGTACCACATGCATGTCTGCACTGTGTTGGCAGCATTCAGCCCATTACACTGCTCAACTATTGGTGGCGTTACTTCTACTGGCTAGCACCAACCCTGTCACCCTTGACTTGGTCGAAGATTACCTGCTAGATATAGCACAAAGTACTTGTACACATAAGATTTGCTGCATGCAGGCCCACACTCATGACATGGATATGCCTTTTGTTAATGTATATCAAGTGTCAAACAGGTCTGTTTTTCGGGAGGTAGCTACCCACCCTCCATATATGGGGCTGATTATGATGGTGGTTAGCCGAGCGTCTGACCACCATCGTTTCAGAATTGGGACCCCTCGACAAGTAGACGGCGTTCCCGACCTCCGAATTACCATCCAACCGCCGTGTTTAGAAACATCCCTGCACAGGTGCCCCACAGCAGAGGCCCAGGGGATACGGGGGCCCTGTGAGGGCCCCCAAACTAATTTCCCCTCTGCCCCTTCATGGCAGTCGGACTGCCATGAAAAGGCAGAGGGAAAGAGACATCGTAATCCCGTCGCCGTTCAGGGATTACCTGTCCAACCGCCGCCCCGATGGGATCTCCGTTCCTGTCGTAGGCAGCGGTCTTTCCCCCTACCCGCAGCCCTACGACCGCCGGCATCGTAATCCGGCGGTTAGACCGCAACCCTGGATGTTGGGTGGACCGCCACCGATGGCCTGTTTGTGGTGGTCCATACGACATCGTAATCGGGTCATATGTTTTGACTTCCTGGCACAGAGTCAGTCAGTGCAGCCATGTGTGAGACCCTGTGTATTTGCCAGATGAGTTAGCCAATGCTGAGGCACACTACCTGCACTTGCTTGACATAACTCATTTCACATAAGTTATTGACCAAACAAATTCCCAGTTGCATGCTGCATAACTAACACCAGGTAGTCCATATGTGGACAATGTGTTCAATTCCATGTGTACACCATATCATGCTTGCAACTCAGTCTCAGGATTGATATGGTTATAAATGTATTTGTGTTGACACTGCCATTTCGTAAACCTGCACTACCTGCACTTGAGTACATTTGCCTTGTTTCATTAGGTGAACTATATGTTTAAGAGGAATATTGTTCATTTCTCTATCCCAAAATATGGTTTTGGGCTGACATGCCACATGTAATGTTCAGACATCTTGTACAAGTTTAGCTTTTGCTGATACATATTGCTGATACATATTTCCTTTACCTCCCCAAGACAACTTGACAGCAGATAAGGCTAAGAATCACCACATCAGGCTGGAGCGCTACTGCCACATCAGGCACTTGGCTAAGGTGTACAAGAGGATGAGGAAGATGTATGAGGAAGGAAAGGTAGCCAGTACCTGGAAGACAAGCAGGCAGGCATGAACAACCATGACCTTCAAAGGCATCAGCCCATAAGGATGTGTCACATCACCAAAGCCTTGTCCGACAGGCTGTTCCAGGACCATCCTCAGGACAGCCACCCAAGCAACACAGGCCCTGGTCACTACCCCTACAGTAGGGCCTATTTTTAAGGCACAGGCCCTGAAGGACCTACAAGAGCTGAAACTGAGGATGGCTGCCATTGAGGGGGAACTCTCAAGTCTGCGGGCCATAATGCTCAACTTGCAGGAGGCAATGGAGCGGGTCAGCGCCCAATGCTCACCTTGCAGGAGGCAATGGAGCGGATCAGTGCCCAAATATGACTCTTCCTCAGGCTTTTACCTTTCCTCTCTTGTTTACCAGTTGTTTGTATTGTATAGGATTTTTAGCACAGGTTAGAATTTGGTTAGATTTATATGTTTAGGAAGTGTATGCTTATGACGTGGTTGTCTTTTGTGTTGTGCTGATGTATGTGAATAAAGGGGCTGGAGATAGATGTTTAAGCTGTCCTCTGTGTCTAATAGTTAAGATAGTTTAGGATAAGTTAGGATAGTGTAGCTATAAAGTTTAGGTAAGTTAGGGTAGACTAGGTAGGTGAAGGTAGATTTAAACAGTTAGTTTAATGTAATGTGTTGTTAGGTATAGTTTATGCTAGATAGATGTAGTTAGACTATATTTTTTGATATATATATATATATACATTTATTCTAATTTCACAACTTCATCATCCTTTTTTAATTCATGATTTGCAAGCATGGAGAAAGTTAAGTTGAGTAAATGAGGTAGCACTTGCCTGCATTTTTAGTAGATATGTGTTTCTTATTGAGAGGCCTATGGACAAGAGTCAGTTTACCACACAATTGAGTCATTTAAGGACTCTTCACCATTCTTTAGGCACTGTCATTGGATGTCTTCATGTGAATTGATGCACAGGCCTACATAGATGGCCACCTGCTGTAGCACTGTGTGTGTAAGAGATGTTGCATGTATAGTAGGCATGGGTCTGTCATCCCACAGTACAAATTCATGGCTGTGTTGGGACACACACTGGTGCCTGCCACTTATGCACTCACCCTTGCACCATTGTGCTAGTACGACATTGTTGTTTGCTGGTTAGTATTCATGAAAGTAGCCCCCAGGTGCCAGGAAACATCAATCATCCTTGACTTGTAGTTATTGCTAAGTGGGGAACTTCATGCATGTGAAATTGTGCAACAACTTGCAAAATTGAAATATACAATAATCTGATGTTTCCTATTAGTCCAGGGATGTG
Organism: Calotriton arnoldi; assembly: GCA_963921515.1. Lineage (NCBI taxonomy): Eukaryota > Metazoa > Chordata > Amphibia > Caudata > Salamandridae > Calotriton > Calotriton arnoldi. The sequence continues at coordinate 1,745,850 of CAWUFW010003123.1, read as the reverse complement.
TGGTTTGGTTTCAGGGCCTCTGCTCTGGCTTCTCTATATTTCTATGTGTGTAGATGGTACACTTCATGTAATGTGTGGTTACACTGATGCTCAATGCATGTGAGCGCTCTCAGGGCTAAAGGAACACAATGTCTCAAAATATCCCAGTGTTCCCTACCAAACCATTTATCATTTGGCCCAGCCATGCCGGGCAGGGTGAGTTGAGATAAGGTCCACATCTGCCTTGGTGACAGACTTTCTTTTTCATGATGGCTATACTGAATGGAGTTTCACTTGTTGACACCACTGCCACTACTGAGCACATTGTAACAAGTCACCAGGGTGCCTCACAGGCAGAGTGCCACTTCAATATGCTCAGACACACCTACATTGCATTACACTACCAGGGGCCCACCAGGCTCACACACCATCTATTCTTCCAACACACACTCATGGTCCTCTGGTGTGCATCACTTGCAGTCACATCAACCCCCAGTTTTGATTTGTGCATGATGGAGGTAGGATGGTCTGTACAATGGCAGCCAACACCTGTGTGCTGTCACCCTGCAAATCGGTACATTTTTGTGTGCAATGTAGTTTCATGCGAGTGATTGTACACATGGCTCTTGGCATTTTCCTATGTGTTGATACTTCACATACAGACACACTAGGTGGGCAGGGTTGCAATGTCCTTGCATGATGTGGTGTTCCTATCCAGGTTTTTGGCTTTGTAATATGGGGCTTGTATTCCTGGTCCCTAATGTTCTACATTCCACTACAATTCCCAGTATACCAAGGCGAACCTGTACTGGTGCTGCACATCACACATGGACTGGACAAACTTAATGGTGCTGGACTGGGCTGTGCAACATTTAACAGGGACGTTTGACTGAAATTTATGTGATGTATGACTGGACATGTGAGGAATCCCATCCCTTTCCCTTACACTCAGCGAGTGCAGCGCTGGAATGTAGCTTGCTGTGCTGCAGAGTATGACATTTTTGGTCATATTGTCCTTTGTTGCCACCGGCCCTGTAGGTCTTGTTGGTCCTCATAGACAGCACTGTCCTGTCCGGGAACCCCTGCCACCAACTCTGCTGCTCTTCCAAGTGGGTCAGTTCCTCCTGTTCCTTGGGTCATCCTCCTCCGGTCCGCATGGCTTCTATCAGGCTATTGGCCAATTTCTCCTTGGTCCTAAGCTTATGATCATGCCAGTGCTTCTTGCACTCTGGCACTGTCCTTTTAGCTTGCCCGACGCTGTTAATCTTCTCCACTGTGGACTGCCAAATGGCCTCTTTCTCCCCTACTGGCAATTTGAAGGTTGACAAAGAGGTTATGTTCATACTTTGTCACCTCTGTTATCAGATTTTGATTCTCCTCCTCATTAAAATTACTCTTCCACTTCCTCTTCCCCTGGGGGTCAGTCTGGACATCCTGGCTGGGGCTGGGTTTTTTTGGGATGTTGCCATGGCTGCTGCTGCCTAATCCAACTCTCCCTTTTGAGGTATGCGGAAATGTCTTTTCATTAAACGCTAAATGTTAAGCGATTTTTTTGATGCATGACGCACTCCAATGTGACGCTAGAGGGATTTGCATTGCTTTACGTGCCGCAAAGCAGCCTAGCATCTCTTTGGCGGCACATGCATCAGTTTTATTTGCGGCAGCCGTCCCATAAAAGCGTCATTTATTTAGACGCACCATGGGACCTTATGTCATGGTGCACCATACCGTAAATACAGAGCATTCAAGGTGTTTCATAATGTCATACGGCAGAGCAACGTTTTCTGAAGAATCGCTGCCTTACTGCAGTGATGCATCAGTTCTCATAAATGAGGGCCCAGGTGACTACATAACAAACATGATGGATACCCCATCCACCATATTACAAGATCATTACATAATATGGCATTTGTAATGTAGTGGATAAGATAGCCGTCACATTTTTGAGGGAGTAATCAGTACGCCAAACTCTAAATCAAGCACAAGTCAGAAGGTAAACTTTCCACTGGGACAGACCTGCATCAGACCTGCGATTTATTGCAGTTGTCATTAATGTTTGACTTTTACTTGGTCTAGAGTGACTTTAAGCCCGTGGCTGGCGCTTTGTGCTTTTTGGTGCTAGAAAGCTTTAGAACCTCTAAAAAACATTTCTTCAGTTACCCTGATCTTAGTTTTTCTACTTTCATGTCCATTTGCTTCTTAAAAATTATGCAATTTTTATAACTTGGTGTGGGATTTTTATTGTGTTGTGCATTTGATTTATTACTGTTTTGGTACTGATAAACGCTTTACTCTTGTTTCCTTTGAGTTAAGCTGAGCGCTCTGTTTCACAGCTATTGAGTACTGAGCTAAGGTTTAAATTAAAGTAACCAAACTGGGCCTTAAACTAGTGACATTGTTACTTGCTGAAGTCTCAAAACCACCACTTTTTTACACTGCACATTCACTTGCCCCTCTGTTCTTTCTGTTAATCTGTCAAGAAGTCTCAGAGGTTCGGAGAAAAAACAGGAATGACGCAAATGAACATAAGTAACATTTGCATGCTAGTGTACATGCGGCGGCTCGCACAGGTAACGCTGTGGGGCGGTGAGGCGGGGCCGGGGCAGGGCTGGGTGGGGGGGTAGTGGAGTGTGACATACAACGGGAAAGTTGAGAGTAAATAAATAAATAAACAAAAGCACTTATTTTGCGCTCGCAGCATTGCGGATTATTTATTTACTCTCAACTTTCCCGTCGTATGTCACACTCCACTACCCCCCCAACCAGCCCCGCCTCACCGCCCCACAGCGTTACCTGTGCGAGCCGCCACTGATGCTAGCACACTCTCTGAAAGGCAGGGAGGATCAGACTTTGCAGATGCATGAATTTTGATGAGAGGGTAGATGGGATCAAACTTATTGAACTTGGAAATGCGGAATTCAAATGCCCTAATTTGATCCCCACATTGTGGCTGTACGTAAAGCCAGTCATTTCGTAATGGCAAACAAACGATAGTTTGAAAATCGATTTGCTTGTTAAAAAGCACTTGTTTTTTGGACCATGAGAATACCCCTGAGGTGTAGCCCATAGGCACCATTGGGGTGTTGCTAGGAATCAATCTTCTTCCTTACAGAATCACATTTTAGCTCACAACGGATCGCCTATGTACACAAGTATTGCACATTTTTCACACTGACTCACACAGTATATCCAATGATTGTGACACCATCACAACATTTTACAATCACTTACAAGTGTTATCTGCTTACTAACACATTTCAGTCTGACAGAAACAGTGTGACTATTTGACTAGTATCATATTTTTTAACGATTTAACCTGGTGATTGCCATTGCTTACATTGTTAGTGATTTTGATGTCATCGTATACTCATTCTTACATATTGTTACATATTTTAACAATTAATGAAAATCTATTTTAACTAAACCAGGAAAACCTTTTATTATGGAGCCAAGGTTAAAGAACATAATAACTGCAAAGTATAGTCAGGCTGATTTGCTGGCTTGCAGTGTTACCCCTCAACAGTCCCTGTTCGTGCATTTGATGGGAGTTTTCATTTCTGGTACCCAGAACTTATGGGTAAAGCTTGTGCTGCTGCGGCCATGCAGCCCAATGGCTCTGTCCATAAAAATGTGTGTGTAGTATTTTCTGCTTCTGCAATACTATATGTATGTGTGTATCTGGGAGTGTGCGTGTTCGCAGTGTGAGTGTGTGACTATGCGTGGAGGGCTTTCCCTAATGCTGCACTGCACAAAAATGTTAATATTCAAAAAGGACACAGAGGCCAAATACTCATTTTGAATTGGGTCTTCTACAGTTTCAAGTCATGAAAATTCTCCCACGGGTATGTTAACAGAACGCTGAGTTTTCAATACTGTGCGACAAAGATATCATAGCAGGTAACGTCAATGGTGTTAATTGAGTTAATGGGGCTTGTGCTTCTCTTGGATTAGTTAGTGGTGTTTTTATCTTCCCTTGAGAGTTGAAGAACAATCCTCTCCTATGTATCCTTATTAAGTTGTCTTACACAGATTGTCAAGAGCTGATTACTTTTATTCAGTTACTCTTTCTTGTAAACTACTATTTGAGGTGAGATGGGCGCACAGGAGACATACCTATTTTGCCTTCAAGAGAGTCAAGACTGTTAGGGACTCTGGGGTTAGCTCTCTATTACCAACCACAGAACAGCTCACACTATGTATGCAGCGGAACCTGCGCCCGATCAAGGGACATTATAAATGTGGAAGATGTAAGTCACGCGATGTGACTTGATACTAGAAACAAATGAATTCTTAAAAAACAGTAGAAAGTTTATTCTTAACGAAGAGACAAACTGCAATAGTATGGATGTAACCTATATGTTAAAATGGCCATGCGGCCTGTCATATGTTTGCCAAACTAGACAGAAGTGAAAACAAAGGTTCTGTAGCACTGTAGTCACATACGGTGTAATACTGATGGAGCCCCATTCTTCAATATAATGAAGAGGTTACTCAGAGCCCATGTTTACCAATGATGATTAATTCCTTCCTTTCTAAAAACTGCAGTAATATACATAATTGTAATTTAGACTGTTCACTATAGAGCAGATCGCAGGCTTGCGAAACTTTGACATCAATGAATTGACACGTATTATCCCAGTCAATAGTAGAGTGCGGGACCACAGATCACATACCATAGCTAAACAGATACACAGAATGATAAGGAACGCTAGAGCGTATGGACGGGACCATCTTAGTAAGAAGATACAATGGGGCATATTACCAAGCCCCTATCGCCACCACAACGTCACTTTTTGTGACGTTGTGGTGGCGATAGGGTCAGCGCCCTATTACCAAGGCAGCGTTAAACCACATAACGTGGCTAAAAGCCAAGTTAAGTGGCTTAACGCTGCCTTAGTATAGTGCCCTTTCACGCTAAACTTAGCGTGAAAGGGCGTGCAGTGGGTGTTGCGGTGGGCGTTCCACCGCAACACCCATTCACTTCGACGCTGCCACCTATTATCAAGAGAGGCGATAATAGGTGGCAGCGCCGAACTTAAGACCAGGAAAATCCTGGTCTTAAGGTGGCGATGCGAGGAGACATGCTTCATTTCTCCTCGTTTTTGCTTTTTCTATGTGTGCTGCCTTGTGCAGCACACATGGAAAAAGCAAAATGCCAAGGTATGTTTATGTACAGGAAGGTGTCCCTTCCTGTACATAAACAAACCTTTTTTTAAAATACCATTTTGTAACTTACATGTGTGCTGCATGAAGCAGCACACCTGTAAGTTACAAAATGGCATTTTGGGTTTGTTTATGTACAGGAAGGGACACCTTCCTGTACATAAACAAACCTCGCTGCTCGCAGACACCCTTGCACTCTGGTGCAAGGGTGCCTGCGTTGGCGTTAAGTCGCGAGACGTAGCGCCATCGCAAGGGGAAACACCAGGCTGCACCATATCCTTGGTAATATGGTACAGCCTTACGTTTCCGAAGTGGCGACGAGAGGCGTTAAGCCAAGGAGGCTAACGCCTCTCACCGCCACTTCCTAGATAATATGCCCCAATGTATCTTCTCATGCAGCGTGCATGCTGACGTGCCCAACCACACTTTATTATAAATGTGCGATTCTAGAATGAGTGAGATGAGCATGAGAGGCATTACAATCCTGACAGCTGAGTAAGGACAGGACTAGCACTCGACTTTACTTTACCCAGGATCCATTTACTAAAGGGATTTCATTACAACACAAAGAACTATATATCAATTATTTCAATGTAATGATGATGTTACACAGAGCCACATGTTTATTAATGATGACTAATTTCTCCCTTTTTTACAACTGCAGTAATATACATAATTGTTACTCAAACTGCTCGATATAGTGCAGATCACATGATTAGTATTCTTGTGTGGGCGCGTGGATCATATCATATGCAGTAACTAAACAGACGCACAGGATACTAAAAAACACTAGAGAATGTGACTGCTGCCTTATAAGTAACAAGATAAAATGTATCTTCTCATGCTGATGTGCTCTACCACACTTCATTATCTATTTGCGATTTTAAAGCGTGCAAGTTGTGACTGAGAGGCATTACGAGCCTAGCCACTGAGTAAGTACAGACCTAGCTCAGTGGCGTAACAAAAGACCCCGGTGCCTGCGCAGTGCGGGGAGGTCCCCGAGCTCCAGGGGGCTCCATCAGCACAGTACCCTGGCCTGAGAGCAGCTGAGTGAGTCTAGAGGGAGGCTCCTACATGTACTTTGCAAAGGGGCCCCCTCGAGTTTCATTACGCCACTGGCCTAGCTTTCGACTTTACTGTATCCAGAATGCGTTTACTAAAGAGATTCCTGTAGCTAAAAAAATCATTCATGTCTTTGGCTCAACAGGATGCGACTTTGATAGCTGATAAAGGCAGAAAAAGTGCAAATCTTTGCAATGTGTAATATAAGGGCGAGTGTTAGTTAATGAAAGTAACGATAGTTGGCAACTCTCAAATATAACTTTATTTTAGGTGACTGAGCGGAGCCTATTTGAAGAATTAGGCAACCATAGGTAGCCTTGCTAGGATCACTCTACCTGAGATTAAAAAGGAGTGAGTCATGTCCCCCATGGTACATTATTTATTTTGGACCACATAGAGTGATGGTCTAAAGGTAATGACTGTAAGCTTCTTTGTCCTAGCCGAAGAATTGGGGCCTGTTTGAGAAGTGAGGCAATCATCGTAAGTTTGTTCTAAGAATGCCTTGCTACTAACACTCACAAGGATTAGGTGAATTGTAAACACACTTTTTATATATGCAAATGAGTCAGTATATTTAATAACTCACACCCAAGATTTGACACAACCATACTTTCACAACGCATTGTGTCTCCATAATACTGTCCTGAGGAAGACCAGAATGGATAATTACATATCATGTATGATATTTACAGGTCAAAAAGGAAGATAAAAACTTATTTCACTACATAATTGGGATAGAGCGAAATTGATAGCCATTGTTACTTGTCCAACTGGAATATATTTTTAGACTGTCTGGTCAAGTCAAAGTCAACTCCGATTGATTAGTTGGAAAGTTTATTGTACTAATGTCACACTCATACACATGTTGCATCATGACCTTTCCCTTACACTGAACATCTTGCTTGAAATAAATTGGTGTCATAGTGATGTTAACTATTGTAAAACAATATATTTTGCATACGCAAAAAACTCTTGAGACTTGTGTGATTTTGGACTCTGTAAGAGAACTTAATTAGGATATATTGGAGAGGATTGTTAATTCAGGGAAGATAAGATATACCACTAGTTAATCCGACAAAACCATATAACTGTTGGTGCAAAAATATAATGGTCAGAATATTAATTAAAAAAAATATTGTGAAGATTAGTACATACAGATACGAATAAAATTGCTTACGTAAAGCAGTACTACAGTAGCTCTAGTTACTTACTTCAAAATGTAATTCATAAACCTACGGGTGGAGATCTTCATCTCTCCTATCTTTTCTGTACAGAGAGCTCTACACATGTTTTTGGAGTAAATGTAGGAAGGATCAGGGAGAGTGGTGGGACAATGAGGAATAATTAGTATAAAAGGGGTAGGGTTAGGGATACATAAAGGAAGGGTTTAGGGAGGGGCATGCTAACACAAAACACACACCCACAAATGTGTAAAACCATTGTAATTTACAAATTACACTTCTAAATTTACCGCAGTCCTAATAATGACAAACAGCCTTAACCATACTCCAGCCTAGTAATTAAAGCACCACTCGTGGCCACACACTGGTACTGCAGCACAGCCTTCTAGAAAGCATTGGAGGCAGTGAATTAAACTAAAACCCCCTTTGGAACTTAATGTTAAATTTATTAAGGAATTCTACAGTTAATCTACACAGATATTTAAGATTTTTACTGGTAAATAATAAGCATAGCTATTATTTAATTTTACTTTTTTATACATTTAATAATATTTTTACAAATTAAATAAAAATTGTTAGGGACTGAAGGAAGTGACCCGATTCGGATCACCCTGGTCACACAAGACCACCTCTCAGCCTTCCATACCAAATGAAGAGTCAGTCAGACAGTAGAGAATACAAACCAATATCTGTTTATTCAGAGTACGCTCAGAGCCGAGCCCTGTCTGCCCAGTCTCTAAGGAGTGCTGCAGAGGGACTGAAATCAGCAAGCATAGTGATACATTATGTACATTTCAGAACCAATGAAGGCACGCCCACAATGGAATTTTCCAAGCAGATGCAACAGAACAGTGAACTACAAAAAATAAGTTTCAATTCTGCAGCTGGGCACACACTATCTAACAGTGAAGGTCATTCTGCCCGTGCCCGGCACTAGACAAGTTGGAGAGGGCCTACATTTAGAGGAAAGGTATGCGCTAATAAGAACAGTGCATTCATTAGTGTAGCAAAACTCGGCTCTGAAGAAACATAACTTAGAGAAGGCCGTTTCTCAGAAATGGCAAAGGATCAGTTTCGATTATAATTAAAAATGGCGGCCATACACAAAATGGTGCAGCGAATGCTAACTTATGCAAAACAATACCAAAGCATATTTTTCTATTCTAACAGACACTCCTTTTAGCATGAGCTAAAGATTTTGGATAATGGCAAAGAAAGACATATAATGCAATAAATCATGAATAATTGTCTTAGGAACACTACATATCTTAAGCTTCAGGGGGGGAAACAATGAGGAGGGAAGAAGTCTCAAAAATACCCTCATCTATTTGCATGAGGTCTTCTACCTCTTTCGGAAACATAATAGTTGCATTAGTATCATGAATTGATATTTTCTTAGGAGTGAGGAGGGTGGTGCAATAAGAGCAACAAAAGGGGAGACACTGGATCAGGAAACAAGAGATCAGAATCACAATGAAATAAATCACCTTTTCGAGGATCCAACCACAACCACCGAAAAGTGGCCAACTCCAGTTCCCACTTTCCATTCCTTTAACGTTTTCTAGAATGTCTAAAATGTGTTGGGTAATGTTCTTTTCCAGATTGGTGATCCTGACTATACACTGGTCTCCTACTACTGCGCACACACTACCGCTCTTAGCCAGAATGAAATCAACAGCATATCTAGTTTGCTCAGAATATATCCTCATACTTTCCAATTGGGTGGTGATGTCGCGCAAAGCCGCTACTGTAGAGTTAGACAATATCTGCAGCTTACATCCAAAATATTCTCTAGCTTTTTCACCCCTGGCCATAGCAGAACCTCCAAAGGTAATATTGGAGGAGAGAATACACCCAAAAGTGATACCATTACTATAATTATTGACTTCAAGGTCTGTCACCCCTTCGCAAAATTTATTTGTCAGTGTTCTTTTAACCCATCTAACTTTAGGCTTCACATGTTTGCAAGGCACGCCTAGAGGCAACACCATTCCAAGGGCCACATCATTTGTACCATTATGCATATTGGAATAAGTCCCATTAGATAAAAAGAAAAACCCTGGGTGTGCATAAATAGGCCTATCATAATCTACAGCAGCATACCTAGAATTCCATCCAACAGTACGAAGATCCTTTGGATCTACCATAGAGAACGGGCCCTTACCCAGAATTATCCCTGAGCAGTTAGCATATAGAATGAGGTCAGTAAAATTGACAATTGGGCAGCATGCAGGGTAATACCCAGCCTCTCGGGGAACTGTCAGTTCTTTGTAATGCCAACCCGCCAGTGTTACATTCTGTTTCTCTGTTAGAAATGGGATTTAAGGTTGGCTAGGGCATACGCTTAAGCCAGGCAGAAACCACCAATCTAGTCAGGGCAAGAGAGTTACACGCTGAAGATAACCCCTGCTCACCCCCTTGGTAGCTTGGCAGTCAGGCTTATCCCAGAGGCAATGTGTAAAGCGTTTGCACAACACACACACACAGGAGCGACACACTAGGCACACCACAAAAAAAACTCCACACAAGGTTATATAAAAATAGCCTTTGTATTACTCACAAATCACATTAGAGCATAATCACATACATGCACTGTGCCACCTGGCACTAGGTGTTACTTTACAGGGGATTATATACATTACAGGGCCAATCAGGCCACTGTCATCACCATTAGTACACACAAGTAGTGAAAATCACAACCAGTAGCTACCGGTAACATTGCATGTAGCATAAACACATTATGCATCACATCTTAGGCATACATCCTAAATTACCAGTGCACCACAGTAACACTCAGGAGGTGCACACATCACCTTAGGGCCTTACACCCCATCAGAACACCAGGTGATCTCCAGGCCAACTGGCCTTCCTCGGGGACCCATCTTGGGCATCCCCGTAATGCCCTCAGTCTCAAAGTCAGGGCTCTCCAAGTATGTGGCCTTGTGTCTAGCCACCAGGCTGCCGATGAAGCAGAGTACTGGCCCCAATGGGCCGGTACCCAAATGGGGGCGAGGGTGCACTCACCCATGTCTTCTCCTCGAAACAACAATGCCCCTCATGTTGCAGCTACCCATGATCTGGGGGTGCAGCTGGGGAACAAGCAGGCACCAACAGTGTGCCTTGTGAGCCCCCCTCACCGGGGCTCCTCTTCGCAGTGAGATCAAACAAGCAGGCACCAACAGTGTGCCCTCCCAGCCCCACTCACCGGGGCTTCTCTTGTTGCTGCGAGAACACCAGGAGGCTCCGGTCCTCTTCCCATGGGGTCCGGTGAGCCTTGGAGGCTCCGACGTCAATGGCAGGCACGCAGGGCTCTCCTCCTCAGCACTGGGAGCCCCGCCTACCGTCAGGCACCAACACGCCTGACTTCCTGCCTTCTCCTCTGCCGGCAACCAGCCACCAAGCAGGACGTCAGCGGGGAGCCTGTGATGCCCGTCTCCTCCTTTGGGCAACATGCAGGGCTCTCACCGGCACACGGGAGCCCCGCCCTCCTGCAGGCACAAGCTTGCCTAACTTCCGGCGACAGCCACGTCCGGCCTTTGGCACCTGCTCCCGCCCACAGTCAGGCTCGTCTTGCCTGACTTCCTGGTCATGTTGGCGGCCGCCTCTTCGTCGCAAAGGCTACAGGAGCCCCCTTCTCGGGCTCTGGGGAAATAACGACGAAACGCTCACGATGCGCTTGCCCTGTCAGCACGGGCAATTCTTCGTGCTCGGTGTCTCCCACGGCGAGACACCCCCAGAGCACAGCAACTTAGAGCGCATCAGGCCCAGGGAACTCAGCAAGACATACAGCACTCCGCCTGTCTCCCACTTCTCGATACCAGCAGGGAGCAGGCAGCGCTTTTCCTCCAAGGAAGGGCAAAGGCAGAGCTGGCACAGGCAGGCCAGCACACTAGGGCTCTTGGACAGAAAATGCAGACCCTTCAACTGCCATGCAGGGCAGCAGGTCAGTACCCCAGCGGTGGTTCCTCCTGGCAGTCCGGCAGCCTGCCGGTCCCAGGTAAGCACCAAGCAGTACACACTTTACATGGGGTCACAGTCCCAATAATTATACCATATGTCTTCTTTGTTCTGCCCTGGCACAGGGCTTGGGACCCAGTTCAAACCAGGTCTGGGGGGCACTTAACAAGTGCACAACATCTTCCTTTGTCAGTGTAGGCTCTGGCCCCAGACACACCACAGGGGGGGCGGAGCCAGCATTGTGTAAGGCAGGCACAGTCCTATTCAGGCCCAGGTGCTACTCCTCCCACTACTCCAAATGCAGATTGGCCTATTCAGCCTAGTGCTGACTCACCCTGCCCCTCTGGAGCCACTGCACCTCCCCAGCCCCTGTCACTCCAGAGCCAGATATGCAATACACATCAGGCAGGCACAAATACACATAGCACACAGAAATGCCCACTTCTAAAAGTGACATTTCTAAAATAGTGATAATAAATCTGCGTACACCATTAAGCAGCATTTATTACCACTATTCCAAACATACCAAACATGACCACTCTCCTCCTCTCAGGTCAGGAATTACCACTGAAGCACATATCAGGGAATCCCCAATGCATTCCTATGAGAGTGCAGCCTCACAGTAGTGAGAAATCAAAATGGCTGTTTGTCACTACCAGGACATGTCACACAGTTAAGGTACATGTCCTACCTTTTACCTACAGCGCACCCTGACCATAGGGCTAGCTAGGGCCTACCTTAAGGGTGACTGATATGTAGTAAAAGGGGAGTCACAGGTGTGGCAACCACTTTATGTGCCACGTCACAGTGGCAGTAAACTGCGCGCACAGGCCCTGCAATGGCAGAGGCCTGAGATAGGTTTGAAAGGCTACTTTGGTGGGTGGCGCAAGCAGCGCTGCAAGCCCATCAGTAGCATTTAATTTACTGACTATGGGTATATGAGATACCACTTTACAGGGGACTGATAGGTAAATTAAATACGCCAAACAGGTGTAGACCAATCTTACCACGTTTTACCATAGAGAGCACATGCACTTTACACTGGACAGCAGTGATAAAGTGCCCAGAGTCCTAAAACCACCAACACCAGGTCAGAAAAAATACCAGGAGGAAGGCAACAAGTTCAGGGATGACCCTGCAAAAAGGGCCAAGTCCAACATTCTCCATATAGAAATTATCACAATAAGTATTGTTGTTACATCCTGGATAACCTATACCTTGTGGTTTTTGATGATATAGACATGGGCCTGGATAACCAAACCCAAATACCCCTTGTACTTGTATGAAATCAGGGGACCGAGTATAAGTGTAATTAACAAGTGACAATGGATATGCAGTCCATAAGCTAGTAACAGACTCAGTAGGGTAGCAAGCAGTACCTACTCCAAAAAACCTTTTATGTGTGTCTTGAAACACATTACTCGGGGCTGTCCTTTTCGTGCGAATTTGAGAAACAACCTTATGTTTAATATATGACGGTGCATCTTGATCTCGTTCCAAAACCCAGAATCAATAGCAGCAAAATCACAAGAATAACACACAATATATTTTTCTTTGCAGACCAAAATATACGTGTATGAACAGGGGGAATCACTGGCTGCTCTTCGTCTGCAACCATCCTGCCAAAGGGATGCATAGTAAACGATAAAGCAAGGGGGAAGGGGCCAAAATACCAGCAAGATAATTATACAAGTTCCCCGTGTCCGTCTAAGACTCACTGGTACAGGCTCCTATTGTCCATCAAAATGTTGGCGCTCTTGAGCACCGGCGGTGGAGCTTGCTCTGTCCTAAGCTCGGGTTCCCACGTCGACCAGGATAATGTACCCCCAAAAGGGATACTTTCGATCTATCCTGTCCAATGTTCAAACAGTGCACTAATCTCACCTCACCCTAAACTAGCTCCGTTGGTACTATGGCAAAGTACACCCTAAGTTACACAGTCTATCCCTAACTATTCTGACTTTTTCTTTGGTGCACTGTTCCCCAGCCGAGGATGCAGATTATACCTAGTAACTCCAGGCACAGAAGGATCAGTGAAAAGGGCTCCTGGATAGCCCATATTTCCGGAGGTACTGCTGCATTCAGCACTTCATCATTTTCCTCATCCGCTTTGGTCCAGGTCTGCCTGGCGTCACTAAAGGGGACAAACTGAGGCACCGTCTCGCACTCAGAAACCCCTACTCCATACCCTCACCCACTGATCGTAGGGCAAGGGTAGAGGTATCCTCCGACAGTGAGTCGCATGCACCCAGTTCTTTCGACCATCGACCTTGACAGCTGTACGTGTAGCCAGTAGGACCTGCTTCGGCCCCTTCCCCGGCGGCTCCAAACTCTTCTTTCGCTGAAAATTGCGTACAAGCACAAAATCTCCAGGCTGAATATCATGTTCAGGCCCCTCTGGCGTAGCTGGCTGGGCTTCCCGGACCTGTTAGTGAATAGAACGCAAATTTTCAGTTAACTGGCAAAGGTAGTCGATCAACAATGGATACTCGATATCAGCCATCCACCGAGGACGTGGGACGCCCCAGACATTTGCCCGGTGTCCAAACACGACGGTGACAATCTTATCCTAGAATGTGCTGTTGTTCTTGTCGACAAAAGAGCTAATGGTAAAGCGTCTGGCCACTGTAGCCCTGTGGTCTCCTGAATCTTTGCCAATTTCAGTTTGAGAGTACGATTGTACTTCTCAACTAAACCTGCTGACTGTGGATGATTGGCAGCATGAAACTTCTGCTTGATACTCAAACCATCAAAAATTAATTACATTACTTTGACATTAAAATGACTTCCGTTATCACTCCAAATCAAACGGGGCAAGCAGAAACGAGGAAAGAGCTCCTTCAGGAGTACCTTTGCAGTCGTAACAGCTGTATTGTCTTTAGTGGGATAAGCCTCAACCCATTTACTGAATGCACATACTCTTAGCACTAATATGGGCTGGACCATGGGCCATTGTGACGACAGGAAGAACATATGCATCAGGCAACATCCATCTCTGCTTCCCTGATTTATCAATCCAACATCCCTCATCTTTAATTGTGCTGTGCTTTCTTGCCACAATGCTAATTCTTCAATTGTGGCTTCACTTTGAATTTCTTTCCCATTCTCAAGTGTATCCTCAAACATGGTAACTTCAGGCACCCACCTAGCGGGACCTGCTACAAACATTCTTTTCATTTTTGTCCGGGTGTTTCCTTAGCTGTCTGATCTGCAAACGCATTTCCCCTACCTACATTGTAGGAAGGTGGAATCTGACTATATGGTTGCCCCCACTTTTTTTATGGTGTTTTGCTGGTTTATGATTTAGTTGGACTGGGATCCTGCTATTCAGGGCCCCAGTCTATCTGATTTCTCTGTAAAAGGTTTCCATGTGCCTTAGGCACATCTCTGATTGGAATCTGGAGTGCCCTTATAAGTCCCTAGTATATGGTATACTATGTACCAAGGGCATAGGTACCTCAGAGGCCTACCAGGGGCTGCAGCATGTATTATGCCACCCCTGGAAGGCCATCCAAACTGACACCACAGGTCTGCTACTGCAGCCTGGGTAAGGTGGTGCATGCACCCCTTACTGTGATATAGGTTACCTATATCACTAAATACATACACACATATAAACCTATAAGTCACTCCTAAGGCAGGCCTTATCAATCCTGAAGGCAGAGTGCGTGGTTCCTATGTGAGAGGGTGCCCCTGCATGAGCAGGGCCCCTCTGCAGCGTTCGGAGACCCTTCTCTGATGCTGTTTGTAGTGCAGCCTGACCATATACTCTTAAGCGCATTATATCCTCGCGGTAAAATGCTAACTTTGGAATGGCTGCACCTAAACATGTCGTGTTTGGTGTCAAACATCTTGGAATACTACCCCCCGCCAATCCTGGCGGCGGGGGTAGCATTCCACCCTTCTAGAGGGAAAGACATGTTAACTCTGACTAGTCCGGTAACTTCTTTCCAAAGCCCTGGCATCACAAAATGGATGCTGCTGCCACAGACACGAGTCTGGCCTCCTGCTGCTGGACGAAACTCCGGCAGGGAGGCCTGGACAATAGGTTTCCTGTCCCAGGGAGGTGTGACCACCTCCCCAGACAGGATAATGTGTATTGGGGCTGGGCGGGAGCACTTTCGGTGCTTTGAAGTCCTGCACTGGGGGCACATTTGGTGTCCCTGTGCATACCCCAGTTCAAACCGGATCAGGGGCTTGCAGCC
Organism: Calotriton arnoldi; assembly: GCA_963921515.1. Lineage (NCBI taxonomy): Eukaryota > Metazoa > Chordata > Amphibia > Caudata > Salamandridae > Calotriton > Calotriton arnoldi. Next base: position 1,730,303 of record CAWUFW010003123.1, on the reverse strand, counting down.
CCTGCTTTGGCGCGAACTGGACAAAGGGAAAGGGTGTAGCCACCCCTCTGCCCTGACCCACCCATAGGTGGGGCCACAGAGTAGTCCAACCCCTATCTTTAGTATAAAGATAGGAACCCAGTCCTTAGGACTTTAGATTATCCCTGGACGAAACTCTGTAACTGAATCCTGGACCCTCGACGCTCTACTCACGATTAGAGGACAGAAGAATCTCCCTTGGGGTCAAGGAGTGACTCCCCTGCTTGGCAGGCACCAAAGAAGCATCTGTCCGGTTCGCATTTCTGAAGCTCCCGTCGGACGCCGAAGTCATCGCATCACCAGAGGTAGATTCTCAGACTTCCCCGAGGCTACCCTGAGTCCCCAGCAAAGCTGAGGCCCGTGGCTATCGTGGGTGACTTGAGACCGTGACCCCTGGACACCGAGCACATTTGCAAGTGCATCCTCTTCTGGGTCTCCCAAGAAGTCGTGCTTTGGCCTCCGAGTAGCCCTAGCCTCCAGCACCACCTGCACCGAAGATCACTGGCCCCCACTCCACGAGTGTCCTGTAAGCCAGATCCACGTGCGGCGTCATGAGGCTCCTTTGCGGTCGCTAGCCCGTTGGCTAGTAGCCCTTAACGAAGGCCAATCCTTTTCTTACTTGGTATCCTTGTTGCTCCAGGCCTGCCCTCACTTACCCTCGCTGGGTGAGTTCCACAGACCTTGCTGGTCTGCACCATTGACGATCTACATCTTCACCAAGACTTGCCGTTGCCAAGGCTTGTTGGGTCCAATCCGGTCGCCGACACCTCAGCACTCGACAGACATTATGTACCAGCCCGAATCCTGCTCCTGGTTGCCGACAACGCCTCCTGGACCTCGTGGCTGAAGAGTCAAGACAACCGTCAACGCACCTGAAGCACTCGACATCGGTGGGCATCTGTCCATCGCCTTCCTGGTCACTGGCTAGTGACCCAGACTCTGTCCCCTCTGCTTTCAGGTTCTTCAGAACTCCGATCCACCCTTGGATCCACCCGGACACTTTTCTCTTGGCCGCCAGCAGCACTTTGCAGCAGATCGCCATTCGAATCGACGACGAAACCTGACCCCGAAAGGCACCTATGCACCCGGCTTCCCTGGGTGAGGTAACACGAGTACTCCGGTGCTCCCGTGGGTAGAGACTCTTCAAAGTCCTAGATCTCAAAGGGTTTTGTCCTAGTCCTCTTTTAAGTGTCCCTTTCTCTAATTTCCCGATCCCGACTTTCTCCATAGAAGTCAACGGCGTATCGCGGTTGTGTATTTACACTGCACGCGTCTCCCGTGGGTCCCCTGTGTCACTACCTTGGGTGGTTCCTTGTGGTCCAAGCACTTCTAGAGGCTCTAGGCCTAGTGTCTAGTTCAGTCGTGGTTCGCATACCACTTTATTGGTATATGGTTTGGTACGCCCCTAGGGCCCAAACGTGTATTTGTGCTATTACTGTGATTTAATAACTTATAACTTATGTACTTGAACTCTAGCCTCATAAAGAGACTAGAGGGTGTGTTTAGCAATAAATACATATATTTTGAATATATACCTGGTGTGGTGCTCTTTCATTTGATCACTCAAGAGATTATAGACTGGTAAAACAAGCTGCTTTACATTCCTTCAAGACTTAGCCTGAAGGCTGCTCTCCATAGCTACCACTAGGATAGCTTTCAATAAGGTTGTCTTTAACCTATCTCCAATAAGGGGTTGTTTGGACTGGTGCAAGGTGCCCACTATAATTAGTGGACAGCATATGCCAGGCCAACTTCTCACATTGGTGTGCAGCGTGTGGGATTCCAGCTTGCTATTGTTTTACCAGATAATCTCAATTGAATTGATCAACTGAAAACCACTAAAGGTACCTAAGGTACATATAATTTAAGCTTAGAATACAGTAAGTTCTACTGAACTTAGAGTTGTGTGTTAAGGGATAGCACACCCTTTCTACAACTCAAGAGAGTTTAGTAGGCCACACTAGAGTAGGTAGTGCATACACCACACGACACTAGTAATGTCTTTAAGGGCAGGATCCAAAGAATCCTTGCAGGAAGCCATTGAGCTTCCACCCTCCAAGTATGATACACTCCCATTCTTGGAATTGAGAGCTTTATGCAACTTGAGAAAAATAAGGACAGGCCAAAGCCCCACCACCCAACACCTCAAGGAGTTGTTGGTGGCTTATGACCTTAGTAAGCCCTTGGGGACTGAAGGGGTAGGAGCTGAGGGTGGGGCAGAAGAGGAGGGTGGTGCCAGGGGTAGCAATACCCCCAGCCCCCCCTCTGAAACTGGCCAGGAGGGTGACAATGACCCTGACCTGGATAACCCAATCCCTCCTGTGGAAGATGAAGAGGATGATGCCCTCTTTGTCCCCCAGGAAGGATTATGAGTGTGCCCAGAAAGTCTAGATCTCCTTCTCAGGAGTCTAACCACTCTGGCACCTCAATAGGGAGCTCTGTCTCATCTCATAGGAGGGAATCCTCTCATGAGAGAAGAAAGAGGCTGATTCAATATGAGGAAGCTCAGCTTGAACTCAGAAGGAAGCAAGTAGCCTTAGACAGGGAGTCCCTAGATCTCTTTAGAGAGAAAAGAAAGTTGGGACTAGAGTCCCATGGTGGCAGCAATATCCCTAGAGATAGGGAAAGGTCTTATGACCATAGAAACCTAAACAAGATTGTCCCTCCCTACCAGAGTGGGGATGACATCCACAAATGGATAACTGCACTGGAGAGGGCCTGTAAAGTTCAGAAGGTCCCCCAGAGGCAGTGGACAGCAATCTTGTGGCTCTCCTTTGCAGACAAAGGTAGAGACAAGCTCCTCACTGTAAGAGAAGAGGATGCTGACAATTACACAGTCTTGAAGAGTGCTCTGATAGATGGGTTTGGCCTAACCACTGAACAGTATAGGTTGAAGTTCAGAGACACCCAAAAGCTCAGACTCAAGACTGGGTTGATTTTGTAGATTGTGCTACAAAGGCTCTGGAAGGTTGCATACATGGCAACAAAGTGCATGACTTTTTAGGATTGTACAATTTGATTATGAGGGAGCAGATCCTTAATAATTGTCAAAACCAGCTTTTGCACCAGTATCTGGTGGACTCTGATCTGACCTCTCCCCAAGAATTGGGAAAGAAGGCAGACAAATGGGTCAGAACCAGAGTAAAAACTAGAAATCAGGGTGGTGACCAGAAGAAAGATTCTACTAAGTCCCAAGAGAAAGGTGGGGATAAATCTAAGGATAAGTCCCTACAGGGCCCCAAAATTCCTCTTCTGAGGGTGGGTCCCAAACTCCTTCCTCTCCTGAAAAGAAACCATATTGCCATGTCTGTAAAAAGCCTGGGCACTGGAAATCTGATCCCAGTTGCCCCAGAATTGGCAACAAAGAAAATGTTCCCCCAGCAACTACTACCCCTCCTCCTGGTACTACCAGTAGTAATCCTCCAGTTGGGAGTAGTGCACCCAAACAGTTAGGTGCTTTTGCAACAGGAACAGAGGTGGGCCCTGGTTCAGACAGGGACCCCTCAACAGACTCCTCTGACTCTGATGGTGGTGTAGGATTTGCCACCTTTACCATGGGTCCCACAGCAATGGGCAGGTACAGACTGGAGCCAATGATTAATGGTCAGAAAGCTGTGGCATTTAGGGACACAGGGGCTAGTGTCACCATGGTGGCAGGGAAACTAGTCCCCCTCACCAGCTTTTACCTGAGTTTAAATACCAGGTGACCAACATTGATGGTGTCAGAACAGATCACCCCATGGCCATAGTCAATCTCAGCTGGGAGGGGGTCACAGGCCCAAAGAAAGTGGCAGTGTCCCCCACCTTACCTGTAGATTGCCTGATGGGCAATGATCTGGACATTTCAGCCTGGGCTGAAGTTGAACACCAAACCCACCTTAGGATGTTGGGCGTCCCTGTAAAGGTTAGTGGGGCTGTAATGGCCACAGCCCCAGCCCAAGAATTTGGAGAGATGGAGCCTGAAAGAATGGCCCACTCTCCCCCAAAAGAGAGCACAAGGGTTGAAGAAAAGTCTTCTTCCCTCCAGACAGTAGGTAAGGGTCAGCCTCCTCAGGGAACTGACCCTACCCCTAGTGAAGGAACTGCCCCAGAGGTAGTCAGGCCTGGCCTGGCCACACCCCTGATGGCAGAGGACCCTTCCAAGGTGGTACCCAGTCTGGAGCAGGTAACCTGCCCCTCTCTACCCTGCCTCAGCCAGCCCAGGGCTGCAGAGGTCAGGAGGTCAGTGGACCCCCAGGGCCCCCTGTCCAGAGGAACCCCCATCAGCAGATTAGGGGCACCCAGTCTAGTAGCCCTAGCCAGGTGAAAACTCCTCTACACACTGAGGGATCCCCCATGCCTTTATGTAGGGACCTCCCCCAGAAGGACTCTGGTAGGCAAGGGCAAACCTGGGACCTGAAGGTTCCGAACCTGCCATGTCCCTCCAGTAGTCCATCCAAAGGGACCCATCCCCCAGCTGTAGGCAGCCAAAGGTTGACCCTTAGAGCAAAGTGCAACTCAGTCCTGGAAAGACAGGCATACATGGTGACCAGTGATCTGAGGAAGCTGAGGCCAACATTCCTAGGGCCTCACTTCCCTACTCAGACACCTCACCAGCCTTGTACTTTACCTAAGCACACCACAGGTAGTGATTCCCCATGGTGGAGACCCTCTCATACCCTTAGGGTGAGGGATTGCTTAGTGGACCATAAGACAGGGGGCAACCATGCTAGTGCAGGTGCTTCCTTATAACACCACTTAGTCAATGAAGGCTCAACTGGCCAAGGTTAGCCTTATCTCCTTTCGTTTGGGGGGTTATGTAGGAAGGTGGAATCTGACTATATGGTTGCCCCCACTTTTTTATGGTGTTTTGCTGGTTTATGACTTAGTTGGACTGGGATCCTGCTATTCAGGGCCCCAGTCTATCTGCTTTCTCTGTAAAAGGTTTCCATGTGCCTTAGGCACATCTCTGATTGGAATCTGGAGTGCCCTTATAAGTCCCTAGTATATGGTATACTATGTACCAAGGGCATAGGTACCTCAGAGGCCTACCAGGGGCTGCAGCATGTATTATGCCACCCCTGGAAGGCCATCCAAACTGACACCACAGGTCTGCTACTGCAGCCTGGGTAAGGTGGTGCATGCACTCCTTACTGTGATATAGGTTACCTATATCACTAAATACATACACACATATAAACCTATAAGTCACTCCTAAGGCAGGCCTTATCAATCCTGAAGGCAGAGTGCGTGGTTCCTATGTGAGAGGGTGCCCCTGCATGAGCAGGGCCCCTCTGCAGCGTTCGGAGACCCTTCTCTGATGCTGTTTGTAGTGCAGCCTGACCATATACTCTTAAGCGCATTATATCCTCGCGGTAAAATGCTAACTTTGGAATGGCTGCACCTAAACATGTCGTGTTTGGTGTCAAACATCTTGGAATACTACCCCCCCGCCAATACTGGCGGTGGGGGTAGCATTCCACCCTTCTAGAGGGAAAGACATGTTAACTCTGACTAGTCCGGTAACTTCTTTACAAAGCCCTGGCATCACAAAATGGATGCTGCTGCCACAGACACGAGTCTGGCCTCCTGCTGCTGGACGAAACTCCGGCAGGGGAGGCCTGGACAGTAGGTTTCCTGTCCCAGGGAGGTGTGACCACCTCCCCAGACAGGATAATGTGTATTGGGGCTGGGCGGGAGCACTTTCGGGTGCTTTGAAGTCCTGCACTGGGGGCACATTTGGTGTCCCTGTGCATACCCCAGTTCAAACCGGATCAGGGCTTGCAGCCCCTGCTTTGGCGCAAACTGGACAAAGGGAAAGGGGTGTAGCCACCCCTCTGCCCTGACCCACCCATAGGTGGGGCCACAAAGTAGTCCAACCCCTATCTTTAGTATAAAGATAGGAACCCAGTCCTTAGGACTTTAGATTATCCCTGGACAAAACTCTGTAACTGAATCCTGGACCTTCGACGCTCTACTCACGATTAGAGGACAGAAGAATCTCCCTTGGGGTCAAGGAGTGACTCCCCTGCTTGGCAGGCACCAAAGAAGCATCTGTCCGGTTCGCATTTCTGAAGCTCACGTCGGACGCCGAAGTCATCGCATCACTAGAGGTGGATTCTCAGACTTCCCCGAGGCTATCCTGAGTCCCCAGCAAAGCTGAGGCCCGTGGCTATCGTGGGTGACTTGAGACCGTGACCCCTGGACACCGAGCACATTTGCAAGTGCATCCTCTTCTGGGTCTCCCAAGAAGTCGTGCTTTGGGCTCCGAGTAGCCCTAGCCTCCAGCACCACCTGCACCGAAGATCACTGGCCCCCACTCCACGAGTGTCCTGTAAGCCAGATCCACGTGCGGCGACACGAGGCTCCTTTGCGGTCGCTAGCCCGTTGGCTAGTAGCCCTTAACGAAGGCCAATCCTTTTCTTACTTGGCATCCTAGTTGTTCCAGGCCTGCCCTCACTTACCCTCACTGGGTGAATTCCACAGACCTTGCTGGTCTGCACCATCGACGATCTACATCTTCACCGAGACTTGCCGTTGCCAAGGCTTGTTGGGTCCAATCCGGTCGCTGACACCTCAGCACTCGACAGACGTCATGTACCAGCTGGAATCCTGCTCCTGGTCGCCGACAACGCCTCCTGGACCTCGTGGCTGAAGAGTCAAGACGACCGTCAATGCACCTGAAGCACTCGACATCGGTGGGCATCTGTCCATCGCCTTCCTGGTCACTGGCTAGTGACCCAGACTCTGTCCCCTCTGCTTTCAGGTTCTTCAGAACTCCGATCCACCCTTGGATCCACCCGGACACTTTTCTCTTGGCCGCCAGCAGCACTTTGCAGCAGATCGCCATTCGAATCGACGACGAAACCCGACCCCGAAAGGCACCTATGCACCCGGCTTCCCTGGGTGAGGTAACACGAGTACTCCGGTGCTCCCGTGGGTAGAGACTCTTCAAAGTCCTAGATCTCAAAGGGTTTTGTCCTAGTCCTCTTTTAAGTGTCCCTTTTCTCTAATTTCCCAATCCCGACTTTCTCCATAGAAGTCAACGGCGTATCGCGGTTGTGTATTTACACTGCACGCGTCTCCCGTGGGTCCCCTGTGTCACTACCTTTGGTGGTTCCTTGTGGTCCAAGCACTTCTAGAGGCTCTAGGCCTAGTGTCTAGTTCAGTCGTGGTTCGCATACCACTTTATTGGTATATGGTTTGGTACGCCCCTAGGGCCCAAACGTGTATTTGTGCTATTACTGTGATTTAATAACTTATAACTTATGTATTTCGAACTCTAGCCTCATAAAGAGACTAGAGGGGTGTGTTTAGCAATAAATACATATATTTTGAATATATACCTGGTGTGGTGCTCTTTCATTTGATCACTCAAGAGATTATAGACTGGTAAAACAAGCTGCTTTACATTCCTTCAAGACTTAGCCTGAAGGCTGCTCTCCATAGCTACCACTAGGATAGCTTTCAATAAGGTTGTCTTTAACCTATCTCCAATAAGGGGTTGTTTGGACTGGTGCAAGGTGCCCACTATAATTAGTGGACAGCATATGCCAGGCCAACTTCTCACATACATCATCAGTAACTTTCCGGTGGGCGCTACACTTTACAATGGCCAATTTCTTATGGAGTGTCAAAGCAGACAAAAGTCTTAATATAAGGTGCCCATGCTGAATCTTAGTTCCATGCGAAGTAAGGAACCCTCTCTCAGCCCAAAGTCGCCCAAAGTTATGTGCGACTCCAAAGGCATACCAGCTGTCAGTATGAATATTGACAACCAGTCCCTCACTCAATTCGCAAGCTCTTAACAAGGCAACAAGCTCCGCAGCTTGGGCCGACTGGTAAGGAACTCGTGAGGTCTCAACCACAGTACGCAGCGTAGTAATAGCATACGCAGCAGTTGTAGTGCCATCTGTTAATTTGAAACAAGAGCCATCGACATATAGTTCCCCTTGTGGGTCAGATAAGGGAACATCAGTCAAGTCTACCCGTCCTTCCGTCTCTTCTTCCATGCGGAAGATACAGTCATGTTTATCAATTTCATTACTCTCGGGGCGTGGCTTGGAAGCCGATGTGATCAGACGCAGGTTGCGGAGCTCCGTCCGCTGCTTACCCATATTGCCGCATATCCTGAGTCCAGGCCGCTGATACGGGCATCAATCTGCAGATCGGAGAGCCCTGGAAGCTGGAGGTGTGGGGAGGTGAGCTTCGCGCACCCCCGGATAACCAAACTCGCCGACGACGGGGCCGAGAACTGCAGAGCCGAAGGCGGCAAGATGGCGCCCGCGTCCTGAAGCGACCGTTACCACCACCACGAGCAGCTGGGAGAGAGGCGGATCCCGGCCAGGAGTAGCACGGCACCCTCCGGAGAAGCCCTGAGCACCCACAGTAAGAGGAGGGAACCCAGGAGGGCAGGGGACGGCATGTCGAGTCCGGATTCCCCAGGAAATAATGCTTCAGCCCTATGACAGGGGTCAGGCTGCGCCGAGGGAGAGGAAGCAAGTTTGCGCCCACGCTGTAGCATACACAGCGTAGCTGGGGCAGGCTGTCAATCGGACGTCGAGGCCTGGTGATTGGGAGCACCCCACTCTTTTGAGGAGCCCTAAACACATTGGGAGACCAGAGGGGCCCCGGGAGCATGAGGTATTAAACTGGGTGCCCTGATCCCTCAAGGAGTGGCCCCCACTTATTACATTTGAGGCCCAGCAGCGCGGTTGAGCAGATCGCAAGATGGCGCCTGCGCCAAAATGAAGCCAGAGCGGATGCTGCTGGCCACATGCATTGAAACAGGCCCCAGCAGAGACACGTCACAGGAGAATTCAAGGGGCCCTGCACATTGCTAGGGAGGAGTGCCTCTCTAACTGAAGCCCATTGCAACATATAGAGGAGAAGCTGTTTCCCAGAAGGGGGCCAGGGGACTCCCTGAATAGTGAGTAGCCATGCGCAGCTGTACAGCATCCTAGCTGTTCTACCTGGGGGATGGCAGCTGACGAAAGCGAATCCTAACAGCCGCTGCACCACCTATCCGAGGTACACTGGCCTTAAAACAAGAGGGCAGGACATCTGAGCTGACCCACTAGAACCAAGTGCTCAAAGCTGCAAGCAAAAGCTGTGGGATGAGACGCTTAGTGAAACTAGACTGAAGAAGAGTAAGGCTGCAATATAAACTGAACAGTGATCTCTTGGGGGACGGCCAGCACAGTGAGTGAAAGAGGCACAAGAAGTGCAGCACAACCTGCGAAGGAGAGCACCCAGAAAACTCGCCGATGTAGCGCAAGTCCCCACGAGGCTCATGTTGCGAGGTTCCTTGGAGCCTCTTCTGCGGCTGGAGACACCCAGGCAGCAGCATTCCTGAGCACACAATAAGGAGCAAGATATAACCACCTTCTACGATGACAGCTGTAGATACAAGCGAGAGGGCAGTCTCCTGATGTGATTACTGCGGTCACAACAGCAAAGAAGGCCTGGGGGTCTCTGAAGATGCGCCAAGATCGATAGACTGCTGCAAGTCAACGGCATAGTATCCGAGTCATCGGAGAGCCAGAAAAAGCGGAAGGGGTGAATATGGTGCGCTTCTTGGAAGACTGGATCCGAACAGAAGTAGCCCCAGAAGGAATGTCACCGTTCTATGCATTGGAAAGAGCCCATAGAGTTCCGGTAAGACCGCCGAGGCCCGGAGCCCCGACAATACGCCTCTTACATTTTAGAGACAGAGACTGTATCCTACAGCGAGCTCGTCAAAAACAGGGGTTGCAAATCGACAATAGTGCAGTAATGATCTTCCCGGACTTCACACGGGAAGTCCAGCGGAACAGAGCATCCTTCTTGGCTGTCAAAAAGAAACTTCGCCAATTACAATTGCCATACACAATATTGGTCCCTGCACGGCTCAGAGTGGCGGACCCTGCGGGACCTCGAGTCTTCGCTATGCCTCAAGAGGCCTGGGAGTGGCTGGACATGCGGAGGCCCCTGGACCATCGTACTTCCTCTTCGAACTCACTGCAACAGAGTCCTCGCAGCAGTAAAACAGGGTCCAGAGCCCCGTCTCCCAGAGAGCTCAGCCTAGAACGTCGTAAGCGCTACAGGCCTTGGCAAAACATAGCCAAAAAGACTCCAGCTCTACTTCTAGTAAAAGTGGAATGCACGCGGAAAGATCAGAAACTTCACCGGATCTCAGTGACAACGAAACCTCGGAGACGGATCTGCCAAAGATCACACCCCAGACGGCGGACGATTTTGTGTGATGAATATGATTTGGCATTCCAAACTGTGGTCTTCAGGGACATGATGCAAACTTGATCTGGAGGGAGGTCTAAAAGAACCGGCCGTCTGCACCACATAGCAAGGGCCGCAAATAACTGGTCCGGGGCGGAAAGACTTTTGCATTTATCGGGGAAGCGGCGTGGCGGGGGTCTGGGCCCAGAACTGTAAGTTGATCGCCCCTGTAACCGCTACTGGATGTTTGCGTACTTAGGCAGGGTTCGGATGGGAATTAGTTCTCCGGTACCTGTCCTAGGGAGGGGGAGTTGGGGGTTTTACTTGGTTTGGGGAATGTTAAGGGGGGCCAGGCCTGTCACAATGGGGGTTTTTAATGAACACAAGACTTACCTAAGGCAATGGGATCCCCACTAGATTTAAAATGTATTTCGTGGAATGTAAGGGGGATGCACTCAATGGTACGGCATCATAAAATACACGCATACTTGGTCCGTAGAGGTATTCAGTTTGCATTACTTCAGGAGACCCACATAATAGCGAAAGGAGGAGCGGCGTTACAGTGTTTCTGGAGAGGTCCAGCATTTTATGCCCTTACTCAGCATTTGCACGAGGAGTCCTGATCTGGGTGAGGGCAGTTGTACCCTTTCAGTGCACGAAACAGATTATTGATCCAGACGGCAGATATGTGGTCATTTCTGGGAAACTAGACAGCAGGGATCTCATATTGGGCAGCATATACGTGCCTAATTCGGACCAACCAACCTTCTTTTCACACCTCTCGGGGAAACTGGCCTCCATACTCACAGGTTCAGTTTTATTGGGAGGCAACTTTAATTGTACATCAGATGTTACTCTTGACCGTTCCCACCCTCCGCTCCCTGACGCACTCACACACAAACTAGCAGAGGCACGGTGCAACTGGCAACAAAGGTGGGGATTGATAGATTTGTGGAGAGCTCAGCACCCTGGGACCCGGGATTACTCCTTTTTCTCAGCCATGCACGAACTGCATGTGTGGCTAGATGCCATACTGTGCTCCCCTGATGTACATGAGGGGGTTCGCAGCAGTGAATACCTCACTCGGACGATATTTGACCACAATCCTGAGTTGATAAGCTTGCAATGGTCCCGCGCGCGACCCAAAATCCCCACCTGGCGCTTGAGACCAGAGGCCCTAGAGGACCAGGTGTTTCATGAAGCGATAGACACAGCTATTGTTAATTATTTCCAAGAAAACGCTAACACTGCAGCGAACTCATTAGTAGAGTGGGATGCGTTTAAAACAGTCATTAGGGGGCGCTGTATATCAGAGATGATGGGAACACGGAAGGTGCTACTTCAGGACATACAGAGGCATGACCAGCGCCTAAGAGAACTACAAAAGGAAAGGCCTGAGAAAGTAGACAAGCAGAGGGAACTCTTGGAGGCTAGAGAGGCAGTGGCAGTGCAAGTAGAACGCCTTCATTGTTTTGATTACAAAAAATACATAACTTGTGCTCACTCAGAGAGGGATAAGTCGGGAGCTCTACTGGCTTGGTTGGCTAATCCAGCCAGGAGAGGCACGGTAATCTTAGAACTTAGGGGACAGAATGGAGTAGTGAGGTATGACCAACAAGGTATTAATGACTTGTTTATAGAATACTACATAGACCTATACAAGAGTAAGTTGATCCCAGTGGAGGAGGATCTGAATGAGTTCATACGAGACGTGGAACTACCAGTTCTGGATGAGGAAGTCGCAGATACCCTGGGGCGGGAAGTGGAGATTGGGGAAGTAAGAAGGGCTATTAAAAATATGGCACGAATTGAAACACCAGGAACGGATGGCCTACCAATTGAATTCTACCTAGCATACATGGATTTGTTGGCCCCCAGGCTGGTAAAGCTATATAATGATGTAAGACAAGTGGGACATCTGCCTGTTTCCACTAGGGAGGCAATCATCATACCGTTGCTCAAACCGGGAAAGCCACCATGGGAAAAAAAGGCATATGGCCGCTCTCTATGCTTAACTTAGACTACAAAATACTGAGTAGGATACTGGCCACTCGCTTACTCCCCCACATGACAACTCTAATACACAAAGACCAATCTGGATTCATTCCCACCAGAAACACAGTGCTTAACATTCGGCGCCTTCTACGAGTGCTGGAGGCTGACTCCTATAGGAAAGATATGGCGACGATCTTCGCAGTCGATATAGAAAAAGCATTCAATAGCCTAGAATGGCCTTACTTGTTCCATGTGATGCAGAAATTTGGGTTGGGAGACAAATTTGTGGACTGGACAGCTCTCCTGTATGCCGACTCTACTGCTAGGGTTAAAACTGGTGGGCTAATATCTGATGCCTGCAGCATTGGACGGGGAACATGACAGGGGTGCCCCCTTTCCCCCCTACTGTTCGCCCTGGCAATGGAGCCACTGGCAGTGAAAGCTAGATCAGGGCAATCCTATCAGGGACTTAACGTTCATGGGCAGATCCACCACATTGCGCTCTATGCTGACGACCTGTTGCTGTTTCTGGCTGATTCGGGGGAGGCGCTTCAAGGCGCGAAAGAATTGCTATAGGGCCTAAGCAGGGTAGCAGGGCTAAAGGTGAACTGGGTAAAGTCTTGCCTGTTCCCTGCAAAAGAGGGCAGGATAGGCCCACAGGAAACAGAGGGGGTGAGATGGGAAGATAGGTGCCTGTCATACCTGGGTACTCAAATATACCACACTCAGGAAGACATACTAGAGGGTAATATAGGGAAAGCCATCAGAGGAGAAAAAAGCAATTTCGACTTCTGGGGCTCTTTGCCACTATCTGTAGCCGGCTGAGTAGCTCTGCTTAAAATGGTGACCTTACCGAGGTTATTATATTACTTCGGGACCTTGCCGGTCTAGATATCGACAAAGTACTTTGCCCAACTCAGGTCAATGATCACGGGTTTTCTGTGGGGCAACAATGGCAGGCAAAGGGTGGCGCTTACTGTTCTCATGCGACCAAGAGCTTAGGGAGGATTGGTGGTGCCTGATTTTGAGGCCTACTATCTAGCGGCACAATTCCAGTGGCTCACGCAATGGGTGGCGAATTGTCTCGGGGGAGGAAGAGCGGAGAGAAGGCTTTGTGACCTTAAGACTGTTATCCCAAATTATATTGCGGCTTCCTGTTCGAACCCTGAGCCTCACCACGGAGCTCAACACAGCACGACGGTGCTGGAATAGGAACCTGCGACGGGCCAAAATTAGACGCCCTTATGCCCCGGAAATCCCGTTACTTATGTGTGCAGCCTTGCCAAACGGGGGTAACTGGCAGAGATTGACGCCTTGGGCGGAACAAGGGTTGGCTAACATAGGAGACTTATATGAGGAGGGGGCATGATCCCGTTCAATGATCTGCAGGACCAATACGACCTATCCAGGGGGAATTTCTTGTTGTACTCTGCCCTCACTGCGGCCATACGAAAACACTGGGGAGGGGGACTCACTGAACCAAAAACGTTGCTGTGCTGCCAATATGTGGTTTTGGCGGCAGGTACATTCAAGGCGGTTACGTGCTTGTACAGGCGCATAATGCGGGAAACATTACTGCCCTTATTGGAGATGCGTCTCAAGTGGGAGGCAGACCTTGAAGAGGCTATCCCAGAGAAAACCTGGGGGGAACAAGTGGAGAGAGCTTGGAAGAGCACCAGAAATGCCAGATTCCAGTTGGTACATTTTTATATCTTACATAGAGCATACCTCACCCTGGAAAAGATTAATAAGTACTTCCGACCCAAGCAGCAACTTGCACGTGATGCAATAGAGAAGGAGCAAATTTCAGGCACATGGTATGGGACTACCCGCACCTGAGTAATTTTTGAGGGGAGGTAACAACGTTGTTGACCGACATCACTGACAGGGAAGTAGAACCGACTCAAAAATCCTGCATATTACACTGGTTCCCTCATACATCCAAAAATAAAATCACGAGTAAATTCTTAGATATGGGCCTCCTACTGGCCAAAAGAGACATCACCATACATTGGAAAGCGAGGCAGGGTCCAAGTTTAGCCAGATGGAAATAAGAACTCATTAAGTGGGCGGAATGTGAAGGAGTGATCAGGATGCAAATAGCAAAAAGAACGGGGAGCAAGAGGGCGCTGGATGCAGCAAGGGCTTGGGAAACGTTAGTTGTATCACTTAAGATCCCAGAGGACATTGAGGAGGAGGAATCAATAGGTGAACCCCAGGCAGGAGTAGACTAAGCTACATACATCTGAGCGAATCTTTGACCCGTGGGATTAACTAACGGACACAGCACACTGCCGCCCTATCTGACCGAGATTCCCTAAAATGCTGCCCCAGTCAAATATGAAACCCAACCTGGAGTGGTGGGTTACCACAAACTAACGATTTGAGTACAAGTGACACGCCTGGGGGGAGGGGAGGGAGAGGGTAAGTTGCGGGACGAGAGTTTAAGGTCGGGCCTGAAGTCATGTCTAGCAGTCCCAGAGTTGAACACAATACAACCTATGTACACTGGGTTGCGGGGGAAAAGCGGGGAAGCTGAGATCACTGCAATTACCGGAAATCTTTATGTTTTTCTACTGACCTATCTGTATACCCCGCTGATCAATTGTAATCCTGATCAATGATAAATCTGTTGCACAACTGATACCTGGAACCTTTGTAAAACCCAATAAAGTTTGTTTAAAAAAAAAATCAATCTCATTACTCTCAGAAGGGAGGGGCAGTAACGTGGCTGGATTCAGAGTAGCACATCTTTTAATCGTGATGTGTTTGGCAAACAATGTTAATTCATAGCCAGTCAGACGTGCACTGGTGAGGTGCTGTGTCTTAGTCTTATTCAAAAGTATATCCACAGCATGGGGTACCATAACTGTGAGATCAGTATCAAGTACGCGTCCAGCCGATATTCTGATCGAAGCGGCCACAGACGCCACCGCTCTTAGACAACTCAGGAGAGCTTTTGCGACAGGGTCAAGAACAGCAGATAAATAAGCACACAGCCGTTGTTTATCTCCAAATTTTTGTGTTAAAACAGAAAGTGCACAACCAGCCATCTCATGGACGAACAACACAAACGGTTTGTTATAGTCAGGAGTGCCAAGTACTGGAGCGGAACAAAGGACAGTTTTCAATTGCTCAAAAGACTGCTGACATTCAGGCGTCCAAGGCAGGGGCTCATGCACGTCTTTAGTGGTTAGGGCAAGGGTAAGGAGTAGCCAGGTATCCAATGCAGACAGTAGGAAGTGATATCTATGTAAGCACGCGCATCTTTCTGAGTCTGTGGGATGGGCATTTTAACAATGGTACTGATGCGCTCCGGGGTCAATCTCCTAACCCTCCTTCGACAGTAGGTGACCTAAATAGGTGACCTCCTGTCGACAATAGTGAAATTTAGAAAGAGAAACTTTATGTCCATGTTGGGCCAAATGCAATAACAATTTAACAGTACTATCTCTACAACCCTGTTCAGTATCAGATGCAATAAGGAGGTCGTCAACATACTGCACCAATACATTACCCGAGGGAAGCGAAAGGGAATCTAATTGAGACTTTAAAGCCTGACTGTAAATACTCGGACTCTCAGTATAGCCCTGAGGAGCTCGACAGAACCTAAAGCTTTTGGCAGCTAGTGTAAACCCAAACAAGTACCTGCTATCTGGATGAATAGGAATACTAAAAAATGCATTTTTCAAGTTGATGACAGAAAAGAAGTTAGCAGTGGAAGGAATGATTGTCAAAAGAGTAGTAATGTCAGGGACCACTGGAAACTGGGGAAACTACTATTTTATTAACTTCGCGCAAATCAATCACAAAACGATAGACATCTCCTTGATTATCAGAAGAACCCGAAGGCATTCATTTAAGAATGGGAAGAATAGGACTATTACAAATATTGGGTGTCGTCTCCTCAGCCACTCCCTTTTTGATCAAATCCTGAATAATTTGCAATAAGGCTTGTTCTCCTGCCTGTGGTATTTTATACTGAGGGATACGAGGCAAAATAGCACCATCTTTAACCTGTATCGAAACTGGTGGTATCTGCAGCAGTCCAACATCGGTATCACCTGTCGCCCACAAAGTCGATGGCACCTCTGCAAATTCAACAGGAAGAGCCGAATCTTTGGACAAACACTGTTTAGCACATACTACATCTAGGCCCATCGTCATATAGACACCTGCCGGGGAGCAATAAATGGTAGCATGCAATTTCTTCAACAAATCCAAATCCATCAAATTTTCACCACAATTAGATGTCAGCAAGAATGGTGAATCCACAGTGAAAGGACCAATAGTCAACGCAAGAGGTTTTGAAATGGGGCTTACAACCGGTACTCCAGAAAAACCTACTGACACATTATTATGGCCAGACAGAGCCGCCCCAGGGACCATATTTCGAGAAACAGAACTTTTTGTCTCATCTGTGTTTACCAAAAATTCCTTAGTTGAACCTTGCAATTCTGCTAGTACATAAGGACCACGCTGGTCTAAAGGTATTGGAACTGGCCCCCCACTGTGTCTCTGGCTGTCCCTGTCACTTCCTCCATGTCACAATCATCATGATAATATTGTCCATCCAGAGGGTCATCAAAGTAATTATTATCAGAACGACCCTGTGAGGCTGCAGTATTCTGTGCCTTATCAGTCCCACCAGCTCCATGACCTCGTCCACGAAAACCACGCTCTCTAGGGACTGCCACCTTCTGCAAAAGCACGGGACACTCGCTACGCCAGTGTCCTTCCTCTTTACAGTACGCACACTGATTCAGACCCAACGGCATAGTAGTTGGCAGCCTACTAGTGCATGGAAGCTGTCGGGCAAGACCACCATGTCCTCTCCCATTCCCTCTAAAAGCCTTCTGTAACAACACCTTCGTCTTTAAATCCTTATGCTTCTTCTCCGACCTCATCTTTTCCTCATTATCATTATCCCTATGCTCATAATACTGTGCCATATTCAAAATGACAGAAGGGGAAGAGGTGGACCAGGTACTTTCAGAAGCCTGCAACCGAGTGGCAATTTCAGGAAGCAAATTAGAGACAAATCTATTGACAAACAACCGAACACCTCCCTCAACAGACAAATCCTGCCCACTGTAATCCAAAAACGTATCATCGAATCGGGTGAAAAATCAGACACACTCTCATTTTTCTTCTGGTGACAAGCTGACAATTTATCCCAATCTACTTTTCTCAGTGGAATAAGAGAATGCATATATGTAATAATACAACAGGGCAAAGCAAGTATCTCAGCTAGGGGTTTATCACCTGGCTTTCTCTCATGGTCCTATGCCTTAATTTGATCCCAAATACCACCCAACTGCGGAACATGATCTTGAGTATGGACTTGCCTCCAAATATCAACCGGAACAAGAAGACCAAAGAACATTTCAATATCAACAAGAGTTGTTACTGTTGAGTAAGCAGCTTCAATCAGTTCTTTATAATAAGCAGTAGGATTTTTTCTAGGATCGGGTAAATGAGTTTTAAGAGACAAAACCTCACTTCTTTTCCACGGAGTATAAACACATTGTTCTTGAAACTTGGCTGCCACTGCCGCTCGAGTAACATTACCTCACCCATCCTTTAACTCTGGTATCTCTGGGTGATATATAGGATGTACCTCTCTCATCGGAAACTGGGATACCGTGGTAGGACTCTTGTCATGCAACCTACTCCTATAAGCAACCAATGTGGTAATATTCCTAAACACTTGATCGGGGTCCAAACCACTAACATACACACGGTCACTAATACCAAATAATATTTGTGGCACATCATCCCCAAAACATTGCTGCCAAAGACCAAATAATGTAGAGGACATATGTTTAAGGGCATGCTGCTGTACAAAAGGCTCATAATCTTTCATCACACTCCAAACATCCTCCACACTATAAATGGGATTACGGCCCCACTGTGCGGCCTGGTTAGCTACAACCTTCTTCTCTTCATCTCCCACCGCAGACGGCACAAAAGGGCCCATACGCTCATGTAATTTCGATAAGTCTTGATCCTAAAACCCACAAACTGGTGTCTCCGCACTTACAAATATCGGGGGATGAAGGACCGCTGAGGGAGAAACAGCTGGCGAAAGAGACGCTGAGACAATAGGTGTGACAGGAGCACTAACAGCCACAGGGGCCACAGACGGCAAAGAAACAGAAGAAAGGGGAGGGGGAGGAGCCGAAGCCACAGCCATTGACATAACAGCAGTAGACACAGGAACAGTGGACGCAACTGTAATGGGCACCGGAACAGTGGGATATATTCTTTGTGGGGCGTATGGGGGCGGGGGTCGAGCATCCAACAATTCTTCCACAAAATTGTCATCTTCTTCCCAAGCCACATATGATTTATCAATTTGTAATTGAAACCTTCTATCTTCACACTCAACACCCTTTTCCTGTTTTTCCCTGTCATATGCTACAGCCCTCTGAGTCAGTGTCTGCATTTTCCATTTCCGGGCCTCTTTTTCTGCCTTTAATCGCCTCTGTTTTCTTGCAGGTTCTCAGGGAATCAAACATAGACTGCCTACTACGTCTCTTAAACAACTGTTCTTGTAAATACTCAATCTTTTGTTCATCAAAAGTGCCCGTTAACGGCCACTGCAACTTGGCGTTGTCCCTCGTATATTTGTGCCATAATGTACTAAACATAATAGGGCCAAGACCATGCTTCACATACATATCAAAATTTGCAGTGCCTTCTGGAGGCGCCGGCTGAGCTTCTTCCAATCAAGCATCAACAGAACAACAGCGACAGCACAAGGAAAACAACTTACTGACACCAGGCATTTTCAAAAGAACACACATTCACTATGTTATGCCTGGCAAAGCAAATGCAGATGCTTTTGTCCAAAAAACGGTCCTTAGACCATACCAAATACAAACCAAAATGGTACCATATCCACAAAGAACCAAAACAAACTCACCTGATATTTGCAGGTCAAACGAATTGATTCTCCAAGCGGTCAGATCCAAGAGTTTCGCCATTTTAGGACTCCAGTCAGTATGACCACTGGGCGAGGCACCATCCGACAGGACAGAAGGGGCAGCTGCGAGTACTAACCCTGGGCGGAGTTCGCGTAGTTGCGCTACGCAAAACTCTGCAAAGTGGAAAAAAACTCCGCCGCGCTACGCGGAGCTCCGCGGAGTGCGATAGAAAAACACTGTTCGCAGTGATTTTCAGTGACGAATGCTTGTCCGCACTGTGCAATCATCGCGAATGGCACCATGCACAGCGCAAGCAGGCGCTGCTTTCCTTTCTGACGCTCGAGTAGATTTTTACTCGAGCGGCAGCTTTCTCAATGTAAACGGGCAGTTTCTCAATGCGAGCGGTCGCGAGCATACGCGATCACTCGCAATGAGAAACCTGACCCCCCCGCGTTGAGAAATTTCGCCGGGAGGTTTATTTTCCACGCTCGCGCTCACCAACTTGATGTTGCGATCGCGAACTAGGAAAAATCTCACCGGGTGGTGGATTTTCCTCGCTCGCGCTCGCCAACTTGACGTTGAAGAACGCGATCGAGGTAAAAAACACTGCTACGGTACGCGGGGCGGAGTTTTTCGGAGCTCCGCGCTACGCGGAGTTCCAATAACTCTGCAAACTCCGCGAGCGGAGCAGAGTTCACTGCCCAGGCCTAGCGAGTACCAGAAACTCTTCGTGCAGGGATCCCTGATCCGTACGTCCGACCCAACGATGGCCTCGACCTCCCCCGTCCATGGAAAGGGAAGGGTCACTCACCCAAAGGAGTCCCTGTTTGGGCGCCAACTGAAGGAAGTGACCCGATTCAGGTCGCCCGGGTCACACAAGACCATCTCTCAGCCTTCCATACCAAATGAAGAGTCAGACAGTAGAGAATACAAACCAATATCTGTTAATTCAGAGTACGCTGAGAGCGGAGCCCTGTGTGCCCAGTCTCTAAGGAGTGCTGCAGAGGGACTGACATCAGCAAGCATAGCGATACAATATGTACATTTCAGAACCAATGAAGTCACACCCACAATGGAATTTTCCAAGCAGATACAACAGAACAGTGAAATACAAAAAACAAGTTTCGATTCTGCAGCTGGGCACACACTATCTAACAGTGAAGGTTATTCTGCCCGTGCCCGGCACTAGACAAGTGGGAGAGGGCCTACATCTAGAGGAAAGGTATGCACTAATAAGAACAGTGCATTCATTAGTGTAGCAAAACTCAGCTCTGAAGAAATATAACTTAGAGAAGGTCGTTTCTCGGAAATGGCAAAGGATCAGTTTCGATTATAATTCAGAATGGCGGCCATACACAAAATGGTGCCGCAAATGCTAACTTAGGCAGAACAATACCAAAGCATATTTTTCTATTCTAACAGGAGGGTGGGTGGTTTTATTTTTATATGTGCATGTTGTGTGTCTTTGTATAGATATAGATACAGACATTTATAGACATAGAAATATATAAAATTAAATACATATAATGCAAATGTGATTTATTTTAATGAATAAATGTATTTATTTAAATTAATAGGTTAAACATTTCCCTGCATTTTTCTACAAGGAGAGCTACATACCGGTGGTGGAGATCTCCTCAAACAGCCAGTTAGTTAGTAGTATTAACTTTACGGTAGTAAGATGGTTGTAAGAGGCAGCACCCATCATAAGTATATCTAAATCTAGGTGTAAATCTCCACCTGGAAACGGTGAACAGCAAAAAAAAATTAGGTTACACCTAGGTGTCGGAATAGATCTACATGTGAGTAGATCTACACATGGTAGTTTACCTTTGTGAATATATAGTTCTTCAGGGTATGAAACATGAGCTAAAGAATAGTATATTCAAACTTACATATACGCTCTCCTTTGCAATATTTTAGTAGTCAATAGTCTCACTTTGACATTTTGTAGCACAGCATTTTTGTTCTTCATATTCTGATAATTAACTGTTCAGAACAGTTGGTATATGGGAGCATTCATCCACACAAATAAAGGAATACCATGCAGAATTTGACCCATAAAAACTGAGTCTGTATGGTTATTCCATCTTCCAGAGTGATTAACTTGTAAATGCACAGTATTAGTGTAGGGCAACCACACATTACCATTATTTACCCTAATGACATTTTGACCCAGATAATTAGGTTGCACCAAGATAATTTTGCCAAATGTCCACTGGGGCGTGAATGGTAACTTTACATATTTGGGAATAACACTCGATTGTAGATTATCATGGAATCTCCAAATAAATCGAGCAATAATGGTCTACGCACACTGCTCAAGGCCTATTTCTAATAACATAACAAGTCCACAACTAAGATGATCTCACCGGCCCTAGAGATCTACAAACATAAGGCCCAAGCAGCTGCCCTATTTTGGGGCTGAGCTGTGGGAGACAGGCAATATAAAACAGCTTGCTCTTGATGAGAAAACCTTTATGAGAGGCTTATTAGGCTTGCCTTTGTCAACACCATAAATATCTTTGTACCATGATCTAAACATCAAGCAGATAGAGCACATTGCAGTTCTGAGACCAAAACTCTACTGGATCAGAGTATGGACTACACAGGAACGTGTACATTACAGGAAAAGCCTAAAAGAAATGCTGGATTTAAATAGAACTTTAACCTTTCCTTGGTTCTGGGCATGTTGATACTTGGCTTATCAAACTTGCCCTAGACTCTTGCTGGAGTGAGCCACATGCACTAACACCAAGCTCCAAGAAACACATGAAAAAAGTATATTGGGACCATGTATTGATCCCTGCACTCTAATCCAAGCTTAGGTAGTCTGACCTTGCAATTTCTTGTCTTAAAATCGAGCCCCAGCTTTCAGGAGTTCCTAGATAATGTCCAACCATATCTAGCTAAAATACTGTACCTGAAGTTCCGCTATGAAACTCTCCAAGTCAAAGCCTTCACTGTAAAGTGTAAGCCACATAATAAAAACTGATGAAGAGTCTGTTTGCACTTTATGCACCGAAGGTGGCATCGAAAATATTGCACATATCTTGTTCTTTTTCACAGCCTATGATCAGAACAGGAAGAAATGGAGCCACCCGTTCTGCAATAAAATGGGGCTCAGGAGGCCGTAAGAGTCTTGAAATATAACACTTCACCTTATATAATTTTTAGTCTGAGTAGATATCTAGTTGCAGTTGGATTTGCACGTGATAAGATGGGTCATAAATTGTTATGAATGATGATTTTACTACAAGATGGGACTAAGATCCTAATGTTTCATGATACTATTATTTAATTAATTTTGTTAGAATTATGCATTGTATAAATACTGCTGGGTTTCTCAAATGATCAAATATGTATGAATTTAATTGATTTTGTCAAATGAAACATCGGATTGTATGTATGTTTTTAATGGGTTTAAATGATCAAATATGTAAGAATTGCATTGATTTTGCCAAAAGAAACATTGGATTGTATGTATGCTTTTAATGGATTTTAACCGAAATAAAAGGTAATAATAATAATAATAATATTCCCCAGGAGTTTTGCTCCAAATGCATGAGGATGTGAAGACTTGCGCTGATCTCTACAGATGTCATTTTGCATTTTTATACCTGGCGACATGCCAATTGATGTAATGCCCTCTTATGTTTTATGCCTTTGCATTATACGCTGTTACCGTGCTTGTTTAACATCACCATGTCAGATGTGTGTTTCATAGATGCATACAATTACTCATATGTTCCTATTTTGTATATTTTTAGCTGTCTCCTCAAAATCATAAATAAAAATTAAAAAAATAATAATAATAATAATAATTATATACTTATGTCATTTGCACCAGGTCAATACCAAGCAACTCCTCATAATCAGGGCCTGTGTGTGGGCGGCCATCCTGCTGTCTCCAGCTTCACTATAAGTACTACACACCATAGCTGACTGTAGTGCTGGTGTTCAATACAGTGGTGGCGGCTGAAGATGGACTTCTTTGCCAGTGTTCCCAAAGCAGACTCATTGGTAAAGAGACAAAATTCATGCCATTATTATCATGACTGCCACTCTAAATTATTCTCATGCGAGGTGACCCCAAATGTTATTACAAATTGAACTCACCTTTGTCTGTAAATGATGTAGCTCAGATTTCATCTGGATTCAGGCATTGCTTTATTTTTGTGTTTCAGACAGACTGCATTTTAAAATGGCACTTTTGGTGCATGCAAAGTGAAAAACATAAAATGAGGCCTAGTCAAATGCTTTTTAAAAGTGGCACTTTTGGTGCATGCAAAGTGAAAAACATGAAATGAGGCCTAGTCAAATGCTTTTTAAAAGTGGCACTTTTGGTGCATGCAAAGTGAAAAACATGAAATGAGGCCTGGTCAAAATGCTTTCAGTCTGAAATGCTTGTACTGAATTAACATGTGTTTTTGCAGTGTAAAAAACTCATGATTTCAGTTTCCTTTAATCGGCTCACTGTGGCCTCTTTAGCTTTGCCCAGCTCCTTTTTCTTGTAATCTACACTCCCTGTTCCTCTCTCAAGAGACTTTGGCTTTGTTGCATATTTAGACAATGCATATTCAGTTCATAACACATCTTCTTATAATGTGTATTAATTAATCAACCATTCACCAACACTACACATGGGGCAAACGCATTTTGCATGAAAAGCTATCTAAAACATTAGAGCATGTTGCTATGAGTATGTATTAACTGTTTGCGCTTTGAAAATTTGCACTAGAGCATGTTTATGCTATGTTGTACATTGCACATTTTGCATGTGGTGCACAAATAATAGAAAAGCTGCTTTAAATTAATAGCTTTTGCTAGGTAATAATTAATACAGGGTACTAGTATGGGGGAGGTAAACATAATGGGCTTTACTTCATAAATTAATATTCTTTTGTGTTTGTTTTTACTTTAGTATACATTTGGGCCCACTATAAAATGGCTGCCTAGAAATCCAGCATGGCTGAGAATTTTTGGCAGTGTGCTGAATGAGAGACGCATGCGCAGAGCCAGCTGCATGAACTGCCAAGTGCCTCAAGTGAAGACACATGGGTCAAGGCCACAATGAACTGTACATTCCTGTCATCGTGCCAATGTATCAGTATTTGTGGGAAAGTGTCATTTTTGTGTGCTATGTGAAAGAGAGACAGGAAATTGAGTGATACATTTTGTTGCAAGAAATGTTTTTATTGATACATGTTATGTATATTGTTCTTAGCATTAAGCCCTTATTGTCAGAACTGGTATGGGTTGGATTTGCAATGAGAACAGGATGATGAGACCCCTATGTCACCTGTGCTAACTAATCACAGTGCGAGTTTCTACTGAAACTGCAACATTATTAGTATAGTCAGCCAAGAATTAGAGTATAAATAATGACCCCTTAGGGGGCGTGTCAGCTTTAGCAGCCTTAGACGCCTTAGAAGTCTTAAAGGGAGGAGAGGAGAAGAAGCAGATCTGACACAGACATCATATGGGTTAGGTACGTGAACGTCGCGGGTGCAGCCTGGGAGGAGATTGCGTCCGAGGAGAGACAGAGGGAGGAGGGGTTCTTCTCATATTTTTTTCAGAGAGTCCTTCACGTCATATTTTTGGCAAGGCAGATCACATTACTCTGTGGTCTTGTGAAGGGCGGGCAGCCTCTATGTGTGAGACACAGAGAGACAGATTGAACAGACCAGGGCAGAGAATACAGCTGATGGAACAGGTTTAGATTTAGATGCTAAAACTCTAAGTTTATGCTTTCACTAACTAATTAGTTCTGAAAAGATTTATTTGTCTTATGCATTTATTTCTCTTTATGGGAGATTTTTGCCAATTATTAATTATTGATTAGCCTTGTAAAACTCACTCTTGAATTGTATTTTTCCTGGAACTCTTTAAAGAATTCTGACTGACATTTGATGCCTCATTCCCTTAATTTATGGAGTGCCTTGTATTCAATCTGTAATATGTTTTGTATTAATTCTATTTTTCCTGTTTTTCAATTCTGTAACCTGATTGATATTTGACTACTGAATATAGGGTCAGAGAAACTTAACTTTTGACTAGAAAATAAAACCCTTTAAAATACTCACAACTCTCTTTATTGGCTTAAATTTAATTGTATTTTTGATTTTTCATGTTTATGTAAAGTCTCCTGAAGGTGATACACGGTGGCAAAGGTCCATTCACCTTTAAAGCGGTAAACTAGAGGTAAATTATGTTTTGCATTGAGAAATTACCGCGAAATTACCGCTGGATCAGTTTCTGGTAGCAGAGGTAAGGTTAAGACCATCACCAAAAGGAGCATAGTTTAGTTTAAACCTAAATAGCGCTAGAAAAATAATTGCCCAAGTTAGATAAATGTCCAGATTCTCAAAATGTTCTGATTCCAATGCTCAAAACTTGAAGACTGGCAAAGCAGTACTCGAAGGTGATGCAAGAAGGCGATTGCTGGAATGGTGTGAGTATCAATAGGGTTGTGAAATGTTGTTAATGTGCTAGAAGGTATGTTTTGTTCTTGAAGTGTTGAAAAAATAGTAAGGGTTTTGACTGTTGGTGAAATTTTGCTCATTTTGACTTGATGTCAAGTTTTATTGATTATATTGGTAATTTCATAGGACAGAATTTTTGATTATTGATTATATGTTCTTAACATGAAAAGTTTGTGTCTTGTTTTATGTTGTCTGGAAAATTCCCGGGGAATGAATAGCCGGTGGTGACAGAAGCCACACTGCAATGAGGTTACTCATATGTTGGAATAACACTTAGAAGCTAGGTAGACCTGGCAGTGTTAAAGTAGGGACTATTTTCTGTGTAAAAGTGAGAGTGATTGATAGCAAAGAGTTTGCTGGTGAAACTTTGGTGTTATATCACCTAGAAAGGGTAACACTGAAGGAGTAGCAGGTTCTTCCAAGCTTGAGTGACAGCAAAAGAGTTTGCTGGTGAAACTTTGGTCTTACATAACCTAGAAAGGGTAACACCGAAGGAGTAGCAGGTTCTTCCAAGCTTGAGTGAAGGGTAAGCGGAAGGGATTTACTCGCAGTGTTTGAAGAGTAAACGGAAGTTCTTACTTTGTGAAGAGTAAGCGGAATGTGTTACTCGCAGTGAAAAGAAATCTATCCTTTATTTAGTGGAACAGACAGAGTAGCGAATGTTTTTATGTTGTTACTAACAGAATTTTTATTAAGAAAACTCAGAAAAATATTTTGTTTGAGAGGGTCAGTAGTAGGAGTTAAACTTACTAAAATTGAAACTGACAGCATTGGAGAAAAGAAATTGCATTGAACTATTGCAGAAATGAAAATGTTTGAAGGTTTAAAGAAACTGTTGGGAGGTAAAGTGAAAAATTCGTTTTTAATTGGTGATGCTCCTGAAGGAACACCCGTGCATTTTATGTCTACCAATTTAGGACAAAATTCATGTATGTGGGTTCACCAATGGTACAAGATTACTGAAAAAGAGGGTCCTTTGAGGTTTCCAAAAGATGGTACTTTTGAATTGCAAATTATTGACAAATTAAGGGAAGTGTTATGTGAAATAAAGACACCATCTAGAGCTGCACAATTTGAGGCTTTAAGCATGTGGGAAAAGGCAGCAAGAGACACAGCAAGTGAGGATAAAAATGTAAAGCACCAGATACAGAAGAAGGAAATTAAAGATGACAAAAAGCTTCAAATAAATAGTGATTCAGGGGATGAAATAATGGATGCATTGTTAACTGAGTGTCCGCCACTTTATGTGGTTCCCATTAAAAATACTGAAAATAGTGTACCAGTAAGTACTACAGTGGCTACTGCTTCTGTTAAACAGAGAGAAACACAGATTGAAAGAACTGTGCAGACATTTCAGATTGACCCACTATCTGTTGATTCCGCACTGACAGTGATATTTCCAGGTGTTACTGCTTCAAATGTGACTGATTCAGTCCAAATATTACAAACTACAGATGCACAGGCAGTGCCTAGACAAATTGTGACTGTCCCAATTAATATGGCCCCTATTCAAAAAGTTCAAAGAGCTGTAGAAGAAGTAATTATGTCAGGGTTTATTTCAGAATCTCAGAATTTACAGATTATTGAACTGAAACTACCCCAGACAGTCCAAGCACTGAAAGGTGGGGGAAAAATCGTCTTTACTACATCTGCAGCCCCGGATAAAATGAATATATTTGAAGATGGGATTTTTCAAACCTGCTGTGAGGAAGCAGCAGTGCTTAAAAAGATAGAGAGCATGGGGGAACAAATTAACCCAGACCCTGAAAAAGAGAAACAGCTTAGGGGCCGATTCCGATTCGGGCCGGAAAAAATACCGACCGACTCGGTACGGGGTTATAGTCCGACCAACACGTACCGGCGTTGCCCGACCTGGGAAGTACGATAAAATGCATGGAAATCACAACCGACTCGCACGGAACTCAAGGCGAATGACCAACCCGGCCGGAAACAAGCTATCCGGCCGGGAAACCACGTGAATCGCACCGACCGACACGCACCAGGAAACAACCCGAACGAAACGTACCCGCGAACTCCGACCCGCGCAGTACGATGCAATGGGTGTAAAATCAGACCGACTCGCACGGAGCCCAAGCCGTACGACCGACACGCATACAAAAGCCAGCCGAACAAACACAATACCCCGCGAACGACGCGTACGCCGCATATGAAACAGAGCTGAAACACAGCGGGAACGACTCGGACAGGCGCGCACGAGACAACTGCAACGTCCTACTCGGTCAGAAGAACGACTCCTACATGCACAATAATCACTAATGAAAAAATACAAAAAAAGGGCCAAACAAGCAATGACAAAGCCAATAAATACAGGGGGAGAAAAAAATGGAACAAGGACACACCCCCAACTCCACCTACATAAAGCCCACAAATCCCTACCATGATCCTTTGCAAATTCCACTGACCTGCCAGCACACAACACCATCACACAGCAAACACAGACACACACACAGCTCATCCAACACAAAAGCCACACACCATTAGCACCTCAACAAATAGCACCCTCACACACACACAGCAAAACCTACACTCACACACCCTCACTTGCACACACACACACACATCAATCACCACCACCACCCATCACCATGCCCCTAAAGAAGAATCCAAAGTTCCTAGATAGTGAATTGGAAGTCATGGTAGACGAGATCCTGAGGGTAGAGCCACAGTTGTTTGGCACATTGGTCCAACAGACCCCCATGTCGCAGAAAACCAAGATGTGGGCGAGGATCGTCGACAGGGTGAACGCACAATCACCATGTTTGCGCACAAAGGAAGACATCCAGAACAGGTGGTATGATGTGCGCAGGAGGGTCAGAGACCTACTCAAGAAGGATTACCTCCTGAGCCAGCACACCGGCAGTGGCCCTCCTGCAAAACCAGTATACCTCAGGTCCTGGGAGGAGAAGGTGCGGGCCATCCTACCACCAGTTAGCGTATATGGACTAACAGACATCCCAGAGCCTGGTGAGTACACAACTAATATACACAATATTGTGTGCCACTACACACACATCACTCTCAAGGGGACAGTCAAACCATCCACCCCTAGCAAATCAACAGCAACCAAAAGATAATCATCCCAAGATGTGTATGTCAGTTAGATTAACACAATACATGCCATCTCATAGTGATATGTAACTGTGTCATGACATGTACAAACACACCAACAAATAGAGCAAGGCAGTGGTACAAATATAACCAACAAACACTGCCTGATATTTTGCCACCACTAGAACACCACCTCACAGGAAAGCTCACTTAAAGGAAGGAAATCTGTGTATGCTGGTGAAGTCAGTGTAGCCAATAGCATGATGGGAGTTGTAGTCACAGATATTGGTCACCCTCACAATTGGCCCATCAACACCACTCGGAACCATGCTCACATCACAGGGAGTGGATAAGGACTGACAAGATGGCTGACACTGGCTACTGCTGTGGGGTACACAAGGCCCTGCTGGGAACTGTGCACCAACAAACAGCACAACACCACTGCCTGACATCCTGAAAGGCAACTTGCACTCTCTGCAATGCAAGCACGTAGCATGGTGGGATATCTGGCTGGGTGGGAAGGAGGACTCACAGCACTGACCATAGTTACAAGCAGCTCACCTCACACACCCCTCAACACAAACTCCACATAACCCACCTGGGAGAATGCAATGCCTCACATACCAAATGAAGATCCCACAAAGAACCACCACCCTGGGTAATGCTGTGTGAAGCACAGGGACACACCTGGGACTTGTAGCCAAACAAACGCAAGGACAACACTGTCAGCCTTCCTGTCAGCACAGGCACACTACCCCACAGGGAAGCACAGTCCAAAGGAAGGAAGTATGGGCATGCTGGGAAGGGGGGTGTAGCCAATAGCATGATGGGAGTTGGAGTCACAGATACTGCTCAGCCTCACAATTGGCCCATCAACACCACTCTGAACCATGCTCACATCACAGGGAGTAGACAAGGACTTACAAGATGGCTGACACTGGCTACTGCTGTGGGGAGCACAAGGCCCTGCTGGGAACTGTGCACCAACAAACAGCACAACACCACTGAATGACATCCTGAGAGTCAACCTGAACCCACTGCAAGGGTGGCATGCTTCATGGTGGGGTAACTGGGCCAGGTGGAGAAGGATGGCCAGATGTCCACCAAATACAACCAATGCTGGCCATGCACACACCTCAACATTCATAGTGAAATGCCCCAGGTATGCATGACAATGTGCTACACCAATATCAACCTCTTACTGTGACAACTTAGGACAATGCAATGTACATGCCCGCATCCAGAGGTACAGTCACAACTGTCAGGTGTGTGAACCATTGATGCCTGTAGAAACATTACATACAATGTGTGTCTCTTCCAAATACAGGTGACGATGATGGGGACACAGCAGCAGGCGAGGAAGAGTCCCTGTCCCAGGCTCCGGGGGACACAGAGCTCACTGGTGTGGAACAGCCTCTGCCCACCTCGGATGGCGAAGACCTACCTGGCACCTCCGGTCTGAGTCATCATGCAGCACCAGCTGGACCAACATCTGCACCCACCCCTCCAACAACTGCCAACATAATAAATAAATAAATCCGTATTTGTAAAGCGCGAACTACTCACCCTTACGGGTCTCAAGGCGCTGGGGGCCGTCGTGGAAATTAAGTGAGCTATTGCCCAGAGTCACATGGTGCTGAGCTGAGCTGCCGCCGGAGCCGGGGATCGAACCGTGAACCTTGTGCTCCAAAGTCAGCTGCCCTGGCCGCTGCACCACACCTCTCCACCTCTCCACATACAGACCACCCACGCCGGCACGGACAGACCAAGGACCACCGCTGACAACAGCACAGGGTCCCAGGCCCACCGTGGAGCAACGGATGACAACACCACTAACAACCCCCAAGTGGGCCTCGGGTCACCTGTGCGTGCCACCGCAGGTCCTGCACGTGTCGCCAGGGGTGGTGAGAGGGGTGGTAGACATAGGTCGCTGCTTGTAGAGGGGTCTGGACTGCATGATGACCCACAACTGGCACGCATCGCTGATGCGTACCAGGATAGCACCGGAGAGGTCAGACAGGTAGTGGGTATCCTCAAGGACATACAACAGCAGCAGGCTGCCCATCATGCCCGCTTGGACTCCCACATGGCCCGTGTGGAGACACACATGGCCCGTGTGGAGACACACATGTCGGGCATGGAGTCCAAGTGGGATACATTGCAAGAACTCACAGCGGTGCATAGGGACATATTGACATGCCTCCGCCAGATTAGCACCAACATGGCCACACCTCCCTGTGTGCCCACAACATCTGGTGCTGCAACAACTGACACCGCCACAGGGAGGGAGGAGGACTCTGGCGGAGAGTCCCCTGCACCGCAGCAGCCTGCACGTGAGGGTCCCCCACAAAGAAGAGGGGTCGTCCGAGGAAGGAAAACTGAGAGGTTGATGGCCACGTACATCCCCCAGGAAGCCAACACCTGGTCCGGAAATTCTCCTTTGTGTGCAAACGTTTCACCCTGTCGAATGCAACACTACTTTCCCACATGACATGGGGAGTTCAAGTTGGACTAATGTATCATATGACTGTGGACTTCACTCAGGACATTTCTGCTACCAAGACTTCCAACTCATCTGGGAACTTTGGATCACAATCACAATGTACAGCACCCACCATCCTGTGCACTATACACACACACATTTCTGTAAATAAAATCACTAGTACACCATACTTGCCACTGTTGTTATTCAAATGTGGATACTGTTATGGTGATGATGTTCTGCTAAATTACACTGTGTATGCTAACTGCTACAGCAAGTACAACACCGTCGTGTGAGCCATGGTGACGTGACACATATGAGGGAGACACACCACTAGGGCTACACAACACAGACACCAGGGCCATCGGACTCATCGCCCACAGTGATGTTGGCAGGAAATACAGTGGAATGCACAGACACCACACCTATTCAGAGTCTGTGTCAACTAGCCCACAGGTGCAGTAAGCAAATGTCAGTCAGATGTGTGACCACAGACAACGCACATCCCAAAGTGAAGCACTGGTTTATTACACATTTGTAACATGTTGTTACCACTACAAATGCAAGTTAATCCCACGTGGCAGTGGCCACACAGTCAACAAGTGCAGAAGATATGAAGTCCAGGGGTGTGTGGCACATCACCTGTAGGGAAACGACTGCTGCCACCCTGAAAGCTGAATCATGGTGTTGGGGGATCCAAGTTGACCAAACAACTCTGTAAGCACCCTGTGAAGGACAGACATGACACACAGTCAAAACCACTGAAGAACCGGACAGAACTGCAATACTCATGCCCTAAACATGTCACAAGATACCTACACAAAAGCACGTTTGCATGTCAACACTGTTGGGGAGTACAGACTACCTGTAAGGACACATCGCTGCACGCATCCAGTCAAGTGGCACATGGCCACACTAAAACAGCACCAGGGAACCACCCACACATATCATGCAAACTCACATCATTCACATTGCATCTCCCTGGATACTCACATTCAGCTGAAGAAGTTGGTGATGAGCTGTGTGCGGACATCACCACCATCATCTTCATCATCACTGGCATTGTGGTCCAGGCCAGGATCCTCCACAGGTGGCGGACGTTGGTCATCGTCATCCAGGATGAGAGGCAACTCCTTCCGCACTGCCAGGTTGTGGAGCATGCAGCAAACGATGACAATATTGCACACCTTTGCTGGGGCATATGGGAGGGCCCCTCCTGTCTTGTCCAGGCAGCGGAAGCGGCTCTTCAGGAGACCAAAGGTCCCCTCGATCACTCTCCTGGTCCGACCATGTGCCTCATTGTAGCGCATCTGGGCTGGTGTCACAGGGTTCCTGAGGGGTGTCAGCAACCACGGCATGTTGGGGTATCCGGAGTCACCTACAGACAGACAATTGCACATTAGCTGAGTTCAAAAAGTGGGCGGAATACAACATAGCAGAACACACACAATGGTACAAAGTCAGTACACACCGACAAGCCAGGCACGCTGGTTCGGCATCTGTGACATCATCCTCGGGATGCGACTACTCCTCATCACGTAGGCATCATGAGCAGAACCGGGGAAACGGGCACACACATGTGTGATGGTCATATCTGCAAGACATACCACCAGCGCATTGACGAATGGTAGTGTTTGCGGTTACGGTAGGCCTGCTCATGTGCCTGTGGTGGTACCAAAGCCACATGTGTCCCATCAATGGAGCCAATTACATGTGGCATCCTCCCCAGGGCATAAAAGTCACTCTTAACGTCAGTGAGTTGTCGACGTTTGTGGAAATAGATGAACTGGTTCAGGTTCCTCAACATAGCCACCAAAACATCGCGTAGCACACGGCTGAACATAGTGTGTGACATCCCACCATCAGTCGCCACAGTGTGTAGGAAGGTTCCGGTGGCAAAGAAGTGTAGGGCTGCCATTACCTTCACCTTGGGTGTCAGCGCCGTAGGGTACGGCCGGCCCGGTTGCAGATGTGGTGCCAAGAGCACTGCCAAATCCTCAATCAGCTGCCTGGTGAAGCGGTACCGTCGGATGCTGTCACATTCCACCATCGTTGCCAGGTCAGGGAATGGTCTATGGACAGCTGGAGCCCTGCAGTGCATAGGATGAAGAAAGAAAGATTGTCAGTCACCCCACAGATATGCCTTTCACCATACTCAATTTCACATGATACATCATTACGAGACACAAGTACTTGATGTGTGTGCCGTTCTGTTTGGATATAACTCGCACCTACATGGCCATCATCTAAGTTCTCAGTACAACATGTGTGCACAACAGGTACCAGGTTGTGCTATGGGAAACCATTAGGCTGTATCACAGTACCCATTTACTGCTGTCACATTCCACACACACACCACAGTGACATGTCTGAACAGATGCGCCACAGGCATCACAGCACATTGACAGGTAGATTCCCAGGGACCCTGTCTTGCCACATGGACACTGGCATGACATGGCGTATCATGTACACGTCAGAAAAATAAACATGACTCCCACAGGTAGTGGCCCCTGTTGCCTCCGCAGGACAGACATGGACGTCAGTGACAGACACACGCACAACATCAAAGTCCATGCACAAACAACGTTGCTGTGGAGACTGTCTCCCATCGTGCACATGGAATCAGAGACATCGGAAACACAACATGCACACAGACTGTGGAGGGACATCACTATTGTGGCAATGGGTCATCCTGTTACGTACATGCCTTCCCCCATGGGACCCTGGGGGTATGTGACATGTCACACACATACACAACCTGGAAATGTGACCATGACACATGCTCTGAAATGAACTGTTGCACATCACAGTGGTCATGTGCACAACACACAAAGGACCCTGTCCCCATGAACACATGCACAGCCTGGGTGTGGATGCCCACCAGTGCCACCACAGAAACCACATGTCAACCCCCATACACAGAAAAGGTAATGCAGCCTTACATGCCTTAGGAAACAGTGTGGAGTGGGTGTGGTGTTGTAGGTGTGCCCCTGTGTCTCTGGCAGGTATATGTGGCTGGCATATGTTCACCAGTGACAAGCATGGTGACATATGCGACTGACCTGTACAGGTACGCGTTGTACAGCAATGGACCGATCGGTGTGCCCGGCCGGCCCATTGCATGTGAAGTGTGCGGGTACGCGTTGTACCCCGAAATACGTGTTGTACAGCAATGGACCGATCGGTGTGCCCGGCCGGCCCATTGCATGTGTTGTGTGCGGGTACGCATTGTACAGCAATGGACCGATTGGTGTGCCCGGCCGGCCCATTGCATGTGAAGTGTGCAGGTACGCGTTGTACCCCGAAATACGCGTTGTACAGCAATGGACCGATCGGTGTGCCCGGCCGGCCCATTGCATGTGTTGTGTGCGGGTACGCGTTGTACAGCAATGGACCGATCGGTGTGCCCGGCCGGCCCATTGCATGTGTTGTGTGCGGGTACGCGTTGTACAGCAATGGACGGATCGGTGTGCCCGGCCGGCCCAATGCATGTGATGTGTGCGGGTACGCGTTGTACCCCGAAATACGCGTTGTACAGCAATGGACCGATCGGTGCGCACGCATTGGCTGGGGCCTGGCATGGCAACAGACGCGTTTTCGTGGCTCCAACGAGTCTGATGCAGTGAATTCAGTTGGCCAGCCACAACAATGTTGCAAAATCATGGATGTCATGAATTTGAAGATTTGAAGGATGCTGTGGGCGTGTATTAGTGCTGCTATTCCATGGATTGGTCAGATTCAGAAGATGCAAACGACTTGGACCAATCACTTTGGACACATGGGACAGTATCTGCCTCTGCAGCACACATATAATGCTGGCTGTTCCCCTGAGAGCTCACTTGCCTGCACTACATGCTCCAGGACGACATCTGCCAACAAGACTGCTGCTGTCTCTGCATCCTCTGGCTACTGCAATGGCACGTACTGTGGATTGAGCCCCAACCTTCAGCCTTGAGGAGAACCAGGCCCTGCTGGACAGCCTCCTTCCACAGTACAGCAAGCTGTATGGGAAACCAGGGGAGCAGGTGAGTGTGCTGTCCACTGCCTTACCAATTGTGCATGTTGTCTGACTAGCAGGACTTACAGTGTGCACACCACTGGCTAGCATGCTCACAGAGTAGTTGTCACACCCCAAAGTGTGTAGTTACATGCACTGAACAGGTACAGTGCAGTAACAGTGCATTCCAAAAAGGTTTACTCTCCATGCAATGACACCATGTAGTGACTGCTGGCAAACTGTTCATAGCCATTGTTTCACTGCATATGTACATCATATGCCCATGTGATTGAGACATGTATATCCAACTGTGTGATGCACCGATATGTTGCATGTGTAGTAATGGCCTTTTTCACTTTGTCATCCTCACAGGTCGATGCCCACCAGAAGCAGGAAATCTGGCTGACCATCGCCCGGGAAGTAAGATCCGTGGGGGTCTACAGGCGCAGGATCCGCAACTGCCAGAAGAGGTGGCAGGATCTTCGTGGCTGGACCCGGAGGATCGCAAGGGTCCAGCTGAAGCTGTCGCCTCCTCGCAGGAGGGGCGGACACCGGACCCTGACCTCCCACATGCTCTGGATCCTGGCAGTGGTCTTCCCTGACCTGGATGGGCAGCTGAAGGCCAGACAGCAGCAAGGAGGGGGTGAGTCCATGACTGCACTGTGCACTTTGTCTGACATGCTATGTGCCCTCCTCTGGCCTGGTTAAACTTCCACAGTACATCAGTCATGTGGTCCAGGACCCATGTCCCTCATTTGTGACATGCCCACTTCTCCTCTGATACGCATATGTGTGGCCCTTACAGTCAGGAAATTGTGTCACTTGGGGACTGTGTCATTGCATTTAGCTTCGCTCAAGGTGGGGGACAGCATTTGTTCCCGTGACTATGTTGTGGGATTCATGTGTGGGTCAATTGCTTACACAATGCCTAAGTTCTGACATGTAATCTGGGTGTAACTTTGATATGTGGTCCACTTGCTGATCTGAATCACCACATGTCCCTGGGGAATTTGGCACACACCCATGCTGCCGGTGGGAACAATGTTTGGGCCTCAGGGGTATGTGTATCAAGTGTGTCACACGTGCTTAGCCACATGCCTACTGTCCAGGACTCATTCCTCTTACAGGTGGAGCTGGACAGTCATGCCTACTCCAGGGCATATAATACACTCTGTACTCCCACTCCCGTGTACCATCTGGCATGTTGTGATCAGTGAAATGTTCCCTCAGGTGTCTGCCTCTGTGTCATTGTGCTGTGTCCTCGTTGACAGGACTACTGGTATGTTTATCGGTTAGGGCTCAGCATGCCAGCGGAGATGTGACCATGATAGACGAAACTTCTGTGATTTTTAGGTGTCTGATCACTTGACTATGCACACAGGTGTATGCGACTGTGACTTTCAGGCAGCTGTTTCTCATTCACAGCACACTGTGAGGTGCTCATGTTCAGAGAGTTGTGTTTCATGTCCCCCATATGTCCAATTAGTATGACGTGGACAAGTAGTAGTACTGATGATGTGGATTTTGGGGGATGGACATGTGCACTTGTCAGTTACATAACTTGCATTCCCCATGTCCTAGGATTGTGACACAGTGCAGACTGTTGTTGGCTGGCTGCCATGCCCATGTGACTGGAGACAGTGATGTATGACTTTGCACGCATGCCTGTGTCATGGCATTAAACTTCCTAAGAGTGATCCTGCAGGGGAGTGACATGTGCAACATGCACCCCATTGTGGCATTGACAATCCGGACATGGGTGCATCATGGTGTGTGGTGCTGGTATGCATCACATGCATTTCTATTTAGACTCTGGCCATCCCTTCATCCATACACCTGCACTGACTTAGTGGCAAGAGATGTGTTGTGTGCATGTTCACATACTTCACCGTGTTCCCTGCAATGTCCAACAACTGTGTAGGTGGTGCATGTGTCCACACTGGGGTCTTACCATCAGACAGGCACCAGACAGATGGGTGCAAGGGCAGGAGGGGTGTGAGTCCCATGGTTGACCATCAGACTGACAATTGGCTTCCACAAATCTGTGTGAGGCCTTTAGGCAATGTTCAACTAAGGATGCCTGGGCTGGCTCTGTGATGTGCTGTACTTACTGTGGTGTGTGCGTTCAGTGCAGGTGACTGATGTTTGTCTGTTTCCCTAATTGTTTGCAGATACATCCACGGCCACAGGAGGGGACAGCTCCACGGACCAGGAGGAGCAGCGGAGCCAGACTGGGTCAGCGTCCGACGAGTGGTCAGAGGGACCCAGTGGCACGGAGGGCGAGGGGAGCCACACCGAGGAGTCCTCAGCACCATCCACCTCAGCTGAGGACCACAGCAGCTCGGAGGATGACTCCCTTGTGGAGGCGGGTGTCAGCAGCCACCAAAGTCAAGCTAGTCTGTCTGGCCCCGCCACCACCACCACCACCACCGCCCTCCCATTGGCTCCCATTCCTGAGGTCCGTGGAGGCTCCCGTGCTCGGGAGCGTGTCTCCTTCATGCCAGGCACCGCACCCCCTGCCCCTGTGTCCCCTGCTGCCCTGAGTGAGGAGTCTGTGTACCTCCTTCGGCAGCTCCATGTAGGGCAGACAGCAATGCTGACTGTCCTCCATGCACACATCACTCTGTTGACACAGCTGATGTCGTTCATGGAGGGCATCTCGACGGGTATGTCTGCCCTACAGAGGAGCAATAGGTCCATGGACTCCTCCCTGACGGCAGCAGTGTCCCTCCTCCAACAGTCCCTCACCCCTCCCACCTCTGCCCCATCCACACTTCCTGCCACCCTCCCTGTCCAAAGCACATGCACACCTGCACAATCACCAAAACACACAGACACGAGCAGCACAGACACACCCAAGAGAAAGGCAAAACGTGCACACAAGCATCCTCAGGGGACTGATACCACAGACACAGGGGATGGGGAACACACACACACACAGGCATCCACAGTCACTCCGCAGTCCTCCAAATCCTCTCCCTCCAAGACCCCTTCCCTTGCCTCACCTGCTACCCCACATACACAGCAGCTCTTCCTGTGTGACCTCGGCCTCTTCCCCTCCAATCCTGCTGATCCAGCATACCGGGGAAGAGGAAGTCCACCCACACAGAGGGAGTGCCCCTCGCCCCCGGACACCCTCCCCCAGGCTAAGGCAGACACAGGACCCCATTAGGAAGTCCCCTGGACCAGGAAGAGCAAGAACCCACCACCACCACCACGCAGCTCCACCACCCAGTCTCTCTCCTCCATCCCCCAGGCCAACACTCCACAGGTTCCCCCGCCACACCCTGCCCCAGGTTCCCCCACACACCGATACCGCATCCCCAGACTGCTTAGGCCCTCCCCCCCTGCCACTTGCTCTTCCACACCCAACCCAGACGCTCTGCCTGTTAGTGCCACTGGTGTGGGGATCGGGTCCCCCCCCTCTGTCCTGCCCACCTCACCTGCCCACCCTTCCACTCCCTTGGAGTTATGCACTGCAGTGGAGTCCACAACCACCCTGTCTGACTTGGGCACTGCAGTGGGGACCCAGTCCACTACATCAGACCAGCCCACTGCAGTGGTTGCAGCACCCACACCAACTGACTTGTGTAGCACGGTGGTGCTGGCCCCCCCCTGAGTGAGACACCTCCACTGCAGTTGCCGGTGACACTCCTGCACCCACCACCCCTTCACTGCCTCACTCTGCCATCCCCTGATCCTGTCCCTGCAGCGCCTGGCCTGCCCCTTGTATGCCCCTCCAAGGGGTATGTCCCCTGTCCGTACCAGTGCAGGCAAGCAATGGGTGACCAGTTGTCACTTGTCACCCTGTTGGGACATGGATTTTGGACTGGCCATTGGCCTTAGTTTCTTTTGGGCGTCAACTTTTAATTTTACATTAGCTGAATAAAGCCTCTTTTTGTTTAATTGAGGTGTTTCTTTTGATGTACAAGATGTAGATGAGTAGCATCCTGCATTTGCAGTTGTTATAGTGTTCAGAGCAGGAAAATGAAGTGTTGCTGTGATGGACTCCATGTGGTCCATGGGATATGTGTCCTGTTCTACTCTGGATCTATGGCATCCTTTGCTGCAGTCTGAGGGTGTAATGTTCAGCATTTGACACAGGGATGTACGTTTTGCATTTGTAAAGGAACATCTTTGTCTTACACTGATGCACATCTGGTGGGCTTACCACTGTTCAATGTTCCGATTTCCCTGACTGTGTGCCCATCTCCACTGGACATGCAGTTTTGCACATCAATGTTGAAGGACTCATCTGTGTATACAGTGCAACTGGCTTGACACGTGTTTTGGGTGTATGCAGATGACTGACGTGACACTCCCGTACCCAGGCTGATGTGAGCAGAGCCTTCTGTGTGTTGTAGTTGTTGACTCACTGACGGAGTGTCCTGCTGACATGTTTGAGTCGTGCACAGACAAGGTTTGGCACAGCGGACCTTCCACAGGAGTGGAGTGCCCTCATGGCAGTGTGTAATCCCGTGACATTGCATGTGCCCGTGTTGTGTCTTGTGTAAGCATGTCTGTGCGTGTTCCCTTCCCTTTTCCTACACAGGCTGTGTACCTAGGGATGTTCCTATTTGTGTTGCTTGCAGAGTTGGTCTGTGTTCATCCAGCATCTTGGACCTGGGTTCTCTGTGATGTGGTTGCATGGCAAACTAATGTTCATGAGGTTGTCATCCCAGGTTGTCTTTGTTGTCAGGGCTGGGATGTGGGCAAACGGTGATGGGACACATTCAGGATTCCCCTTGGCACTTGTTGTTTACACAAGTCATGTGAATTTCAGTTTGTGGTAGCTTTCAGTGATTGTGACACGATGTGTGTGTGACTGCTGCCACTCCTCAGGGTCAGAGCTGCAATGTTGGAAGTTGTGTACGTGTGTTCTTTGTGTGTCACCTTGGCTTCTTTGTAGGTGTGTGACTATGGCCAGGATCCCATTGATTGTGGTGGATTTCACATCATGCCCATGTACGGCGTACTGTGCTGTGTGTCAGACATTGACGAGTCTTATTGACTGGCCATGTGTGATGGGTATCTGCACCTTAGTTCCCCCACCACCCCTGGGATTGTCATGGGTGCATGTGCACTGTCACCAGTCCATGTGAGCTTCACTGCTGCACATTGGTGGAGATCAGGGTGTGTGGTGTTGAGTGTGCAAATGTGAGTTGTTGCACGGCTAGACCCCTACCTCCATATTGGCCTTGGCTGGCAGGCCGTGCTGATTGATTGGAGCTTGTGTAGGTGTGATGGTAGTTTGTTGCTCAAGACACATGGCTGTGGTTCACAGTGTGAACGACATCTACCTTTGTCATCACAGTGGGATTGTCATGCAGGCTAGTGTCAGCACAATGTGGGGTCCCTGGGGGTAGTGCTGTGGTGGGTCTGTCTCTTGCTGTGTTAGTTGCTGTTCCTACAAGCTTGTGTGACATGTGTAATTTGGCCTCCCTCTCAGCTGACGATGCCTGATTGCCCACATAAGGGTATCCGATCCATGAGTAACTTTTGTATGGCACTGTATACACATCTGTGTGATTGGAGTTCAGGCCTCCTCATGTGTTGTGTGGTTGCCTGGGGACACTGGCACACACCCCCATCACCTGTTGTGTTTGAAATGCAGTGTGAGTCTGCCTGTTTGTGTTTGTGCATTTGCACCACTGCATTGGCATTTCTATAGTGTGCCATTGTCTGTATGTTGTTTGGTGGCTTTCCCCAGCTGTCCCTGGGACTCCTAGGTCATCAGTCAGCACAATGATCATGGTTTGTATGTCCCATTGATGCCATGGTATGGTATTTGTTCACCTGACATCGACAGTCTCCACAGGATATCTACATTTGTGTGTCCATTGGTGCAGATATGTGGCTCAGCATTATGATGGTCACTTCTGTCATTGTGTTATTTGTGAATATTGACAATGTGGTCCCCCATGGGTGATGTTTGTATGCACATGGCCAAAACGATGTTTCTGTGACACTGCACTGTTTGCCCCGCCCAATCTATGTTGCTATGGGACACAAGCACTACTATGCCACTGATGTGTTTGTTGTTGTGTGACCAGGATTCATCCATACAGTTTGGCTTTCGCAGCTTTTACCATGACTACACTTACCTTATGATCACCGTGGTGATGGTGCTTTTAGCCCCATTGCCACACTGTTCAAAAGGTGCATCAGCTATGGACCCCACACTTATCTTTTGGTCACTGTGGTGATGGGGCTTTAGGCCCCATGGCCACACTGTTCAAGAGGCACATCAGCTATGGACCCCACACTTACCTTTTGGTCACTGTGGTGATGGGGCTTTAGGCCCCATGGCCACACTGTTCAAGAGGTGCATCAGCTATGGACCCCACACTTACCTTTTGGTCACTGTGGTGATGGGGCTTTAGGCCCCATGGCCACACTGTTCAAGAGGTACATCAGCTATGGACCCCACACTTACCTTTTGGTCACTGTGGTGATGGGGCTTTAGGCACCATGGCCACACTGTTCAAGAGGTGCATCAGCTATGGACCCACACTTACCTTTTGGTCACTGTGGTGATGGGGCTTTAGGCCCCATGGCCACACTGTTCAAGAGCTGCATCAGCTATGGACCCCACACTTACCTTTTGGTCACTGTGGTGATGGGGCTTTAGGCCCCATGGCCACACTGTTCAAGAGGTACATCAGCTATGGACCCCACACTTACTTTTTGGTCACTGTGGTGATGGGGCTTTAGGCCCCATGGCCACACTGTTCAAGAGGTGCATCAGCTATGGACCCCACACTTACCTTTTGGTCACTGTGATGATGGGGTGTTCGACCCCATGGCCACAGTGGTCATGGTCTGCTTGCATTGTGGAGGCCACACACATTTATGTGTGACACATGTGATAGTGGGTCACATTGTATGTTCAATGTCATGTTCAGTGTTGTAGGCATTTGACACAGACTACACACGCTTGTCATGGTGTTGGGGGATGTAATTTTCTGTCATTCCTTATGTGGGAGTATGCTGGTTGTGTCATGCATTACCCATCCTATGAGTAGGGGTGGTGGTAGTGGCAGGCATCCAGCCCCCTGAGTAGGGGTGGTGGTAGTGGCAGGCATCCAGGCCCCCATGAGTAGGGGTGGTGGTAGTGGCAGGCATCCAGCCCCCATGAGTAGGGGTGGTGGTAGTGGTAGGCATCCAGCCCCCCTGAGTAGGGGTGGTGGTAGTGGTAGGTATCCATCCCCCTATGGGTGGGGATGGTAGTAGTGACAGGCATCCAGGCCCCCATAAGAAGGGGTGGTGGTAGTGGTAGGCATCCAGCCCCCCCTGAGTAGGGGTGGTGGTAGTGGCAGGCATCCAGCCCCCCCTGAGTAGGGGTGGTGGTAGGCATCCAGCCCCCTGAGTAGGGGTGGTGGTAGTGGCAGGCATCCAGCCCCCTGAGTAGGGGTGGTGGTAGTGGTAGGCATCCAGCCCCCTGAGTAGGGGTGGTGGTAGTGGCAGGCATCCAGGCCCCCATGAGTAGGGGTGGTGGTAGTGGCAGGCATCCAGCCCCCTGAGTAGGGGTGGTGGTAGTGGTAGGCATCCATCCCCCTATGGGTGGGGATGGTAGTAGTGACAGGCATCCAGGCCCCCATGAGTAGGGGTGGTGGTAGTGGTAGGCATCCAGCACCCCCTGAGTAGGGGTGGTGGTAGTGGTAGGCATCCAGCCCCCCCTGAGTAGGGGTGGTGGTAGTGGTAGGCATCCATCCCCCTATGGGTGGGGATGGTAGTAGTGACAGGCATCCAGGCCCCCAAGAGTAGGGGTAGTGGTAGTGGTAGGCATCCAGCCCCCCTGAGTAGGGGTGGTGGTAGTGGCAGGCATCCAGGCCCCCATGAGTAGGGGTGGTGGTAGTGGCAGGCATCCAGCCCCCCCTGAGTAGGGGTGGTGGTAGTGGTAGGCATCCATCCCCCTATGGGTGTGTACGGCATTGGTGATGCCCATCCCACCCCTATGGTTGTGCTGTTGCTAGTGTACGTCATTTGTGCATCCCTATGTGTGTGTGACATATTTTGGGTACGTGTAGTTTGTTTGTATTGTTGGTGTTTGACTTACCGTCTGCTCCGTACGCGTCCGTACCGGTCCCGGTAATAGATGTAGAGTATAGGTAGGACCTGCGCGATGGGATTCATGGTTGGGTCGTCTCGTTCGGGTTTCTCGTGTCTTCGACTCATACTCGTCGCTGGCTTGTTCGTCTCGTAGCCGTGGATTGTCTTGTGGTGCGAAACGGAGCTTATGTGCGGCTCTCCCGGATGCTGAAACGTGCCGGACGTAGCGACTGGTTCGGCGCGTACGGAGCGCGCATCGTACTAGTCCGGCCGGAAGGTGCTGTGTATTTGGTTCCGTGCGACTCGATTCGGCGTTTACGGATCCGGCTCGGGCGGGGAACTGGATTGGGTGAGTACGGCTTGCTCGGGAAATGGGTTGTTATACGCATCGTACTTGTTCGTCCGGACGGGTGTACGAATCGGTCGGGAAACACGCATTCGGCTGGGTTTTTTTCCGGACGAATATTGTTAGGTGCCCTACCGGCCGAGATCGGAATCGGCCCCTTAGTGTCTTAAAATCAACATTTGAACATGAAGAAATTAACAGTCCCTGCTGTTTAAATCATTAAAATGTGAACCAGTGTCAGGAGAAAGAATAAATTTCCCTGAGTAAGGAAACAGCTACATGTGCAGTAACTACACATGATAGACTGACTGATTTGGCTCAAAAATATGAAATTGATGTTTCAGGAAGTTTTCCATTCCAGAAAAGTTTCAGGGTACATATGAATGATGAAGCAAATGAGAAAATGTGTTCTTCAAGAATGCAATTGCACATTGCAGAAATAATTAAACATATTTTCAAATGCAATGGGTTTGAGAAATCAGGAGACAAGTGGGCAATAAAACATGAGAAGAAAAAGAGACATTCCTTTGTGGGTTGGAACGTTCCCAGGACACCGGAAGCCCCCTATTAGAGGGCGAGGACTGGTCTATGATGAAGCATGACACCAGGTGGTGTGTGAGACCAGTCCTTCACTTTTTGTGAGACGTCTTCACTCACATTATAAAACACAGTACCATCTAGCAACATCCAGCTGGGAACGGCCCCATTTGTGATTATTAGTTTATGACGGAGGCTGCCGGCTCCCAGCACCCCGTGCCTCTGGTTCCCTTACCCCAGATCTCTTCTGGGCCTTGTGGTTACAAGAAAAAGAAACCACCAGACCTAGCAAGGAAACTGGATATGAAAAAGAAACCACCAGACCTTGTTGAGGAAAATAATAAACAGGATGAGGTAGAAGCTTTTGCT
This sequence comes from Calotriton arnoldi, assembly GCA_963921515.1. Lineage (NCBI taxonomy): Eukaryota > Metazoa > Chordata > Amphibia > Caudata > Salamandridae > Calotriton > Calotriton arnoldi. Next base: position 1,685,830 of record CAWUFW010003123.1, on the reverse strand, counting down.
TACTCATTGAGAGAAAAGGTGGGAGAAGTGCGTGTTCATGTGCCACGAAACAAAAGTGAACTTGCAGCATTTCTGAACACATTCCCACAATTGAGAGACAAACTTGTGCTGTGGTACCCACAAGGTGATGGATTTGTTGAAATTTTAAGGAGTTATGTATTAATTTGGAAATGTTATTTGACATTGCCATGCAAACTGAATTGTGGTTTGAATCTAAAGTTGTTGTGCAAAGGCCAGGTGAGGAGACAATGAAAAGGTTTGCATGAATGCACCATCATTTTCTGTTGTTATGGAGATAAACGTAGCAGTGATTACTTTCCTAAAAGGCAGAGTGCCAGCAAAGGATGTTAATTGGGTACAGATTAAAAGAACACAGGATGGAAGTAAAGGTGTTTTGGTTCGTGCAAAATCAGGTATGGATGTTGCACTGCTGGAAAAAGTATCACTTTGCCATCTTTATAACAGATTTGAGCATTGGAAGAAGAAATATAAATTTAAACATGATGCAGCAATTGGAAATGTGCAAAAACAGAGAGAAATGCATGTGCAAAATGTGCCAGCCAAGCAAATGCATATGTCAGTTCAGAAACAGGTACCAACGGCAGGAGTTTTTCAAGCTCAGATGCTCCCACAAAATATGGAAAATGCTAAAATTAATTTAAATCAGTTGTCCAGAGCAAATGAGAATTATTTCCAGAAACAAAATCAGAACCCAGTTCAACAGGTTGCTGTATTTGAAAATGAGAGTTTTAACCCTAACAATTCTGAATTTACCAAGTCCATTGTGAAAGCAGTGGAAGGTCCAGACTTAGGGGTCGATTCCGATCTCGGTTGGAAGGCCTCCGAATCGGATTCGGCTTTACCGGATCCGAGTCGGAGGCTTTGTTTCCGACCGAGTCGTACAGAGGTCCGGACGCCCAAGTACGATGCGAATGAACGCGAAATCGCCGACCGACTCGTTTTCGGGTCAGAACCGCTCCGTACGACTCGGTCGCAGACGAACCGTACCGCGCAATGGAGTCGATTTCCGACCGAGCCAGTACAATGCACGATTCAGACAGCCGGATCGAGTCGGAGTCTCCGGGATGAAAAAGCTCCGGGAAGCGGACTTCGGGGGTCCGTGCCGGACCCCCTTCACCCATAGCCTAACGAGTCGAACACAGGGGGGGACCCAAGGGTCCCCCCTTCACATGCATGTACGGTGTGGATGGCACCAACAGGTACCCACTGCAGGGGGCGTCCTTTTGCGAGACGTACCTATTCAGCTGATGCGAGGCCATGCACACGTCGTACGACCATGCACACGTCGTACGACCAGCTCCCATTGACTTCAATGGGAATCCGACCGAGCCGAGTCCGTCAGCATGTGGCAGCATCGTACTCGCTCGGTCGGACTCCAGGGGTACGGCTCGGTCGGAAAACACTCCGGATCTGGCTCGGTCGGAGGGCTTTCCGACCCAGATCGGAATCGACCCCTTAGTTGTAGGAATTTTAAAAAGAGAAATTACAAACCCAGTTTTAGAAGAATTTGCAGCAAAAATAGGCCCATTTAAGGAAAGTTACCGATTTGCTGTTTGTGATACAGGCCTGGCAGGAAAACAATTGTTTTGCAAATTAAACAGCACAGATTACTGTACACCAGATGATGTTAATTTTCAGGTTCCTGATGAGGATGTACATTTTAAAATGGCCCAACAAGAGACAGCTGTAGCATTGTTTTCAGAAAGGACAGTTGAAAAATTACCTTCTGATTTGAAAGAAATAATAAACACAGAAATAAGAGAGTTCACAGAGAAGGATGTCAGATTAATAAAATGTGCAGAACATGTCTTATTCAAATTAGAACCAGATGACATGTATTCAAGAACACCATCAGTTGCAGAAATGTTACCCATAATTGGAGATAAACTGAGTAAAGGAATTTTGATGGAATTGATTGGAAGTTTATGTAACTTTCTGATCACAGGTTCACAGAAACTAAATGAAAAGAACAGATTAGTGCAGGAGATTAATAGCATAACTTTTCCATGTTGTCCTGTGGTACCGAATCCAGCCAACATATTTTTTCATATTCCATGTGGTGAAGAATGGCTTACTGTTATTGATTTTTGTCAAGTTCATGTCACAATGCCATTGCATGAAGATAGTCAGGAGTACTGTCAAAAAGAAGATGAATGTCTGGGACACATAATTGGAAAGGGAGTTAGAAAGGTGTCACCAGAGAGAGTGGAAATAATTCACCAGATGAATCCACCTCAAATTCAGAAAGAAGTCAGGAAGTTTTTGGGAATGGTTAGCTGCTGTAGAGAGTGGTTACTAAACCTTTCCCTAGTGACTAAGCCTTTACTGAGGCTGACACACAAGGATGTGTCTGATCCGCTTCCATTGGACAACAATTGCACAAAAGCATTCCTAGAGTTGAAAGAGAAAAAGTGTCGCGCCCCGGCACTAGGAATGCAAGTTTATTTAAAAGAAAATACACCAATTTGCAGTAAAAGGGAGGGCTGCGCTCTCTCAGTGCCTGTTCAAAAACATGAATGTGTTCAAAGGTCTGTGATGTATTTCCCAATGACCTTTGACCCTAACGTCACAGAAATGCCAGCAAATGAATTGGTTTGTGATGAAACTGAATATGAGTGTCTAGGTGTCATGAAAATATGCATAAAGCCAAGATCAGACTTTAAGGATGAACGTCTGATTCAACCCAACAATGTCCATTTTGTAGATGGCCCATATTTGAAAGGTAACAATGACAAATTAAGAGCAGCACATGCTGTGCTTCCTATACATTATGTTGTCAAAGCTTCATGGCTTTCAGTAGTTACTTCAGCCCAAAATTCAAAATTGATTGCCCTTACCATAACATGCAGTATAGCAGCTCAAATGGGAGTCACTATTGCCATGGGAGAGATAAATGCTAATTCAGTTGCACAATATTGTGTTCTGGTAGCATATACATTCAATGGAACTTTCACAGGTGAATTAATAGAGGCTCAAGAAATTGTTTCAGAAGCAGAACAACAGGGTTGTATCAGAACATATTTTGAGAAAAATGACAACTGCATAGTAGCAAATGAATTATTGCAAAAACTGATGCCCAGGTATAGATTGCCAGTTTCTCTGAAATCAGATCATAATGAGGTCTCAAAGATGATGTGTGCAGAACAACAGAATGGACAAAGATTGGATTTTAACTATCTGCCTGAAGTTTCAAGCATAATAAAGCAACACAAAGACAGCACAGAGTTACACTTTGCAAAAGACTGTGGGGCATATTACCAAGGATGTGCGATAATTATCCAAAGCGCACTTAGCGCTGTTTTGTTTATCGCCGGTTATCGCTGGATTACATCGCGGAGATAACGCATTATTATCAACGCTTAGCTCCAAGGCGATAGAAAATCCAGCGATAGCGGCAAAACCCAGCAATAGCGCGCGAAATCCAGCGATAAATTCCACGCGCTAATGTAAAGCTTGCTAATAGGCAGGTGAGGACTTAACCTTACAATCCACCTCCCATTGACTAGAATGGTTAAGTCAAGTTTTGAAGAGGTGTTAGATTCCAGCAATAATCGCGGTTAGCGCGAATTATTTTATCGCTTCGCGGGCATTGCTAATAGGGAGTAGTTGTGTTTGCGACTGTTTTCAGTCGCTTTTAGTTGGGAACGCCTACTTTGCATGTCATTAGCAATAATTATCGCTGACATGCAAAGCGGTAAGAAAACGGCCGCTTTCGCCATAAAGCTGTCGCTAACAGCTATTAGCGACAGCTTGCTAATAGGACGATAAAAATATCGCCGCTTTAGCGGCAAAAAGTGCCGCTAAAGTGGCGATACTGCCCTTGATAATATGCCCCTTAGTTTCAGCATCACTGAAGTGGCTTGAATATATAAATGCAAATGCACTTGTGAAAAACACAGATGAAAAGACTAGCCATTGCTGTGAAGGTCTGACTGATGTGGAGCGTGCAGTTTCTCACCAGATTGCAGCTGCTACACAAGATCTAGATAATGGATGGTGCCAAAACTTTGATCTGAGAGATGCTGTGAAATGGAAAGGCCTGTTCCAAATGATCCTGGCAAAGACTGTTGTGAAATGTGGTGGCCTTCCAAATTGGGTGCATGCCTCTCACACACGTATGGTCCTGTGTCCCCCTGATAAAACAGCTCCTCTTCAAGAAGAGATGCCAGCAGTGGTCAAAAGTCCACAGAAGAGGGTCTGTCAAGCTGTAAGGGAACACACAGAGCGTGAAGCAGCACTAGAGAAAACTGAAGTTGCACTGGAAAAGCAAAAAGTGGAAACTGACTCAGATGAAAGCGGTGTCAAAGGGGTGAAAGAGTCAGATGCAGCCTCTGAAGAAGAAATTAGTGCTGTGGGACTACGAGTGGAGGTATGAAAAAGCTGGCTGAAAGGGTATCCAAAAAGTCTACAGTGGTCCCTTGAAAAATCATTTTCACCCATAGCTGAAACATCTGAATCTGATCAAAGTGAAAATAAAAGTGAAAGGCTTGGATTGAAAAAGTGCAAAGAATTGATGGTGCTCTGCCAGAGTTTCTCAGCACCTGAGTGGTCAAAATGCATGGAAAAAGTACACATTGCCACTTTGAATGAACTGTATGAGCCACCCTGATGGCAAGCTGGTGAGAAAGAGAAAAAGAAATGCTGAAAAAATAACTGAGAATTGTCAAGAGCTGAAGAGAAAAGAATCTTTGAATGATGAAAGAAAAAGAAGAAAAAGAAAAAAAAACTGTTCTGTTGAATTTTCCTTTTATTATTTTAGTTACTTATTTTAGAGAAGACTAACAGTTCCAAGAAGCTACTTACAGAACTAAGCACTAAACATTTGAGCTTGGCTATATATGATCTGATTACAGACAAAACTTGTGTTGCCTTAGAAATAGAGGTAAAATTGTTATATGCTCAGCTTTTGCAATAAAAAGTCACCTGTGAGATTAAATAAGTGTGATGATTTACAAATCATTTGAGGTATCATGATTTGTTATCATCAAAGGGAGGGTTGATGTAGCTCAGATTTCATCTGGATTCAGGCATTGCTTTATTTTTGTGTTTCAGACAGACTGCATTTTAAAATGGCACTTTTGGTGCATGCAAAGTGAAAAACATGAAATGAGGCCTAATCAAATGCTTTTTAAAAGTGGCACTTTTGGTGCATGCAAAGTGAAAAACATGAAATCAGGCCTGGTCAAAATGCTTTCAGTCTGAAATGCTTGTGCTGAATTAACATGTGTTTTTGCAGTGTAAAAAACTCGTGATTTCAGTTTCCTTTAGAAGGCTCACTGTGGCCTCTTTAGCTTTGCCCAGCTCCTTTTCCTTGTAATCTACACTCCCTGGGGCATATTATCAAGCGGCAGCGATAATTATCGCTGGCCGCTCTTAGCGAGCTTTTTTTTATTGCCGGCTATCGCTGGCAATTATCGCCATGCTATCGCTGTATTAACAACGCATAGCGCAATGGCGATAATTTCCCAGCGATAGCGGTGTTTTCCATGGAACATCGCTGGTTTTCCAGCGATGTTCCATGGAAAACGGCGATAACCTTGCTGATACGACCCTGTGGTCGTATCAGCACAATCCACCCCCATTGTTAGGTATAGGTAAGTCAGCATTTTGCAGACGTTCGTCTTGGCGAAAACCACGGTTTCGCCAAAAACTAACGTCTGCAAATGCATGGGACTCCTTGTTAATATCGCGATGTACATTTCGCGATATTTAACAAGGTAGTCCGTCAGGGTACGCTCAGTGACGCCCACTTTGCATCTCATTAGAGATGCGAAGTTAGGCGTGCTGGAAACGGGCGCTAAGTCAAGGAAACACGCGCTAGCGGGTCCTTGATGATATTGCGATAAAATTATCGCCGCTTTTCGCCCAAAAACGGACGCTAAAGCGGCAATAATTTTATCGCGGCCCCTTAATAATATGCCTCCCTGTTCCTGTCTCAAGAGACTTTGGCTTTGTTGCATATTTAGACAATGCATATTCAGTTCATAACACATCTTATAATGTGTATTAATTAATCAACCATGCACCAACACTACACATGGGGCAAACGCATTTTGCATGAAAAGCTATCTATAACATTAGAGCATGTTGCTATGAGTACGTATTAACTGTTTGCGCTTTGAAAATTTGCACTAGAGCATGTTTATGCTATGCTGTACATTGCACATTTTGCATATGGTGCACAAATAATAGAAAAGCTGCTTTAAATTAATAGCTTTTGCTAGGTAATAATTAATACAGGGTACTAGTATGGGGGAGGTAAACATAATGGGCTTTACTTCATAAATTAATATTCTTTTGTGTTTGTTTTTACTTTAGTATACATTTGGGCCCACTATAAAATGGCTGCCTAGAAATCCAGCATGGCTGAGAATTTTTGGCAGTGTGCTGAATGAGAGACGCATGCGCAGAGCCAGCTGCATGAACTGCCAAGTGCCTCAAGTGAAGATACATGGGTCAAGGCCACAATGAACTGTACATTCCTGTCATCATGCCAATGTATCAGTATTTGTGGGAAAGTGTCATTTTTGTGTGCTATGTGAAAGAGAGACAGGAAATTGAGTGATACAGTTTGTTGCAAGAAATGTTTTTATTGATACATGTTATGTATATTGTTCTTAGCATTAAACCCTTATTGTCAGAACTGGTATGGGTTGGATTTGCAATGAGAACAGGATGATGAGACCCCTATGTCACCTGTGCTAACCAATCACAGTGCGAGTTTCTACTGAAACTGCAACATTATTAGTATAGTCAGCCAAGAATTAGAGTATAAATAATGACCCCTTAGGGGGCGTGTCAGCTTTAGCAGCCTTAGAAGTCTTAAAGGGAGGAGAGGAGAAGAAGCAGATCTGACACAGACATCATATGGGTTAGGTACGTGAACATCGCGGATGCAGCCTGGGAGGAGATTGCGTCCGAGGAGAGACAGAGGGAGGAGGGGTTCTTGCTCATATTTTTTTCAGAGAGTCCTTGCACGTCATATTTTTGGCAAGGTAGATCACATTCCTCTGTGGTCTTGTGAAGGGCGGGCAGCCTCTCTGTGTGAGACACAGAGAGACAGATTGAACAGACCAGGGCAGAGAACGCAGCTGATGGAACAGGTTTAGATTTAGATGCTAAAACTCTAAGTTTATGCTTTGACTAACTAATTAGTTCGGAAAAGATTTATTTGTCTTATGCATTTATTTCTCTTTATGGGGGATTTTTGCCAATTATTAATTATTGATTAGCCTTGTAAAACTAACTCTTGAATTATTTTTTTCCTGGAACTCTTTAAAGAATTCTGACTGACATTTGATGCCTCATTCCCTTCCTTTATGGAGTGCCTTGTAATCAATCTGTAATATGTTTTGTATTAATTCTATTTTTCCTGTTTTTCAATTCTGTAACCTGATTGATATTTGACTAATGATAAAGAGTCAGAGAAACTTAACTTTTGACTAGAAAATAAAACCCTTTAAAAATACTCACAACTCTCTTTATTGGCTTAAATTTAATTGTATTTTTGATTTTTCATGTTTATGTAAAGTCTCCTGAAGATGATACACGGTGGCAAAGGTCCATTCACCTTTAAAGCGGTAAACTAGAGGTAAATTATGTTTTGCATTGAGAAATTACCGTGAAATTACCGCTGGATCATAAGGACTGACACAATGCCCCAATATATTTCTGCAGATCCTAAATATCGATTTACAATATACATATGTTACTAAATATCAAGGTCAAAAAATTGTGAGTACAAAAATATTGAAGACAGTTTCAAAAATAATATGAAAGTTTCAAATATTGATTACATAGATATTGGGCTAGTTAATATTTTTTGTAAAGAATGGATTTTCTTTGTTAGCAGTAATATCAAGTATATTATGAAGTTATTATAATATTTTTTCAGGGGATGTTGTATTATATTGGAGCATTGGGTGGCCACTATTTTCAATTAAATATATTGGTCATGTATGTTTACATTTTAATTGATTATTGAATGTAATATTTATTTACTAACATTTTTAATTAATGTGCACATTTCTTATTTTTGGTGATTTTCTGTAAAGGGTTGTGAATTATATGGGGCATTAAGATGGGCAGCATTTAAAAAAATAAACATTATTCATTTTTGTTTGTTTAAATATTTACAATTTATACATTTTGATTTTTTCAAAATCAAATTGACAAATATGTAAAAATAAATGTAAAGTTGTTTACATAAGTTTTTATATTTAATGTTTCATATAGTTATAATATTTTAATGTATTACAACAATTAATGAAGATTAAATAATGGTTTATCAAGCTGTTTTAATCTATAATAGGTTAATAATATTAAGAATATTTCATACATTTTGATTATAGGTTCAAAACGTTTTACATTTTTAAAGTGGGTAGGATTAGTTTTTGAATTTATAGTGAAGAGTAACCATGACCCCTCCCCAAATTATATGCACTTACCCCAATGTTTGTATGACTTGAGGTAAAATAGTAAATATCCACTCCTCCAAATTATATGGAATTACCCCAATGTTTGTAGTACTCAAGGTTGAATGGTAAAGATGCCCCTCCCAAATTATATGCAATTACCACAACGTCTGCAGGACTGGAGCAAATAAATCAATGTGTGCTGGACAAGAGTTAGAACAGTAAAACACCCCCAATTATATGCAATACCTCAAGGTTTGTAGGACTGAAGTTAGAATGGTAAATATGCCCCTCTCAGTTAATGCACTCATTTAAACTATTGCTGGTCTGGATTTTGAATAGTAAACTTTCTATGTAACAAAGTTTTGTAAGTCTCACATGTAAATCTTTTGTTACACATGCTTTTATAACTTTAGTAATGGTTGTGCATTTTACATTGTTTTATTTTTGATTTTATTGTTGTTTGAGTTTAACATCAGTTTTTTTATTTATGTTACTTATTAATTAATTATATTGTATACCAAAAATGTATAGGTGCTTCTCTTTTGTTAGTTTAAAATATATGTTTCTGATATAAATTGGTGTTTTAAAATTGGTAAGTTAATAAACAATGTTATTTGCCCAATATAGAATATTCTAAAAATTATTTTATATTTTTACATTTTTGTAACATAGATGTATTTGTATAGGTGTCTATTCATATTTGTATTGTATTTTAAATAAAGTTACAAAATATATTCCAATTTGTTTTATAATTGATATATGTTTGAAGAACATATTTAATAAAGTGTAAACATTCTAATGCAATTGTACTCTTTTTTGGTTGCAGATATTTTTTCCACTTTTTGATCAATATTTATATTATTTCATTTAAAATATAGAATCACAATATTTATGCAGTCCATATTTTGACATGGATAATATTGTAAGTCGATTTTGCTGTGCTCATTATATGAGGCACAAACCTATCTGTGATATTCTGTTGGTTGATCAAATGTGTGAATGACACTCCCACAAAATAATGGCAGGATGGGTCTAATGATGGGTCTAATGATGTTATGATTAGACAAGTTAGGTTCAACTAACCAACCAATCTTTATGTTCTAATGCAGATGGTGGAGCATGGCCTAGACATGTGCAAGATATGGATGTCTGACACACCGTCATACTGTCGTTATGGTAAAAATATGACAGAGGAAGAATTACAGCATATATTTTAAAATGTTAATTAGTTAAATATTGTATCTAGGTGTTGAGTTTAGCAATTAGACCACCTACGCAAATGGCCATATTTTCTGAAACTTGCATTAAAAACCGAATTAAACACAAAAAGATAATTATCTGTGGCAACCTTACATTCCAAGTGGCAAATGGTTACAGAGTCAAACCAAAAATAAGTACCCAATAACAACTGACAAAGATAGCAATTATAGTTCAATTACATTTTGTTTTCATGTCAGTACATTATTAGCTGGTCAATAGCTCACCATCTATTTGGCTTGTGATCAATAGCCACATTTTTATATTGTTCATTTCAAATTGGAATACAGACCCCCCCAAAACCGCCATTTATGTCTGGCAGGTGAGGTAACTTGTGGAACAGATATTTGGGTGACCACGAATGTATAGATGACAGAGCGGGCTGGGCATCATTGATGCAGCATCCTTGAAAATGCTGGCTGGCAGAGCAAAAAGCACTACTTTACTCCTTAATGCACATGGTCTTTGTTAAGTTGTTGACACTACTCTCAACATGAATATAAATGTTAGGTTTAATCTAGTTAGCTGTAACGTGTTCCAGCAATGTACTACTCCCTGAGGGATGAGATAACTGTTCTTACTGAGACATTCAACTAAGATAAAGGGTTTCACACACTCACAGCGTAATAACTCTGGGCAGAGTAAAGGACAAATAAAATTAGCAAGGGTAATAGTTTCCTGTTGTAGATGGCAGATGAGGGCATGGCATCTGGAAAGGCTAAGACTAATGGCATTTATAAGCGCTAACTCCTAGTTATAGACTGTCACTTTATTGCACCACTACTGGGTTATCATGGGTAGTGACAATATAAGGAGTGCAGATTAACTTCGGTCAGTTCTAGGCAACTTTCTGTGCTTGCATTGGCTTCCCGGTTGCCCAAATAGTTTGCAACCAGCAATTAAGTTCCCCCCTGAAGTAAAGATATAAGACCCGACTCCATACCAAGTAGGCCATGACTCCATTTTTAAATATGCTTCTGTGTTTCTGCAAAACCATCAAAATATATGGCTTATCTTTCCAAGAACCATGAGAATGTCAAGTCATTTAGATATGGATAAAACAAAACACCTGATGCGACATCACTCTGGACCAAGTGTCTTATTATCACAATTTCAAGGTCAAACACAGAATAACCAAAACAGTGTAGTCTGAATTGCCACATTTTCACCTTATATATATAATATATATCAGTGATCAAGGCTAATCAGTAGCCGAAATGCGTTTGAGAATGCATACTAAAATAGCATCATCATTTCAAAGGTGACATTGCAAATTCCATCTCAGATAAGATAAGATACAGTATAAAAGGACTGTCACTTGATCACCTGTCAGGAGAGCTAATTTGCCCAGATTATCGCAAGAAAGATTCTATCAGACCACAAGATGATCCTGCCTGCCAGAGATGCTACCACAGACCTCTCCGATTCCTGCACCATCCTCTGACTGTCCTCTGACCTATACCCTGCTTACGGTCTCCAGACTCTGGCATCCTACTCAAGTGTGGTATATCTGCCTGCTGCATTTTTTTCCACGTTCAGGTATTGACTGCACTCCGACTCAGTGAAACGGCATATCAAATCATTGCAGCCTGCTGTGGCAGTGATGAGCCATGGGGCGTGCTTCCTTGCGCTTGACATCACACACTGTGGGGCTCTGGAGGGCCTGGATCAAGATGACACCAGAGATGCAGCAGACTGACATTGGAGGAAGTGGTGGTATGGTGGTAGTGCAACACTTAATGTGTGTTGCACTGGGTTGCGCCTGGCCTCACGGAAGTGGCACAGCTAGGCTAGAGTGTGGCTTGCGGGACTGGTGCATGCTCCCTCTCTTACCTTATCTACCCCGCTACCCATCTGCCCTAAACCCCGCTTCAGACCTTTGCGCAGACTGGTGATATGTTACTTGCAGGGACAGTCCTGGGAATATGAGGGAGTGCATGCATTGAGGAGTGCTTCGCACCTCCGAAAATATAGCTACGCTACACTACAGCTGTGTGTCTTCTGTGTGTCTGTGTGCCTACATCAACTTGTTGAGGATCACACTGAACTTTGTCAGGTCATCACTGCTATGGCATTATTGCCCAATCTCAGAGACTGTTAATCACAGAGTTTGGCTAGGCTTCAGGCTGCACAGCACAGTACAAGGGATTGACTTCCTTTTGCACTGCTCTCGTCTGGGGCTCATTGAGCTAATTGAGCCAATTGTTTTGCGCCACCACTGCTGATCTGCTTCTACGCTTACAGTTACATTGCTGTACCATTGCTGTGCGATGCTGTGCAGTTGTCCAAGCATTTATAGCAAGCAGCTACACTACTAATGAGCAATCATAGTTCAAATTCACTGCCAAACATCAAAAGGACTCACAAAAGCATGGAGAGAAAAAGGAAACCAGGCGTCAGTGAGTGTCACAAAAATGTGGTTCTAGTGGAAATATATGATGACATTGACAACCACCATCACCAGGTTCCAGAGATAATTTCTTCAAATCTCCCGGATCTTGACCGATGTATGATGGCACCTGATCATGAAATGGGTATCAAAAAATATTTCAAATGCAAGATAATGAAGGTGACCCCTTCAATAGACCACCAGTCCCCTGATGCCCTTATAGATTTTTCGTTTAGTGACAAATTAACACTAAGTTTAGCCCTGCCAACGCCACTACCACCAAAATTGATGAAATATAATCTCAACAAGATTGAGTTAGAAAAAGTGGCTGATCAAATGGCTGACAGGGAACAATCATTGGTCAACACAGATGATGTAGTGTCAAAAATTGACGTCCGCTGCGTTGGCGCCTTGCCTAAACATATGACATCTATTGCTTAGCAGCACCTCAATCAGGAATTGCTACCCACAGGGGCTGAGATAAATACCCTTTTAAGCAGTGATAGCCCCCCAGATGGGTTTGAGGAACATGATGTAAGAGTGCCACTATTGCCTGTAGTCCATATTATTAATGTCGGCAGGACAGGTGCAGCTAGGGATTAATGTATGCCGTTTGGAGAAAAGTGATTGAAAGGATGGCTACAGAACATAAGGTTTACGCTGGTGCTTCAGCATCTTTGTTAACAGACCCAATTTCCCGCTCTCCACTAGTACATGCACCTAAAAGTGCAGAGACTTTCGAATCTAGGTCTAATGAAATCCTATTTGAAGACGTTCTTGCTCTTTAAGTGCCTACACTTACTGAGCATCACCTGGAAGCAATTACCTGGTGGAGATCTGTGGAACATGCCATTTCCTCAATTGGACAAGTGGCCATGCTGCGTGCAGATAAACTCGATATGAAAAGATAATATTGCAAAAGCTGGCAGATTGCACTAAAGACATTGACGACAAATTAGACAACTTGAATCATCTAATTACCCGAGTTCAACAATCTTCTCAAGATATAGAGACCAGCTGATTTTGTTCCCATCTTCTGTAAAATCTAGCAGACGTTCCAACAATTATGTCATCTTTAATTATAGACATGACGAAGTAGTTCAATTATTTAAAAAGAGATAATCATATTCCCAGGACCCAGCAGCAGGAGCAGGTAGTGGAAGTGCCATCTAGGAAAGCATGGAGCAGGAATTCTGGTTAGCAATAGGAGAAAGGTCTGTGATCATAAAACAGAAGAATTAGGATGACTTGAGGCATCGATTTTGTCAAACAACAAGGGCAAACCATGCAATCACAAGCCAGAAGAATCTGCAGTGCCAAATGAAGTATCCTCTGCAGCTAATCAAACCTGGAATGGGGATGCTTTATCGGTGTAACAAAAAGGAATGGAACAAGGAACTTGCATGGCTGTAAGTGCCCTCAGGGGCTCCCCTCCTTTATCAAGAATAAATAAAAAATGATTGGAAAAAAATGAATAAAAAGTCACTGTTGGGCGTGCCATCAAGGCAATCTGTGTTCCCTGTTTCTACCAAAGTAGGGTTGACCCGAGGTGTGTCTTCCAATTTCAATTTGTCCGCAAACCCAAATGTCATGATCAGCCCAGGCGAGAACGTGGTGTCCGATATAATGACTCAGCTCAGCTCATTACAAAGTTTTGAGGGCCAGGAGGCACCGATGAACCAACCTGATCATGTTACTTTAGACCAGATTGTGGCTGAGAAAGAGGACAATTCAAAGATGCAAACTAAAAGCAACACTCACCTGCTGCTCCATCTCACAAAGGCACCACACGCACACTACTCAAAGTCACTGAGGCCATCACACTTCAAAAGCCAGTAGACAATCAGTAGGACACCCGTCAACTGTCCTAAGCATCACAAACAGAACATTGGCAAGCTCACACGTCATTATTTGGCATGGTGCCCGCAGCTCGTGCTGGTGTGAGTATAACAGACCTATTAAGCAGTAAAAATCTTACAGGTGAACCATGCATTAATACCCTCCTTGCTAATGATCCAAAAGGCGAGTGCAAGACAGAAAGCTCCACACAAGAAGAAAGGCCTCAGTCTGCGTCTTTTCTCCTGTCCGCCCCATCTGCCACTAGTCAAATCCAGTCGAACCAGAAACAGCCATCCATTCATAGTGCTAGGGAAACCCAAAAGCTCTACAGGGAGTCCAGTCCTCCTGATCAGGACTTAAAATGCAGAGACAGCATAATATTTTATCCTGACTATGCCTCACAAGGCAAGTAAGACACATTGAACAGAGGAAACATATTAAAAATGTTCCCACAATACCAAACCTGGAAAATATAACCTCCAATGATATTGATTTTATAGTTTTTCTGCCTGGCACAACAGGTGAAGTGAATGAAAGAACTGACATTTGCCTCTCAACTAAGAACATAATATCCTGAATGATAGCAGAGAATCTTGATTCCGGTCCAGGGAAGACATGGCTTGGCAGTTCGGTATGGACTGTTCCCATGAGGCACAGGGTCAGACTGATTTGCATATAGCTGTGTCTGAACTGGGGTGGCAAAGTGAACTAAAGAATGATGATGGATTCAACCCATTTCTGTGACTGGGGGTGAGTGTTTGAAAAGTTTCAGCACTCCGTCCATCATCTCCTTGTGTTTGCTTTGATAGCAGAGAACCACAGGCTGGAAGAATGGGGCATAAGAATTGTATATCCATCCTGGGTTAAGTACCCATCGACTTTTATTATAACTAATCAGCAAAAAACCAGCAGACACAGTACCAGAACAGCTTCTTCAAGATCCTCAATCTAGCATGGAACAATTGGTTGCTTTGATAATGCACTTTGAAAGCCTACAGAACAATATAAATATGAGTGAAGACCTTGCGTCAGGAAGAGTATGCTTTTTTTTCAAAACCTTTAGAAAACGATTGGGCCTGGTTATCTCATGTCATACATCATCAACCCTGATGTAGGCCTAAGTCAGGAATTTTTATCTGCTGACCATGTGTTCTTGGAACATCATGGGTTATAAAAATTTGAAATCCTCAGTCCAAGTACTTACAATACATATGATCTTTTAATATAGTATGCCTACAGGAAACTTGGCAAATGCTCCCGAATCCCTGGCCTGATTATAGAGTTTCACTCCCCAGTACTTAACACCTTAGCTGCGGCGCGAATTCCGCCACGCTGCTGAACATTCCAATCGCGGGCGTGGCTCGGACGGCCCCCGGCCGTCGTGCGCACACGCCCACCATGACTAATGACGGCCACGGCCGTCATGAGCACGGAAGGGGTTAAGTATGAAAAGGGTGGTCGTCCTTTGGGTGAAGTATCAATCTATGTACAAAACCTACTGGGCTTAACAGCAAATATTTTGTCAGAATCTAACGGTGAATCCATAATAATAAAGCTTGAACCACCCACTGAGGAATACACCTTTGGGTATTATTTCACTAGCTCAGTGGTGTTAGTAAATATATATATATATATAATTACAAATCCAATGATGATATCCTATGGTATGCTCAAATCTCAGAGCTATCTAGGGGATTTAAATAGCCAAAGGGCCAAGCTGAAGTTTATGAGTCTCCGGTTAGGCAACAGCCTATTCCGTGGAGACACCCCAACTTGGAAAAAGCAGAGTGGTGAAAGGACGTGTCGTCTCTGTAACTATAATAGAGAAGATATTTGTCATATCATTTGTAGTTGCCCAGCGTTATTAGTTGAACGTAGGAGGCTGCTGAGGCAGGATTTTAATAGTCAATTGATACGAACATGTCGACAAGCAGTCATAGCCAGCCTGCAGGGAGAAGGTTTACAATTCACTGGCAGACTTTTGAAGTTTATAGAAATAGCAGAGAGGAAACTGACTAATAGTGATCAATGAAGAGATTTTTAGTACTTATGAATTGAGGAATAGTACTTTTAATTATGTGGTTTTTAAATAAGGGCCCAGGATTGGTTATGTATGAAAGGTAAGGAAATTGCATAAAGATGTTTTATTGTATGAAATGTAAGAAAACTGTATTAAGATGTTTTTTACTGTAAGTTTTTATTAACTGAACAATAAATCTTTCATTCATTCATTCATACAAATCCAATGAAAAAAGACCTGCAATAGAGCACCTAACAAATACCCTACAATTTTATGACTGGCCAATATAAAATCAGTTTGGGTGCTAGCAGGAGATTTTAATGCTAACATGCTCACCCCATTAGATGATGAAGACTGGCTTCATATGGAGAATCCACAATGGGAAATCCCAGAGATAGTTTTAACTCTATCAGATTAAAGCACAATGGAGTGCCAGAGGCTAACGTTGACTCTGAATAACCTAGCCCTTCGAACGTTGAACGGCAGAAGCACAGTTGTCCAAGGCATATCCTATACACACACGTCACATCAGAGGCTGGCCATGCTTGACTACTTGTGGTTTTCAAGCAGCATTGTCAGTGGATTCGTAATTTTAAAATTGAGCACTCACTAATTAGCGATCATGGTATACTGTTATGCTCATTTTCTTTGGCAGCCACCTCTCTGCACAAAAAGACTAGAATAGTCCTTCAAGATGAGATTGAACTGGTCAGAAAGCTTCACTGGGATGACAACATCAGCGATATTAATCTAATGAAACTGAAAGCCCTCCTGTCTCCTCTAACAAAGGCTTCACCAGTGGTCTTCTCAAAACCTTTGCTACCCTTGAACCAGGGCGGGCGGAACATTGCTGACTTCCTAGTTTGAGCATAAAAGATTTTGAGCTCGTATTATTAGAAAAGCAATTAAAAAAGAGCATAAGGATATTGAATAAGGATAAAACAAAATCCACTCAAAAAGAAGTACTGAAGAAAGTACAAAGAAGATACTGCCATCACCTCTATGAAGAGAATCGCTGTGCAAAAGATTTTGCTGTCATGTTTGAAGGCATCAAATCTAAAGATCTCAAAATCTAATGAAGAGACCAATATCTCGGCATCAGTTGGACATCTTATATTGCCACGCTATATGTTGATTCCTCTAATAACAGGTTGACTCAGTGCCCAGCAAAGAGACATACAATACATACGCTCCTCTCCCGGAACTCGAGTTGATTACAGATGAGATGGTGGTTGAAACATGTCAAGCTGCACCCAGTCCAAATGGCCTTCCAGTTAGTCTTTTTCAGGCAGCAAGAACCGAGTGGTCACCCTTCCTCTCTCTGCTTTTCAATGAATGTATAACCAGGAATCAAGCACCGGAGAGCTCGAGGTGTTCTCTTTTAGTAGCAATAAATAAAAAGGGTTCCTATGATAAGCCACATAACTTCCCTTTAATTGCTCTCTACTCAATGTGGAGGTTAAGTGCTTTGCAAAAATCTTGAACAAGAAACTCTGTCAATGGACGTCCTACAAAAAAAACATTCCCTCTACCCAAACAGGTTTCCAAAGGGGTAGTGGGACAGAGGTTAGCATGTTATGCATATCGGCATTAATGGTCCAAACTACGAAAAAGGGGACAACCTCTTTATATTGTGCATTTATTGACTTTGCAATAGTCTTTGAGGATGTTTGTGGGCTAAATTAACAGACTGGGGCATCCTTGAATGCCTGTTGATGGCCATCATAAGCCTATACTCAAATACATGGGTAAAGGTACGAATATGCAGAAACTGGGCCACTTCGACGAAGATTTCTACAAACAGGCCTGAGTGAAGAATGCTCCCCCTTTTTTTTTAATCTATATCTTGCAGGTTTGAGCAATCACTTAAGACAAGTCAAGGGATGTTCAACTAAAATTGAGGGCAGTAGCTTACATCTTTTACAGTATGCCGATGACACCATTCTTATGCATCAAACCACAATAGGATTCAACGCTCTTTATATGCATTAGCGCACTATTGCAAAGCCAATAAGTTGTGTATTAACAAGTCCAAACCCAGGGGCATATTATCAAGAACGGCGTTAAAATTATCGCCGCTTTAGCGGCAGAAAACTGCCGCTAAAGCGGCGATAATGGGCTTCATAATATGCCCTTGAGAATTCCAATAGAAGCCCATGTTGACACCAGAACATGGGCTTCTATTGGAATTGTCAAGGGCATATTATCAAGCCCATTATCGCCGCTTTTACGGCAGTTTTCTGCCGCTAAAGCGGCGCTAATTTTAACGCCGTTTCTTGATAATATGCCCCCAAGTTTCTGGTTTTGGGCAACAGAAAAATCAGGTATTGTGCCTAAAATGTAAATGAGCAAAAAATTGAAAGAGTTAATTCATTAAAATACTTGGGGCATATTATCAACGGCCAGCGATAATTATCGCTGGCCGTGCTGAGCGCCGAATTCTCTAACGCAGGCTATCTCTGGTATTTATCGCCCTGGTAGCGCGTTATTAACAACGCGTTTCCCCAGGGCGATAAGAATTCCAGAGATAGCGAGGTTATCGCCGTTTTGCAGGAACATCGCTGGTTTTCCAGCGATGTTCCCTGCAAACGGCGATAGCCTTGCTGATACGACCCTGTGTGTCGTATCAGCATAATCCATCCCCTATGTCTAACATAGGTAAGTCAGGATTTTAGCAGACGTTAGATTTTGGCAAAAACTGACGTTTTCGCCAAAATCTAACGTCTGCTAAAATCCTATGGGCTGCCTTGTTAATATCGCGATGTGAACATCAGCGATATTTTCAAGGCAGTCCATCCGAGGTACGCTCAGTGACGCCCACTTTGCATCTCATTAGAGATGCAAAGGGGGCGTCGGGAAAGGAGTGCTAACATGCGATTATGCATGTTAGCACCCTCTTGTTGATAGGGCGATAGTTTTATCTCCGTTTTTCTGGCTTTTAAAGCCAGAAAAACGGAGATAAAGCCCTTGTAGATATGCCCCTTGGGGGTTTGGCTGAACATACGTGGCCAGCCAGCCTCACAGATTGAATTGCTGATATCAGTGGAGAATTCTCTCACTTCTGCTTTCCAGCACCTTCATAGCTGCCTTTCTTGCCCAGATCTGTCTGTCATTTGCAAAGTCAACTGATGCCTACTTTGAGGTATGGATCATTTGTATACAAAGATCAATTATTCCCCGTGCTGCATCGTGCACAATGCCGTAGCTATAGACGCCTCTTCCACCTTTCGAAGAGCATGTCGCAGGCCCATATTCAACCTGACACAGTAGGATTATATTAGTTATGCGCGATTCCTTTCGCTTTGTGTGAAAACGAGACGTGCTGAATGTGGCTCGCATAAGCAGCTGGTGTGGAATATTATTCAGAGCAAGAAATTGGATTTATATAAGTTTTACTTGGATTCAATCAATGTGCTTGCAGCCAAGAAATGGATACAACTGTCTGTTCTACCAAAGAGTTAACAAGAATTCTTTTGAACCAGGCAAGGCTGTTATCAGCCCATGATGACCTACAGTCAATTCATGCAAGAGCTAATGTTACCATCGACCAACCTATATCAGCCTGTATTGCTGCCATCTTATTTATCTTGTCCATTTCAACAGGCTACAAACATCCAACTCCTCTGCTTCCATTTGGGGTTCATTCCACTAAAAGCATACGAATATGATCAGCTGACAGGCACTCAGGACGCACTATGTAGGGGTTGTGGTGCATCCCTGGAAGATCTCCAGCACATTATTTGCACGTGCACTACGTTTATTATTCCAAGAGGTTATTGGCTGGGATCGATTTTTAGACAGCTAAATATTAGAACCTGCAGGTTGTGGTGCAGGAATATTTAAAAGGGAATTGAGCCAATAGACTGGAAGATTTATAAAATGCATGACGGTAGTGGTATCCATGCTGAAAGCAGAGGCTAAATAGCATTAGTATTTATTTCTAATATTTGCCTATGTTCAGAATGGCTGTGAATTTGCTGCTGCTGATGGCCGCTCCAGTCACTTGCATGGTCAGGAGTCAATTCACTTTGATTGTGGAGCTTTACTAGCACATGCACTTTAAACAGATGACATGCTCTGTTGAGCCTGAATGAATGGATACTTAGGGCTGATTGCGTGTTTGGTGGTCTTACCACCATACCGCCACAGCGATGGTCCCAAGAACACTGTGGAGTCAGCGGTCTTCCGCCCGCCTTATTAAGATGCATGCAGCCTGAACTGTCGACTGCGTCGATGGAGTGTGTCCCACCTGTGACGCGGTAGACTGCAATGTTGGCGATTCGTGCTCCATCACTATCCAGGCCACGGGTGCCTGCCAAGCTGATTATAAAAACACAGTTGTACTGGCAGTCCCCTTGCAGCGGTTCCCCAAACGGCGGTAGTTCGCCGCCGTACCTCTCAGCAAAGCACCATAACAGTGGCCATTGGATGAATACTAATACAGCACATCTGATGTTGATTGGTCAAGTGGATACATCAGCAAATGAAATAAAATGAGGATTTGTAACGCGCGCTAATACCCGGAGGTGTCTAGGCACGGCGGCTCAAATCTGAAGTGTGAGCCTGCGCGGAGGAGACAAGAAGAAGGACAACTACTTATTAAACAGCATGGTTTTTAGGGATTTGCGGAAAGCCAGGAGGTTGTTTTCTGTCTATAGTCCTATTGGGAGTGAGTTCCACAGCTTCACTGTCCCTGCCACGAAGCTTCTCCCCCCCCAAGTTGCCATTTTGACTTTAGGGACTACAAGATTTGCAGAGGTTGCAGAGCGAAGCTCCCTACCAGGGAGATACCACTGAAATTTGTTCGCCAGGAAATCCGGGCCGAGTCCATGGAGTGCCGTAAAGCAATACAGAGGGCCTTGAATTTGACCCTTCTTTTTACTGGTAGCCAGTGCAAGGAGGGTAAGGCATTGCTGTTTCGGAATATCAAGCAGCAGACGGACTGCTGCATTTTGTAGGACCTGTATTTTATTGAGGAGGCGTGTACGTATGTTGAGGAACAGCCCGTTGCAGTTGTCCAGTCTGGACAGTATGAGTGCTGTCACCACTGCTTTCTGGAGCTCTAGTGGATTAAAAGGAAGGATCTTTCGGATGGTTTTTATCATAAAGAAACAAGAGGAGGTGATTGCATTAATTTGCCCCTCAAAGGATAGTTTGGACTCAAAAAGGACTCCAAGGTTTTTCACCTTATTGACAGGGGTGGGAGTTTCACCCATTACCTGTGGCCACCAGTTTGGTCGCCAGAAAGAGGTGTCATTTCCAAAAAGAAGCACCTCGGTTTTCCCTGCATTCAGTTTGAGGCAGTTTTGGGCCATCCATTGTCCAACCTTGCGCAGGCACTCTTGGAATCTTAAAGCGGTGTCCGTGAGGTCTCCGGAACTAGACGCCACGATTTGTGTGTCATCGGCATATGACACTGTGTTGAAGCCAAAGGATTTTATGAGCAAGCAGAGGGGGTTAACACATAAGTTAAATCACACTATAAAACACACCCCATTTCAGACAATGATGCTTTGCCACTCCACTGTATCACAGCAGTTCAGAGCCAACATTTTGGTGAGATAAGGCAGGCCTTTATTCTCCATCTCTTTTACCACTCTCCACACACATTTTCTGCACATTTTCTCTACATCCCTTGGTGTATTCCCTTGTATTGTCGCTGACTTTAATTTAGGGATATGGCAAGACAGAAATAATCCATGTTTTCATTGGCAGAGATGTCAGTCATGGTGGATGAAATCATAAAAATAGAGCCACAATTGTTTGGAGTTAAAGTCCAGCATACTGCTCTCAGTCAGAAAAGGGAAATGTGGCCCAGAATAGTAGAAAGAGTGAGTGCTGTAGGTACCACCCTGCGAACATAGGAGGAAATTAGAAGAGGTGGAATGACCTGAGGGGGAAGGTGCGTTCCCTGTTCTCCAAGCAACACCTGGGGGCCCAGAGGACTTGTGGTGGTCCTCCCAGTGCTCCAATACAAATGTTCCCCTGGGAGCAGAAGGTCTTGCAGATCCTACATTCTGAAGGCTTGACAGGAATACCTGGAGAAGTGGAGTCTGGTAAGTTACACCCAGCTAACTGTCACAATACTCCAATGTCCAGTTTGCTCTAATCTCAGCTTTTGCCATTGTGTTGTGCATCTACTTTCCAAACATCCAATACTCAAAGTATCAGAGGTGTTGGATTTACTTTGTTAATGTGTATTGTTGAATATAAGATCACATGTACCAATCTCCATTACATGCCACATGTTGTAATTGTATCTGTAAGTATATTTCTACAAAAATATAATTCCAGGACCTATGATATGTGTTAATATGTTATTGTACGGTCACTCCCAACTGCAGGTTGACAATAGGTATGTTACACTAACCATTTTGTAAGTCTTTGCAAGTATAGATTAAAATGACTCCAACTACCATGAGGCCCTGTTTCTGTAACTCAAAACAAGATGAAATTGTGATTTTGCCAGTCCCACTTGTCTGACATATTACAACTGATGTTCAATTCTCATGGACTGAGCAATCTACATACAATGCTCTACTCAGAGACATTTCTTCCTACTTAACTTTATGTTGTCCTTGTCTCCTCAACTGAAACTATTGATGGCATGAGTGACACCATACCATGTGTGTAAGTCAAATATTTGTAAGGCATGAAGATGATTACAAGCGGCAGGTGACCCATTGACTCTGCACTGTTCACATTATGACTAATGCTAAATATACAACCAAGATATGTGATCACCTGTTTTGTGAACAGCTAGGCCTTGGAATGGTCAAATACACGTTACCTCTCCACTGTGTTGGCTTAAATGTTTGGGAGAAGTAATGTTTATTCCTTAATCCAAAATGCAACATCTCAGCACATCTAATGAGCTTCTTAATTCAAGTGCATGTATTTAATGTTTTCATATATCTTGTTAACAAGGTCCTTACCACTGAGATATATCACAATAGTAATCTCTGCCTATTTAGTGTTTCCTAGGTTTCTACTTACTGTGTCACAAAACATTTGGATGTAGATACCACACTTCCACCAATAACAATGTTCTCTATTTTACAACAGGTCAATCTGGCAGAGCACCTGCCCAGAGCTTGGCCACAGAAGAAACACCCACTCCATCCCAGGACCAAGCCCTCAGTGATGACAACACTCCTAGTGATCTGTAAATGGATGACGGTGCTGGTCCATCCAGCCAGCCTGGGCAGACAACAACAGTGAGTATCACTGGATCCACAACAACATCTCCCACCCCGGCTTCAACAACTCAGCCAACCTTAGTACCCACAACCTGTGTACCTAGCAGAGTTATAACCATTGTGTGCCCCCCAGTCCTGGATCATGATGTCACAATCACCACCCCAGCAAGAGGGGAGCCAGGACCCAGGACCCAGTGGGAGAGGGCACCCTGAGCCAAGGGCATAGGCTCATGGGGGTAAGTGTCGCGGAAGGGGTGCTGTGGGCCGGCAGAGTAAGGCCACTGGGGCCACTCACACCCAGGCCACCATCAACCAAGTTTTGAGGGCCTAACGTGGGTCCCTAGGCATGACCAGTCACATTCTACACGCCTACGAAATACAGATGCACACAATCAAGCACCCAACAGACACCACAGAACAAGACACACCCCTACTTGCAGTATATACACCTGACACACATGCGCCCGTACCCGCAACAGACCCAAGCACATCACACACAGTCACCCCTCTACCTCCAAAAGCCTACTCCTTATCATTTCTACTACTAAGTACCACATCAATTGTCCATCATTTTCCCTTGCCAACACCCCTCACAATCCTCCAACCACCACTTCCAAGGACCTTACTACCACGCAACACCCAAGACCACAACTTCCACCTCCAAATCCACCTCTCTTACCGGCCCATCCATCCCTTCCTCTTTCCAAGGCACACCTGCCAAATGTTTCTCATCTTCACATTCCCAAAGCCCCCCTCCTAAACTTAAGTCTGCTCTTTCCTCTTTCAAAACCACCACATTCCAACCCAAGAACACCCCTCCCAAAACCAAACTTCTGCATCCCAAATAACATCTTTGAGGTGACTACTTTGCCCAATGGATTCCCCTTTGTGAGGAGTTTACCCTAGCAGCGTCATTCGGGGCATGTTTTGTGGCACTGCAGTGTGCTAAACCACACCATTTATCTATGGACTGGCCATTGGCCTTTTTGTTATGATTTGTCCCTGTGATTGTTTTGGACAAATTGAAATCTGCTTTGTTTTTTATCACATTAGTCCTGGCATTACTTTTCCCTAGCTATTTTTGGTAGCCTAGCAATGTTGCAGAGGTTAAATTGTGACGCAATTGTATTGTGTTTACACATTATGGCAGGTTATACTACATATTTTTAGAGTGTACTTTGTTATGTACACGCATAATATGATATGGTATGTGATGGTGATTACTTTTTATGGGCAGGCATTCATCATAGTGTTGACCACTTGCCCCCCTAATTGATGTGATTTGATACATTGGAATGTTTGACTATAGGTATATATGTTTCACCCTAACTGGTGATCAATATGAACAGGTTTGTATATTTACAGCTTGGAACCAGTGCAGAAGTCACACGGGGCAAGGGGAAATGTTCCATGGATGGATATGTGGGATGAATAGAAATTGGGTCAGACATTGATTTGGGTGATATTTCACGTGGTAAAGGTTTCACCTTGTCTTGAGCAATGTCTACATCATTTTGCTTGCACATCTCCCTATGATGTAGGTTGGATATGCGTTTATTGTGCGCAAGTTAGTTATTTGTTTATCCATAACTGGAGGCTGGTTAGTTGTCATAGCTTCTTGTGTTATGTTTTTGGACATGTGTCCATTATTTTGTGTGTACCTTACACCTACTTTAGCTATGTGAGAAGAATGCTGTTACTGATGTATTTGATTTTATACCTTGCCCTTACACATTACACACATATCCATGGCACTTGGTGATGCTATTGGTTGTCCCTGATATAGTTGAAGCCAGGGGGCCTGTGCGCAGAAATGTTAAGAGGCATGGGAAAAGTGGGATCTGGCCATGGGAGCCAGACTTTCAGGGTGCCCCCTGATTAAGCCAACCCTGTTCTACAAAGAGTCTTTCCATAATGACCTTGAAATACTTCTTGAACTGAATGTTTTAATTAACATTTTCCAAAAACTACTTTTTAATGTGGGTGATGTGTGAGAGTCTATTACAGAAATTTTGCAGAGAAGACGTGTTTCTGTCTCATGAAACATCCATACTTAAGTTTCTTTCATATCAAAGCAGGACCTAGCATGTGAAAAATGGGATGGTGTCACAGAGATTATTTGGTGTAATGTTAGTGAGGAGCTGCTGTTGTGTTACTATACAAAACACACATCACTATCCATGAATGTTAGATGTAACACATTTTTGAATTTGGAAGGGTGTGCCTGTGCAGTTTCAGTGACCTGTACAAAGAGGGCATCAAAGAGGTGCACTTTGGTCATACATTCAAACCTCTTCAAAACAGGGACCCGCAAACTAAGTTTGGGCAAGGACACCCAAATACCTTAAGATTTCCCTGCCTATGCATCTGCTAACTGGGAAGTCAATGGAAATGGGTTAGATTGTGGCTTACCGTTGGTTGCTTCCACAGCATTGTTGGTTTTGGATGTCATCAAGCAGCAGCGGCAGGACATGTATGATTGGCTCCAAGGCAGCACAGGTTGTATGAAGCTGAGTACAGGTGAGTTTCTGCCTTATAGCCATCCCTTTTCACTAACTCAGGTGTGGAGGTTTTGCAGCCACAGTCACATCAGTGGGAAGGGACATCATGATTGGGTCGGTGGGGAAACTGGCACTCCGGCCTCCGACAGACGCATTGGCCTACCCTGCAACCGTCTTGGTCAAGACTTCTTGGCTGCAGGGGTGGTACCACACTGGTCTTTAGTTTATGGGCCCATTTGCATCATAATAGGGTGGGCGGACCGCCAACTAGGAGGCGGGGAATCCGTCACTGTTTCTACTGCAGTACTCTTTCCATCAAACTTGTAATCAGGCCTTACAAAGCCAAAGTAGTTTGCTTCAGTATATTTTGTTTAAATATGTATGTACTGACTTCTTGGAAGATTTTTGCATAGATGATAAGCAATGACTAGGCTGAATGTTGGGACAGCAAGTCACCAAGTTGAGATTGTTTTAATATTCATGATTCTTAGTAGGCCTGGGCGGTAAATTCCGTTCCGCTCGCGGAATTTGCAGAATTTGGGTAATTTCACGCTCCGCGGAGAACGCGGAATTGCCAAAAATTCCGTGATCCGCGGCTTCGCGGAATTTTTGGGTTGTTCGCTGTCAAAATGCGTGTTCGCGAGATATTTCTCCCCGAGCACGCAAACAGCGTTCGAGAACAGAAATAAAGCATCGCGAACGGGCGGAACAAGCAATTCCGCGTGTTCGCTGAACTTTTGCGTGCTCGCGGAGATTTTTTACCGTTTCGCGGAGCTTTGCGTAGCGAGACTACGCAAATTCCGCCCACCCCTATTTTTTAGTACTCAAAAGAGTCTTGGGACTGCAGATTACATATCCTGTTTTAACTGCTTATCTATTTATTTGATCATGATGTGTCCATGGTCTTAAATTTTGATATATGTGACATAGGTTTTATGGCATTTTCTGTTTTTATATCTTCTGTTTGTTAAGCCTATTGATTTCACTATGATGAGATGATTTTAATTAATCATGCACATAAATAAAGAACCACACTTGAACTACCACCGTATCACACTTTCTACTGAAAGCTGATATTGAGCCTGAGCTCCGGAGGAGTTGATGCTGATGCTGAACGTGTGTTTGCCTTATGCAAGACCTTCCTGACTCCTGATAATTTCAGTGTTTTGCTGTAAATAAGGTATGCAGTGCATTCATCCTTTCTAAGGAAGGCTAGTTGCATTATTCTGCTTTCTATGTTCTCCTTGTGTAGCACATAGAAGTAGGTTTTAGGGTGTAAGGTTTCTAGATGACATTTTAAACTATGTTAGAAATGTTCATTTTATTCTTGTTCACAACGTGCATTTGTGCTGTTTTAATTGTGTTCTGTGTGGGTATTCTGGATGCCAATCAATCAATCAGTAGATTTGTGGAGCACTTCTTGTCACCGGTGAAGGTATTCAGGTGCTAGCAGGGTCCAGTTGACTAGCTGACTAGCCAGGTCTTCAGGGACTTAAGGAACCTGGAAGAGACAGGAAGCTCCATAGATGAAAGGGTAGCTCATACCATGTCTTTGCTGCTAGGTAGTAGAAGGAGCGACCTCCACATCTGCTATGTCAGATGTGTAAATGTGTTGAGCAGCAGGGTGCACCTGTTGGAAATAAACATTGTTTTTAGCTGGAGTGTCTTTTTCTTAGTGTATCTTGTGTGTGTATGATTGAGAAGATTGGAAAAGGTTTGTTTCTGATCACCATGGTGTCCCTCAGACTGTTAGTAAACCAAAAGCATTTACACCACTTCAATCATGTATTGGGTGGAGTTCAACGGGGTGACAAAAACCTATGTTTCACATTCAGCTTTGGTCCATTGAACTAAGTTGATTCCTTTCACCCATGGGTGGGAAAGCAAACCTCATAGAGCTGAGCCAGGAACTGAGTTTTTGCAACATCACTTTGTTGTTTTCTTCACTTTTAGGTACCCATGGGTTTTTTACTGGTTCATGCCCTGTGGTACATTATTTGTGCTGACTGTTCTTTTTTCCATACTTGAATCTCCCTCCTACGGAATCAATTTTGGTTCCTGGAATTTATTAGGCTCCACAGAGGATGCACCTATGAAGTGGTGGGTGACTTACTCCATATTTAAGTGACTCCTGAGTGTGAGCACCTGATTCACTCTAATCGTGATGCTTATGGTGAGTTCCTTTCTCTTCATACAGAAGTTCAGTCTGACCCTTCGGGCCCAATGTTCGTAGAGCACACATTGCTCTGAGACGTACCATCTGCAACTCTAGACTAGTGTTACTCTCCTTCTCTCCTGTTCCCTTACCTAGGGTTCTGGGCTGGCGCTGTAGCTCTCAGGGACATGTCTGAGTGTAGGGGTAACATACTGTGCTAAAGGACCTTACCTTCTTTTTTTGCCTCTCCTGTTGACCATTGTCCTCCCTGTTTATATAACTAACTGAATATAGGGAAGACTACTTAGGAATTATGTTTGAATGGATGTTTAAATTTATATTTTGTTCTTAATATTAAATCAAGGCAAATATTGAAAATCTAAGTGTGACTATATGTAACTGCTGTGACAACTCTCATTTAATTGCTCTTATATATGTTTGTAAGCTGTGATTGTATGCATTTATTGCAAGAATACCAATAAAACCTTAAAACTTTCACTTCATAACAACATGTTTTGCCTAAGAAACACTGAACATGTGCTTATACATAGGTGATATGTGAGCATGTTTAGAAAACCTACCGACAAACAATGTGTTTCTCATGTCTCAATTAGCGTCATCTTCCAGAAAACATCTAATGTCCTGGTCCTTCTGAAGTGCTTCTGTGAGAAACTGAGGTGTTGGTTGACTGGGGCGTGAGACCAGGTCAAGCAACAGCTACAATCCCTTGCAGGGTGAACCACAAAAAGTCACTAAATTAATCTGTCCTTAACCCTGGATAGCTTGGCACAAAAAGCAGTCAGGCAATGTGTAAAGTATTTATGTAGTACTCAAACAGTAATAAAGTAAAAACACAACACAAGAAAAATCCCAAACAAATTTGGAAAATAGAGTACATTTTAAATAAATTATTTTACACCAAGCAAACAAAAATCCAATCACTAGAACTGGAGTTATACATTTTAAAAGTTTTTATTCAAAACTAGTGCCAACCGCGGACATCTAGTCACACGAGACTGGGCCAAAGACGAAAAATACGGCTGACTGCAATGGACTGCAGTTTGGATGCACAAAGGTGATTAGGCCGTGTCAGCGCTTACCTTTGCACTTAGAAGAAATTCTGAGAAAAAGTGTCTGAGAAGGTAAAGTTCAGAGGGGCAAGGCTGTAGGAGGTGTCCAAGAAGGGAGTGTCATCATCGAATAGCCTAGGGTCAAAGCAGCAGGGAAGATTTCTATGTTCTGACTTAGGGCCTAATTATGAGTTTGGCGGTCCATCCCATGGTGATGGTGTGGCAACTGCCGCACCGGCGGTCTGGCCACCCTATTACGAGTTTGGCTGTCGGAACGCCATTAAACCGCCGCAACCGCCGAGGATCTGTGATCCCTTTGCGGTGGTGCGGCAGCCAGAAGCTCGAAATGTGGTTGCGGTGCCTCTGCAGCACCACCAAGCATATTACAAGTTTCCTCACTGCCGCAATTTTCATGGCAGTGAGCCAGCCATGAAAAGATTGGTGGTGAGGAAATGACCCCTGTTGCCTCAAAGCCTGGGGATGCATGCTCTGTGTGCATGCACCCCCTGTTCCTGCACAGCATGGACTTCACAGTTCATTCCGTGCAGGAACAGGCTATGGCGCTCCCAATGCGCTGCCTAGCTAAGCCTCACATATGAGCCTTAGCATGCTATCACCATGGGACCACCAAAGAACAGCCCGCCAGACCAGGAGAAAACTCCTAATATGGCAGGCGGTCATGTTTGGTGGTGTGGGAGTGGGGCGGTGGCCTGGTAGACTGCTCCCTCACCGCCAAACTCGTAATCAGGCCCTTAGTCTCTGAAATGGAAATTGAAAATCTCCTGCTGCACCAGGGTGAGGGATGTAGCTGAAGACAGTTCCATGAGGCAAAATACCCCTTTGGCAAAGGACTGCTGTAGAGGATTTGCTGCTTCAGAGAAGAACGTAGCAGGAGAAGCCTCGAAGTCAATATGACCAGCTTTGCACGGCAGGTGGATAGATGAGCAGGTTGGTCCTAGACTCTTCCTGGTTCTCACAACACTACATAAATAAAATTAACATTATTTACATTTCTACACAACCTGTCTCCAACCATGATAGCGGATGAAGTCTCTGAAGAATGTGAACTACATAAAAAAAAAACACTTACAACATAGGTATACTTTTAGTCATGATTTTGTTCACAAAAAACACAGATTACAGCAGTTATTTTACCAAAAATTGTAGTTAAACATTGCTAAACATACAAAAAACAGGCATCCGTCATTTTGTGACCACATGTACGGGAGAGAGCTGGACTACTACAGAGACACTATTCAAAACAGTGCCATCTATCTGTTACAGTAAGTGTGAATAAAAACGCTAGTACATGTTAAAGGAGGATGACATATTAAAGATAATAATTGTAAGTAACTTTTTTTACATTTTCAGAATTTATTTTCTATGGGGTATAACAATTATAACAACATTTCAATTTGTCAACAAGTAGACATTTGTGAAAAGTAATTTTAAAACTGTCATTTGAAACAGAAAAACTTAAAACTTGCAACATAATAAAGAGTAATTTTATATTATTTTTTAACAAATTGTAGGAATCTGACTCTCTATATACTATACCAAAGTGAGGTATAGTGTGCGCAGAGTCCAGTGGAACCCCAAAGGTAGGCAGAGGTAAAGTTAGATAGCACCTCACTCTCAATTTGTGGTAGTGTGGTCGAGCAGTAAAGCAGTATCAGAGGACAGTGTTAAGCATTTGCTGTACACACTCAGTCAGCAAATTAATTCACACACTCAAAGACTGAACTTCAGACCAATTGTTTTTGTATAAAAGTATTCTTTTAGTTATTTTATTTTCTAGAACCAAGCAAGCCTGGCACAGGTAATCAATAAATACTTTACAGTGGTAATGCAGTTTGTAAACAGTTTGAATTGTAATTGTTTATTCACTTTGTTTTGACTTACAGTATTGTTGCAGAGAAATGCAATGCTTTGTAAATACAGTACATAGACTTGAATGGGCTTTTCAGTAAAATACCAGGTAAGTTACTTTTTAGATTACTTTTCTTACTCAGTGTAGTATACCTGGATACTACACTGGGACATTTCCTGTAAACAGGTAAGTAAAATCTTTTTTGTTAAATAGCACAATTTTAAAGAATTTCTTTAGGTTTTTTCCAAGAAAAACAGTCAATGTTATCCTATGGAGGAAAATAGTGTTATCGGTTTTAGGGTAAGTATTCAGTAGTGGGAGTTGA
The DNA here is from genome assembly GCA_963921515.1 of Calotriton arnoldi. NCBI lineage: Eukaryota > Metazoa > Chordata > Amphibia > Caudata > Salamandridae > Calotriton > Calotriton arnoldi. The sequence continues at coordinate 1,654,767 of CAWUFW010003123.1, read as the reverse complement.
GGTTCTGGGGGTAGACTCAGGGGTCCCCCAGGGTAAGGGATGCACTCTCGTTACACCCTCAGCGGCACTAGGGCGGCCGGGTGCAGAGTGCTGAGGTCCAATGTTATCCAATGGGCGATAGGGGGCCTCTGGTTGGTGGCTGCTGACGAGCAGGTCACTTGGTTGTGGGAGCAAAGTTCCTGGACTTTAGCTCAGGGCAAATGGGGAAACAAAGTTGCACCAAAGGTGCACCCTCAGCGGCACTAGGGCAGCTGGGTGCAGGGTGCTGTTTCGACATCGGGCGCCCTGTTGTTTGCAATGGGGTACCTCCGGTTTGCAAAGGCACTGCAGGCTTGGGGATGAAGGCCTTCTGGGTGCGACCACCACTTCGAGAGGTAAGTTGGGATCTTGGGGGTTGGTTAGGCACCCGTCGGTTTGGCCACCCAAGGACGTGGGGCGTCGGGTGCAGGGGTGCCTTTTAGGGTCAGATCTTCTTACCAGGTCCTGGTTGCGGTTGGGGGACCTTCCGAATTTAGGCTGCAGGCGTCGGCTGGAGACATGAGGCAGGTCAGGGGTCACTGGATCTCGGGTTAGGATCGCCGGGGAGACCGCCTCGTGGTGTTTGCCCACTCGAGCTCGGACCGTGGACGGCAGGTGCAGAGTGGGCGGATTTGCGGTGTCCGGCCAGAGGTTGCAGATAAACAAATCCGGTGTTCACGGGAGCCACAGTCTTTGTGGTTGAAGGCAGGCAGGTCCTCCGGGGTTTTCAAGGTTGCTGGCTGCAGGACACAATGGGATTTTGCAGGAGCAGGTTTGAGGGGGAGACAGGCCGGTAGGGCTGGGGCCAAGTCAGTGGGCGTCTTCCTCTTGTTAGCTTCGGCACGGCTGTTCGGTCCTTCTTCTTCTTTTCTTGTAGTTTCTTCTGATCTAAGGAAGCAAGGTTCAGGGGTGCCCCTAAATACTAGATTTAGGGGAGTTGCAGGTAGGTAAAAAGGTTGGGACCAATGGTTCCCTTCCCTGGGGTGGGTATACCCCCTATTATGCCACCCTCCAGTGGGAGGGGGGCATAAGCCTGTCCCTGGTTGGCTGAGTCCCCCATCTGCAAGATGGCGTGGACTGAGAGTTGTGCTTCACCTCGCCTCCCCCACCTGAGGGGTAGAGTTGGCAGAGGTGGGCACACCTCTCTTCCTCACTTGTTTTTCTGCCAGTTCTCCCACCCAAAGTGAGGGTCAGAACCAGTGGGGACCAGCTGCTGAAAGCAGCAAGTGGCCTGGGGAAGCTCACAAAGGCGGCAAGCCTTTGAAGCTTCCCCTTCATGAACCCTGCCCATCTTGGGGGATGAGGCTTGGCACCTTGTCCCAGGATGTGCATTCTTTCAGGCCCCCAAAAGCAGCAGGCTCTGGACCCAGGGGTCCAGAAACATGTCTGGTGGTGGCAGCTGAAAGCAGCCACTCAGCCTGGATACTAGTGGTAGGTTAGTTTTCAGGGGGCATCTCTAAGATGCCCTCTGTGTGCATTTTTCATTAAATCCCACACTGGCATCAGTGTGGGTTTAATGTGCTGAGAAGTTTGATACCAAACTTCTCAGTTTTCAGTGTAGCCATTATGGTGCTATGGAGTTTGTAATAACAAACTCCCAGCACCATATACTCTTAATGGCAGCACTGCACTTACTATGCCTAAGAATGGACTTAGACGCTGTAGGGGTACAGGGCTCATGCACATGTACCCTCACCACTGGTATAGTGCACCCAGCTAGAGGGGTGACTGATCTATCCCAGGGCAGTGGGTTGTAGGCATGGCACACAGATGTGTGTGCCATGTCAACTCTTCACTTTGTTCTGCACCAAAACACTCAGCCTGCAAAGGTAGTGTGTGTGTGTAATGGTACAGGACCTCTATGGGTTGCACAATAAGTGCTGCAGCCCTTAGAGGCCTTCTCTGGTCACAGTGCCCTGGGTACCTGTGGTACCATTTACCAGGGGCTGACCTGTGTCCAGAGATGCCAATTGGGTTTAGGCATCAATGCAGTTTTAGGGAAAGAACATAGGCTCTGGGTACCTGGTTAGCAGGAGCCCAGGTCACACTCAGTTAAAGGTCATCAGCAATTCTGCAAAAAGTGGTGACAACCGTGCAGAAAGAGGGCACTTTCTCACACAAACAATATGCATTATAAGAAGATACCATACGTAACTTTGTGAACAATATTACTATTCTACTCCACCAAGTGTTACCTCAGGGAAAGTGCTGTAGCATGGCTGGGGGGCAAATTTCTATTCTAACTCTGTCTAGCACTTACCTCAGGGAAGGTGCTGGACAGTGGCTTGGGGGAAATTACTATTCTAACTCCACTAAGTACTTACCGCAGTGAATGTATTTAACAGTGGCTAGGGAACAAAATTATTATTCTAACTCCACCAAGTATTTACCTCAGGGAAGGTGCTGGACAGTGTCTGGGGCGCAAAAAGTTTACTATTCTAACTCCGCCACATGCTTACCACAGGTAAGGTGCTGGACAGTGGGTGGGGGCAAAATTGCTATTCTAACTCTGCCATGTGCTTACCTCAGGGAAGGAGCTGGACAGTGGCTGAGAGGCAAAATTACTATTCTATGTCCATCTAGTGCTCACCTCAGGGAAGGTACTTGATAGTTGCTGGGGGGCAAAATTAGTATTCTAACACCACCAAGTGCTTACCTCAAGGAAGGTGCTGGACAGTGGCTGGGAGGCAAAATTACTATTCTAACTCCACCAAGTACTTACATCAGGGAAGGTGATGCCATGTGGGTGGGGGGCAAAATTACTATTCTAATTCCGCCAAATACTTAGGTCAGGGAAGGTGTCGGCAGTGGCTGAGGGTCACATTTAACGTGCTTTCCAACAACCATTAAACAGATAAAAACTGTTAGAAACAAACTTGAAATATACATTTTTAAAGCTCATATTCACATACCATTGACCCAGTTATAAAGCAGCATACAACAACTTAAAGAAAAACTGTCACAGATAAAAATAAATCCAATATTAAATAGCATAATTTTACCATAAATATTCAATCTAACAGAAACTTACTATCCAGAAACATTTATTGCAGCACAAAAGGAAAACACGTTTTTTACCTAATATAGGGGGACATTACGATGGCGGGCGGACAAAGTCCGCCCGCCCGCCACCGTAACGGTGAATGGGACCGTCCGCCATAGGAGCGGCGGTCCCGCCGTGGGTATTAGGATGCCACCGCCACGGTGGCGGTGGCATCCCCTATTCCCAGCATTGTGGCGGGCGGTGCTCATAGCACCGCCCGCCACATGCACAACACATTCACATGCACAAGGTGACAGGCACCGTGCGGTGCCTGCCACTTTGTCCACTTTGTCCATGCCAATGCAGGGGGTACCATAGGTACCCCCATGTGCACCCCCACCCCCCAACATCTTGGGGGCCCACAATGGGCCCCCGAAAGTGTAATCCGCCTGGCTTTCCATGGCGGAGTCTCCGCCATGGAAAGCCCTGCACCGCCGCCCATCATAATATGGATGGCGGTGTCTTGCAGACACCGCCACCATATTATGTGACCCTTGACCTTGCCAGGTAGGTCGCTCCCCCACCACACAGCTCCGCCTGTGTTGTCTGCCCGCTGCTTCTGCAGGTAAGATCGCCCTCCGCTTGTGGCCCCGGTGCCCGCTTTGTCTGCTTGTCTCCCCTTTTCCTTTCTGTGCCCCTCGCCGCCCCATTGTCGTTGTGCCCGTGATTTTGTCTGCTCTCCCCTTGTTTTCCTTTCTGTGCCCCTCGCTGCCCCACTGTCGTTGTGCCCGTGATTTTGTCTGCTCTCCCCTTGTTTTCCTTTCTGTGCCCCTCGCCGCCCCATTGTCGTTGTGCCCGTGATTTTGTCTGCTCTCCCCTTGTTTTCCTTTCTGTGCCCCTCGCTGCTCCATTGACGCTGTGCCCGTGATTTTGTCTGCTCTCCCCTTGTTTTCCTTTCTGTGCCCCTCGCTGCTCCATTGACGCTGTGCCTGTGATTTTGTCTGCTCTCCCCTTGTTTTCCTTTCTGTGCCCCTCGCTGCCCCATTGACGCTGTGCCCGTGATTTTGTCTGCTCTCCCTTGTTTTTCCTTTCTGTGCCCCTCGCTGCCCCACTGTCGTTGTGCCCGTGATTTTGTCTGCTCTCCCCTTGTTTTCCTTTCTGTGCCCCTCGCTGCCCCACTGTCGTTGTGCCCGTGATTTTGTCTGCTCTCCCCTTGTTTTCCTTTCTGTGCCCCTCGCTGCTCCATTGACGCTGTGCCCGTGATTTTGTCTGCTCTCCCCTTGTTTTCCTTTCTGTGCCCCTCGCTGCCCCATTGACGCTGTGCCCGTGATTTTGTCTGCTCTCCCCTTGTTTTCCTTTCTGTGCCCCTCGCTGCCCCATTGACGCTGTGCCCGTGATTTTGTCTGCTCTCCCCTTGTTTTCCTTTCTGTGCCCCTCGCTGCCCCACTGTCGTTGTGCCCGTGATTTTGTCTGCTCTCCCCTTGTTTTCCTTTCTGTGCCCCCGCTGCCTCTCGCCATTCCCGCCGCTGCGCCCTGCGGCCCCGCCCCCTGACTGCCCATTCGCTGCTCCTCCCTCCCACCTCCCCATAAATGGCGGCCGCTGCGCGGTGAGGAGAGCGACCCTTGACCTTGCCAGGTAGGTCGCTCCCCCACCACACAGCTCCGCCTGTGTTGTCTGCCCGCTGCTTCTGCAGGTAAGATCGCCCTCCGCTTGTGGCCCCGGTGCCCGCTTTGTCTGCTTGTCTCCCCTTTTCCTTTCTGTGCCCCTCGCCGCCCCATTGTCGTTGTGCCCGTGATTTTGTCTGCTCTCCCCTTGTTTTCCTTTCTGTGCCCCTCGCTGCCCCATTGACGCTGTGCCCTTGATTTTGTCTGCTCTCCCCTTGTTTTCCTTTCTGTGCCCCTCGCTGCCCCATTGACGCTGTGCCCGTGATTTTGTCTGCTCTCCCCTTGTTTTCCTTTCTGTGCCCCTCGCTGCCCCATTGACGCTGTGCCCGTGATTTTGTCTGCTCTCCCCTTGTTTTCCTTTCTGTGCCCCTCGCCGCCCCATTGTCGTTGTGCCCGTGATTTTGTCTGCTCTCCCCTTGTTTTCCTTTCTGTGCCCCTCGCCGCCCCATTGTCGTTGTGCCCGTGATTTTGTCTGCTCTCCCCTTGTTTTCCTTTCTGTGCCCCTCGCTGCCCCACTGTCGTTGTGCCTGTGATTTTGTCTGCTCTCCCCTTGTTTTCCTTTCTGTGCCCCTCGCCGCCCCATTGTCGTTGTGCCCGTGATTTTGTCTGCTCTCCCCTTGTTTTCCTTTCTGTGCCCCTCGCTGCTCCATTGACGCTGTGCCCGTGATTTTGTCTGCTCTCCCCTTGTTTTCCTTTCTGTGCCCCTCGCTGCTCCATTGACGCTGTGCCCGTGATTTTGTCTGCTCTCCCCTTGTTTTCCTTTCTGTGCCCCTCGCTGCCCCATTGACGCTGTGCCCGTGATTTTGTCTGCTCTCCCCTTGTTTTCCTTTCTGTGCCCCTCGCTGCCCCACTGTTGTTGTGCCCGTGATTTTGTCTGCTCTCCCCTTGTTTTCCTTTCTGTGCCCCTCGCTGCCCCATTGACGCTGTGCCCGTGATTTTGTCTGCTCTCCCCTTGTTTTCCTTTCTGTGCCCCTCGCTGCCCCACTGTCGTTGTGCCCGTGATTTTGTCTGCTCTCCCCTTGTTTTCCTTTCTGTGCCCCCGCTGCCTCTCGCCATTCCCGCCGCTGCGCCCCTGCGGCCCCGCCCCCTGACTGCCCATTCGCTGCTCCTCCCTCCCACCTCCCCATAAATGGCGGCCGCTGCGCGGGGAGGAGCGACCCTTGACCTTGCCAGGTAGGTCGCTCCCCCACCACACAGCTCCGCCTGTGTTGTCTGCCCGCTGCTTCTGCAGGTAAGATCGCCCTCCGCTTGTGGCCCCGGTGCCCGCTTTGTCTGCTTGTCTCCCCTTTTCCTTTCTGTGCCCCTCGCCGCCCCATTGTCGTTGTGCCCGTGATTTTGTCTGCTCTCCCCTTGTTTTCCTTTCTGTGCCCCTCGCTGCCCCACTGTCGTTGTGCCCGTGATTTTGTCTGCTCTCCCCTTGTTTTCCTTTCTGTGCCCCTCGCCGCCCCATTGTCGTTGTGCCCGTGATTTTGTCTGCTCTCCCCTTGTTTTCCTTTCTGTGCCCCTCGCTGCTCCATTGACGCTGTGCCCGTGATTTTGTCTGCTCTCCCCTTGTTTTCCTTTCTGTGCCCCTCGCTGCTCCATTGACGCTGTGCCCGTGATTTTGTCTGCTCTCCCCTTGTTTTCCTTTCTGTGCCCCTCGCTGCCCCATTGACGCTGTGCCCGTGATTTTGTCTGCTCTCCCCTTGTTTTTCCTTTCTGTGCCCCTCGCTGCCCCACTGTCGTTGTGCCCGTGATTTTGTCTGCTCTCCCCTTGTTTTCCTTTCTGTGCCCCTCGCTGCCCCACTGTCGTTGTGCCCGTGATTTTGTCTGCTCTCCCCTTGTTTTCCTTTCTGTGCCCCTCGCTGCTCCATTGACGCTGTGCCCGTGATTTTGTCTGCTCTCCCCTTGTTTTCCTTTCTGTGCCCCTCGCTGCCCCATTGACGCTGTGCCCGTGATTTTGTCTGCTCTCCCCTTGTTTTCCTTTCTGTGCCCCTCGCTGCCCCATTGACGCTGTGCCCGTGATTTTGTCTGCTCTCCCCTTGTTTTCCTTTCTGTGCCCCTCGCTGCCCCACTGTCGTTGTGCCCGTGATTTTGTCTGCTCTCCCCTTGTTTTCCTTTCTGTGCCCCTCGCTGCTCCATTGACGCTGTGCCCGTGATTTTGTCTGCTCTCCCCTTGTTTTCCTTTCTGTGCCCCTCGCTGCCCCATTGACGCTGTGCCCGTGATTTTGTCTGCTCTCCCCTTGTTTTTCCTTTCTGTGCCCCTCGCTGCCCCACTGTCGTTGTGCCCGTGATTTTGTCTGCTCTCCCCTTGTTTTCCTTTCTGTGCCCCTCGCTGCCCCACTGTCGTTGTGCCCGTGATTTTGTCTGCTCTCCCCTTGTTTTCCTTTCTGTGCCCCTCGCCGCCCCATTGTCGTTGTGCCCGTGATTTTGTCTGCTCTCCCCTTGTTTTCCTTTCTGTGCCCCTCGCTGCCCCACTGTCGTTGTGCCCGTGATTTTGTCTGCTCTCCCCTTGTTTTCCTTTCTGTGCCCCTCGCCGCCCCATTGTCGTTGTGCCCGTGATTTTGTCTGCTCTCCCCTTGTTTTCCTTTCTGTGCCCCTCGCTGCTCCATTGACGCTGTGCCCGTGATTTTGTCTGCTCTCCCCTTGTTTTCCTTTCTGTGCCCCTCGCTGCTCCATTGACGCTGTGCCCGTGATTTTGTCTGCTCTCCCCTTGTTTTCCTTTCTGTGCCCCTCGCTGCCCCATTGACGCTGTGCCCGTGATTTTGTCTGCTCTCCCCTTGTTTTCCTTTCTGTGCCCCTCGCTGCCCCATTGACGCTGTGCCCGTGATTTTGTCTGCTCTCCCCTTGTTTTCCTTTCTGTGCCCCTCGCTGCCCCACTGTCGTTGTGCCCGTGATTTTGTCTGCTCTCCCCTTGTTTTCCTTTCTGTGCCCCCGCTGCCTCTCGCCATTCCCGCCGCTGCGCCCCCTGCGGCCCCGCCCCCCTGACTGCCCATTCGCTGCTCCTCCCTCCCACCTCCCCATAAATGGCGGCCGCTGCGCGGTGAGGAGAGCGACCCTTGACCTTGCCAGGTAGGTCGCTCCCCCACCACACAGCTCCGCCTGTGTTGTCTGCCCGCTGCTTCTGCAGGTAAGATCGCCCTCCGCTTGTGGCCCCGGTGCCCGCTTTGTCTGCTTGTCTCCCCTTTTCCTTTCTGTGCCCCTCGCCGCCCCATTGTCGTTGTGCCCGTGATTTTGTCTGCTCTCCCCTTGTTTTCCTTTCTGTGCCCCTCGCTGCCCCATTGACGCTGTGCCCGTGATTTTGTCTGCTCTCCCCTTGTTTTCCTTTCTGTGCCCCTCGCTGCCCCATTGACGCTGTGCCCGTGATTTTGTCTGCTCTCCCCTTGTTTTCTTTTCTGTGCCCCTCGCTGCCCCATTGACGCTGTGCCCGTGATTTTGTCTGCTCTCCCCTTGTTTTCCTTTCTGTGCCCCTCGCTGCCCCATTGACGCTGTGCCCGTGATTTTGTCTGCTCTCCCCTTGTTTTCCTTTCTGTGCCCCTCGCCGCCCCATTGTCGTTGTGCCCGTGATTTTGTCTGCTCTCCCCTTGTTTTCCTTTCTGTGCCCCTCGCCGCCCCATTGTCGTTGTGCCCGTGATTTTGTCTGCTCTCCCCTTGTTTTCCTTTCTGTGCCCCTCGCTGCCCCACTGTCGTTGTGCCCGTGATTTTGTCTGCTCTCCCCTTGTTTTCCTTTCTGTGCCCCTCGCCGCCCCATTGTCGTTGTGCCCGTGATTTTGTCTGCTCTCCCCTTGTTTTCCTTTCTGTGCCCCTCGCTGCTCCATTGACGCTGTGCCCGTGATTTTGTCTGCTCTCCCCTTGTTTTCCTTTCTGTGCCCCTCGCTGCTCCATTGACGCTGTGCCCGTGATTTTGTCTGCTCTCCCCTTGTTTTCCTTTCTGTGCCCATCGCTGCCCCATTGACGCTGTGCCCGTGATTTTGTCTGCTCTCCCCTTGTTTTCCTTTCTGTGCCCCTCGCTGCCCCACTGTCGTTGTGCCCGTGATTTTGTCTGCTCTCCCCTTGTTTTCCTTTCTGTGCCCCTCGCTGCCCCATTGACGCTGTGCCCGTGATTTTGTCTGCTCTCCCCTTGTTTTCCTTTCTGTGCCCCTCGCTGCCCCACTGTCGTTGTGCCCGTGATTTTGTCTGCTCTCCCCTTGTTTTCCTTTCTGTGCCCCTCGCTGCTCCATTGACGCTGTGCCCGTGATTTTGTCTGCTCTCCCCTTGTTTTCCTTTCTGTGCCCCTCGCTGCCCCATTGACGCTGTGCCCGTGATTTTGTCTGCTCTCCCCTTGTTTTTCCTTTCTGTGCCCCTCGCTGCCCCACTGTCGTTGTGCCCGTGATTTTGTCTGCTCTCCCCTTGTTTTCCTTTCTGTGCCCCTCGCTGCCCCACTGTCGTTGTGCCCGTGATTTTGTCTGCTCTCCCCTTGTTTTCCTTTCTGTGCCCCTCGCCGCCCCATTGTCGTTGTGCCCGTGATTTTGTCTGCTCTCCCCTTGTTTTCCTTTCTGTGCCCCTCGCTGCCCCACTGTCGTTGTGCCCGTGATTTTGTCTGCTCTCCCCTTGTTTTCCTTTCTGTGCCCCTCGCCGCCCCATTGTCGTTGTGCCCGTGATTTTGTCTGCTCTCCCCTTGTTTTCCTTTCTGTGCCCCTCGCTGCTCCATTGACGCTGTGCCCGTGATTTTGTCTGCTCTCCCCTTGTTTTCCTTTCTGTGCCCCTCGCTGCTCCATTGACGCTGTGCCCGTGATTTTGTCTGCTCTCCCCTTGTTTTCCTTTCTGTGCCCCTCGCTGCCCCATTGACGCTGTGCCCTTGATTTTGTCTGCTCTCCCCTTGTTTTCCTTTCTGTGCCCCTCGCTGCCCCATTGACGCTGTGCCCGTGATTTTGTCTGCTCTCCCCTTGTTTTCCTTTCTGTGCCCCTCGCTGCCCCACTGTCGTTGTGCCCGTGATTTTGTCTGCTCTCCCCTTGTTTTCCTTTCTGTGCCCCCGCTGCCTCTCGCCATTCCCGCCGCTGCGCCCCTGCGGCCCCGCCCCCTGACTGCCCATTCGCTGCTCCTCCCTCCCACCTCCCCATAAATGGCGCCCGCTGCGCGGTGAGGAGAGCGACCCTTGACCTGCCAGGTAGGTCGCTCCCCCACCACACAGCTCCGCCTGTGTTGTCTGCCCGCTGCTTCTGCAGGTAAGATCGCCCTCCGCTTGTGGCCCCGGTGCCCGCTTTGTCTGCTTGTCTCCCCTTTTCCTTTCTGTGCCCCTCGCCGCCCCATTGTCGTTGTGCCCGTGATTTTGTCTGCTCTCCCCTTGTTTTCCTTTCTGTGCCCCTCGCTGCCCCATTGACGCTGTGCCCGTGATTTTGTCTGCTCTCCCCTTGTTTTCCTTTCTGTGCCCCTCGCTGCCCCACTGTCGTTGTGCCCGTGATTTTGTCTGCTCTCCCCTTGTTTTCCTTTCTGTGCCCCTCGCCGCCCCATTGTCGTTGTGCCCGTGATTTTGTCTGCTCTCCCCTTGTTTTCCTTTCTGTGCCCCTCGCTGCTCCATTGACGCTGTGCCCGTGATTTTGTCTGCTCTCCCCTTGTTTTCCTTTCTGTGCCCCTCGCTGCTCCATTGACGCTGTGCCCGTGATTTTGTCTGCTCTCCCCTTGTTTTCCTTTCTGTGCCCCTCGCTGCCCCATTGACGCTGTGCCCGTGATTTTGTCTGCTCTCCCCTTGTTTTCCTTTCTGTGCCCCTCGCTGCCCCATTGACGCTGTGCCCGTGATTTTGTCTGCTCTCCCCTTGTTTTCCTTTCTGTGCCCCTCGCTGCCCCACTGTCGTTGTGCCCGTGATTTTGTCTGCTCTCCCCTTGTTTTCCTTTCTGTGCCCCCGCTGCCTCTCGCCATTCCCGCCGCTGCGCCCCTGCGGCCCCGCCCCCTGACTGCCCATTCGCTGCTCCTCCCTCCCACCTCCCCATAAATGGCGGCCGCTGCGCGGTGAGGAGAGCGACCCTTGACCTTGCCAGGTAGGTCGCTCCCCCACCACACAGCTCCGCCTGTGTTGTCTGCCCGCTGCTTCTGCAGGTAAGATCGCCCTCCGCTTGTGGCCCCGGTGCCCGCTTTGTCTGCTTGTCTCCCCTTTTCCTTTCTGTGCCCCTCGCCGCCCCATTGTCGTTGTGCCCGTGATTTTGTCTGCTCTCCCCTTGTTTTCCTTTCTGTGCCCCTCGCTGCCCCATTGACGCTGTGCCCGTGATTTTGTCTGCTCTCCCCTTGTTTTCCTTTCTGTGCCCCTCGCTGCCCCATTGACGCTGTGCCCGTGATTTTGTCTGCTCTCCCCTTGTTTTCCTTTCTGTGCCCCTCGCTGCCCCATTGACGCTGTGCCCGTGATTTTGTCTGCTCTCCCCTTGTTTTCCTTTCTGTGCCCCTCGCTGCCCCATTGACGCTGTGCCCGTGATTTTGTCTGCTCTCCCCTTGTTTTCCTTTCTGTGCCCCTCGCCGCCCCATTGTCGTTGTGCCCGTGATTTTGTCTGCTCTCCCCTTGTTTTCCTTTCTGTGCCCCTCGCCGCCCCATTGTCGTTGTGCCCGTGATTTTGTCTGCTCTCCCCTTGTTTTCCTTTCTGTGCCCCTCGCTGCCCCACTGTCGTTGTGCCCGTGATTTTGTCTGCTCTCCCCTTGTTTTCCTTTCTGTGCCCCTCGCCGCCCCATTGTCGTTGTGCCCGTGATTTTGTCTGCTCTCCCCTTGTTTTCCTTTCTGTGCCCCTCGCTGCTCCATTGACGCTGTGCCCGTGATTTTGTCTGCTCTCCCCTTGTTTTCCTTTCTGTGCCCCTCGCTGCTCCATTGACGCTGTGCCCGTGATTTTGTCTGCTCTCCCCTTGTTTTCCTTTCTGTGCCCATCGCTGCCCCATTGACGCTGTGCCCGTGATTTTGTCTGCTCTCCCCTTGTTTTCCTTTCTGTGCCCCTCGCTGCCCCACTGTCGTTGTGCCCGTGATTTTGTCTGCTCTCCCCTTGTTTTCCTTTCTGTGCCCCTCGCTGCCCCATTGACGCTGTGCCCGTGATTTTGTCTGCTCTCCCCTTGTTTTCCTTTCTGTGCCCCTCGCTGCCCCACTGTCGTTGTGCCCGTGATTTTGTCTGCTCTCCCCTTGTTTTCCTTTCTGTGCCCCTCGCTGCTCCATTGACGCTGTGCCCGTGATTTTGTCTGCTCTCCCCTTGTTTTCCTTTCTGTGCCCCTCGCTGCCCCATTGACGCTGTGCCCGTGATTTTGTCTGCTCTCCCCTTGTTTTTCCTTTCTGTGCCCCACGCTGCCCCACTGTCGTTGTGCCCGTGATTTTGTCTGCTCTCCCCTTGTTTTCCTTTCTGTGCCCCTCGCTGCCCCACTGTCGTTGTGCCCGTGATTTTGTCTGCTCTCCCCTTGTTTTCCTTTCTGTGCCCCTCGCCGCCCCATTGTCGTTGTGCCCGTGATTTTGTCTGCTCTCCCCTTGTTTTCCTTTCTGTGCCCCTCGCTGCCCCACTGTCGTTGTGCCCGTGATTTTGTCTGCTCTCCCCTTGTTTTCCTTTCTGTGCCCCTCGCCGCCCCATTGTCGTTGTGCCCGTGATTTTGTCTGCTCTCCCCTTGTTTTCCTTTCTGTGCCCCTCGCTGCTCCATTGACGCTGTGCCCGTGATTTTGTCTGCTCTCCCCTTGTTTTCCTTTCTGTGCCCCTCGCTGCTCCATTGACGCTGTGCCCGTGATTTTGTCTGCTCTCCCCTTGTTTTCCTTTCTGTGCCCCTCGCTGCCCCATTGACGCTGTGCCCTTGATTTTGTCTGCTCTCCCCTTGTTTTCCTTTCTGTGCCCCTCGCTGCCCCATTGACGCTGTGCCCGTGATTTTGTCTGCTCTCCCCTTGTTTTCCTTTCTGTGCCCCTCGCTGCCCCACTGTCGTTGTGCCCGTGATTTTGTCTGCTCTCCCCTTGTTTTCCTTTCTGTGCCCCCGCTGCCTCTCGCCATTCCCGCCGCTGCGCCCCTGCGGCCCCGCCCCCTGACTGCCCATTCGCTGCTCCTCCCTCCCACCTCCCCATAAATGGCGCCCGCTGCGCGGTGAGGAGAGCGACCCTTGACCTTGCCAGGTAGGTCGCTCCCCCACCACACAGCTCCGCCTGTGTTGTCTGCCCGCTGCTTCTGCAGGTAAGATCGCCCTCCGCTTGTGGCCCCGGTGCCCGCTTTGTCTGCTTGTCTCCCCTTTTCCTTTCTGTGCCCCTCGCCGCCCCATTGTCGTTGTGCCCGTGATTTTGTCTGCTCTCCCCTTGTTTTCCTTTCTGTGCCCCTCGCTGCCCCATTGACGCTGTGCCCGTGATTTTGTCTGCTCTCCCCTTGTTTTCCTTTCTGTGCCCCTCGCTGCCCCATTGACGCTGTGCCCGTGATTTTGTCGGCTCTCCCCTTGTTTTCCTTTCTGTGCCCCTCGCTGCCCCATTGACGCTGTGCCCGTGATTTTGTCTGCTCTCCCCTTGTTTTCCTTTCTGTGCCCCTCGCTGCCCCATTGACGCTGTGCCCGTGATTTTGTCTGCTCTCCCCTTGTTTTCCTTTCTGTGCCCCTCGCCGCCCCATTGTCGTTGTGCCCGTGATTTTGTCTGCTCTCCCCTTGTTTTCCTTTCTGTGCCCCTCGCCGCCCCATTGTCGTTGTGCCCGTGATTTTGTCTGCTCTCCCCTTGTTTTCCTTTCTGTGCCCCTCGCTGCCCCACTGTCGTTGTGCCCGTGATTTTGTCTGCTCTCCCCTTGTTTTCCTTTCTGTGCCCCTCGCCGCCCCATTGTCGTTGTGCCCGTGATTTTGTCTGCTCTCCCCTTGTTTTCCTTTCTGTGCCCCTCGCTGCTCCATTGACGCTGTGCCCGTGATTTTGTCTGCTCTCCCCTTGTTTTCCTTTCTGTGCCCCTCGCTGCTCCATTGACGCTGTGCCCGTGATTTTGTCTGCTCTCCCCTTGTTTTCCTTTCTGTGCCCCTCGCTGCCCCATTGACGCTGTGCCCGTGATTTTGTCTGCTCTCCCCTTGTTTTCCTTTCTGTGCCCCTCGCTGCCCCACTGTCGTTGTGCCCGTGATTTTGTCTGCTCTCCCCTTGTTTTCCTTTCTGTGCCCCTCGCTGCCCCATTGACGCTGTGCCCGTGATTTTGTCTGCTCTCCCCTTGTTTTCCTTTCTGTGCCCCTCGCTGCCCCACTGTCGTTGTGCCCGTGATTTTGTCTGCTCTCCCCTTGTTTTCCTTTCTGTGCCCCCGCTGCCTCTCGCCATTCCCGCCGCTGCGCCCCTGCGGCCCCGCCCCCTGACTGCCCATTCTCTGCTCCTCCCTCCCACCTCCCCATAAATGGCGGCCGCTGCGCGTGAGGAGAGCGACCCTTGACCTTGCCAGGTAGGTCGCTCCCCCACCACACAGCTCCGCCTGTGTTGTCTGCCCGCTGCTTCTGCAGGTAAGATCGCCCTCCGCTTGTGGCCCCGGTGCCCGCTTTGTCTGCTTGTCTCCCCTTTTCCTTTCTGTGCCCCTCGCCGCCCCATTGTCGTTGTGCCCGTGATTTTGTCTGCTCTCCCCTTGTTTTCCTTTCTGTGCCCCTCGCTGCCCCACTGTCGTTGTGCCCGTGATTTTGTCTGCTCTCCCCTTGTTTTCCTTTCTGTGCCCCTCGCCGCCCCATTGTCGTTGTGCCCGTGATTTTGTCTGCTCTCCCCTTGTTTTCCTTTCTGTGCCCCTCGCTGCTCCATTGACGCTGTGCCCGTGATTTTGTCTGCTCTCCCCTTGTTTTCCTTTCTGTGCCCCTCGCTGCTCCATTGACGCTGTGCCCGTGATTTTGTCTGCTCTCCCCTTGTTTTCCTTTCTGTGCCCCTCGCTGCCCCATTGACGCTGTGCCCGTGATTTTGTCTGCTCTCCCCTTGTTTTTCCTTTCTGTGCCTCTCGCTGCCCCACTGTCGTTGTGCCCGTGATTTTGTCTGCTCTCCCCTTGTTTTCCTTTCTGTGCCCCTCGCTGCTCCATTGACGCTGTGCCCGTGATTTTGTCTGCTCTCCCCTTGTTTTCCTTTCTGTGCCCCTCGCTGCCCCATTGACGCTGTGCCCGTGATTTTGTCTGCTCTCCCCTTGTTTTTCCTTTCTGTGCCTCTCGCTGCCCCACTGTCGTTGTGCAAGTGATTTTGTCTGCTCTCCCCTTGTTTTCCTTTCTGTGCCCCTCGCTGCTCCATTGACGCTGTGCCCGTGATTTTGTCTGCTCTCCCCTTGTTTTCCTTTCTGTGCCCCTCGCTGCCCCATTGACGCTGTGCCCGTGATTTTGTCTGCTCTCCCCTTGTTTTTCCTTTCTGTGCCCCTCGCTGCCCCACTGTCGTTGTGCCCGTGATTTTGTCTGCTCTCCCCTTGTTTTCCTTTCTGTGCCCCTCGCTGCCCCACTGTCGTTGTGCCCGTGATTTTGTCTGCTCTCCCCTTGTTTTCCTTTCTGTGCCCCTCGCCGCCCCATTGTCGTTGTGCCCGTGATTTTGTCTGCTCTCCCCTTGTTTTCCTTTCTGTGCCCCTCGCTGCCCCACTGTCGTTGTGCCCGTGATTTTGTCTGCTCTCCCCTTGTTTTCCTTTCTGTGCCCCTCGCCGCCCCATTGTCGTTGTGCCCGTGATTTTGTCTGCTCTCCCCTTGTTTTCCTTTCTGTGCCCCTCGCTGCTCCATTGACGCTGTGCCCGTGATTTTGTCTGCTCTCCCCTTGTTTTCCTTTCTGTGCCCCTCGCTGCTCCATTGACGCTGTGCCCGTGATTTTGTCTGCTCTCCCCTTGTTTTCCTTTCTGTGCCCCTCGCTGCCCCATTGACGCTGTGCCCTTGATTTTGTCTGCTCTCCCCTTGTTTTCCTTTCTGTGCCCCTCGCTGCCCCATTGACGCTGTGCCCGTGATTTTGTCTGCTCTCCCCTTGTTTTCCTTTCTGTGCCCCTCGCTGCCCGACTGTCGTTGTGCCCGTGATTTTGTCTGCTCTCCCCTTGTTTTCCTTTCTGTGCCCCCGCTGCCTCTCGCCATTCCCGCCGCTGCGCCCCCAGCGGCCCCGCCCCCCGGACGGCCCAGTCGCTGCTCCTCCCACCCACCTCCCCATAAATGGCGCCCGCTGCGCGGTGAGGAGAGCGACCCTTGACCTTGCCAGGTAGGTCGCTCCCCCACCACACAGCTCCGCCTGTGTTGTCTGCCCGCTGCTTCTGCAGGTAAGATCGCCCTCCGCTTGTGGCCCCGGTGCCCGCTTTGTCTGCTTGTCTCCCCTTTTCCTTTCTGTGCCCCTCGCCGCCCCATTGTCGTTGTGCCCGTGATTTTGTCTGCTCTCCCCTTGTTTTCCTTTCTGTGCCCCTCGCTGCCCCATTGACGCTGTGCCCATGATTTTGTCTGCTCTCCCCTTGTTTTCCTTTCTGTGCCCCTCGCTGCCCCATTGACGCTGTGCCCGTGATTTTGTCGGCTCTCCCCTTGTTTTCCTTTCTGTGCCCCTCGCTGCCCCATTGACGCTGTGCCCGTGATTTTGTCTGCTCTCCCCTTGTTTTCCTTTCTGTGCCCCTCGCTGCCCCATTGACGCTGTGCCCGTGATTTTGTCTGCTCTCCCCTTGTTTTCCTTTCTGTGCCCCTCGCCGCCCCATTGTCGTTGTGCCCGTGATTTTGTCTGCTCTCCCCTTGTTTTCCTTTCTGTGCCCCTCGCCGCCCCATTGTCGTTGTGCCCGTGATTTTGTCTGCTCTCCCCTTGTTTTCCTTTCTGTGCCCCTCGCTGCCCCACTGTCGTTGTGCCCGTGATTTTGTCTGCTCTCCCCTTGTTTTCCTTTCTGTGCCCCTCGCCGCCCCATTGTCGTTGTGCCCGTGATTTTGTCTGCTCTCCCCTTGTTTTCCTTTCTGTGCCCCTCGCTGCTCCATTGACGCTGTGCCCGTGATTTTGTCTGCTCTCCCCTTGTTTTCCTTTCTGTGCCCCTCGCTGCTCCATTGACGCTGTGCCCGTGATTTTGTCTGCTCTCCCCTTGTTTTCCTTTCTGTGCCCCTCGCTGCCCCATTGACGCTGTGCCCGTGATTTTGTCTGCTCTCCCCTTGTTTTCCTTTCTGTGCCCCTCGCTGCCCCACTGTCGTTGTGCCCGTGATTTTGTCTGCTCTCCCCTTGTTTTCCTTTCTGTGCCCCTCGCTGCCCCATTGACGCTGTGCCCGTGATTTTGTCTGCTCTCCCCTTGTTTTCCTTTCTGTGCCCCTCGCTGCCCCACTGTCGTTGTGCCCGTGATTTTGTCTGCTCTCCCCTTGTTTTCCTTTCTGTGCCCCCGCTGCCTCTCGCCATTCCCGCCGCTGCGCCCCTGCGGCCCCGCCCCCTGACTGCCCATTCTCTGCTCCTCCCTCCCACCTCCCCATAAATGGCGGCCGCTGCGCGTGAGGAGAGCGACCCTTGACCTTGCCAGGTAGGTCGCTCCCCCACCACACAGCTCCGCCTGTGTTGTCTGCCCGCTGCTTCTGCAGGTAAGATCGCCCTCCGCTTGTGGCCCCGGTGCCCGCTTTGTCTGCTTGTCTCCCCTTTTCCTTTCTGTGCCCCTCGCCGCCCCATTGTCGTTGTGCCCGTGATTTTGTCTGCTCTCCCCTTGTTTTCCTTTCTGTGCCCCTCGCTGCCCCACTGTCGTTGTGCCCGTGATTTTGTCTGCTCTCCCCTTGTTTTCCTTTCTGTGCCCCTCGCCGCCCCATTGTCGTTGTGCCCGTGATTTTGTCTGCTCTCCCCTTGTTTTCCTTTCTGTGCCCCTCGCTGCTCCATTGACGCTGTGCCCGTGATTTTGTCTGCTCTCCCCTTGTTTTCCTTTCTGTGCCCCTCGCTGCTCCATTGACGCTGTGCCCGTGATTTTGTCTGCTCTCCCCTTGTTTTCCTTTCTGTGCCCCTCGCTGCCCCATTGACGCTGTGCCCGTGATTTTGTCTGCTCTCCCCTTGTTTTTCCTTTCTGTGCCTCTCGCTGCCCCACTGTCGTTGTGCAAGTGATTTTGTCTGCTCTCCCCTTGTTTTCCTTTCTGTGCCCCTCGCTGCCCCACTGTCGTTGTGCCCGTGATTTTGTCTGCTCTCCCCTTGTTTTCCTTTCTGTGCCCCTCGCTGCTCCATTGACGCTGTGCCCGTGATTTTGTCTGCTCTCCCCTTGTTTTCCTTTCTGTGCCCCTCGCTGCCCCATTGACGCTGTGCCCGTGATTTTGTCTGCTCTCCCCTTGTTTTCCTTTCTGTGCCCCTCACTGCCCCATTGACGCTGTGCCCGTGATTTTGTCTGCTCTCCCCTTGTTTTCCTTTCTGTGCCCCTCGCTGCCCCACTGTCGTTGTGCCCGTGATTTTGTCTGCTCTCCCCTTGTTTTCCTTTCTGTGCCCCTCGCTGCTCCATTGACGCTGTGCCCGTGATTTTGTCTGCTCTCCCCTTGTTTTCCTTTCTGTGCCCCTCGCTGCCCCATTGACGCTGTGCCCGTGATTTTGTCTGCTCTCCCCTTGTTTTTCCTTTCTGTGCCCCTCGCTGCCCCACTGTCGTTGTGCCCGTGATTTTGTCTGCTCTCCCCTTGCTTTCCTTTCTGTGCCCCTCGCTGCCCCACTGTCGTTGTGCCCGTGATTTTGTCTGCTCTCCCCTTGTTTTCCTTTCTGTGCCCCTCGCCGCCCCATTGTCGTTGTGCCCGTGATTTTGTCTGCTCTCCCCTTGTTTTCCTTTCTGTGCCCCTCGCTGCCCCACTGTCGTTGTGCCCGTGATTTTGTCTGCTCTCCCCTTGTTTTCCTTTCTGTGCCCCTCGCTGCTCCATTGACGCTGTGCCCGTGATTTTGTCTGCTCTCCCCTTGTTTTCCTTTCTGTGCCCCTCGCTGCTCCATTGACGCTGTGCCCGTGATTTTGTCTGCTCTCCCCTTGTTTTCCTTTCTGTGCCCCTCGCTGCCCCATTGACGCTGTGCCCGTGATTTTGTCTGCTCTCCCCTTGTTTTCCTTTCTGTGCCCCTCGCTGCCCCATTGACGCTGTGCCCGTGATTTTGTCTGCTCTCCCCTTGTTTTCCTTTCTGTGCCCCTCGCTGCCCCACTGTCGTTGTGCCCGTGATTTTGTCTGCTCTCCCCTTGTTTTCCTTTCTGTGCCCCCGCTGCCTCTCGCCATTCCCGCCGCTGCGCCCCTGCGGCCCCGCCCCCTGACTGCCCATTCGCTGCTCCTCCCTCCCACCTCCCCATAAATGGCGGCCGCTGCGCGGTGAGGAGAGCGACCCTTGACCTTGCCAGGTAGGTCGCTCCCCCACCACACAGCTCCGCCTGTGTTGTCTGCCCGCTGCTTCTGCAGGTAAGATCGCCCTCCGCTTGTGGCCCCGGTGCCCGCTTTGTCTGCTTGTCTCCCCTTTTCCTTTCTGTGCCCCTCGCCGCCCCATTGTCGTTGTGCCCGTGATTTTGTCTGCTCTCCCCTTGTTTTCCTTTCTGTGCCCCTCGCTGCCCCACTGTCGTTGTGCCCGTGATTTTGTCTGCTCTCCCCTTGTTTTCCTTTCTGTGCCCCTCGCCGCCCCATTGTCGTTGTGCCCGTGATTTTGTCTGCTCTCCCCTTGTTTTCCTTTCTGTGCCCCTCGCTGCTCCATTGACGCTGTGCCCGTGATTTTGTCTGCTCTCCCCTTGTTTTCCTTTCTGTGCCCCTCGCTGCTCCATTGACGCTGTGCCCGTGATTTTGTCTGCTCTCCCCTTGTTTTCCTTTCTGTGCCCCTCGCTGCCCCATTGACGCTGTGCCCGTGATTTTGTCTGCTCTCCCCTTGTTTTTCCTTTCTGTGCCCCTCGCTGCCCCACTGTCGTTGTGCCCGTGATTTTGTCTGCTCTCCCCTTGTTTTCCTTTCTGTGCCCCTCGCTGCCCCACTGTCGTTGTGCCCGTGATTTTGTCTGCTCTCCCCTTGTTTTCCTTTCTGTGCCCCTCGCTGCTCCATTGACGCTGTGCCCGTGATTTTGTCTGCTCTCCCCTTGTTTTCCTTTCTGTGCCCCTCGCTGCCCCATTGACGCTGTGCCCGTGATTTTGTCTGCTCTCCCCTTGTTTTCCTTTCTGTGCCCCTCGCTGCCCCATTGACGCTGTGCCCGTGATTTTGTCTGCTCTCCCCTTGTTTTCCTTTCTGTGCCCCTCGCTGCCCCACTGTCGTTGTGCCCGTGATTTTGTCTGCTCTCCCCTTGTTTTCCTTTCTATGCCCCTCGCTGCTCCATTGACGCTGTGCCCGTGATTTTGTCTGCTCTCCCCTTGTTTTCCTTTCTGTGCCCCTCGCTGCCCCATTGACGCTGTGCCCGTGATTTTGTCTGCTCTCCCCTTGTTTTTCCTTTCTGTGCCCCTCGCTGCCCCACTGTCGTTGTGCCCGTGATTTTGTCTGCTCTCCCCTTGTTTTCCTTTCTGTGCCCCTCGCTGCCCCACTGTCGTTGTGCCCGTGATTTTGTCTGCTCTCCCCTTGTTTTCCTTTCTGTGCCCCTCGCCGCCCCATTGTCGTTGTGCCCGGGATTTTGTCTGCTCTCCCCTTGTTTTCCTTTCTGTGCCCCTCGCTGCCCCACTGTCGTTGTGCCCGTGATTTTGTCTGCTCTCCCCTTGTTTTCCTTTCTGTGCCCCTCGCCGCCCCATTGTCGTTGTGCCCGTGATTTTGTCTGCTCTCCCCTTGTTTTCCTTTCTGTGCCCCTCGCTGCCCCACTGTCGTTGTGCCCGTGATTTTGTCTGCTCTCCCCTTGTTTTCCTTTCTGTTCCCCTCGCCGCCCCATTGTCGTTGTGCCCGTGATTTTGTCTGCTCTCCCCTTGTTTTCCTTTCTGTGCCCCTCGCTGCTCCATTGACGCTGTGCCCGTGATTTTGTCTGCTCTCCCCTTGTTTTCCTTTCTGTGCCCCTCGCTGCTCCATTGACGCTGTGCCCGTGATTTTGTCTGCTCTCCCCTTGTTTTCCTTTCTGTGCCCCTCGCTGCCCCATTGACGCTGTGCCCGTGATTTTGTCTGCTCTCCCCTTGTTTTCCTTTCTGTGCCCCTCGCTGCCCCATTGACGCTGTGCCCGTGATTTTGTCTGCTCTCCCCTTGTTTTCCTTTCTGTGCCCCTCGCTGCCCCACTGTCGTTGTGCCCGTGATTTTGTCTGCTCTCCCCTTGGTTTCCTTTCTGTGCCCCCGCTGCCTCTCGCCATTCCCGCCGCTGCGCCCCCTGCGGCCCCGCCCCCCTGACTGCCCATTCGCTGCTCCTCCCTCCCACCGCCCCATAAATGGCGGCCGCTGTGCGGCCGCGCAGCGGACGTGCGCAGCAGGCGCGCAGGCAAGCCCGTCTGCGCCCGTCCGCGACTGGACCGCGCCCAGCGCCAGAACCCCTGGATCCCACCAACGCGACACTACTCGACGGACCTACGACGCCGCCACACTCACCGCACTCAATGCCGGCCGGAACCCTGCCTGCTACCGAGCCTCACCGAGACGCACCCACGGACCCTTCACCTGCCAAACATGCCGATTCACCTGCCCCCGGACGTGCACCACCTCCGCCAAGTCGAGCAAAAGCAGCAACCACCTGAAATGCATCCTGCTGAACACCTGCTCCGTCCACAGGCACGCCGTGGAACTCTGGGACCTGCTCGACGCAACAGCACCGGACATCGCCTTCCTCACCGAAACCTGGATGAACGCCTCCTCAGCGCCCGACATCGCCATAGCCATCCCGGACGGATACAAGATCACCCGGAGGGACCGCGTCAACCAGACGGGAGGAGGCATCGCCATCGTACACAAGAACACCATCCGCATCTCGACTAACTCCGACGAGACCTTCTCCGCCGCCGAACACCTACACTTCCAGATACACACTGACCCCAAGACCACCCTCCGAGGCACCCTCATCTACAGACCCCGGGACCACGCACACTATTCAGCGAAGACATCGCAGACTTCATCAGCCCGCACGCCATGCCCTCCGCCGACTACATCCTCCTAGGGGACCTCAACTTCCACCTGGAGAACAGCAACGACAGAAACACCACCGCCCTGCTGGACAACCTCGCCAACCTCGGACTCAAGCAACTGGTGAACACGCCCACCCACTACGCCGGCCACACGCTTGACCCCGTCTTCTCGTCCAGCAAGCACATCTCCTTCAGCCACGCCACCGGACTCCACTGGACCGACCACAGCTGCGTCCACTTCAGCTTCAGAAAGACTGCGACCCACCACCACCCGCAACAGGCTCCCCGCCGGAGCTGGAGCAAGATCACCGCCGAGCAGCTCACCGCCTCCCTCAGCCAGAACACACCCACCAACACAACGGACCCAAACGAAGCAGCCAGCAACCTCGCCAAGTGGCTGACCGCCTGCGCCGACGACCTCGCACCACAAAAAACCCTCCCAGCAGACCCGGAAGCAAGAAAACCCCTTGGTTCACCAACGAACTCAAGGAATCCAAGAAGAACTGCCGCACTCTCGAGAAAACCTGGCGACTCGACCAGACCACAGACAACAGGACCGCCCTCAAGCACGCAACCCGTAAACACCACCAGCTGATCCGTGCCACCAAGAAGTCGGCACTCAAAGAACGACTGGACAACAACGCCCATGACAGCAAGGAACTTTTCAGCATCGTCAAAGAGTTCTCCAACCCCAGCGCCGGAAACAACGACATCACCCCCTCGCAAGACCTCTGCAACTCACTCTCCGCGTTCTTCCACCGCAAGATCATCGACATACATAACAGCTTCGACGCACAAACAACGCACCCTACCGCCGAACCAACGCCCGCCACCACCACCCTCTGCAACTGGACCCCGATCAGCACCGAAGACACCACCCGCACGATGAACTCCATCCACTCCGGATCACCAACCGACCCCTGCCCACACCACGTCTTCAACAAAGCCGACGCCACCATCGCACCCCATCTCCGGGACATCATCAACTCCTCCTTCCACACCGCCACCTTCCCGGAGAGCTGGAAGCACGCCGAGCTTACCGCCCTCCTGAAGAAACCAACGGCGGACCCCACCGACCTCAAGAACTACCGTCCCATCTCGCTCCTTCCGTTTCCGGCCAAAGTCATCGAGAAGACCGTCAACAGACAGCTTGCCGCCTTCCTCGAGACGAATGGATCCCTCGACCCCTCGCAGTCCGGGTTTCGGGCCAACCACAGCACCGAGACCGCCCTTATCGCAGCCACCGACGACATCAGAACCCTAACCGACAACGGGGAAACAGCTGCCCTCATCCTCTTGGACCTCTCCGCGGCGTTCGACACCGTCTGCCACCGCACCCTAGTGAAGCGCCTCAGCAACATCGGAATCCGAGAGAAAGCACTGGAATGGATCATCTCGTTCCTCGCCGGAAGAACCCAGAGAGTCCGCCTCCCCCGTTCAGATCCGAAGCCACCGAAGTCATCTGCGGCGATCCACAAGGATCCTCACTCAGCCCAACCCTCTTCAACGTCTACATGAGCCCCCTCGCAGCCATCGCACGCCGACACAACCTCAACATCATCTCCTACGCCGACGACACCCAGCTGATCCTCTCCCTCACCAACGACCCCACCACCGCCAGAGCCAACCTACACGACGGGATGAGAGACGTCGCCGACTGGATGAGGAACAGCCGCCTTAAACTGAACTCAGACAAGACGGAAGTCCTCATCCTGGGCTCATCACCCTCCGCCTGGGACGACTCCTGGTGGCCCCCGGCCCTGGGCACCGCGCCCAAGCCAACGGACCACGCACGCAACCTGGGCTTCATCCTGGACTCCTCCCTGTCGATGACCAGACAAGTCAACGCTGTCTCATCTTCATGCTTCAACACCCTGCGCATGCTCCGCAAGATCTTCAGATGGATCCCCACTGAAACCAGGAAGACCGTCACCCAGGCACTCGTCACCAGCCGACTGGACTATGGGAACACCCTCTACGCCGGAACCACAGCCAAACTTCAAAAGAGACTCCAGCGCATCCAGAACGCCTCCGCACGACTCATCCTGGACATCCCCCGACACAGCCACATCACCGGACACCTGAAAGACCTGCACTGGCTCCCCGTCAGCTAGAGAATCACGTTCAGACTCCTCACCCACGCACACAAGGCCCTCCACGACCTGGGCCCAAAGTACCTCAACGACCGCATGACCTTCTACACGCCCACACGCCAGCTACGATCAACCAGCCACGCCCTCGCCACCGTACCACGCATCCGCAGAACCACCGCCGGAGGAAGATCCTTCTCCTACCTGGCAGCCAAGACCTGGAACTCCCTCCCCACTCACCTTCGGCGAACCCAGGACCATCTCTCCTTCAGGAAGCAGCTCAAGACCTGGCTGTTCGAGCAGTAACTTACCCCCTCCCCCAGCGCCTTGAGACCCTCCCGGGTGAGTAGCGCGCTCTATAAATGCCATGATTGATTGATTGATTTCCCCCCGGTCGACGAGTCGACCGGGGAAAGCGGCGGACGGTCTTTCCGTCCGCCACGGACACACCAGCCATCATAATATGGTGGGGGGAAATGTTAGGCGGGCGATGTGAGATAGCGGGCGGATCGCCACCGCCATACGGGCGGTGGCGATCCGCCCGCTATCATAATGACCCCCATAGTGTTTAAAAGTAAACATATTTTTCCATCTTTAACTCATAACAGACTAAGAATATACCATTCCAACTGGAAGAACCGAAATCATAAAGCAACCTGCAAAAGAACTCCAACAGAACAGACCAAACCTTCATCACAAGAAAAGGTAAATAGTAGACATCAACTCAAAAACACTTCTCTTTAAAGTTCAGGAAACTAATTCTTTTCACAGCAAATAAACTATGACATTTAAATCCCAACAGGTTTTTGAAACTAATAAACATGATTTTTACAACCATAGGTGTAGCAGAAATTCCAGACAACTAATGTGGTACCATTTTAAAACATTTTACTAAAGGTTTTTTTATTTCAGAAAATTGAAAATCGTCATGCTGCTTATGTGCTGTCATGCCGATTTCTCAAATATACAAAATATAATGGTTACCTTTATTGTAAGAAAAGATTAACTGAGCTCAGGAATCATTGGAGGTGTGTTAAGTATTTCTAAAACTGTTGAGTGTTTACCCTTGGTAATATGGTTGAAAGGACAACTGAGCATACCCACTCTTGCCTCTGCAACAGAGATTGAGGTTAGGGAAAACAAACAGCATCTTAAAACTATAGCTACCACCTCCATTGAAGCCCAGAATATTCCGATGCTTGTTGTGAGTAAGATTCCCAATTTGTAAAAAAACAGTAGAGTAATCCCATGAGAGTAACCCCAGAACCTACTCAGATTTAACCATTCAAAATGAACTTACTAAAACCTTCGAACAAGAACCTTTCCCAATATATGATAATGAAAACCCTCAGAAACGCATACTCATTTTCAGTACTGTTCATAATACAGTCAAGCTTGAGAATAGTGAAATTTGGATGATGCATAGAACTTTTAAATCAGCACCCCATCTATTCACTCAAATTTACACTATTCATGCCAATATAAATAATGCTACCATCCCTTTAATTTACAGCTTACTGCCTCACAAACGTGCTACAACATATACTGAATTATTATCAGTTATAAAAAGCAAAACAACTAACAAAAGTCAAAAGGAAATCATAATTGACTTCGAATTACAAGTGATCCATACTATTAGCAACATTTACCCAGTTAACCTAATTTAAGGATTTTTTTCAGTCTTTCCCAGGCATATTGGCGAAAAATTCAAAAAACATCCTTAGTTGAGGAACATATGACAAGCAGTAAACTACAATATGAACTTAATAAGCTAACAGAGTTATGTTTTGTACCTCCTGAATGTGTGTTTGAAGATACATGGATTGGCTATCTATGCAGGACAGGTCACCGTTGGAAACCTCGCTTTCCAATTGATTGGTGGAACTGTTACTTGACATAATTAAAGTGAGTTTAAAAATCAAACAATTTTATAGAATGATGGCATAATTCGTTTAACAGCAGTATTGGTACAACCCACCTTAGCCTATATTATTTCTCTGACATTTTAAAAAAGAACACAGTTTCCAAGAAATGAGAATGGCAAAATCATTTTCAGGTTCTCTAAATCCTTTAGTTTCTAAAAGAAAAGCAAAGAAATGTCAAAAATTACCTAATACCTAGACAACCATGTGTACATTCTACCCTATTGACAATAAATACAACTCATGGTGACTACCCTCCGGTTTTACATTCTAAAATAATTAAATTGCCATTTTTCACAATTCCTTTTTAAATAGTATAAACCCTTCCTGCAGAAGTTTTCTTTTTTCAACTTTTGGTGATTTTCGTAAACACTGCTCAACAAAAATTACCAGTAATCCTATGAAGAAAAGAGAAAAATCCAAATTGAATCCGCAAAAAATTATTTGATAAATTACAAAAAGTTTCTAACAATTTATCCCCAACTTCAACTTAAATCACAATTTGTACCAAACTCCAAAATTTGAAAAATAAAAAC
Source organism: Calotriton arnoldi (assembly GCA_963921515.1). Taxonomy (NCBI): domain Eukaryota; kingdom Metazoa; phylum Chordata; class Amphibia; order Caudata; family Salamandridae; genus Calotriton; species Calotriton arnoldi. The sequence continues at coordinate 1,628,735 of CAWUFW010003123.1, read as the reverse complement.
TCTGTTAAAAAATGTACATCATTTTTCAAAAATTTTCAAAGACTAAAATCCAATTACAATACTTTTCTTCTTTTGTACGGAATTACTTCTTGTTTCATAGAGTCAATAGAATTTGTAAAAAACAAGACGCAAAAATATTCAACAAACGTTACATTTTTACAAAATAGGTTTTAAGAAAGAAACATCACCTTTAATTTTCTTTTTCATACCTATATTATAAAAATAAAACTTCCTTCCTGATGTGCGCATATAAAAACAACTTGTGTGGGGATTGGAAGCCTGTTAAAATATCATAATACAAACTTTTTTTATATTACAACCATTAACTACCTCCCTCTATCCTTATAATAAAGGTTCTACTCTTTAAGTTTAAAACAGCAAATTCGATTCTTCTTACCTATGCGCAGCTCCTCCGTCCATCCGATCTTGACCAAGACACTCCTCTGACAGCAGAAACAGATGCAAAACCGAGAACATCAACCTGGAAACAGGGAAATAAAAAAAAAGGACCATTTCTTCCATTGAACTGAATGGAAACGTGTGGGACAATGATTTAAAACAAATTGTACAAATGTTTCAAATATTTTAAAAAGTGTAATATTTATAAATAATGCCATATTTAATTACATTTATTTCACTGGTTTAAAAAATGTATAACATCTTTTTTTATTCAAAATTGTTATTTAATATTGTTTAAAATAACTTTAAAATTAATATTTACAGCTTTTCCTGTATGATAATTATATTTACATTCCTAAATGTATATTTTTTAAATGCTCTAATGTTTGAAGTTTATTTTTTTAAATAAGCGTAATTTTTCGAAACATTAATTCCAGAAAAATATTAATATTATTAGAGTACTAATGTTAATAACTGAGTATTAAGACACTCCCTACCTATTACCCCTATACCCCTATACTCCTTAAAGTGTAATTTGATATTTTAAAAATATTTTGTAATCTTTTTTTTAATATATCAGCATTTATTAAACAAATAACATAATTAATACACTGGTATCATAGATGATACCTGAGTATTAATACACGTCCCCACCCATTAGCCTTATATTGTGTACATCGCACTCCAAAAACTTCATTTTTTAAATATTTTGCAATAGTTATTTTACAATTATTACAATATATATTAAATAGATTGCATAATTAATACCCAGGTATCAAAGTTGATACTTGAGTATTAATGCACTTCCCTGCCCATCACCCCTGTATTATTTACATCCCACTCCAAAAACATCAGTTTGATATTTTTAAAATATTTTGCAAAAAATATTTTAAAAATAATACAACAATTATTAAGTAGATTACATAATTATTTTCGTATTTTTTAAATTCATTTTTAAGTTTTGCAAAAAAATAATAACAAGGGTCCATATGCATCAAGCATTTTTTGCCTTCGCAAATGGCAGATTCGCTGAATCGGCCGTTTTCGAACGCAAAAAAATGCTTTTCTGATGCAGCAAACCCTATTTTGCGATTCGGTAACTCACCCTTTCCTAATAGCGAATCGCAATCCCACCACAAATTGATAATGCCCACTAGGGGTTGAGAATGCTGTTTTTGGCTTTGCATCATCAGCTAGCCTGATCTGCCAGTAGCCAGCTGTTAGGTCAAATGTGCTTAGATACTTGGCTGAGGCCAAAGTGTCTATTAGCTCATCTGCCCTTGGTATTGGATGGGCATCAGTCCTAGTGACTGCATTGAGACCCCTGTAGTCCACACAAAACCTCATCTCTCTTTTCCCACCACTGGTGTGAGGTTTTGGCACAAGGACCACTGGACTAGCCCAAGGGCTATCTGAGGGTTCAATAACTCCCAAATCCAACATTTTCTGGACTTCTGTCCTTAAACAGTCCCTGACATGGTCAGGTTGCCTATAAATCTTGTTTTTAATAGGCAGACTGTCCCCAGTGTCCACTTCATGAGTGCACCAGGTGGTCTGACTTGGAGTCAGAGAGAACATATGTCTGTACTGATTGAGCACTTGCCTGCAATCAGTTTGCTGCTGAGCAGTGAGGCTGCCTGCCAAGGCTACACCATCCACTGACCCATCATCAGGGTTCTGTGAGAGCAGGTCAGGGAGTGGGTCACCCTCTTCCTCCTGTCCCTCATCAGTAGCCATGAGCAAGCCCATGTCTGCCCTGTCCACATATGGTTTCAATCTGTTGACATGGAGAACCCTGTGGGGACTCCTGGGTGTTCCTAGGTCTACCAAATAGGTAACCTCACCCTTCTGTTCAACAATGGTATGGGGTCCACTCCATTTGTCTTGGAGAGCTGCTGGGGCCACTGGCTCCAACACCCACACCTTCTGTCCTGGCTGGTAAACAGTCAGTACAGCCTTTTGGTCATGCCAGGCCTTTTGTAATTCCTGGCTATCCTCAAGGTTTTTAGTTGCCTTTTTCATGTACTCAGCCATCCTGGAGCGGAGACCAAGTACGTAGTCCACTATGTCCTGCTTTGGGGGCTTGAGAGGTAACTCCCATCCTTCCTTCACCAGGCACAATGGACCCCTGACAGGGTGACCAAACAAAAGCTCAAAAGGGCTGTAGCCAACCCCCTTTTGATGCACCTCCCTGTATGCAAACAAAAGGCAGGGCAAGAGTATGTCCCATCTTCGCCTAAGCGTTTCTGGGAGGCCTTTAATCATGCCCTTTAAGGTTTTGTTGAATCTCTCAACTAAACCATTGCATTGTGGGTGATAGGGTGTGGTGAACTTGTAAGTCACTCCACACTCCTTCCACATTGCCTTCAAGTATCCAGACATAAAGTTTGCACCCCTGTCTGATACAACCTCCTTAGGGAAGCCCACTGTTGAGAAAATTCCCAGGAGGGCTCTTGCCACCACAGGTGCTGTAGTGGTCCTAAGGGGAATAGCCTCTGGGTACCTAGTGGCATGGTCCACCACCACCAGGATAAACCTGTGCCCAGATGCTGTTTGGGGATCCATGGGACCAACAATGTCAATCCCCACTCTTTCAAAGGGAACCCCCACCACAGGTAGTGGTATCAGGGGGGCCTTTGTGGTGCCACCTGCCTTGCCACTGGCCTGGCAGGTTACACAGGAGCGACAAAACTCCTTGGTGTCTTCAGACATGTGGGGCCAGTGAAAGTGAGGGACAATTCTGTCCCAAGTCTTGTTCTGGCCCAGGTGACCTGCTAGAGGAATGTCATGGGCTAGGGTCAATAGGAAGCCCCTGAACTTCAGAGGTATAACCAACCTCCTGGTGGCACCAGGCTTGGGGTCTCTACACTCTGAGTACAAGAGTCCATCATTCCAATACACTGTATGGGGACCACTAGCTTTCCCAGCAGCCTCAGCAGCAGCTTGCTGTCTGAGGGGTTCAAGAGAGGGGCAGCTCTGCTGCTCCTGGCTCAGATCTGCCCTGGAAGGGCCCCCTGTCCCTAAGAACTCAACCTGATCAGGCTCAAGCTCCTCTGGGACAGTTCCTTCCTCAGGACTGAGATCATCTCCCTGAAGAGACTGATCTTCCTTCTGAGCCAAGGGGGAAGGCACTGCCTTTACCCTACTAGTCCTCTTCTTGGATGGCACTTGGTCCATTATTCCAGGATCCAAGGCCTGTTCAGTGTTAGACATTTTGCTCTGTGACCTGGTCACAGCAAACACATCTGCAGGGATGCCCAGCATTTCTACATGGGTCCTGAGCTCCACTTCTGCCCAAGCTGAAGTTTCTAGATCATTGCCAAGCAAGCATTCAACTGGTAGGTTTGCACTCACCACAACCTTCTTAAGGCCAGTTACCCCTCCCCAGAAGAAGTTAACAACTGCCAGAGTATGGTCTGTTCTGACATTGCTAGCATTCGTCACTAAGTATAATCTCCAAGTACATTTCACCAAGTATAATCTGCCCAGGATCCACAAGATCTTGTGTCACCATGGTGACACTTGCTCCTGTGTCCCTAAATGCCAAAGCCTCTTTTCCATTGATTAATGGCTGTTGTCTGTACTTGCCCAGGTTACTGGGACTCACAGAGGAGGTCACATCCATGCCTCCATCACAGACTAGGACAGCCTGAGTGAGTTCTCTGACTAAGCCAGAGCCCGTCTCATTACCCAGGGTCAACCCTACTAAACCCTTGGCTTGTGTACTCCCACCACCATTTGTAACTGTACTAGGGGGAACAGGTGCCTTAGGGGCATTGGTGGGGGCTGGAATAGAGTCTTTGGACTTGGTGCAATCACTGGTCCAGTGTGTCTTTTGCTTACAGACTTTGCACCATGGTTTCTTTTGGCCTTTCCCTTTGTTAGACTGTGAATCCCCACATGAAGAAGATTTTTGGGGGCCTTGTGAAGACTTCTGGTCTTTACCCTTCTCCCCACCCTTGTCAGAGTTCTTAGAATCTTGCTTCTTTGGGTCACCACCTTGGTTCTGTACCTTCTGCCTTACCCTGGTCTGACCCATTTGTCTGCCTTCTTTCCCAATTCTTGGGGAGAGGTCAGATCAGAGTCCACCAGGTACTTATGCAACAGCTGATTTTGACAGTTATTAAGAATCTGCTCCCTCATGATAAGATTGTACAATCCTTTGAAGTCACATACCTTACTGCCCACTAACCAACCTTCCAGAGCCTTAGCAGAACAATCAACAAAGTCCACCCAGTCTTGATTCTGTGCTTTTTGGGTATTTCTGAACTTTAACCTGTATTGTTCAGTTGTTAGGCCAAACCCATCAATCAGAGCACTCTTCAAGACTTTGTAATTGTCAGCATCCTCTTCTCTAACAGTAAGGAGCTTGTCTCTACCTTTGTCTGCAAAGGAGAGCCACAAGATTGCTGCCCACTGCTCCTGAGGGACCCTCTGTACTTTACAGGCCCTCTCCATTGCAGTTATCCATTTGTGGATGTCATCCTCACTCTGGTAGGGAGGGACAATCTTGCTCAGGTTTCTATGGTCATAAGACCTTTCCCTACCACTAGGGAAATTGCTGCCACCATGGGACTCTAGTCCCAACTTTCTTCTTTGTCTGTGAAGCTCTAGGGACTCCCTGTCTATAGCCAACTGCTCTTTTCTGATTCTCAACTGAGCTTCTTCATACTGGAGCAGTCTCTTTTTCCTTTCATGAGAGGATTCCCTCCTATGAGAGGAAACAGAGGTCCCTACTGAGGTGTCAGAGTGGTTAGACTCCTGAGAAGGAGATCTAGACCTTCTGGGCACACTCCCAACTCTTCCTGGGGGACAAAGGGGAGGTCATTCTGATCCTCCTCCTCATCCTCAGGAGTAGCTGCATTATCCAGGTCAGGATCATTGTCATCCTCCTGGCCAGTTTCAGAGGTCAGGTCCTGGGCATTTTCATCCCTGGCCCCTCCCTCATCTTCTGCCCCACCCTCTCTGCCTACCCTGTCAGGCCCTATGGGTCTTCTAAGATCATCTAGCAGGAGCATCTCCAGGAGACGTTGGGTGTTGGCACTTTTGCCTGTCTTCAACTTCCTAATCTTGCACAACTCTCTCAATTCCAAGAATGGGAGGTTGTCATATTTGGATGGCAGGAGCCCACTGGTTCCTGGTAGTGAAGACATTACTAGTGAGGTGTGGTGTATGCACTACCTACTCTAGTGTGGCCTACTAAACTCTCTAGAGTTGTAGAAAGGGTGTGCTCTAAGTTCAGTAGAACTTACTGTATACTAAGCTTGTTATTATATGTACCTAAGGTACCCTTAGTGGTTTTCAGTTGATCAATTCAATTGAGATTATCTGGTAAAACAATAGCAAGCTGGAATCCCACACACTGCACACCAATGTGAGAAGTTGGCCTGGTATATGCTGTCCACTATTTAAAGTGGGCACCTTGTACCAGTCCAAACAACCCCTTATGGAGATAGGTTAAAGACAACCGTTAGTGAAAGCTATCCTAGTGGTAGCTATGGAGAGCAGCCTTCAGGCTAAGTCTTGAAGGAATGTAAAGCAGCTTGTTTTACCAGTCTATAATCTCTTGAGTGACCAAATGAAAGAGGACCACACCAGGTATATATATAAAATATATGTATTTAGTCTTAAACACACCCCTCTAGTCTCTTTATGAGGCTAGAGTTCGAAGTACATAAGTTACAAGTCAGTTATCAACAGTAATAGCACAAATACACGTTTGAGCCCTAGGGGCGTACCAAACCATATACCAAAAAAGTGGTATAAGAACCACGTCTGAGCTAGACACAAGGCCTAGAGCCTGTAGAAGTGCTTGGACCCCAAGGAACCACCCAAGGTAGTGACACAGGGGACCCACGGGGGACGCGTGCAGTGTGAGAACACACCTGCGAGCCACCGTTGACTTCTATGGGGAAAGTCGCGGTTGGATTTTTAGAAGAAAAGGACACTTAGAGACGGACTTGGAGCAAACCCCTTTAGAACTAGGCAGTTATAGAGTCAATACCCACAGGAGCACCGGAGTACTCGAGTTACCTCACCCAGTGAAGCCGGGCGCATAGGTGTCTTTTGGCGTCGAGTTTCGTCGTCGTTTTCAATGGCGATCTGCTGCAGCGGGCTGCTGGCGACCAAGTCGAAAGTGTCCGGGTGGATCCAAGAGTGGATCGAAGATCTGAAAAACCTGAAAGCAGAGGGGACAGAGTCTGGGTCACTAGCCAGTGACCAGGAAGGCGATGAGCAGATGCCCACCGATGTCGGGTGCTTCATGTAGGTTGATGGTTGTCTTGACTCTTCAGCCACGAGGTCTAGGAGGCATCGACGACAACCAGGAGCTGGATTCTAGCTTTCCCACAACGTCTGTCGATTGCTGGGGTGTCAGCGACCGGATTGGACCCAACAAGCCTTGGCAACGGTAAGTCACGTGGAAACAAAGAAAGGACGTTGATGCAGACCAGCAAGGTCTGGGGGACTCACCCAGCAAGGATAAGTCAGAGCACGTCTGGAGCAACCAGGAAAGCTCAAGCAGAAGAAGAGTTGCCTTCGGGAGGGCCCACTAGCCAATGGACTAGCGACCGCGAAGGAGCCTCAAGTGGACGCACTTTGAGCTGGCTCACAGGACACTCGTGGAGTGGAGGCCAGTGATCTTCGGTGCAGTTGGTGCTGGAGGAGGGGGCTACTCGTAGCCCAAAGCACAACTTCGTGGGAGACCAGGAAGAGGATGCACTTGCAAAAGTTCTTGGGGCCTGATTCACAGTGTGAGAAGTTGGCCTGGCATATGCTGTCCACTAATTATAGTGGGCACCTTGCACCAGTCCAAACAACCCCTTATTGGAGATAGGTTAAAGACAACCTTTATTGAAAGCTATCCTAGTGGTAGCTATGGAGAGCAGCCTTCAGGCTAAGTCTTGAAGGAATGTAAAGCAGCTTGTTTTACCAGTCTATAATCTCTTGAGTGACCAAATGAAAGAGGACCACACCAGGTATATATTCAAAATATATGTATTTATTGCTAAACACACCCCTCTAGTCTCTTTATGAGGCTAGAGTTCGAAGTACATAAATTATAAGTTAGTTATCTACAGTAATAGCACAAATACACGTTTGAGCCCTAGGGGCGTACCAAACCATATACCAATAAAGTGGTATAAGAACCACGACTGAGCTGAGACACAGGGCCTAGAGCCTGTAGAAGCGCTTGGACCACAAGGAACCACCCAAGGTAGTGACACAGGGGACCCACGGGGGACGCGTGCAGTGTATGAACACAGCCGCGAATCGCCGTTAACTTCTATGGGGAAAGTCGCGATTTGAATTTAAAAGAAAAGGGACACTTAGAGGAGGACTTGGAGCAAACCCTTTGAGAACTAGGCTGTTCTAGTGTCAATACCCACGGCAGCACCGGAGTACTCGAGTTACCTCACCCAGGGGAGCCGGGTGCATAGGTGTCTTTCGGGGTCGGGTTTCGTCGTCGCTTTCAATGGCGATCTGCTGCAAAGTGCTGCTGGCGGCCAAGTCGAAAGTGTTCGGGTGGATCCAAAGGTGGATCGAAGTTCTGAAGAACCTGAAAGCAGAGGGGACAGAGTCTGGGTCACTAGCCAGTGATCAGGAAGGCGATGAGCAGATGCCCACCGATGTCGAGTGCTTCAGGTAGGTTGACGGTCGTCTTGACTCTTCAGCCACGAGGTCCAGGAGGCAGCGACGACGACCAGGAGCTGGATTCGAGCTGTCCCATGACGTCTGTCGATTGCAGGGGTGTCGGCGACCGGATTGGAACCAACAAGCCTTGGCAAAGGCAAGTCTTGTGGAAATGGAAGAAGGACGATGTTGCAGACCAGCAAGGTCTGTGAGACTCACCCAGCAAGGGTAAGTCAGGGCGCGCCTGGAGCAACCAGGGAGCCCAAGCAGAAGAAGATTGGCCTTCGGGAGGGCCTACTAGCCAACGGACTAGCGACCGCGAAGGAGCCTCGAGTCGATGCACGTGGAGCTGGCTCACAGGACACTCGTGGAGTGGAAGCCAGAGATCTTCGGTGCAGTCGGTGCTGGAGGCTGGGGCTACTCGGAGCCCAAAGCACGACTTCGTGAGAGACCCAGAAGAGGATGCACTTGCAAATGCAATCGGTGTCCAGGGGTCATGGTTCCACGTTACCCACGACAGCTACGGGCCTCACCTTTGCTGGGGACTCAGGGCAGCCTCGGAGAAGTCTGGAAATCCACCTCTGGTGATGCAAAGACTTCGGCGTCCGGCGGGAGCTTCAGCGATGCAGACCGGACAATTGCTTCTTTGGTGCCTGCCAAGCAGGGGAGTCACACCTTGACCCCAAGGGAGATTCTTCAGTCCTCTAATCTTAAAGTAGAGCGTCGAAGGTCCAGGATTCTGTGTCAGAGTTTCGTCCAGGTAAATCTAAAGTCCTAAGGACTGGGGTCCCATACTTATACTAAGGTAGGGGGTTGGACATACTTTGTGGCCCCACCTATGGGAGGGACAGGGCAGAGGGGTGTTACACCCCTTTCCCTTTGTCCAGTTTCACGCTAGAGCAGGGGCTGGAATCCCCTGAGCCGGTTTGAACTGGGGTATGCACAGGGACACCAAATGTGCCCCCAGTGCAGGACTTCAAAGCACCAGAGAGTGCTCCCGCCCAGCCCCAATACACACTATCCTGTCTGGGGAGGTGGTTACACCTCCCTGGGACAGGAAACGTATTGTCCAGGCCTCCCCTGCCGGAGTTTCGGTCAGCAGCAGGAGGCCAGACTCGTGTCTGTGGCAGCGGCATCCATTTTGTGATGCCAGGGCTCTGGAAAGTCAGTACCGGGTATACCGGTGTGTACATGTCTCTCCCTCTAGAAGGGTGGAATGCTACCCCCGCTGCCAGAACTGGCGGGGGGTAGTATTCCAAGATGTTTGACACCAAACACGACATGTTTCCGTGCAGCCATCCCAAAGTTAGCATTTAACGCGAGGTTATAATGCGCTTAAGAGTATATGGTCGGGCTGCACTACAAACAGCATCAGAGAAGGGTCTCCGAGCGCTGCAGAGGGGCCCAGCTCATGCAGGGGCACCCTCTCACATAGGAACCACGCACTCTGCCTTCAGGATTGATAAGGCCTGCCATAGGAGTGACTTATAGGTTTATATGTGTGTATGTATGTAGTGATATAGGTAGCCTATATCACAGTAAGGAGTGCATGCACCACCTTACCCAGGCTGCAGTAGCAGACCTGTGGTGTCATTTTGGATGGCCTTCCAGGGGTGGCACAATACATGCTGCAGCCCCTGGTAGGCCTCTGAGGTACCTATGCCCTGGGTACATAGTATACCATATACTAGGGACTTATAAGGGCACTCCAGATTCCAATCAGAGATGTGCCTAAGGCACATGGAAACCATTTTAAAGAGGAAGCAGGTAGGCTGGGGTTCTGATTAGCAGGGCCCCAGCCAGACTAAGGTCGAAAAACAGTGAAGCATCAGCAAAAAGTGGGGGTACCCATGTGAAGCAGATCCTACTCTCCTTCACACAGAACTAACTTATGTCAAAAACATAAAGTTAGTACTTTTGGTATTCACAGAATATACTTACTCATTTTGGTATTCACAGAATGAACTTACTCATTTCGGTATTCACAGAAGTTAGTAGTCCTAACTTTAGGACTCCTAAAGGCCTTCTGTGAATACCGAAAGTCTTAAAGTTAGGATTTTTCTCAGTTTAGGAGTAGTAAAGTTAGGACTCCTAACTTTAGGACTCCTAAATGCCTTCTGCGAATACCGAAAGACTTAAAGTTAGGATTTTTCTCAGTTTAGGAATAGTAGAACTTTACTACTCCTAACCTGAGAAAAATCCTAACTTTAAGACTTTCGGTATTCGCAGAAGGCATTTAGGAGTCCTAAAGTTAGGAGTCCTAACTTTACTACTCCTAAACTGAGAAAAATCCTAACTTTAAGACTTTCGTATTCACAGAAGGCATTTAGGAGTCTTAAAGTTAGGACTACTAACTTCTGTGAATACCGAAATGAGTAAGTTCATTCTGTGAATACCAAAATGAGTAAGTGTATTCTGTGAATACCAAAAAGTACTAACTTTACGTTTTTGACGTAAGTTAGTTCTGTGAATCAGGCCCTTGGTGTCCAGGGGTCACGGTTCCACGTTACCCACGACAGCTACGTGCCTCAGCTTTGCTGGGATCTCAGGGCAGCCTCAGGGAAGTCCGGAAATCCACCTCTGGTGTTGACAAGACTTCGGCGTCCGGTGGGAGCTTCAGCAATGCAGGCCGGACAATTGCTTCTTAGGTGCCTGCCAAGCAGGGGAGTCACTCCTTGACCCCAAGGGAGATTCTTCAGTCCTCTAATCTTCAAGTAGAGCGTCGAAGGTCCAGGATTCGGCTTCAGAGTTTCATCCAGGGTAATCTAAAGTCCTAAGGACTGGGGTCCCATACTTATACTAAGGTAGGGGGTTGGACATACTCTGGGGACCCACCTATGGGAGGGTCAGGGAAGGGGGGTGGTTACACCCATTCCGTTTGTCCAGTTTCACGCCAGAGCAGGGGCAGGTAGCCCCTGCAACCGGTTTGAACTGGACTATGCACAGGGACACCAAATGTGCCCCAGTGCTGGTCTTCAAAGCACCAGGGAGTGCCCCCGCCCAGCCCCAATACACATTATCCTGTCTGGGAGGTGGTTGCACCTCCCTGCAACAGGAAACCTATTGTCCAGGCCTCCCCTGCCGGAGTTTCGGTCAGCAGCAGGAGGCCAGACCCGTGTCTGTGGCAGCGGCATCCATTTTGTGATGCCAGGGCTCTGAAAAGATGATACCGGGTATGCCGGTGTGTACATGTCTCTCCCTCTAGAAGGGTGGAATGCTACCCCCGCCGCCAGGACTGGCGGGGGGTAGTATTCCAAGGTGTTTGACACCAAACATGACATGTTTTGGTGCAGCCAGTCCAAAGTTAGCATTCTACCGCGAGGATATAATGCACTTAAGAGTATATGGTCAGGCTGTACCACAAACAGCATCAGAGGATGGACTCCGAATGCAGGGGCACCCTCTCACATAAAAACCAAGCACTCTGCCTTCAGGATTGTTAAGGCCTGCCATAGGAGTGACTTATAGGTTGATATGTGTGTGCAATGGTAGTGATATAGGTAGCCAGGGGCGAAGCTAGGCCTTAGGCTGCCCGTGGCGGCCCCTGCGTTTGCCGCCCTCGGCAAAATGATTGAAGGGGGGGATTGAAGTGGTAGCGGCCAATTCTTGCGGCCGCAACGCCCGCAGGTAAGAGCGGGGGGAAAGGGGGCCGGCTGCCGCCCCAAAACTCATGCCGCCTGGGGCGGTCCGCCCCCATCGCCCCCCCCTAGCTACGCCACTGTAGGTAGCCTATATCACAGTAAGGGGTGCATGCACCACCTTACCCAGGCTGCAGTAGCAGACCTGTGGTGTCATTTTGTAGGGCCTCCCAGGGGTGGCATAATACATGCTTCAGCCCCTGGTAGGCCTCTGGAGTACCTATGCCCTGGGTACATAGTATACCATATACTAGGGACTTATAAGGGCACTCCAGGATCCAATCAAAGGTGTGCGTAAGGCACATGGAATCCATTTTAGAGAGGAAGCAGCTAGGCTGGGGTTCTGATTAGCAGGGCCCCAGCCAGACTAAAGTCGAAAAACAGTGAAGCATCAGCAAAAAGTGGGGGTACCCATGTGAAGCAGATCCTACTCTCCTACAAGAATTAATATGAGTCTCAGTGATCTTGGCGATCCACGGGAGGAGAGAAATCAGGCGATAGGTTTCCAGTTTGGCTGCGTCCAGGGAAGGTTTCTTGAGCAGAGGAACCACCCTGGCTTGCTTCCAAGTGCTGGGAACAACCGCAGTGGACAAGGATTTATTGATCACCTGGCTCAAAGGTGACAAGAGCACAGGTAGCGATCTCATGAACTGGTCAGGTTTAAGGGGGTCAGAAGAGGAGCCGGATTTAATCTTGTTGCATAGAGACTGTAGCTCCTCCAGGGAGACCAGTGGGAATGCAGCCAGTGTGTGAATCGGGGGTGGTCCCGGCACATGGTCAGGACTCATAATGGTGTGAGTGAAGATCGTATGCAGAAATTTGCAAAAGAGGTGGAGAAAAAAGAAAGAGAAGTACAGAAAGAACCAACAGAGGTGCAAAAAGAGGCAAGAGGAGTGCAGAACGAGGTAGGAGAGGTGCACAAATAGGCAAGAGGGATACAGAAAGAGGTAGGAAGGGTACAGAAAGAAAGAAGAGAAGTGCAGAAAGAAGCAACAAAGGTGCTGAAAGAGGCGCGAACGGTGCAGAAAGAGGCAAGAGAAGTGCAGAAAGAAGAAACAGAGGTACAGAAAGAGGAACGAGAGGTGCAGAAACAGGCAGGAAAGGTGCAGATAGAGGGAACGGGGTGCATAAAGAGACAAGAGAGCTGAAGAAGGAGGGAACAGGGGTGCAGAAAGGGGCAAAAGAGCTGCAGAAAGAAGGAACAGGGTTGCAGAAAGAGGTAAGGGGATACAGAAATTTGCAAGAGAGGTGCAGAAAGAAGCAAGAGCAGTGCAGAAAGAAGCAAGAGAAGTGCAGAAAGAAGCAAGAGAGGTGGAGAAATAGGGAAGAGGAGTGCAGAAAGAGGCAAGAGGGTTGCAGAAATGTGTAAAATTTGGGGCAGAAAGAAGCAAGAGAAGTGCAGAAAGAACCAACAGAGGTACAAAAAGAGGCAAGAGGGGTGCAGAAAGAGGTAGGAGAGGTACACAAAGAGGCAAGAGGGGTACAGAAAGAGGCAGTAGGGGTGCAGAAAAAAGGAAGAGAAGTGCAGAAAGAAGCAACAGAGGTGCTGAAAGAGGCGTGACGGGTGCAGAAAGAGGCAAGAGAAGTGCAGAAAGAAGCAACAGAGGTACAGAAAGAGGCATGAGAGGTACAGAAACAGGCAGGAAAGGTGCAGAAAGAGGGAACAGGGGTGCAGAAAGAGGCAAGAGAGCTGCAGAAAGAGGGAAGAGGGGTGCAGAAAGAAGCAAGAGAACTGCAGAAAGAGGCAAGTGAGGTGCAGAAGGAGGCAAGAAAACTGCAGAAAGAGGCAAGGGAGGTGCAGAAGGAGGCAAGAGAACTGCAGAAAGAGCCAAGAGAGTTGCAGAAACAGGCAACAGGGGTGTAGAATGAAGGAACAGGTGTGCAGACAGAGGCAAAAGAAGTGCAGAAAGAAGCAAAAGAGGTGCAGAAATAGGCAAGAGAGCTGCAGAAAAAGGAAAGAGAGGTGCAGAAAGAGGCACAAGAGTTGCACAAAGAGGCAAAAGGGGTACAGAAAGAGGCAAGAGGGGTGCAGAAAGAAGCAAGGGAAGTGCAGAAAGAAGCAACAGAGGTGCTGAAAGAGGCAAGAGGGGTGCAGAAAGAGGAGACAGAAGTGCAGAACGAAGCAAAAGAGGTACAGAAAGAGGCAAGAGGGGTGCAGAAAGAGGCAAGAGCAGTACAGAAAGAACCAACAGATGTGCAGAAAGAGGCAAAAGAGGTGCAGAAAGAGGCAAGAGATGTGCAGAAAAAGGGAAGAAGGGTGCAGAAAGAAGCAAGAGAACTGCAGAAAGAGGCAAGTGAGGTGCAGAAGGAGGCAAGAGAACTGCAGAAAGAGGCAAGAGAGGTGCAGAAGGACGCAAGAGAACTGCAGAAAGAGGCAAGAGAGTTCCAGAAACAGGCAAAAGGGGTGCAGAATGAGGCAACAGGTATGCAGACAGAGGCAAGAGAAGTGCAGAAAGAAGCAAAAGAGGTGCAGAAATAGGCAAGAGAACTGCAGAAAATAGAAAGAGAGGTGCAGAAAGAGGCACGAGAGGTGCACAAAGAGGCAAAAGGGATACATAAAGAGGCAAGAGGGATGGAGAAATAAGCAAGAGAAGTGCAGAAAGAAGCAACAGAGATGCTGAAAGAGGCAAGAGGGGTGCAGAAAGAGGCAAGAGAAGTGCAGAAAGAAGCAACAGAGGTGCCGAAAGAGGCAAGAGAGGTGCAGAAACAGGCAAGAAAGGTGCAGAAAGATGGAAAAAGGATACAGAAAGAGGTAAGAGGGATACAGAAAATTGCAAGAGAGGTACAGAAAGAAGCAAGTACAGTGCAGAAAGAAGCAAGAGAGGTGGAGAAATAGTGAAGAGGGATGCAGAAAGAGGCAAGAGGGATGCAGAAATTTGCAAATGAGGTGGAGAAAGAAGCAAGAGAAGCGCAGAAAGAACCACCAGAGGTATTAAAAGAGGCAAGAGGAGTGCAGAAAGAGGTAGGAGAGGTGCAAAAAGAGGCAAGAGGGGTACAGAAAGAGGCAGGAGGGATAAAGAAAGAAGGAAGAGAAGTGCAGAAAGAAGTAACAGAGGTGCTGAAAGAGGTGCGAAGGGTGCAGAAAGAGGCAAGAGAAGTGCAGAAAGAAGCAACAGAGGTACAGAAAGAGCACGAGAGGTACAGAAACAGGCAGGAAAGGTACAGAAAGAGGGAACAGGGGTGCAGAAAGAGGCAAGAGAGCTGCAGAAAGAGGGAACAGGGTGCAGAAAGAGGAAAAAGAGCTGCAGAAAGAGGGAACAGGGTTGCAGAAAGAGGTAAGGGGGATACAGAAATTTGCAAGAGAGGTACAGAAAGTAGCAAGAGCAGTGCAGAAAGAAGCAAGAGAAGTGCAGAAAGAAGCAAGAGAGGTGGAGAAATAGGGAAGAGGGGTGCAGAAAGAGGGAAGAGGGTTGCAGAAATTTGCAAGAGAGGTGCAGAAAGAAGCAAGAGAGGTGCAGAAATAACCAACATAGGTACAAAAAGAGGCAAGAGGGGTGCAGGAAGAGGTAAGAGAGCTGCACAAAGAGGCAAGAGGGGTGCAGAAAGAGGCGCGACGGGTGCAGAAAGAGGCAAGAGAAGTGCAGAAATAAGCAGCAGAGGTACAGAAAGAGGCACGAGATGTGTAGAAACAGACAGGAAAGGTGCAGAAAGAGGGAACAGGGGTGCAGAAAGAGGCAAGAGAGCTGCAGAAAGAGGGAAGAGGGGTGCAGAAAGAGGCAAGAGGGGTGCAGAAAGAAGCAAGTGAGGTGCAGAAAGAGGCAACAGAGGTGCAGAAAGACACAAGAGAGGTGCAGAAACAAGCAAGAGAAGTGCAGAAAGAGGTAAGAGATTTGATGAAAGAGGAAACAAAAGTGTAGAAAGAAGCAAGAGAAGTGCATTAATAGGCAAGTTAGGTGCAGAAAGAGGCAAGAGAGGTGCAGAAAATGGCAAGAGAACTACAGAAAGAGGCAAGAGGGATGAAAACAAGGGAAGAAGGGTGCAGAAAGAAGCAAGTGAGGTGCAGAAAGAAGCAAGAGAAGTGCAGAAAGAAGCAAGAGAGGTGCATAAAGAGAGAAGGCGAGTGAAGAAACAGACAACAGGGGTGCAGAAAGAAGCAAGAGAGGTGCAGAAAGGGGCAAAAGAAGTGCAGAAAGAAGCAACAGGGGTGCAGAAAGAGGCAAAAGGGATGCAGAAAGAGGAGACAGAAGTGCAGAAAGAAGCAAAAGAGGTGCAGAAAGAGGCAAACGGGGTCCAGAAAGAGGCAAGAGCAGTGCAGAAAGAACCAAGAGATGTGCATAAAGAGGCAAGAGAGGTGCAGAAAGAGGCAAGAGAGGTGCAGAAAGAGGCAAGAGATGTGCAGAAAAAGAGAAGAAGGGTGCAGAAAGAAGCAAGAGAAGTGCAGAAAGAGGCAAGTGAGGTGCAGAAGGAGGCAAGAGAACTGCAGATAGAGGCAAGAGAGTTGCAAAAACAGGCAAAAGGGGTGTAGAAAGAGGGACCATGTGTGCAGACAGAGGCAAGAGAAGTGCAGAAAGAAGCAAAAGAGGTGCATAAAGAGGCAAGAGAGGTACAGAAAGAGGCTGGAGAGGTGCTGAAAGAGGCAATAAGGGTGCAGAAAGAGGCAAGAGAAGTGCAGAAATCAGCAACAGAGGTACAGAAAGTGGCACAAGAGGTGCAGAAACAGGCAGGAAAGGTGCAGAAAGAGGTAACAGGGGTGCAGAAAGAGGCAAGAGAGCTGCAGAAAGAGGGAAGAGGGGTGAAGAAAGAGGCAAGAGGGGTGCAGAAAGATGCTAGTGAGGTACAGAAAGAGGCAACAGAGGTGAAGAAAGACGCAAGAGAGGTGCAGAAACAAGCAAGAGAAGTGCAGAAAGATGCAAGAGAATTGCTGCAAGAAGCAACAGAGGTGTAGAAAGAAGCAAGAGAAGTGCAGAAAGAGGCAAGTGAGGTGCAGAAAGAGGCAAGAGAGGTGCTGAAAATGGCAAGAGAAGTGCAGAAAGAGGCAAGAGAACTGCTGCAAGATGCAACAGAGGTGCAGAAAGAGGCAAGAGCAGTGCAGAAAGAACCAAGAGATGTGCAGAAAGAGGCAAGAGAGGTGCATAAAGAGGCAAGAGATGTGCAGAAAAAGGGAAGAAGGGTGCAGAAAGAGGGAACAGGTGTGCAGAAAGAGGCAAGAGATGTGCAGAAAGAGGGAAGAGGGGTGCAGAAAGAGGCAAGAGGGGTGTTGAAAGAAGCAAGTGAGGTGCAGAAAAAGGCAACATAGGTGCAGAAAGAAGCAAAAGAGGTGCAGAAAGATGCGGGAGGGGTGCAGAAAGAGGAGACAGAAGTGCAGAAAGAAGCAAAAGAGGTGCAGAAAGAGGCAAGAGATGTGCAGAAAGAGGCAAGAGGGGTACAGAAAGAGGCAAGAGATGTGCAGAAAGAAGCAAAAGAGGTGCAGAAAGAGGCAAGAGAACTGCAGAAATGGCAAGAGAGGTGCATAAAGAGGCAGGAGGGGTGCACAAAGATGTAAAAGGGGTATAGAAAGGGGCAGGAGGGGTGCAAAAAGAAGGAAAAGAAGTGCAGAAAGAAGCAACAGTGGTGAAGAAATAGGCACTAAGGGTGCAGAAAGAGGCAAGAGAAGTGCAGAAAGAAGCAACAGATGTACAGAAAGAGATAAGAGAGGTGCAGAAACATGCAGGAAAGATGTAGAAAGAGGAAACAGGTATGCAGAAAGAGGCAAGAGAGGTGCGGGAAGAGGGGTGCAGAAAGAGGCAAGAGGGGTGCAGAAAGAGGAGACAGATTTGCAGAAAGAAGCAAAAGAGGTGCATAAAGAGGCAACAGAGGTGCTGAAAGAGGCAAGAGATGTGCAGAAAAGGGGAAGAAGGGTGCAGAAAGAAGCAAGAGAAGTGCAGAAAGAGGCAAGTGAGGTGCAGAAGGCAAGAGAACTGCAGAAAGAGGCAAGAGGGTTCCAGAAACAGGCACAAGGGGTGCATAGAGAGGGAACAGGTGTGCAGACAGAGGCAAGAGAGGTACAGAAATAGGGAAGAGGGGTACAGAAAGAGGCAAGAGGGATGCATAATTTTGCAACAGAGGTGCAGAAAGAAGCAAGCGCAGTGCAGAAAGAACCAACAGAGGTGCAGAAAGAGGCAAGAAGGGTACAGAAAGAGACAAGAAAGGTGCACAAAGATGCAAAAGGGGTATAGAAAGGGGCAAGAGGGGTGCAGAAACAGGCAGGAAAGATGTAGAAAGAGGAAACAGGGGTACAGAAAGAGGCAAGAGAGGTGCAGAAAGTGGGAAGAGGGGTGCAGAAAGAGGCAAGAGTGGTGTAGAAAGAAGCAAGTGAGGTGCAGAAAGAGGCAACAGAGGTGCAGAAAGATGCAAGAGATGTACAGAAACAAGCAAGAGAATTGCAGAAAGAGGCAAGAGAATTGCTGAAAAGCAACAGGGGTGTAGAAAGAAGCAAGAGAAGTGCAGAAAGAGGCACGTGAGGTGCAGAAAGAGATAAGAGAGGTGCAGAAAATGGCAAGAGAACTGCAGAAAGAGGCAAGAGGGATGCAAAAAAGGGAAGAAGGGTGCAGAAAGAAGCAAGAGAGGTGCAGAAAGAAGCAAGAGAAGTGCAGAAAGTAGCAAGAGAGGTGCAGAAAGAGAGAAGACAAGTGCAGAAAGAGACAACAGAGGTACAGAAAGAAGCAGGAGAGGTGCAGAAAGAGGCAAAAGAAGTAGAGAAAAAAGCAAAAGAGGTGCAGAAAGAGGCAAGAGGGGTGCAGAAAGAGGCAAGAGCAGTGCACAAAGAACCAAGAGATGTGCAGAAAGAGGCAAGAGAGGTACAGAAAGGGGCAAGAGATGTGCAGAAAAAGGGAAGAGAGTGCAGAAAGAAGCAAGAGAAGTGCAGAAAGAGGCAAGTGAGGTGCAGAAGGAGGCAAGAAAACTGCAGAAAGAGGCAAGAGAGTTGGAGAAACAGGCAAAAGGGGTGCAGAAATAGGGAACAAGTGTGCAGACAGAGGCAAGAGAAGTGCAGAAACAGGGAAGAGGGGTACAGAAATAGGCAAGAAAGTGCAGAAAGAAGCAAAAGAGGTGCAGAAAGAGGCAAGAGGGGTCCAGAAAGAGGCAAGAGCAGTGCAGAAAGAACCAAGAGATGTGCATAAAGAGGCAAGAGAGGTGCAGAAAGAGGCAAGAGAGGTGCAGAAAGGGGCAAGAGATGTGCAGAAAAAGAGAAGAATGGTGCAGAAAGAAGCAAGAGAAGTGCAGAAAGAGGCAAGTGAGGTGCAGAAGGAGGCAAGAGAACTGCAGATAGAGGCAAGAGAGTTGTAAAAACAGGCAAAAGGGGTGTAGAAAGAGGGAACATGTGTGCAGACAGAGTCAAGAGAAGTGCAGATAGAAGCAAAAGAGGTGCATAAAGAGGCAAGGGAACTGCAGCAAAAGGCAAGAGAGGTACAGAAAGAGGCTGGAGAGGTGCTGAAAGAGGCAATAAGGGTGCAGAAAGAGGCAAGAGAAGTGCAGAAAGCAGCAACAGAGGTACAGAAAGTGGCACAAGAGGAGCAGAAACAGGCAGGAAAGGTGCAGAAAGAGGTAACAGGGGTACAGAAAGAGGCAAGAGAGCTGCAGATAGAGGGAAGAGGGGTGAAGAAAGAGGCAAGAGGGGTGCAGAAAGAAGCTAGTGAGGTACAGAAAGAGGCAACAGAGGTGAAGAAAGACGCAAGAGAGGTGCAGAAACAAGCAAGAGAAGTGCAGAAAGAGGCAAGAGAATTTCTGCAAGAAGCAAAAGAGGTGCGTAAAGAGGCAAGGGAACTGCAGCAAAAGGCAGGAGAGGTACAGAAAGAGGCTGGAGAGGTGCTGAAAGAGGCAATAAGGGTGCAGAAAGAGGCAAGAGAAGTGCAGAAAGCAGCAACAGAGGTACAGAAAGTGGCACAAGAGGAGCAGAAACAGGCAGGAAAGGTGCAGAAAGAGGTAACAGGGGTACAGAAAGAGGCAAGAGAGCTGCAGATAGAGGGAAGAGGGGTGAAGAAAGAGGCAAGAGGGGTGCAGAAAGAAGCTAGTGAGGTACAGAAAGAGGCAACAGAGGTGAAGAAAGACGCAAGAGAGGTGCAGAAACAAGCAAGAGAAGTGCAGAAAGAGGCAAGAGAATTGCTGCAAGAAGCAACAGAGGTGTAGAAAGAAGCAAGAGAAGTGCAGAAAGAGGCAAGTGAGGTGCAGAAAGAGGCAAGAGAGGTGCTGAAAATGGCAAGAGAAGTGCAGAAAGAGGCAAGAGAACTGCTGCAAGATGCAACAGAGGTGCAGAAAGAGGCAAGAGAAGTGCAGATAGAACCAAGAGATGTGCAGAAAGAGGCAAGAGAGGTGCATAAAGAGGCAAGAGATGTGCAGAAAAAGGGAAGAAGGGTGCAGAAAGAGGGAACAGGTGTGCAGATAGAGGCAAGAGACGTGCAGAAAGAGGGAAGAGGGGTGCAGAAAGAGGAAAGAGGGGTGTTGAAAGAAGCAAGTGAGGTGCAGAAAGAGGCAACAGAGGTGCAGAAAGAAGCAACAGAGGTGCAGAAAGATGCGGGAGGGGTGCAGAAAGAGGAGACAGAAGTGCAGAAAGAAGCAAAAGAGGTGCAGAAAGAGGCAAGAGATGTGCAGAAAGAGGCAAGAGGGGTACAGAAAGAGGCAAGAGATGTGCAGAAAGAAGCAAAAGAGGTGCAGAAAGAGGCAAAAGAACTGCAGAAATGGGAAGAGAGGTGCATAAAGAGGCAGGAGGGGTGCACAAAGATGTAATAGGGGTATAGAAAGGGGCAGGAGGGGTGCAAAAAGAAGGAAAAGAAGTGCAGAAAGAAGCAACAGTGGTGAAGAAATAGGCACTAAGGGTGCAGAAAGAGGCAAGAGAAGTGCAGAAAGAAGCAACAGAGGTACAGAAAGAGGTAAGAGAGGTGCAGAAACATGCAGGAAAGATGTAGAAAGAGGAAACAGGTATGCAGAAAGTGGCAAGAGAGGTGCAGAAAGAGGGAAGAGGGGTGCAGAAAGAGGCAAGAGGGGTGCAGAAAGAGGAGACAGAAGTGCAGAAAGAAGCAAAAGAGGTGCAGAAATAGGCAAGAGAGGTGCTGAAAGAGGCAAGAGATGTGCAGAAAAGGGGAAGAAGGGTGCAGAAAGAAGCAAGAGAAGTGCAGAAAGAGGCAAGTGAGGTGCAGAAGGAGGCAAGAGAACTGCAGAAAGAGGCAAGAGGGTTGCAGAAACAGGCACAAGGGGTGCATAGAGAGGGAACAGGTATGCAGACAGAGGCAAGAGAGGTGCAGAAATAGGGAAGAGGGGTACAGAAAGAGGCAAGAGGGATGCATAATTTTGCAACAGAGGTGCAGAAAGAAGCAAGCGCAGTGCAGAAAGAACCAACAGAGGTGCAGAAAGAGGCAAGAGGGGTACAGAAAGAGACAAGAAAGGTGCACAAAGATGCAAAAGGGGTATAGAAAGGGGCAAGAGGGGTGCAGAAACAGGCAGGAAAGATGTAGAAAGAGGAAACAGGGGTACAGAAAGAGGCAAGAGAGGTGCAGAAAGTGGGAAGAGGGGTGCAGAAAGAGGCAAGAGTGGTGTAGAAAGAAACAAGTGAGGTGCAGAAAGAGGCAACAGAGGTGCAGAAAGATGCAATAGATGTACAGAAACAAGCAAGAGAATTGCAGAAAGAGGCAAGAGAATTGCTGAAAAGCAACAGGGGTGTAGAAAGAAGCAATAGAAGTGCAGAAAGAGGCAATTCAGGTGCAGAAAGAAATAAGAGAGGTGCAGAAAATGGCAAGAGAACTGCAGAAAGAGGCAAGAGGGATGCAAAAAAGGGAAGAAGGTGTGAGAAGTTGGCCTGGCATATGCTGTCCACTAATTATAGTGGGCACCTTGCACCAGTCCAAACAACCCCTTATTGGAGATAGGTTAAAGACAACCTTTATTGAAAGCTATCCTAGTGGTAGCTATGGAGAGCAGCCTTCAGGCTAAGTCTTGAAGGAATGTAAAGCAGCTTGTTTTACCAGTCTATAATCTCTTGAGTGACCAAATGAAAGAGCACCACACCAGGTATATATTCAAAATATATGTATTTATTACTAAACACACCCCTCTAGTCTCTTTATGAGGCTAGAGTTCAAAGTACATAAGTTATAAGTTATTTAAACACAGTAATAGCACAAATACACGTTTGGGCCCTAGGGGCGTACCAAACCATATACCAATAAAGTGGTATAAGAACCACGACTGAGCTAGACACTAGGCCTAGAGCCTCTAGAAGTGCTTGGACCACAAGGAACCACCCAAGGTAGTGACACAGGGGACCCACGGGGGACGCGTGCAGTGTAGTAACACAGCCGCGAATCGCCATTAACTTCTATGGAGAAAGTCGCGGTTTGGAATTTAAAGAAAAGGGACACTTAAAGAAGGACTTGGAGCAAACCCTTTGAGAACTAGGTCGTTCTAGAGTCTCTACCCACAGGAGCACCGGAGTACTCTTGTTACCTCACCCAGGGAAGCCGGGTGCATAGGTGCCTTTCGGGGTCGGGTTTCGTCGTCGATTTGAATGGCGATCTGCTGCAAAGTGCTGCTGGCGACCAAGTGAAAAGTGTCCGGGTGGATCCAAAGGTGGATCGGAGATCTGAAGAACCTGAAAGCAGAGGGGACAGAGTCTGGGTCACTAGCCAGTGACCAGGAAGGCGATGAGCAGATGCCCACCGATGTTGAGTGCTTCAGGTAGGTTGATGGTAGTCTTGACTCTTCAGCCACACGGTCCAGGAGGCGTTGACGGTGACCAGGAGCAGGATTCGGGCTGGTACACGATGTTTGTCGAGTGCTGAGGTGTCGGCGACTGGATTGGACCCAACAAGCCTTGGCAACGGCAAGTCTTGATGAAGATGAAGATTGACGATTGTGCAGACCATCAAGGTCTGGGGAACTCACCCATCAAGTGTAAGTGAGGGCAAGCCTGGTGTAATCAGGGAGCCCAAGTAGAAAAAGATTGGCCTTCGTGAAGGGCTACTAGCCAATGGGCTAGCGACCGCGAAGGAGCCTCAAGACGGTGCACGTGGAGCTGGCTCACAGGACACTCGTGGAGTGGAGGCCAGTGATCTTCGGTGCAGTTGGTGCTGGAGACTAGGGCTACTCGGAGCCCAAAGCCCGACTTTGTGGGAGATCCAGAAGAGGATGTGCGTGCAAATGCGTGCAGTGTCCAGGGGTCACGGTTCCACATTACCCACGACAGCTACGGGCCTCAGCTTTGCTGGGGACTCAGGGCAGCCTCGGGGAAGTGTGGAAATCCACCTCTGGTGATGCAAAGACTTCGGCGTCCGACGGGAGCTTCAGCGATGCAGACCAGACAATTGCTTCTTTGGTGCCTGCCAAGCAGGGGGGTCACTCCTTGACCCCAAGGGAGATTCTTCTGTCCTCTAATCTTTAAGTAGAGCGTCAAAGGTCCAGGATTCTGTGTCAGAGTTTCGTCCAGGGATAATCTAAAGTCCTAAGGACTGGGTTCCTATACTTATACTAAGTTTAGGGGTTGGACTTACTCTGTGGTCCCACCTATGGGTGGGTCAGGGCAGAGGGGTGGCTACACCCCTTTCCCTTTGTCCAGTTCGCGCCAAAGCAGGGGCTGCAAGCCCCTGATCCGGTTTGAACTGGGGTATGCACAGGGACACCAAATGTGCCCCCAGTGCAGGACTTCAAAGCACCCGAGAGTGCTCCCGCCCAGCCCCAATACACACTATCCTGTCTGGGGAGGTGGTCACACCTCCCTGGGACAGGAAACCTATTGTCCAGGCCTCCCCTGCCGGAGTTTCGGTCAGCAGCAGGAGGCCAGACTCGTGTCTGTGGCAGCGGCATCCATTTTGTGATGCCAGGGCTTGGAAAGTCAGTACCGGGCATACCGGTGTGTACATGTCTTTCCCTCTAGAAGGGTGGAATGCTACCCCCGCCGCCAGAACTGGCGGGGGGTAGTATTCCAAGATGTTTGACACCAAACACGACATGTTTCCGTGCAGCCATCCCAAAGTTAGCATTTAACGCTAGGTTATAATGCGCTTAAGAGTATATGGTCAGGCTGCACTACAAACAGCATCAGAGAAGGGTCTCCGAATGCTGCAGAGGGGCCCTGCTCATGCAGGGGCACCCTCTCACATAGGAACCACGAACTCTGCCTTCAGGATTGATAAGGCCTGCCATAGGAGTGACTTATAGGTTTATATGTGTGTATGTATATAGTGATATAGGTAGCCTATATCACAGTAAGGGGTGCATGCACCACCTTACCCAGGCTGCAGTAGCAGACCTGTGGTGTCAGTTTGGATGGCCTTCCAGGGGTGGCACAATACATGCTGCAGCCCCTGGTAGGCCTCTGAGGTACCTATGCCCTGGGTACATAGTATACCATATACTAGGGACTTATAAGGGCACTCCAGATTCCAATCAGAGATGTGCCTAAGGCACATGGAAACCATTTTAGAGAGGAAGCAGCTAGGCTGGGGTTCTGATTAGCAGGGCCCCAGCCAGACTAAGGTCGAAAAACAGTGAAGCATCAGCAAAAAGTGGGGGTACCCATGTGAAGCAGATCCTACTCTCCTACACAACCCCCCAAACGTAGGGACATTAAACTAACCTTGCCCAGTTAAGTCTTCATGTTCTAAGTGGAAGTACCTAGAGAGTCCATCTGCATTGGCATGGTTACCCCCAGGTCTATGTTCCACTGTGAAGTCCATCCCCTGTAGGGAAATGGACCACCTAAGCAGTTTGGGGTTTTCACCCTTCATTTGTTTTAGCCATAAGAGGGGCTTATGGTCTGTTTGAACAAGGAAGTGAGTACCAAACAAGTATGGCCTCAACTTCTTCAGAGCCCAGACCACAGCAAAGGCCTCCCTCTCAATGGCTGACCAACGTTTCCCTCTAGGGGTCAGCCTTCTGCTAATGAAAGCTACTGGCTGATCCTGACCTTCTTCATTCAATTGTGACAGTACAGCCCCTACCCCCAATTCAGATGCATCAGTTTGAACAATTAACTTCTTGGAGTAATCAGGACTCTGTAGAATGGGAGCAGTGCACATGGCCTGCTTCAGGTCATCAAATGCCTTTTGACAGCTAACTGTCCACTGAACCTTTTTGGGCATTTTCTTGGAAGTTAAGTAATTCAGGGGTGTCACTATTGATCCATACCCCTTGACAAATCTCCTATAGTACCCAGTCAGGCGTAAGAAGGCTCTCACCTGAGTCTGGGTAGTTGGAGCAGTCCAGTCCATGATGGTCTGGATCTTGCTCTGCAAGGGTTGAACCTGGCCTCCACCCACAAGGTGGCCCAGGTACACAACCTGACTCTGCCCTATCTGGCACTTGGTGGCCTTGATAGTCAGGCCTGCCTTTTGCAGGGCCTGTAAAACATTTCTGAGGTGGACCAGGTGATCCTCCCAGGTGGAGCTAAAGACAGCAATATCATCTAGATATGCTGCACTATAGGCTTCCAGACCTGTAAGGACTGTATTCACCAACCTCTGAAAAGCGGCAGGTGCATTCTTCAGACCAAAGGGCATCACCACAAATTGATAATGCCCACTAGGGGTTGAGAATGCTGTTTTTGGCTTTGCATCATCAGCTAGTCTGATCTGCCAGTAGCCAGCTGTCAAGTCAAATGTGCTTAGATACTTGGCTGAGGCCAAAGTGTCTATTAGCTCATCTGCCCTTGGTATTGGATGGGCATCAGTCCTAGTGACTGCATTGAGACCCCTGTAGTCCACACAAAACCTCATCTCTCTTTTTCCACCACTGGTGTGAGGTTTTGGCAAAAGGACCACTGGACTAGCCCATGGGCTATCTGAGGGTTCAATAACTCCCAAATCCAACATCTTCTGGACTTCTGTCCTGATACAGTCCCTGACATGGTCAGGTTGCCTATAAATCTTATTTTTAATAGGCAGACTGTCCCCAGTGTCCACTTCATGAGTGCACCAGGTGGTCTGACTTGGAGTCAGTGAGAACATGTGTCTGAACTGATTGAGCACCTGTCTACAATCAGTTTGCTGCTGGGTAGTGAGGCTGCCTGCCAAGTCTACACCAACCACTGACCCATCATCAGGGTTCTGTGAGAGCAGGTCAGGGAGTGGGTCACTCTCTTCCTCCTGTCCCTCATCAGTAGCCATGAGCAAGCCCATGTCTGCCCTGTCCACATATGGTTTTAACCTGTTGACATGGAGAACCCTGTGGGGACTCCTGGGTGTTCCTAGGTCTACTAAGTAGGTAACCTCACCCTTCTGCTCAACAATGGTGTGGGGTCAACTCCATTTGTCTTGGAGAGCTGCTGGGGCCACTGGCTCCAACACCCACACCTTCTGTCCTGGCTGATAAACAGTCAGTACAGCCTTTTGGTCATGCCAGACCTTTTAAAGTTCCTGGCTAGCCTCAAGGTTTTTAGTTGCCTTTTTCATATTCTCAGCCATCCGGGAGCGGAGACCAAGTACGTAGTCCATTATGTCTTGCTTTGGGGGTTTGAGAGGTAACTCCCATCCTTCCTTCACCAAGCACAGTGGACCCCTGACAGGGTGACCAAACAAAAGTTCAAAAGGGCTGTAGCCAACCCCCTTTTGAGGCACCTCCCTGTATGCAAATAAAAGGCAGGGCAAGAGTATGTCCCATCTTCGCCTAAGCTTTTCTGGGAGCCCTTTAATCATGCCCTTCAAGGTTTAGTTGAATCTCTCAACTAAACCATTGCATTGTGGGTGATAGGGTGTGGTGAACTTGTAAGTCACTCCACACTCCTTCCACATTGCTTTTAAGTATCCAGACATAAAGTTAGCACCCCTGTCTGATACAACCTCCTTAGGGAAGCCCACTCTTGAGAAAATTCCCAGGAGGGCCCTTGCCACCACAGGTGCTGTAGTGGTCCTAAGGGGAATAGCCTCTGGGTACCTGGTGGCATGATCCACTACCACCAGGATAAACCTGTGCCCAGATGCTGTTTGGGGATCCATGGGACCAACAATGTCAATCCCCACCCTTTCAAAGGGAACCCCCACCACAGGTAGTGGTATCAGGGGGCATTTGTAGTGCCACCTGCCTTGCCACTGGCCTGGCAGGTTACACAGGAGCGACAAAACTCCTTGGTGTCTTCAGACATGTGGGGCCAGTGAAAGTGAGGGACAATTCTGTCCCAAGTCTTGTTCTGGCCCAGGTGACCTGCTAAGGGAATATCATGGGCTAGGGTCAATAGGAAGCCCCTGAACTTCAGAGGTATAACCAACCTCCTAGTAGCACCAGGCTTGGGGTCTCTACACTCTGAGTACAAGAGTCCATCATCCCAATACACAGTATGGGGACCACTAGCTTTCCCAGCAGCCTCAGCAGCAGCTTGCTGTCTGAGGGGTTCAAGAGAGGGCAGCTCTGCTGCTCCTGGCTCAGATCTGCCCTGGAAGGTCCCCCTGTCCCCAAGAACTCAACCTGGTCAGGTTCAAGCTCCTCTGGAACAGTTCCTTCCTCAGGACTGAGATCATCCCCCTCAAGGGACTGATCTTCCTTCTGAGCCAAGGGGGAAGGCACTGCCTTTACCCTACTACTCCTCCTCTTGGAAGGCACTTGGTCCATTATTCCAGAATCCAAGGCCTGTTCAGTGCTAGACATTTTTGCTTGTGACCAGGTCACAGCAAACACATCTGCAGGGATCCCCAGCATTTCTGCATGGGTCCTGAGCTCCACTTCTGCCCAAGCTGAAGTTTCTAAGTCATTGCCAAGCAAGCATTCAACTGGTAGGTCTGCACTTACCACAACCTTCTTAAGGCCAGTTACCCCTCCCCAGGAGAAGTTAACAACTGCCAGAGTATGGTCTGTTCTGACATTGCTAGCATTGGTCACTTGGTACATCTCACCAAGTATAACTTGCCCAGGATTCACAAGGTCTTGTGTCACCATGGTGACACTTGCCCCTGTGTCCCTAAATGGCAAAGCCTCTCGTCCATTGATTAAAGGCTGTTGTCTGTACTTGCCCAGATTACTGGGACTCATAGAGGAGGTCATATCCATGCCTCCATCACAGACTAGGACAGCCTGAGTGAGTTCTCTGACTAGGTCAGAGCCCATCTCAGTACCCAGGGTCAACCCTACTAAACCCTTGGTTGTAGTACTCCCACCACCAACTGTAACTGCACTCGGGGGAGCAGGTGCCTTAGGGGCATTGGTGGGGGCTGGAGTCAAGTCTTTGGACTTGGTGCAATCACTGGTCCAGTGGGTCTTTTGCTTACAGACCTTGCACCATGGTTTTCTTTGGCCTTTCCCTTTGGTAGACTGTGAATCCCCACCTGAAGAAGATTTTTGGGGCCTTGTGAAGACTTTTGATCTTTACCCTTCTCCCCACCCTTATCAGAGTTCTTTAGAATCTTGCTTCTTAATGTCACCACCTTGGTTCTGTACTTTCTGCCTCACCCTGGTTCTGACCCACTTGTCTGCATTCTTTCCCAATTCTTGGGGAGAGGTCATATCAGAGTCCACCAGGTACTGATGCAACAGCTGATTTTGACAATTATTAAGAATCTGCTCCCTCATTATCAGATTGTAAAATCATGTGAAGTCACACACCTTACTGCCCATCAAACAGCCTTCCAGAGCCTTAGCAGAACAATCCACATAGTCTACCCAGTCTTGAGTCTGTGCTTTTTGGGCATCTCTGAACTTTAACCTGTATTGTTCAGTTGTTAGGCCAAACCCATCAATAAGAGCACTCTTCAAGACCTTGTAATTATCAGCATCCTCTTCTCTTACAGTGAGGAGCTTGTCTCTACCTTTGTCTGCAAAGGAGAGCCACAATATTGCTGCCCACTGCTCCTGAGGGACCTTCTGTACTTTACAGGCCCTCTCTAGAGCAGTTATCCATTTGTGGATGTCATCCCCACTCTGGTAGGGAGGGACAATCTTGCTCAGGTTTCTATGGTCATAAGACCTTTCCCTATCTCTAGGGATATTGCTGCCACCATGGGACTCTAGTCCCAACTTTTCTCTCTCTGTAGAGATCTAGGGACTCCTGTCTAGAGCCAATTGCTGCTTTCTGAGTTCAAGCTGGGCTTGCTCATACTGAATCAGCCTCTTTCTCCTCTCATGAGAGGATTCCCTCCTATGAGAGGAGACAGAGGTCCCTATTGAGGTGTCAGAGTGGTTAGACTCCTGAGAAGGAGATCTAGACCTTCTAGGCACACTCATAATCCTTCCTGGGGGGACAAAGTGGAGGTCATTCTGATCCTCCTCTTCCTCTTCCACAGGAGGGATTGGGTTTTCCAGGTCAGGGACATTGTCACCCTCCTGGTCAGTTCCAGAGGGGGGGTTGGGGGTGTTTCTACCCCTGGCCCCATCCTCATCTTCTGCCCCACCCTCTGCACCTGCCCCTTCAGTCCCTAAGGGCATGTTGAGGTCATCAGCCATTAACATCTCTCGCAGATGTTGGGTGGTGGGACTTTGGCCTGTCTTCAGTTTCCTCACATTGCATATTGCTCTCAATTCCAAGAATGGGAGTGTATCATACTTGGAGGGAAGAAGCCCAGTGGCTTCTGGCAAGGACTCTCTGGGTCCTGGCTTTGAAGACATCACTAGTGAGGTGTGGTGTATGCACTACCTACTCTAGTGTGGCCTACTAAACTCTCTTGAGTTGTAGAAAGGGTGTGCTATCCCTTAACACACAACTCTAAGTTCAGTAGAACTTACTGTATACTAAGCTTAATTTATATGTACCTTAGGTACCTTTAGTGGTTTTCAGTTGATCAATTCAATTGAGATTATCTGGTAAAACAATAGCAAGCTGGAATCCCACACGCTGCACACCAATGTGAGAAGTTGGCCTGGCATATGCTGTCCACTAATTATAGTGGGCACCTTGCACCAGTCCAAACAACCCCTTATTGGAGATAGGTTAAAGACAACCTTTATTGAAAGCTATCCTAGTGGTAGCTACGGAGAGCAGCCTTCAGACTAAGTCTTGAAGGAATGTAAAGCAGCTTGTTTTACCAGTCTATAATCTCTTGAGTGACCAAATGAAAGAGCACCACACCAGGTATATATTCAAAATATATGTATTTATTACTAAACACACCCCTCTAGTCTCTTTATGAGGCTAGAGTTCGAAATACATAAGTTATAAGTTATTTAAACACAGTAATAGCACAAATACACATTTGGGCCCTAGGGGCGTACCAAACCATATACCAATAAAGTGGTATAAGAACCACGACTGAGCTAGACACTAGGCCTAGAGCCTCTAGAAGTGCTTGGACCACAAGGAACCACCCAAGGTAGTGACACAGGGGACCCACGGGGACGCGTGCAGTGTAGTAACACAGCCGCGAATCGCCGTTAACTTCTATGGAGAAAGTCGCGGTTTGGAATTTAAAGAAAAGGGACACTTAAAGAAGGACTTGGAGCAAACCCTTTGAGAACTAGGTCGTTCTAGAGTCTCTACCCACGGGAGCACCGGAGTACTCTTGTTACCTCACCCAGGGAAGCCGGGTGCATAGGTGCCTTTCGGGGTCGGGTTTCGTCGTCGATTTGAATGGCGATCTGCTGCAAAGTGCTGCTGGCGACCAAGTGAAAAGTGTCCGGGTGGATCCAAAGGTGGATCGGAGATCTGAAGAACCTGAAAGCAGAGGGGACAGAGTCTGGGTCACTAGCCAGTGACCAGGAAGGCGATGAGCAGATGCCCACCGATGTCGAGTGCTTCAGGTAGGTTGATGGTCATCTTGACTCTTCAGCCACGAGGTCCAGGAGGCGTTGTCGGTGACCAGGAGCAGGATTCCGGCTGGTACATGATGTCTGTCGAGTGCTGAGGTGTCGGCGACCGGATTGGACCCAACAAGCCTTGGCAACGGCAAGTCTCAATGAAGATGAAGATTGACGATTGTACAGACCAGCAAGGTCTGAAAAACTCACCCAGCAAAGGTAAGTGAGGGCAAGCCTGGAGCAACCAGAGAGCCCAAGTAGAAAAAGATTGGCCTTCGTGAAGGGCTACTAGCCAACGGGCTAGCGACCGCAAAGGAGCCTCGAGATGGTGCACGTGGAGCTGGCTCACAGGACACTCGTGGAGTGGAGGCCAGTGATCTTCAGTGCAGTTGGTGCTGGAGGCTAGGGCTACTCGGAGCCCAAAGCATGACTTCATGGGAGACCCAGAAGAGGATGCACATGCAAATGCGTGCGGTGTCCAGGGGTCACGGTTCCACGTTACCCACGACAGCTACGGGCCTCAGCTTTGCTGGGGACTCAGGGCAGCCTCGGGGAAGTCTGGAAATCCACTTCTGGTGATGCAAAAACTTCGGCGTCCAACGGGAGCTTCAGCGATGCAGACCGGACAATCGCTTCTTTGCTGCCTGCCAAGCAGGGGAGTCACTCCTTGACCCCAAGGGAGATTCTTCTGTCCTCTAATCTTTAAGTAGAGCGTCGAAGGTCCAGGATTCTGTGTCAGAGTTTCGTCCAGGGATAATCTAAAGTCCTAAGGGCTGGGTTCCTATACTTATACTAAGTTTAGGGGTTGGACTTACTCTGTGGTCCCACCTATGGGTGGGTCAGGGCAGAGGGGTGGCTACACCCCTTTCCCTTTGTCCAGTTCACGCCAAAGCAGGGGCTGCAAGCCCCTGATCCGGTTTGAACTGGGGTATGCACTAGGGACACCAAATGTGCCCCCAGTGCAGGACTTCAAAGCACCCGAGAGTGCTCCCGCCCAGCCCCAATACACACTATCCTGTCTGGGGAGGTGGTCACACCTCCCTGGGACAGGAAACCTATTGTCCAGGCCTCCCCTGCCGGAGTTTCGGTCAGCAGCAGGAGGCCAGACTCGTGTCTGTGGCAGCGGCATCCATTTTGTGATGCCAGGGCTTGGAAAGTCAGTACCGGGCATACCGGTGTGTACATGTCTTTCCCTCTAGAAGGGTGGAATGCTACCCCCGCCGCCAGAACTGGCAGGGGGGTAGTATTCCAAGATGTTTGACACCAAACACGACATGTTTCCGTGCAGCCATCCCAAAGTTAGCATTTAACGCGAGGTTATAATGCGCTTAAGAGTATATGGTCAGGCTGCACTACAAACAGCATCAGAGAAGGGTCTCCGAACGCTGCAGAGGGGCCCTGCTCATGCAGGGGCACCCTCTCACATAGGAACCACGCACTCTGCCTTCAGGATTGATAAGGCCTGCCATAGGAGTGACTTATAGGTTTATATGTGTGTATGTATATAGTGATATAGGTTGCCTATATCACAGTAAGGGGTGCATGCACCACCTTACCCAGGCTGCAGTAGCAGACCTGTGGTGTCAGTTTGGATGGCCTTCCAGGGGTGGCACAATACATGCTGCAGCCCCTGGTAGGCCTCTGAGGTACCTATGCCCTGGGTACATAGTATACCATATACTAGGGACTTATAAGGGCACTCCAGATTCCAATCAGAGATGTGCCTAAGGCACATGGAAACCATTTTAGTGAGGAAGCAGGTAGGCTGGGGTTCTGATTAGCAGGGCCCCAGCCAGACTAAGGTCGAAAAACAGTGAAGCATCAGCAAAAAGTGGGGGTACCCATGTGAAGCAGATCCTACTCTCCTACAGAAGGGTGCAGAAAGAAGCAAAAGAGGTGCAGAAAGAAGCAAGAGAAGTTCAGAAAGTAGCAAGAGAGGTGCAGAAAGAGAGAAGACAAGTGCAGAAAGAGACAACAGAGGTACAGAAAGAAGCAAGAGAGGTGCAGAAAGAGGCAAAAGAAGTAGAGAAAGAAGCAAAAGAGGTGCAGAAAGAGGCAAGAGCAGTGCACAAAGAACTGAGAGATGTGCAGAAAGAGTCAAGAGAGGTACAGAAAGGGGCAAGAGATGTGCAGAAAAAGGGAAGAGAGTGCAGAAAGAAGCAAGAGAAGTGCAGAAAGAGGCAAGTGAGGTGCAGAAGGAGGCAAGAGAACTGCAGAAAGAGGCAAGAGAGTTGGAGAAACAGGCAAAAGGGGTGCAGAAATAGGGAACAGGTGTGCGGACAGAGGCAAGAGAAGTGCAGAAAGAGGGAAGAGGGGTACAGAAATAGGCAAGAAAGTGCAGAAAGAAGCAAAAAAGGTGCAGAAAGAGGCAGGAGAACTGCAGAAAAAGGCAAGAAACGAGCAGAAAAAGGCAGGAGAGGTGCACAAAGAGGCAAAAAGGGTACAAAAAGAGGCAAGAGGGGTGCAGAAAAAGCAAGAGATGTTCAGAAAGAAGCAACAGAGTTGCTGAAAGAAGCAAGAGGGGTGCTAAAAGAGGCAAGAGAAGTGCAGAAAGAAGCAACAAAGGTGCCGAAAGAGGCAAGAGAGGTGCAGAACAGGCAAGAAACATGCAGAAAGAGGGAACAGGGTGCAGAAAGTGGAAAGAGGGATACAGAAGTTTGCAAGAGAGGTGCAGAAAGAAGCAAGAGAAGTGCAGAAAGAAGCAAGAGAGGTGCAGAAAGAGGGAAGAAGAGTGCAGAAAGAGACAACAGAGATGCAGAAAGAAGCAAGAGAGGTGCAGAAAGATGCAAAACAAGTGCAGAAAGAAGCAACAGAGGTGCAGAAAGAGGCAAGAATGGTGCAGAAAGAGGAGACAGAAGGGCAGAAAGAAGCAAAAGAGGTGCAGAAAGAGGCAAGAGATGTGCAGAAAGAGGCAAGAGAGGTGCATAAAGAGTCAAGAGATGTGCAGAAAAGGGGAAGAAGGGTGTAGAAAGAATCAAGAGAAGTGCAGAAAGAGGCAAGAGGGTTGCAGAAACAGGCAAAAGGGGTGCATAGAGAAGGAACAGGTGTGCAGACAGAGGCAAGAGAGGTGCAGAAAGAGGGAAGAGGGGTACAGAGAGAGGCAAGAGGGATGCAGAAATTTGCAACAGTGGTGCTGAAAGAAGCAAGAGCAGTGCAGAAAGAACCAACAGAGGTGCAGAAAGAGGCAAGAGGGATACAGAAAGAGACAAGAAAGGTACAGAAAGAAGCAAAAGAAGTGTAGACAGAGGCAAGAGAACTGCAGAAAAGGCAAGAGAGGTGCAGAAAGAGGCAGGAGGGGTGCACAAAGATGCAAAAAGGGTATAGAAAGGGGCAGGAGGGGTGCAGAAAGAAGGAAGAGAAGTGCAGAAAGAAGCAACAGAGGTGCCGAAATAGCCACTAAGTGTGCAGAAAGAGGCAAGAGAAGTGCAGAAGGAAGCAACAGAGGTACAGAAAGTGGCAAGAGAGGTGCAGAAACAGGCAGGAAAGATGTAGAAAGAGGAAACAGGGGTGCAGAAAGAGGCAAGAGAGGTGCAGAAAAAGGGAAGAGGGGTGCAGCAAGAGACAAGAGGGGTGTAGAAAGAAGCAAGTGAGATGCAGAAAGAGGCAACAGAGGTGCAGAAAGAGGCAAGAGGGGTGCAGAAAGAGGAGACAGAAGTGCAGAAAGAAGCAAAAGAGGTGCAGAAAGATGCAAGAGATGTGCAGAAATTGGTAAGAGAGGTGCAGAAAGAGGCAAGAGATGTTCAGAAAAGGGGAAGAAGGGTGCAGAAAGAAGCAAGAAAAGTGCAGAAAGAGGCAAGTGAGGTACAGAGGGAGGCAAGAGAACTGCAGACAGAGGCAAGAGGGTTGCAGAAACAGGCAAAAGGGGTGCATAGAGAGGGAACAGGTATGCAGACAGAGGCAAGAGAGGTGCAGAAAGAGGGAAGAGGGGTACAGAAAGAGGCAAGAGGGGTGCAGAATTTCGCAAGACAAGTGCAGAAAGAAGCAAGAGCAGCGCAGAAGGAACCAACAGAAGTGCAGAAAGAGGCAAAAGGGGTACAGAAAGAGACAAGTAAGGTGCACAAAGATGCAAAAGGGGTATAGAAAGGGGCAAGAGGGGTGCAGAAACAGGCAGGAAAGATATAGAAAGAGGAAACAGGGGTGCAGAAAGAGGCAAGAGAGGTGCAGAAAGAGGGAAGAGGGGTGCAGAAAGAGGCAGGAGGGGTGTAGAAAGAAGCAAGTGAGGTGCAGAAAGAGGCAACAGAGGTGCAGAAAGACGCAATAGAGGTACAGAAACAAGCAAGAGAATTGCAGAAAGAGGCAAGAGAATTGCTGAAAGAAGCAACAGGGGTATAGAAAGAAGCAAGAGAAGTGCAGAAAGAGGCAAGTGAGGTGCAGAAAGAGATAAGAGAGGTGCAGAAAATGGCAATAGAACTGCAGAAAGAGGCAAGATAGATGCATAAAAGGGAAGAAGGGTGCAGAAAGAAGCAAGAGAAGTGCAGAAAGAAGCAAGAGAGGTGCAGAAGGAGAGAAGACAAGTGCAGAAAGAGACAACAGGGGTGCAGAAAGAAGCAAGAGAGGTGCAGAAAGAGGCAAAAGAAGTACAGAAAGAAGCAAAAAAGGTGCAGAAAGAGGCAAGAGGGGTGTAGAAATAGGCAAGAAAGGTGCAGAAAGAGGTAAGAGGGATACATAAATTTGCAAGGGAGGTGCATAAAGAAGTAAGATCAGTGAAAAAAAAAGCAAGAGCAGTGCAGAAAGAAGCAAGAGAGGTGGAGAAATAGGGATGAGGGGTGCAGAAAGGCAAGAGGGATTCAGAAATTTGCAAAAGAGTTACAGAAAGAAGCAGGAGCAGTGCAGAAAGAACCAACAGAGGTGTAAAAAGAGGTAAGAGGTGTGCAGAAAGAAGCAAGAGGGGTGCAGAAAGAGGCAAAAGAAGTGCAGAAAGAAGCAAAAGAGTTGCATAAAGAGGCAAGAGGGGTGCAGAAAGAACCAGTAGATGTGCAGAAAGAGGCAAGAGAGGTACAGAAAGAGGCAAGAGATGTGCAGAAAAAGGGAAGAGAGGTGCAGAAAGAAGCAAGAGAGGTGCAGAAAGAGGCAAGTGAGGTGCAGAAGGAGGCAAGAGAACTGCATAAAGAGGCAAGAGAGATGCAGAAACAAGCAAAAGCGGTGCAGAAAGAGGGAACAGGTGTGCGGACAGAGGCAAGAGAAGTGCGGGAAGAGGGGTAGAGAAATAGGCAAGAGGTATGCAGAAATTTGAAACAGAGGTGAAGAAAGAAACAAGAGCAGTGCAGAAAGAACCAACAGAGGTGCAGAAAGAGGCAAGAGGGGTACAGAAAGAGATACAAAAAGTGCAGAAAGAAGCAAAAGAGGTGCAGAAAGAGGCAAGAGAACTGCAGAAAAGGCAAGAGAGTTGCAGAAAGAGGCAGGAGTGGTGCACAAAGATGCCAAATGTGTACAGAAAGGGGCAAGAGGGGTGCAGAAAGAAGAAAGAGAAGTGTGCAAAGAAGCAATAGAGGTGCTGAAAGAGGCAAGAGGGGTGCAGAAAGCGGCAAGAGAAGTGCAGAAAGAAGCAACAGAGGTGCTGAAAGAGGCAAGATAACTGCAGAAAAGGCAAGAGAGTTGCAGAAAGAGGCAGGAGTGGTGCACAAAGATGCCAAATGTGTACAGAAAGGGGCAAGAGGGGTGCAGAAAGAAGAAAGAGAAGTGTGCAAAGAAGCAATAGAGGTGCTGAAAGAGGCAAGAGGGGTGCAGAAAGCGGCAAGAGAAGTGCAGAAAGAAGCAACAGAGGTGCTGAAAGAGGCAAGAGAGGTGCAGAAACAGTTAAGAAAGGTGCAGAAAGAGGTAAGATGGATACAGAAATTTGCAAGAGAGGTGCATAAAGAAGCAAGATCAGTGCAAAAAGAAGAAAGAGAAGTGCAGAAAGAAGCAAGAGAGGTGGAGAAATAGGGAAGAGGGGTGCAGAAAGGCAAGAGGGATGCAGACATTTGCAAAAGAGTTGCAGAAAGAAGCAGGAGCAGTGCAGAAAGAACCAACAGAGGTGCAAAAAGAGGCAAGAGGGGTGCAGAAAGAAGCAAAAGAAGTGCAGAAAGAAGCAAAAGAGGTCCAGAAAGAGGCAAGAGGGGTGCAGAAAGTGGCAAGAGCAGTGCAGAAAGAACCAATAGATGTGCAGAAAGAGGCAAGAGAGGTATAGAAAGAGGCAAGAGATGTGCAGAAAAAGGGAAGAGGGGTACAGAAAGAAGCAAGAGAGGTGCAGAAAGAGGCAAGTGAGGTGCAGAAGGAGGCAAGAGAACTGCATAAAGAGGCAAGAGAGTTGCAGAAACAGGCAAAAGGGGTGCAGAAAGAGGGAACAGGTGTGTGGACAGAGGCAGGAGAAGTGCAGAAAGAGGGATGAGGGGTACAGAAATAGGCAAGAGGTATGTATAAATTTGAAACAGAGGTGGAGAAAGAAACAAGAGCAGTGCAGAAAGAACCAACAGAGGTGCAGAAATAGGGAAGAGGGGTTCAGAAAGAGACAAGAAAAGTGCAGAAAGAAGCAAAAGAGGTGCAGAAAGAGGCAAGAGAACTGCAGAAAAGGCAAGAGAGGTGCAGAAAGAGGCAGGAGAGGTGCACAAAGATGCAAAAGGTGTACAGAAAGGGGCAAGAGGGGTGCAGAAAGAAGCAAGAGAAGTGTGCAAAGAAGCAACTGAGGTGCTGAAAGAGGCAAGAGGGGTGCAGAAAGCAGCAAGAGAGGTGCAGAAAGAAGCAACAGAGGTGCCGAAAGAGGCAAGAGAGGTGCAGAAACAGGCAAGAAAGGTGCAGAAAGAGGTAAGAGGGATACAGAAATTTGCAAGAGAGGTGCATAAAGAAGCAAGATCAGTGAAAAATAAGCAAGAGAAGTGCAGAAAGAAGCAAGAGAGGTGGAGAAATAGGGAAGAGGGGTGCAGAAAGGCAAGAGGGATGCAGAAATGTGCAAAAGAGTTGCAGAAAGAAGCAGGAGCAGTGCAGAAAGAACCAATAGAGGTGCAAAAAGAGGCAAGAGGGGTGCAGAAAGAGGTAGGAGGGGTGCAGAAAGAAGGAAGAGAAGTGCAGAAAGAAGCAACAGAGGTGCTGAAAGAGGTGCGATGGGTGCAGAAAGAGGCAAGAGAATTGCAGAAAGAAGCAACAGAGGTACAGAAAGAGGCAAGAGAGGTGCAGAAACAGGCAGGAAAGGTGCAGAACGAGGGAACAGGGGTGCAGAAAATGGCAAGAGAGGTGCAGAAAGAGGGAAGACGGCTGCAGAAAGAGGCAAGAGGGGTGCAGAAAGAAGCAAGTGAGGTACAGAAAGAGGCAAGTGAGGTGCAGTAAGAGGCAACAGAGGTGCAGAAAGACGCAAGAGAGGTGCAGAAACAAGCTAGACAAGTGCAAAAAAAGGAAAAAGGGTGCACAAAGAGGCAAGAGGGGTGCAGAAAGAGGGACGAGAGGCATAGAAAGAGGCAAGAGAGTTGAAGAAAGAGGGAAAGAAGGGTGCAGAAAGAGGCAAGAGATGTGCAGAAAAAGGCAAGAGAGGTGCAGAAAGAGGCAAGAGAGGTACAGAAACAAGCAAGAGAAGTGCAGAAAGAGGCCAGAGAATTGCTGAAAGAAGCAACAGAGGTGCCGAAAGAGGCAAGAGAGGTGCAGAAACAGGCAAGAAAGGTGCAGAAAGAGGTAAGAGGGATACAGAAATTTGCAAGAGAGGTGCATAAAGAAGCAAGATCAGTGCAAAAATAAGCAAGAGAAGTGCAGAAAGAAGCAAGAGAGGTGGAGAAATAGGGAAGAGGGGTACAGAAAGGCAAGAGGGATGCAGAAATGTGCAAAAGAGTTGCAGAAAGAAGCAGGAGCAGTGCAGAAAGAACCAATAGAGGTGCAAAAAGAGGCAAGAGGGGTGCAGAAAGAGGTAGGAGGGTGCAGAAAGAAGGAAGAGAAGTGCAGAAAGAAGCAACAGAGGTGCTGAAAGAGGTGCGATGGGTGCAGAAAGAGGCAAGAGAATTTCAGAAAGAAGCAACAGAGGTACAGAAAGAGGCAAGAGAGGTGCAGAAACAGGCAGGAAAGGTGCAGAACGAGGGAACAGGGGTGCAGAAAATGGCAAGAGAGGTGCAGAAAGAGGGAAGACGGCTGCAGAAAGAGGCAAGAGGGGTGCAGAAAGAAGCAAGTGAGGTGCAGAAAGAGGCAAGTGAGGTGCAGTAAGAGGCAACAGAGGTGCAGAAAGACGCAAGAGAGGTGCAGAAACAAGCTAGACAAGTGCAAAAAAAGGAAAAAGGGTGCATAAAGAGGCAAGAGGGGTGCAGAAAGAGGGACGAGAGGCATAGAAAGAGGCAAGAGAGTTGAAGAAAGAGGGAAAGAAGGGTGCAGAAAGAGGCAAGAGATGTGCAGAAAGAGGCAAGAGAGGTGCAGAAAGAGGCAAGAGAGGTACAGAAACAAGCAAGAGAAGTGCAGAAAGAGGCAAGAGAATTGCTGAAAGAAGCAACAGGGGTGTAGAAAGAAGCAAGAGAAGTGCAGAAAGAGGCAAGTGAGGTGCTGAAAGAGGTAAGAGAGGTGCAGAAAATGGCAAGAGAACTGCAGAAAGAGGGATGCAAAAATGGGAAGAAGGGTGCAGAAAGAAGCAAGAGAGGTGCAGAAAGAAGCAAGAGAAGTGCAGAAAGAAGCAAGAGAGGTGCAGAAAGAGAGAAGAAAAGTGCAGAAAGAGACAACAGGGGTGCAGAAAGAAGCAAGAGAGGTGCAGAAAGAAGCAAAAGAGGTGCA
Source organism: Calotriton arnoldi (assembly GCA_963921515.1). Classification (NCBI taxonomy): domain Eukaryota; kingdom Metazoa; phylum Chordata; class Amphibia; order Caudata; family Salamandridae; genus Calotriton; species Calotriton arnoldi. Next base: position 1,589,736 of record CAWUFW010003123.1, on the reverse strand, counting down.
CAAAGAGGCAAGAGGGGTACAGAACGAGGCAGGAGGGGTGCAGAAAGAAGGAAGAGAGGTGCAGAGAGAAGCAACTGAGGTGCTGAAAGAGGTGCGAAGGGTGCAGAAAGAGAAAAGAGAATTGCAGAAAGAAGCAACAGAGGTACAGAAAGTGGCAAGAGAGGTGCAGAAACAGGCAGGAAAGGGGCAGAAAGAGGCAAGAGGGGTGCAGAAAGAAGCAAGTGAGGTGCAGAAAGAGGCAAGTGAGGTGCAGAAAGAGGCAACAGAGGTGCAGAAAGACGCAAGAGAGGTGCAGAAACAAGCTAGAGAAGTGCAAAAAAAGGAAGAAGGGTGCACAAAGAGGCAAGAGGGGTGCAGAAAGAGGGAAGAGAGGTGTAGAAAGAGGCAAGAGAGTTGAACAAAGAGGAAAAGAAGGGTGCAGAAAGAGGCAAGAGGGGTGCAGAAAGAAGCAACAGAGGTGCCGAAAGAGGCAAGAGGGGAACAGAAAGAGGCAAGAGAAGTGCAGAAAGAAGCAATCGATGTGCAGAAAGAGGCAAGAGAAGTGCAGAAAGAGGCAAGAGAGGTGCAGAAACAGGCAGGAGAGGTGCAGAAAGAGGGAACAGGGGTACAGGGGTACAGAAAGAGGCAAATGAGGTGCAGAAAGAGGGAAGAAGGGTGCAGCAAGAGGCAAGAGTGGTACAGAAAGAAGCAAGTGAGGTGCAGAAAGAGGCAACAAAGGTGCAGAAAGAGGCAACAGAGGTGCAGAAAGGGGAAGAGATGAGCAGAAAGAGGCAAAAGAAGTGCAGAAAATGAAAGAAAGGTGCAGAAAGAAGCAACAGAAATGCAGAAAGAGGCAAGAGAGGCGCAGAAAGAAGCAAGCATGGTTGGCACACTGTTAGTACCAATTTAATAACCTCATTTAGCAATAAGTAACAGGTGACCATTCTAGGTTCGCAAAGGGCCTTCCACCACGCTGTAACACTTGTCACTGCATTTTTTGTAACGTTTAAGCCGTTCGAGCTAGAAACAAGGTTTTTTTGTTCAAATCTGCAGATTATGCAGCAGATGTTGAATTATGTGGCAAATGCGGAAAATGTATAACTGTGCAAAAGTCGGTGCAGTCAAACAGTCGCATAATTCCAGTGGCCCTGCTCATACCTCTGACTAGGTCCAGAAGTGCTCCTCAGTGGTTCCTTCTTTTTTTGTCACATTAAGTTTATAGTTTAGCTTCTATGGAAACAAGGAAGACTAAACCTGAGGTTACCACTCCACAACACAGACTATCATACCACACAATTACTCTCCATAACACATAATCCCACTCTACATAATTCCTATACACTAAATACCACATACTTTCTATCCACATAATTTCACTGCACAACATACCACATAATTCCACTACACACAACCTACATCCACTCCACTCTAAGAAACATTAATAAAACACTTTTACATTTACAACGCCAATAGCTCTAACTCTCGCAAATGCGAAACCTATTACATTGCAAATGCTTCTTTAACTAGTAGTCGCGTTTGCAGAGAAGTGGAGCAAGGGGGCTGGGCCTCCGACCACCGCTCAGGAATTCTGCTGCGTAGGACTTACAGGAGGTATCAGGAGGGCTTCTTGGCCCCCAAAGTCCCTCAGGAGAAAAGTGGACTTCATCCCCCAACCCGTAGTGTGCCAGGAGGCACGTTTGCAGAGTGGTAGAGAAAGGGGGGCATGGCCTCCAAGGACCTCTTAGCAATCCCACTGTGTGGGACTTACTGGAGGTAACAGGAGGGGTAGTTGGCCCCCAAGGACAACCTTGGGGGCCAACTAACCCTCCTATAACCTCCAGTAAGTCCCACACAGCAGCATTGGTAAGTTCTCATTGCAGGCCACGCCCCCTTTGCCCACCAGTCTGCAAACGTGCTCCCTGGCATGCTCTTCGATGGGGATTAAAGTCCCCTTCACTGCTGGGGGTGGTTAGGGCCCAACTAGCCTACGTGTTACCTCTAGTAAGCCCCACACAGTGGGATTGCTGAGAGGTGGACACAAGCCACGCCCCCTTTGTCCACCACTCTGCAAATGCACCTCCTGGCGCACTCTTGGTTGGGGGATGAAGTCCCCTTGCCTCCTGAGGGTCCCTGGGGGCCAACTAGCCCTCCTGGTACCTCCAGTAAGCCCCACACAGCTGGATTGCTAAGAGTGGTCCGACGCTACGCCCCCTTTTTACACCACTCTGCAAACGCACCGCCTGGTGCACTGCTGCTCAGGGGATGAAGTCCACTTCAGTCCTGAGGTCCTCAGGACACAAGAAGACGTAATCGCCCCACCAGCAGTGCGCCAAGAGGCGCATTTGCAGAGTGGTGTAAAAAGGGGCATGGCCTCCGACCACCTCTCAGCAATCCTACTGTGTGGGGCTTACTGGAGGTACCTGCTGGGCTAGTTGGCCCCTAAGAACCCTTAGGGTTCAAGGGGACTTAATCCCCAATCCAGAACATGCCAGGAGGCGTGTTTGCATAGTGGTGCAGGGAGGGTGCGGGGCCTCTGATGAGATGCCAGCTTCTGCTTTTTTTTATTATAAGGGGGGCTGTGTGGCCCCCTTTCTCTTAATATTTTGTGGGCCCTGGGGACCCCATCCCCCAGGGCCTCACCCATTTTAAAAAATGTTATTTTTTTTAAACGGGAAGAAGGCCGTGCAGCCCCCCTCCCGTGGCCTTTTTCGGCCCGGGGACCTCATCCCCCGGGGCTGTTCCTAATTGTTTTTTATTTTATTACAGGAGGGGGGCCGCGTGGCCCCCCTTCACTGTGCCACTTTTGGCCCCGGGGACCCCATCCCCCGGGGCCTGGCCTCGTTTATTTTATTTATTTATTTATTTTTGATGGGAGGGGGCTGTGTGGCCCCCCTTCCCTGGGCCTCTTTTGGCCTCAGGGACCCCATCCCCCGAGGCCTGCCCCACTTTTTTAATTATTACTTTTGGAGGGGGCTGCCTGGCCCCCCTCCTGTGGCCAATTTTGGCCCCAGGGACCCATCTCCCGGGTCCCGGCCTTATTTTTTTAAAAATAAATAAATAATTAAAACCGGAAGGGGGGCCATGTGGCCCCCCTTCCCTGGGCTACTATTGGCCCCGGAGACCCCATCCCCCGGGGCCTGGCCTTACATTGGAGACCGGGGGGGAGCCTCAAGGCCCCCTCAGTACCTGCCGGCTCCCCACCTCCTGTGGGAGCTGGCATTGCTTTTGGACAAGGGGAGCTGCTAACATGCAGCTCCCCTTGTCCAAAAGCAATTCTGCTTTGCTTTGTGGAAGCGAGAGCAGGTTTCCTGCTCTCGCTTCCAAGAAGCAAAGTAGAAGTTTGCAATGACAGGGCGGGAGCCATTGCAAACTGCAATGTCCCGGGGGTGGGCACCCCAGGACATTGCTGGAGCCGGCCCTGGGGGGTGGCAGTCCCCAGGGCCAAGGAGGGCTCCAGGAGGGGGGCCATGCGGCCCCCCTCCCAACTGATTAAGCCCCGGAGAGGTGGTGGTCCCCAGGGCCGGGGGTCCGCAACGGACCCCCGTATTTAAATAATTACTGGGGAGGTGGTGGTCCCCGGGGCAGTGTGGGGGGCCGTGGGCCTCCCTGCATTTAATAATTATCGCCCCGGGGAGCTGGCTGTCCCCAGGGCTGCGTAGTGGGGGCAGGAGCCCCCGCCACGCAATTTTCTTATTTAAAAATGAAGCCCCGGGGACAGCCAGCTGCGGGGGCCTGCGCGGCCCCCACATATATTATGTGCATTGCCCCCGGGACCTGGCCCACCCGGGGGCTCATTTAAACAAACCGCGGGAGCAGGCCTAGGGGTCTTGGTGTTTCTACTCTGCCCCCTTTTCTTGTTTTTTATCTTTTTTTTTTACTGTTTTCTTGTGACTCGGTTCTACCGAGTCACAAGATGGCTGCCAACACATTTTGGTTTGGAGAGTTGGCAGCCAATCAGAATGAAGCTCGTGCTCGGGAGGGTTCGCTAATCCTCCTCGGCCCTCAGATATCGATATTTTTATTTTTTGAATTTCTCAGGAACTACTGAACTGATTTACACCATTTTATAAAAAGGTCAATTTCTGAACCAAGAGCTACCTTTTTGCCAAATTTGGTGTAATTCCGTTCAGCAGTTCGGGCTGTAGCCGTGTCTAAAGTTCCTATGGAAATTAATATGAAGAAGACGCGTTTTGGGACCCCCCTTTTTCCTCGGCCACCGATTGACGAATCCCCCCTAAACGTACAAGTCAGGAGTTGACCTGAGTGTACCATTAGTTTTGAAAATTTCGCGAAGATTCGTCAAACGGCGCCAAAGATATTGGCAAAAGAAAAAACGCTTTATGAATAGAAACAAGGTCTTAACTTTACCTGCTGGCGACCGCCAGAGGGTAATATGTATACATATATAAATATATATATATATATATATATATATATATATATATACATACTTGCATATACTTACCAATGTACTTACTAATAAAGTGTAGTGAAGACATACATGGTAATGCCATGCATAGTAAAGGAATTCTTGGTAAAGGCATGCATTGTTAAGGCATGTGCATGGTAAAGGCCTCATGTAATTGCACTGCATGGTAATTGCACAGAGTGGTAATGACTGCGTGGTAAAGGTTGTTTCCCACCTGGGACATGTTTTAAGGTGCTACTTAAGTGGGTGTCACAATAAGTGCTGCAGGCCACTATTAGCATGTATTTTACAGGCCCTGGGTATTTGGTATACAATTCTCCAAGGGACTTACAAGTAAATTAAATATGCCACTTGAATATAAGCCAATTTAAACATGTTTAGGGGAGAGAGCACAAGCACTTTAGCACTGGTTAGCAGTGGCAAAGTGCAAAGGCCAAAAAATTATGCAGAAGCCCTATCGGAGGTTATCCGCTTAGACACGTGTAACAAGATAGGCTGGATTAGAAACGCCAGGAAACTGATGTCTGAAGTAGGGCTGCAGGCCCTATGGGAAAAACAAGATCCACCCCGAAAAGAGGTACTTAAACAACATTATTGGGAATGGGTTGAGCAACAAGAATTCCATCTCCATAAACAGACCAGGTTCTTGAAGCCCTACCTAGATATAATCAAGGTCCCTCAGGACAAGATGTTATATATTCATTTTAGGTTTGGTACCCTCCCTGTTTGTGAGGTAACAGCAAAGTGGCATCCAAACGACTCAATCCCCAGCAACTGCCCAAGTTGTAAGGCACCAGTGGAGTCCGTTGCTCATGCTATGTTTGCCTGTCCGGCTTATGTTCTGCCCAGGTCCAAATGGCTAAAACCGATCTGCCGGCAATTGGGCACACTGAACCATCGGGAAGCCTTGCGCATTTTAAAATCGGATCCCAGACCACTTTTTGCCTGTGGAGTGGCCAAGTTTTTACGTCTTATGTGGGACATCAGTAGGAAGGCCCTAACAGGAGAACCTCAATAACCAGCAGGATGGTCTCTATACCTAGTTGTCTAAGGGTTCATTAGGTCACCTACCCAGGAAACTCTTGACTGCTTCAGATGTTATGCACATGCACTTTATTGTATATAATCACTTTGTATATCCGCCTTGGGAGAGTCGAAAAGGTAACCAATATGACTGCTGGGTATGAAGACCAATCTAGTAGACTCTAAGTGTTGTAATACTGTAATGATCTTTCTTCTCCATTTATACCATTTTAAGTACTTTTTAACCCTGTAATGATGTGTCAATTGTTTTTAACACTGACTTTTCAAAAAAAAAATTCCATCTTCTTAATTGTTGCAGTCTCGAACCATACGAATTTGTATCTCTTTTGTAAGAATGAGCTTGTTCGACAACCTGTTCCTAATCGGCTTATGTTGAATGGGCATGGCACCCCTAGACTGCCTTACAATCTGAATCGCCTTCCACCAGAGGTGTCATACGTAATAGCACCGTGTGTTTTATGTTACTATTGTTGCCGTTTTAAAATAACATCCTGGCATAGGAAGCAGGCTGCTGAACCAATACTGTTGTGGAAGGAAGAATCTGTACGCTTATTATAATATGTGTTGTATGTATTGTCCATATTTATATTTTTACTTGTATTGTCACTGGTGTTTCTTTTATAGCTTTTATGACATGAGTTGTCGAAATAAAGCTTATATATACAAAAATAAATTAGGCAAAAAGTGGAGAGTAAAAGGCAAAAGGTTTGGGGATGTTCCTGCAGAGAGGGGCTGGTCCAATAGCGTGCATACCACTGAAGTCACACACAAAGAGCCAGTGTTGTATAGTCAAAAGGAGATATTTACCGTAGAGGGGACAATGCAGGCCAAAAGGAAGAAGAGAATATTAATGGGGCCTACACAAAAATGACTACTGCGCTAGTAATAAGTGGATAGGCTTACGTCTGATTCCCAGACATTGTGCTGTCATATAATGTTATAAAATCCCCCTTAAAAGTGATGATCAATAATATAGGCTGGTACGTAGACATTCATTCCTGTAATATCTAGAAGTGTTATTTCAAAGACAAGGAGACACCATGGTCCTAATGACATTATAATGTAGTACGAATGTAAGACTTTAATGTACTCTTAACATAATGTCCCATTAAAATCAAATTCAACTTTGCACAGTGCTACCCAAACTACCTGTCCCCATAATGATATGTTTGTGCGTACTGTGCGTGCGTCTAAGTGTTTGCATGTATGTGTTAATGTGGACATGTGCGTGTTTGCGTGGGGATTCACAGTCCACAGTATGGATACCTGACCAGGGAAATACCAATGGTCTGAGACCCACATTGCTGCAAGGACCAGCCTCACGAGTGCATTTAGACATTTGTGTGTCTGTGTATAGGACTGATGCCTAGGTGATACATAGTAAGGTGTGGGAATCGAGATATGTCTATTGGCCATTCTGAGGTGTTTTGATTTTACCCTCATTTAAGCCCTCCTCCGAGAATTGAGACTTGCATTGCTCTGCTCTTTCCTCATGCTCTGTACCTGAAAAAAGATTACATCTTTATCGTATTTATATAGACATTAGTAAAATAACTTGTTGTATTACCAGAAGTCCAAAGACTTTGCAATATTTTATATAAAAAAATCAACTGTCATCAAATCTGATGCCAGGGAAGTTTGAAACCAAATAAAGAGTAAGCTTTGTGGCTGCCACCGCCGACCCATATATCTCACTTTACCACCCTATCTCTGAGGTGTCAGGCATTTACCTCTTGCAGCTGCCTGATTTTAGTGGGAAAAAAAATCAGAGGCAGGATATTGCCGGTACTGGAAGGCTAAACTTTTCCTCTGGTGAATTTTGTCAAAGTTTAAACTTTGTAACTGCACAGAGGCAGTGACACACGGCTCACGAACACGGGCGCTTGATATTCAGAAGCGAATTGGAAATGCACTTAATCGTGTGAACCGCATGGGGTAATGTTGGACGAATTAGCCTGTGAATCGCGGCTAGTTTGTGGATAAGTGATTTTGATTGGCAGCCAGCAGAGAACAGACAATCATCACGCGCTTAACACATAGCCGTGTTGCAGGTGATTTAAAAGGTCCACGTGCTGCTGCATATATTGCCTGTCTATACCGTGCTCTGCAGCCTAGGGAGGCGAGAGACGCCTGAAAACTGTTTTTTTATTTTTATTTATTTAAGTAAGAAGTTTGCCAGATTCTGCAAGTCGCCTGCCGTTTGAATGCTGACGACTTTTTCTCCCAATTTCAAAACCATTCCGTCCTGCACATGTAAAGAACGCAATGTTTGATTAACGTTGCGATGCTATTCAAAAAAATTCATGACAACAAACTATTTAATACATGGAAATCCAGTCTGGATCAAAAGCTGTTTTGGAAACTCATTACTACATTATTACAACTTTAGCTATCTTTTTGGTTAAACCACTATTCTTTTCCTAAATATCTCTGTATTTTGATCTCCTGGCAGCTGAGGTCTGTAAAAGACTTACCAACAGCACCGATATTTACTTTGAAAATAAACATTGGGGCATATTCTCAAGAACGTGTGATAACTACCGCAAAAGTTGCTTAACGCAACCCTTCACATCGCAGTCTATCGCGGGAAAAAAACACTGTGTTAACGTGGTATTCCCAACCCTGCGGCACCATGCGATAGTAGCAGGATAACGCGCCAAATGACCGCCCAAAAACCAACGCAACGCAGAAACAATGCGAAACACGAACGCGAAAAAACCTGCGATGTCCCAAACCGCGATACAAAAATCAGCGACAACCAGCCACAGGCCCGCAAATCCCACGCGTCATGCGTGAAAATGCACAATAAGAGCAACCAAAAAATAAACACCAAAAACAAAACAAACTGCGTAGTACCATGGATGCACCCGGACCGAGTGCAGAGGACAACCCGAACCACACAAGCCCCACGGAGGACCAGTCAGGAACCCCGTGTTCGGGGAAGGGCAAGGAGAAGAGGAAGAGGAAGTCCGCAGGAAGACCGGATCATCGTCACGGAGGTTATAGAACACTACCAACAACTATTCGTCACCTCCACTGCATCATTGGCAACACAAACGGAAATATGGCAGTCCATCGTCACCAACGTGAATGCAGTCGGAGTGTCGAGGAGGTCAATGGAGGAGGTCAAGGGGCGCTGGCATGAAGTGCACAGCCAAACCAAACAGAAACTCGCTGCCAACATGAAGGCAGTAAAGGCGACTGGAGGTGGGAGTCCTGCGCCACAGGAGCTGGATGAGCTGGAGGAAATGGTGGCCACAGTCATCAGCGTGGAGATGGTGCAAGGAGTCGGGGGTCTGGACACAGCTCGATATGACCTGACCCAACAGCAACAGGGTGAGTAACGACCAGGGACTGGGGGGACGGGGGCAGATGGGCACAATGCCACACATTCACAATCGTGTGCAGCACACTGCACACCCACAATGACTGTGGAACATGTCCTTGATACCCTTGGCACACTGCAGCACACATAGAAACACCAAGTAGTCCCCCGTCCACAATCTGCACAAATGGGCCCCCCTCCATATCACCAATGCCACAACCTACCCATGCACATGTGCTGAATCCTGAAAAGCAGCGGCTCTGTGAGCCACACCGACAATGCAAGTGACACTGCATGACAGATAGAATGGCTGAAGTCACAATAGATGACATGGTGCACAAGACAACACTGAGGTGGCTAAGTGTGGACCACATCCGTAAAGGAGCAGGTCACACTCTGACACATCCACGTGCACCTACGAACCATGACGTAAAAAACACATCTGCAGACAAACAATGCACAAGAGTACCAAATATCTCCAGTAGCACAAATGACCCAAGTCGCAAACATCCCAGCACCCTAAAAGCACACAAGTCAAATGCACACCGACTCAAAGGGTTAAGGGTCCACCAATGCAGAGCTGCAGGGGCGAATTGCCAACAATGCAGCACACACACATAGCAATCACAGTACATCAACATTGACGACAATGTGGAACAGAGTGCAACCCCTACACCACAGGTCAGAGGACACAACTGGTGCTGCTCGTGCGTAGAAACTGGCCAATCACATCTGGCAATGCATGACACTGTGAGCTGATAATGTACAAGTACAACCACACATCCGTCATGTAGTCGAAATGTCCACTGACTCCCATCAAATAGCCAGCTTCACCAAAACAGTCACAATGTACATCGTCATGCAGTCTGAATGTAAACATCTACAATGCGTCAACATACATGGAACACACTGTTAACCTGCATCTCCCCTTCACATTGCAGAGGGACAATCAACACCTCCTGCAGAGCAGACCACACATCTCTTCAGTGATGATGAAGAGGACACCCTGCACATTTGCACAAACACCCTCCAACGGCTCGTGGACAGCCTCCGCACCCCACCTCCAGGAGCAGGGCAGCCCAGCTGCATCGCGGTGAGCCCACACCCTGCACAGACCACACCGCAGGAAGCACACACCACCACGGCTGCCTCCCAGGACCCCCACGACCAACACATGGATTTCAAACTCCGTGTGTTAGGGTGCCAGGAGAAGATGGCAGATCAGCGGCTGGGTTTCGAGCTCATGGCAGCCAAACTCAATGCCATACGTGGGTGCCTGAGTCCCATCAGGGAGCACCTACATTCCCTAACGGATACCCACTGTCCGCACCATGCTCACCAACAATCCTTGGCTGACATCGCTGGATCCATTACTCGGTTACAAGAACTGTCTAGGCAGACAGGCCCAAGCGATGACAGCACAGAGTTGCACAGATGCGGAGGTCAATGGAGACCATGGAGCCGATGCAGGCTGGAAGTATGGCTGCCACTGCTGAACACCAGCGAGATGTAGCTGCGATCTTCCATGCCTTGCAGATCCTCATCTTGCCATTGCTGCCACTGAGCCTGTTCCAGGTGACTGCTGCAGGAACTCGACACACACATATCCTCCCCTGATGTGTCAGTGGCATACAGTGATGCAGCCCAATCACCTTCGCACCCTGATGTGTCAGTGGCACACAGTGATGCAGCCCTATCACCTTTGCACCCTGATGTGTCAGTGGCACACAGTGACGCAGCCATAACCCCACCACACACACCTGACACACCGGACACAGAAGACGTCTCAGAGGAGTAAGATGTGGATGGTAATGACTGTGTGAGGAAGGAGGTAGCAGCATCCGTCCCCACCATATGGCCTGTCCCTGCCTGGTTAAGCTCTCTGCATCATGCCCTGGAACAACACCTCCCACTGTCCCCCGAAACACTGTGCGACCTTCACATGGACCCCGACATGGACTGCCATATCTGCTCTGGTACCAATGACACAGCAAACCAGCGGCGGACTGCACCCTTCCTCTTCAGATCAACTTTGCCTTGCCACAAGAACTCTGGTTAGCACACCACTGGGCAACCATGTTATGTGGGCTTGAAATGGCCATGTACTGCTCCAGGTCCGACACCCCCAGAATGTGAATAAAACATTCCAAATCACACAGATGTGTCATGTCTATGTTCACTCACGAATAAATGTTTGGATGAATGTAGGGACATTGATTGCACTAAAAGGTACACCCTGGTAGATGTCATCAATGCGCATGTTTGACCCTGACCCACATGGCCACTTAATGACTGTGAAGGTGTGAACTAGCTGTGGCCTCATTGCACAGTAACAACAATCCCGTTGCCCCCAAACGTAGCCCCACGTCCATGTATCAAATAGGGCTGTGTGTGGAAATGTCACATTCGGTAGCAGTCCTTAAGTGGTGTCCCCATCACATGTGACAACAGAACTTCTCTTCGCATGCCTACTCACACACATCTGTGTGGACACAGTCTGTTTTGATGGATGACCTTGTTCTGCATGTCGAGAAGTTGGACACCATACACACATTGCTGGGGACACGTAGGAGCACAGGTCTGCCACCAACTATCCCAGCCACAATGTCTGGCTCACAGAGGTGGAGCTGGCAATAGGGACTCACCCCCAATTCACAAGCATCAGTCAATGCCTCCCTGTGTACGGACAATGCACATGTAGGCACATGACCTGTCATTATAATCAACACTCATCACAGTTGTACACAGGTGAAGTTGCGTAGACTTTATTAGCATGTGCGTGTCAGTACGGGCAAGGCAAGGGCCACAACATGCAGACCAATGTTTAAGACACTTACAGGCAGCTTAGGAACATGTCGAGGTGCAAGTAATGGGGCGGCAAAAGTGCACACAATTCATTACGGATGTCGACGGTCTCAGCCCACCTTGCCTTGCTGGACGAGTCATGTGATGTTTAGCATCTGCTCATCGGCCTGTGTCAGGGGACACGACTCACAGCCCATGGGATCTGCATAGTGCTGTAGCACCGGAAAGCGCTGACTGTGTGTTCTGCTGACAGTGAGCAGGTGAAGGGATCCTACAAGGTCACATGTAGTGCTACATTGCCATGTGTGTACTCTCCCCCAGCAGTTTCTCCGCTTTTGGAACGTTGCCAGGCGATGCTGTGCTGCTCCGCCCATGGGACTGCATCACCTTGCACAGGTGTGTGTACACACGCGTAGGTCCACGCGCCTGCATTCTGAGTCCAGGCGAAGGCAGACATGTCCACTGTTGTGGTGGGATATGTAAAAATTCCTCCGAGATGCAACAAGGTGTGGGGACCTGTGCTGTGGGTGACAATCAATTGTGGCTGCAGGAATGTAGTTACTCGTCCATGTATGCGAGCGCTGCTTCATAGGCAATCTGTTCCAGGAGTACATCGTTGTCGAGGTCAAGGTACGCGAGGGCGAGCCAATCCATTACCTGGTCCGGGCAGCTGTGCTCCGTCCACGCTGTTTCACCAATCCGCAACACAGCCCAATAGGGGAGTGCCTCGATGTGGTCACTGCACACGAGGAGTTGTGCAATCTCCCATTCCCAACTGCCTGCACATGCGCCAAATATCAAGGCATCCCATGCACGGGTGTCACGGTTACACTCCTGTTCGTGGGCCAATAGGGGGTGCACACACGTGGCATAATCCAGTTCAGCTACCGTTGTGTTGGATAGGCAGACATCCACGGGCCACTCGAATGTGCATGATCGACAGTGGAACCAGGGCTGGACGCAGGTGACGTACGCAAGACGGAAACTCAGACGGTAACTGATGCGCAACACTGCCAGTGGCAGTGATCCCAACAGATGCAGCATTCGTGCACGGTACAGTTCCACGTGACAGTTGTTGTGCATGTGCCCGGGATTGCCAGCCATTGCCTTTGTTGGTCTCGTAGCACCGGCACACTTCTGACAAGCGGCAGTTGTGTGGATGAGATGCCACTGCTCGGAGCAATGAGTCGTATTTGTGTGCAACGTTTGGGCGTATGAGTTGTTTCTTACTTATGTATCAGGGGCATCCCAAGTGTGTGTGGGGTGTGGACACGTTGGTCTTTCATTCGCACATTTTGTGGTGTGGGAGTCGTCACGATCTGATTTGGTATCTCTCGCAGGGAGTGCCAGCCGCATTCAGGACCAAGGTCGGGGGTTCAGGTGTCCTTCAGCCTTGTGTATTGAGACAATGGAGCTTTCATTCCTGATGTTGGTCTGACTACTGCTTGCATTATTGAAATGTGATGTGGCCTTCGCGTTGCTATTGATGCCAGGCCTTTGACTTAGTGTGCACCAATAGCGATACACACACAACAGTTGGCATGTATGAGCCAGGAGCCCGATTGGCCTTGCGCTCCTTGTACAATATCTCTATTTCTCTCTCTCACTCCCTCTCCCTCTCCCTCTCTTTCTCTCACTCTCTCTTTCTCTCTCTCTCTCTCTCACTTTCGCTCGCTCTCTCTGTCCTTTGATGAGCGCATGACACAACTTCTTATCTGGAAATTTGTTTTGCAGGCTGTGACTTCCAGATTGTCCTGAGAGAACCCGCCATGACTCTTCAAAATAGTTATTTTGTGTTTATTCTGTATGAAACAAATTATTTGCTGAGTCTAAGATGAATGTATGATTCTTATTTTTCTGACGACATATGTATGTTAGGTGTTGTTATTGTGCGACATCCGGCACATTGTTTTGTTCATGATTTCGTGAGGTTGATGTGACATATCTTTGTCCGGGTGTGGGTGGGGGGGTGCCCGGAGTGGGGCCCCGGGGTGGGGTGGGGTCCTGGGTGTGGTGGCGGTGGGTGTTGTTGCCCTCTCGGGGCTCCGGGATGCATGGTTAGTGGCTCCATGGCATCTGTTGTTCTTCATGTGTGGCTATGGGCTGTGCTCCCTTGTCTGTTGCAGGTTGTCGTCCGACTTTGCACCAGGTAAGAGCAGGTGTTAATTTCCTGCTGCTAACGCGCCTTATCACATGTTTTGTGATCTTATCGCGGATCGGGCTGGTCATTGAGAATGTTGTGGAGTGGTGTTGTCGCGGCTTTTTGCACGGGAACGCCTACTCTGCATATCATTAGCGTTAGTTGCCGGGGGCATCTGTGGCATGGTTTTTGCGACTGCTATCGCAGGTAAACTGGTGTTATGGGCTGTTAGCACCAGCTTGGGAATGGGGAGATAAATGTATTGCGGATTTGACTGCGATAACGTGCCGATAACTCGGCGATAGCTCCTTGAGAATATGCCCCATTATTTTGCAATTAAATTGCAGATTTAATCACTTGTTAAATCCTATGCAATGTACCAAGTTGAAAAGGTCGAATCTCAGATGTAAGCTTACACTTGATAATTGCCCACACTTACATTTGGCGAAAAAGAAACATACCAACATTTGCGGCTGCCTAGACTTAGGTCTCTGTCGCATTATATTTTCTGAAATTAAAAACTAGTTTTATCACTTCTGTAAGTTTCTTGTAATGGTGCATTAAAATGCTACCCACAGCTGCTTAGTATTTAAATCTGAAATGTAAGATATCTCCACACTCGCATATAGGCAGTTTACAGTGGATTAAAGGCCTTGTTTCAATAAATGACTTCAATGAGGTTGAATTTAAAAATGCAATGCTTTTGCCTGAAACTTATTTTGGTAAATATATGCAAATGTCATTTTCGCATTGTATAAGAGAATACATATGACACAACCAATGGATATGTATCATCTTCACATTTGACAGCTTTTGTACAATTGTCATATTATGTCCTTAAAGTTTGGATGGTGAGACCCAATAGCTCATTTTGCTCCTGCCAAACTCCCTGTAGCTCAGAGATAATTTCTATTGCTCAAAGAGTTTCATGTTGGAAGTAGTTGTCCAACTGTCACGCTTCAAAGGCTTTCGGAGCAATGAGTTTCATCAAAACATAATGCACATTCAGGCCATAGCTCCCTGTCAATGGATGCTATGACACTTGCTCACTTTGTGCTAAGTAGCCAACTAGTCTCAGACCAGCATACTCCTCTGGTTCCAAAGTTATTATGTGGTAGGTTGGTTGGTATTCCCCAGAATATTGACTACAGAATATCATGGAACTAAAATATTGAGAAGGCAATTTTATTTATAGGTAAGCATAGGTTTACCATACTTAGCTCATATATGTACCTTGTTGATATATAGATATTCATGAAATGCTGATATGGAGTTAGGAATATTAAATCTATACTTACCTATATGCACATGCCTTCTCAATATTTTGATCCTTGATATTTTTGCAATATTATTTTGGGCCCATGACATTTTTTCCTCACTATTCGGTCATACAATCCTGTAGCACACAACACTCTGGGATAGCTGTGAAAGTAAAATAACTATGTGTCACCGGCTACATTTCACTGGGTTACCAACCTTACAGCTTGCAGCTTTTGCAGCTTTTGCAGCTCTACAGTTATACATCTGTGAGCCTCATTCAGATACTGTGGTGCTACCACTCCAGCCGGTACCTTCCTTTCCCCAACCTGCTGGCTTTCTCACTGGAAAAACTCAGAGGATCCAACTCCCACCTTTAACCTCGAAACGTAAGGACATCACCTGCGGTGTCCCCCAAGGCTCATCTCTTAACTCCACGCACTTCAACGCATATATGACCCCACTGGCCAGCATCGTCAGAGCCCATGGGCTCAACATAATTTCCTATGCAGATGACACCCAACTCATCCTCTCACTCACCGATGACCCCACCACTACAAGCACCAACTTCCACAGATGCATGACAAGCGTCACTGACTGGATGAAGAACAACTGCCTGCACCTAAACACAGACAAGCCGGAAGTACTGATCTTCGGCAACAACAGCAACACATAGAATGACACCTGGTGACCATCAGACCTAGGACCCGCACCCACTCACTCCAACAACGCCAGAAATTTAGGAATCATCGTTGACAAGAAATTCACCATGAAATCACAGATCAACACTGTCTGCTCCTCCTCCTTCCTCACTCTGCGCATGCTACGTAAGATCTTCAAGTGGCTACCCCTGCACACGAGACGCACCATGACACAAGCCCTTATCTCCAGTGGACTGGGCTATGGCAACACTCTCTACATAGAAATTGTCACACACCTCCTATATAGACTTCAGATCATACATAATGCCTCAGCCAGACTCAAACTCAACTTTTCCCGATGTACCCACATCACACCCCACCTCAGGCAACTCCACTGGCTCCCTGTACTGAAGAGGTGCCAATTCAAGCTACTGACCCACACACAAAAGGCTCTACACAACCAATGACCCGCCTACATTAACCACCACCTCAACTTCCACCAACC
The DNA here is from genome assembly GCA_963921515.1 of Calotriton arnoldi. Taxonomy (NCBI): domain Eukaryota; kingdom Metazoa; phylum Chordata; class Amphibia; order Caudata; family Salamandridae; genus Calotriton; species Calotriton arnoldi. Next base: position 1,573,611 of record CAWUFW010003123.1, on the reverse strand, counting down.
ATTGAGAAGACTACTCTCCACCTCCCTTTCACTTGCCCACACTCCCCCCATATATGGAAGCAGAAGTGGAGCCCGGTCCTTCTCCAACATTGCAGCAAAGACCAGAAACAGCCTCCCTAGGCAACTCTGGACCATCACCTCTCTTCTGGAATTCAGGAGGGCCCTCAAGACCTAGCTGTTAATGTTTTTTTTTCACAAATTGTAGGTAAACACCTGAAGCTACTACATGCAGCAATGGTGTCATTATAGTAAGCTTGTTATCTGAGAATTAATACTGTGACAAAATGCAGATATGACAGTTTTCATAACCCTGAGGGAGGTACATCACATCAGTGTACTTAAAACATCAGAAGCATCAATAATTGTATTCGTTTTATTATACATTCTTATGAAATGTATTAATTTATCCAATGCCAATAGAGTCCCATGCTTTTTATTTTCTGCAGAATGTGTTTATGACCTGGCAAAATGTGGTGGCAGTGGTATTTTACTTCCCAGTAAATAAACACAGCTTACTCAAAGCCACTTTTAAAATTGTCTCTAATTGGCAACCTTAGTGACAGCCTTGGTAGAGGCCAACAATTTAATGGGCATGGAAGACTGAAGTGCACTCTCACCTCTAACTGCGGTCCCTTAAGAGCAGGAATGAAACGCATTAGCACAGAGTGTGGATGAACTTTCCATCCTAATGCACACGAATACCTGATGTGCAGGGAAATGAGAGCCCACAGTTCGCAAAAATGTCAACATTATCCGCAAGACAGTAAATAAAATATAGTCATGTAGAATTTAATTGCACAACCCGTAAGGGCAATATTCTAACACATAGCTTATCATGCTTCATTATGTAATATACATGTTTAGGTGTAAGACATTTAAACAACATTCTGTGCTCTATATAACATTGTAGAAAGAGTGAATTGATTATATATACATATATATGTAGAGAGAGGGAGAAAAAGAGAAAGAGAAAGAAGACAGACCTACTTTCCACTTACATAGTGCAAACCTAATGCGTTACATAAATAAAATATGGATTACACAATAAAAGTAAATGTAACTGAATAGTTTGATCAAATATTTAGAGTTACTGATTACTCAGTATTTAAGGAAAATAATTATATATACATATATATATATTTTCACTGAAAACATCAAAGGTTATAGAAACATTATAGTTAGGCTCAGATTTCACTTGTACAAAACCAGGTAAATTCAGCACTTAAAGTTAGCTGAGCTAACTATAACTTACGCCCCGGCAATGCACTGCTTATGACCTAACACATTACGCCACTCATGACATGGTCAGGGACATCACTGATGACATCACTGATGACATCTCAAATGACATCACGTATGACATCATCCACAGGAGCACTCACACACCCACTCACACCCCTGTACAACCTCTCATACACCCACTCACATGCTCACACAACCACTCACATGCCCATTCACAGACCCATACAAGTACTCACTCAACCGCTCACTCATCCATAGATCCACTCACTCACACACACACCCACTCACTCAGTCATAGAGCCACTGACACAACCACAGATTTCAGCCCTGGGGACATCCATCCCCAGGGCATGGCCTAAACTTATTGGGGGAGGTGGGCTGTGCGGACCCCCTCTCCAGCTTGATTTCAGCCCTGGGGAACCCAATCTTCTGGGGCCCAACCATGTCACCCAGGGCACCCAGTGTGCAGCATGGGGACTGCAGTAGGAGCCTCAAGGCCCCCGTAGTCCCAGCCTGCTCCCCACCTCCTGCAGGAGCCGGCATTGCTGCTGCATGCAGGGAGCTGCTGGAAATGAGGCTTCCTCCATGCAGGAGCAATAGTTTTTCTCTCTTTCCCTGTCCACATGTCTGCGGGAAGAGAAAGAGACCTCTGCTTCCAGCGGGCAGGAGCACTTTGACAGCTCCCACCTCATGGAACATGAGAGTTTGCTTTTGCTTGGCAGGATCTATCAGCAAAAGCAAAAGCAAACATAGAGTGTGGGCACCCTGGGACATAGCAGGAGCTGGCCCTGGAGGGTGGTGCTCCCCAGGGCAATAATTGGCACCAGCAGGAGGGCCACGTTGCCCCCCCTGCTTTCTAGTATTTGGTCCCAGGGAGGTGGTGGTCCTCGGGCTGGGGGTCTGCGCGGGCCCCTTGACCCCCCTTTTTATAATTTATTGTAGCACTGGGGAGGTGGTCCTCCCAGGGGCTTTGGGGGTCTGCACACCCCCTGTATTAAATTTAACAAAAGCCCCAGGGAGGTAGTGGTCCCAGGGGCTCAGGGAGTCCGTGTAGCACCCTGTTAATTTTATTTAAAGCCCCAGAGGGTGGTGTCCCCCAGGGCCCAGGGGTCCACATGCCCCCACATTAAATTTAACTAAAGCCCTGGGGAGGTGGTGGTCCCTGGGACTCGGGGGTTCCGCGAAGCTCCTCTATTCATTTTATGTATTGCCCCTTTGGAGTTGGTGGCCCCCGGAAAGTTTGCTAGGCCTCCCTGCTTTACATGTACCAAAATCCACAGGGAGGTGGAGGTCCTTGGGGCTCAGGGGGATCTGCGCCCCCCCATTCATTTTATTTGTAGCCCCGGGGAGGTGGTGGTCCCCGGGGCCCAGAGGGGTCCACGTGGCCCCCTGCTTTTACATTAACATAAGCCCCAAGGAGGTGGTGGTACCTGGGTCATACAAATGCCATGGAGGAGGCCATGTGCATCCCCTTCTTTACTTTAATGAAGGAGGCATGACCCAGGACCTGGCCCAAAACAGGGCTTAATTAAAAACAAGCATAGGAGTCCGCACTTGTTTTTTTCTTCAATTTTTGCAGCAAATTCGCAAATATATATATTACCTACTGGCGGTAACCACTAGGTAGTTACAGATAGGACCTAGTTTCCATAGGAAAAGCGTTTTTTAACTTGGCTATATATTTGGTGCCATTTGACAAATCTTCAAGATATTTTCCAAGAAAAAGTGTGCTGGTGATTCTAGTTGTGTATGGACAGTTTCGGGGTGATCTGTCATGCAGGAGCTGGGAAAAAGGGGGGGTCAACAGAATTGTGTTTCCCATGTTCATTCCCATATGGATTTTGAATACTACTACAGCCCGAACCTCTGGATGGAATTACAACAAATTTAGAAGAAAAGTACTACGAATTGGGCGGATTGGCTTTCCAAAGACTGCTGTCGAACCGCTGACACCGCCAGACAACTCTGAGCGTGCCTATGAGGTTGTGGGAGCCTGCCAGTGAAACCGCCTACCCAATTACGAGTTGCTTTACAGCCGGCGTGATTGTGGCAGTCCAACCACCACATCTGAGACTGTGGAAAGGGAGGAACATAAGGCCGGAACTCACCTCTACTCACCTCTACTCGTCTTCTATGGTTATGAAGCCTATCGGACACATCCTGCTGCTGCTATACCTCCTCGACCACCTTCAAAACCCAGTCCATAGTAAACGAAATGGGTGGTAAGCCATACAACTACCTGTTCGCATTGACCCATATGCAAAACAATGCACCATTATGGACCAGGCAAGTGAGTTGGGGTCCATAAGTAATTTACACATATACAGGGACCCTGTTTGGGATTGTTTCTTATCAATCATCAAAAATACGTCTGTAGGACGCCCTCATAGTCCAGACATTGGTACAGCATAGGCACACTGTACACAAATGGACATGTATTTGCAAATTAGACTAACCTCCACAAAAATATCACATTTATTTTCTCTGTCACACATCTTTTGTCCTTTCTCACTTGTCTGCAATTGTCTTTACTGAAGTTCACTTGTCATGCAGGTTACAATTGCTCAAATGTTGCTAAAGTGACATTGAAGTCGCTATAACTACCATAAGGGCTTGTCACTCCAACTATAACCAAAATACTACACTCCTTTTTCCCCTTCTCAATTGTCTGCCATGATACTACTGAATTTCACTTGTCATGCTGCTTACCAATATTCAATTGTTGTTAAAGTGACATTGAAGTGAACACAACTACCATGAGGCCTTGTCACTCCAACTATAACTTATGTGCTACACTCCTTGTGCCCCTTCTCACTTGTATCCAATGTTGTTACTGAAGTTCACTTGTAATGCAGCTTACCATTTCTCAAGTGTTGCTAAAGTGACATTGAACTGACTACAACTTCCATGAGGCCTTTTCACTCTAACTCTAACCAAGATGCTACACTCCTTTTACCCCTTCTCATTTGTCTCTCATGTCAATACTGAAGTTCACTTGTCATGCAGGTTACCATTACTCAAATGTTGCTAAAGTGACATTGAAGTGACTACAGTTGTAGTCACTTCAATGTCACTTTAGCAACCATGACGCCCCGCCACTTCAATTATAACCAAGATGCTAACATGAATGGGACACATACACATTGCACACATCCCAAGTCCTGTTTTGATGCCAAAGATACATCTGTATGGATGTGTCAATGAAGTCAAACACACCTTCTTTGCTACTCTAGGTTGGACTCTCACTCATCACCCACATGAAAAGGCAATGTCAGTCAGTGTGAAAACCATTCTAAAGGCATGATGGAAACACTGTCTGCAGGATAGCTATGCTTCTATCAGGGGGGGACATTGAAAGGCTAGGGCACTGGGGCACAGTACATTTTGCACATGACTGACATTCTTCATGTGCACTGGACCTGGAAACTGAATAATATACCCAATAGCATAAGGTACACACTGCAAAATGGACACATGTCCATGCAGAACTCCACATTGGTATGACAAGTTGACACCCTCGATGTGTGGATACACAAATATCAAACTTCAACACATCAAACACATCCAATCTACATCACAGGGAGAAGTGCAACCTAAATGATATTGACAGGGATCAGGCCAAGCTGAAATACTTACCACATAACGTGTCACCCAATGCGATGTCTGCCCCATCAAGTTGTCAACCCACAAAGACATCCATCTAACATTTCCCCTTGTCCTGGTTAACTCCAGTACTGGCTCCAAGGGCCCATCAAACTAACCACTTCAACTGGATCAGCAATCAAGGACCAAACAAACACAACTTCACTCACACATCACTAACTATATATTAACATCAAATAAATAGGAAAGTAATGGCAGGACTAATGCCTTCCAAACTGTGATAGTTTTTAATGAATGAATTTAAACCAAAACAAAAAAGAATCAAAGACTAATGGCCAGTCCATTCATAGTCCATGTGCCACAGCACAATGCTGTTGCACCAAACTTGCCCTTACGGACACTGCCAGGGAACATCCTCACAAAGGGGCATCCTTTGGGCATAGCAGGCACCACTTTGAAGATGGCATTTGGGAAGACAGTAGCAAAGGTTTCGGGAGGGGTGGGTTTGTCCTTGGGAGGGGGGTGTTTTGGGTTTGGGGTCTTTGGGGCTGGGTTTAGGTTAGGAGTTTTTTTGGGCTGGGAAGGCTGTTTTTAGTGGTGAAGGGTGAAGGGAAAGGGATGGGTTTGCCTTTGAGAGGGGTGTTTAGGACTTTGGGAGGGGGGCAGGTTTCAGACGGTTAAGGGCAAGGGCAAACAAGAGAGATTCACAGGGAAAACAGGTAGGGTGTTTGGGATTGAGTTCAGATTGGGAGGAAGAAGAGGTGGATTTGTGAGTTGGGTCTGCTGTTTGTACTGTGTTGTGCTAGTGTCTGTTGTGTGGGTGACTGTGAACATTTGCGTTTTTGGGTGGGAGTGTTTTGGATGTGCCAGATGTTGTGAAGGGGTCTGTGGTTGTTAGTGCGGTGTCTGGTGATATGAGTGTTGTGGAGGGGTCTGTGGCTATTGGTGCGGTGTCTGGGGATATGGGTGTTGTGGAGGGGCCTGTGGATGTTGGTCCGGTGTCTGGGGAAATGGTTGTTGTGGAGGGCTCTGTGGCTGATGGTGCAGTGTCTGAGGGAATGCTTGGTGTTGTAGAGGGCTCTGTGGCTCTTGGTGCGGTGTCTGGTGATATGGGTGTTGTGGAGCGGTCTGTGGCTGTTGGTGCAGTGTATTGGTGTTTTGGATAGGTGTGTGGGTGTGAGTATGGTGTCTGCATGTATGGGTGTATCTGTGAAGGGCTCTGTATGTGTTGCTGTGGTGTCTGGGTATGCTGGGTGGTGAGGGAGGTGAGTGTCTGCTGTGTGCATGTATGTTTGAGCTTTTTTGAAATCTTGCGTTTGTGAGGGATGCTTGTGTCTCTTGATGTATGTGCATGCTTAGGTGTGTATGTGCTTGGCATAGGAAAGGGAATAGGGAATGTGGATGGGGAAGGGGCAGGAGGGGGGTGCAAGGTTGGGGTGGGTGGAAGGCTGCTGTGAGGGAAGAGGCCAGAGCCTTAAAAGATCTCTGTAGGGCAGACATGGCAGTGTGAATGCCTTCCAAGTCGGCAACCACCTGGGTCAGCTTGTTGCCTTGCTCTTAGATGGCATTTAGCTATGCAGTCTGACCCACAGAGATTCTCCTCAGGCAGTCAAGAGCCTCCTTGCTCAGGCAGCAGAGTACCAGGGGCAGGGGCCGAGGTGCATGAAGTGATGGAGACCCCTCCCTTCCTAGGGGAACAGGAACAGCCAACTTGTGGGGGGACAACAGGGAAGGTGGTGATGGAACTGCGTGTGGCAGACAAGGATGAAGGTGGAACTGATCCTGTTGGGTCCGCCACCACTCAGGAATGTCCACCTGAAGATGACTTAGATGATGAGGAGCTTTGGCTGATGTCCTCCGGGGCACTCCCTGCAACCTCCTGGCTGCTGGGTTCCTCCATGTCAGACGTATCATGTTCGGAACCACGATGACCAGCTGTGTCCCCACTGACCTTGGCTGCTTTTCCTCTGCTAGCCCTGGATGTATCTGAAATGACATAGAACATGGGTTTCTTGCAACTGCGTTTCCACACCTGGCCATCACAAATCACCAGAAAACATTGAAGAAGTCCACATATCACACCACCTTCATGTTTCACTCCATAGGCATCTAATTGAGCCTGAGCTCATGCATGCATGCTACATGACCTGCAAACAGTTGGGTCCACTCATGTCAGAACACCAGACAGGCCCAAATGCATTGATGGAATGCTCTACACTCCATCCTCATGTCCATACTAGGATAGTTAATCACCTCACATACTTTGGCACTTGTTGTACGCCAGTGCAAAAAGATGTAACCAAATAGGATGGATCCAAGTGTGAGACTTATATTATGCTCTCTTAAGACCCAGAATGAAACAAATCTAACTATTACTGATGACACATCAGGATGTTATAAATGTCAAGTGGTACACCAATGTACCATAATTTACAGTTGTGCCAGACATCTTCACATGCAAATCCATATTGCACACTGATGACACTTTACACTCCAAATTATATCATATTTCCACTACCTGAAAAGTCAAAGGAAAGCTGTACACATGTAGTTTAGCTATGTATCACATTTAGCTGATAAAGTTCCCAGAATACATTGAGGTCCTAACATTTGGGTGATAGATACTCTGAATACACATAGCACTCCATATAGCCATATGAACATCCCCAATCCTGCTTGGTACAGGTGATGACGTCAGTCACAGTATGCATATCCACAAGCTAATACACCTTTGAAGGTTTTGGGTGTCACTGAATCTATAACATGAAGATGTGGGATCACTAGAGTCCCAATGGGCAGGCACATCACATCACTCTTTGGTATTGCATACGCAGATTGCCTTGGAAGGATCAGTGTAGACACTCACTTAGGATCCCCACAGTTCTACATCTCACTCCCTCATGCATGTCACCAGTCAATGAATAAGTGCTTCGAAACACTTTTGCAGATGAACCATCGACTGCCAATTGCACACTGGCCAACATGTAGGCACTAACGCTGATGGCACCAGTGATGTGTGCACTTACATTTCACTGTATGATCAGTATTTACCATTGGGAACTGTTGTACAGTCAATGCATGTACTGTGGTCTCCATATGATGTCACATGCAATGGGGCCACCATCACAAGAGAGACAGTAGTAAGGGTCCATCACTCCTCACACAAGCAAGACCAGTTGCCTGTGTGGTAAAACTGTCACACAGATTTACTGAGAACATGAGATGATTACTCACGTCACTCAGCCAGGTGTCTACTCAAAAGGAGAGAATTGAATGTGGACAAGACTCTGCTGTCTTCCAGGTCAGAAAGACAACAGGCACAACACAGCAGCATGCACCTACTACCATAAATACACTGGCAATGACTTATCTTGTGTGTGGCACATGGGCCACCACCAATATGGTTAGTGAAATGGCTGTCTGTAACACTCAAAGTTGGCAATATGTCATGTCTTACTCTGGCCAGGACTCACCCCCTTGTCGCTGCTGTTGGGCCCTCAACTGCCCATCAAGGTCTGGGTAGGCCACTGCCAGTATGCAGACCATCAAGGGGGTCAGGGTCTGTTGCACACCCCCATCCATGTTGGGAGGACTTCCCTAGCTCGACCTCCACGATTTTCCAGGTCCATTGCTCCAGGCCCATCCACCTCTTCCTGCAGTGGGCACTACACCAGTTGTAGACCCCCAGCGTCCGCACCTATCAGGTGATGGCTTTCTAAATGACCTTCTTCTGATGGGCATTGACCTGTATGGAGAAGCAGATTGTAACTGGAACTGTAAGGCTATTTGAATGGTTGATACACATTTTTTGAAACCTAGCACAAACATTCACAATACATGTTTCCATGTCACATGCTAACCACAACTAAAGCATGGATACACACTTTTGTGGTCATGTGATGACTAACCTCAACCCTGGTCATGACCTTAACTGACTGAGCCAGCCAAATAACATCATGAAGACCAGGCCCATCCTACATGGAATGTGATGTGAGGTACAATGACACTCAACACACCATTTTTGCCTTCCAAAGGGTAAACTACCAGTGCATGACTGTCAAGACACATTTCCTGCCAGCCCCATTGCATTGGTGTATATGGTCCATAGAGGCAAGTACCATAGTATACACAACATCCTAAGACTAAGGTCACAAGGTAAGGGCTGGTATGTGTGACACTGAGAACTACCTCTCTGGGGGCTGTGTGGCCATGTGGAATACTTATTTGAGTATCCTAGTAAGTCAGCATAAGCTTGGGTAGTTTTTACAGCCATCACAGGACATTCTTTTTGTCATATGAGGCACTGTAACAGGGATGACAATCAACATACCATTGAATGTGTTTTGCAATAGTGAATATAGTAGCCAAGCAGATGATTCACATTTCTATATCTCTTAAAAAGTAACCCACAATCTACACTGTTCATGTCCCAGATGTGCAGTAAGCCTGTACAGTGGAAGCAACACTATTAGACAAGTATTAACAGACCTCTGTGAGTAAGGGGACAGTCATTAGTGACAGGCACACATCGACACTGCGTGTCAATGGAAAGAAGTATCAAGTCAGGGGGGTCACCTCAGTCCCCAAACCTCATAATATACATATAACAGTTCTGGGCTACTCGTGGTACAGATCACTATTTCTGGGAACACCCATGGATCAACAGTAACTCTGACCCAGGCTGGTCCATGGCCCAGACTGCCCACATATCAATGTCAGGCCTTGCTCTCTGCAGGCTGAGGCTACTTAGCCCACATAAACCTCACATTTCCACCAATTCAATACTGCAAAGTCAAACTTCTGGCCATTCCTTATGTGAACATATGGTTGTGTGGCACTCTGAAGGGGTCTGTGAGGTATAGTTACTTCCCAGACAACTGTAATACAAAGTCTGATGTGAGCTGAGTGATCAGTGGGACAGTATACAAAGGGCTAACATAATTCTCACACGCTTATAATAGTGTATAGACATGGCTCATGGTGCGAAGCCATACATTACAATGCACATATTCCATAATGTGATTTGCAAACTTATTGTAGCTACTATGACCTTGAGCCCCTCAGAGAGATATGCATGTAATACAAGTTGAAATCACCTTCATCACACATTCCAATGGTGGCCTTCTCTCCACAAAGTCCAGGGCCCCATAATCCATCACATGAGTGCCCTAAGTAGGGGCCATACAATTTATGCAAGCAACATAATGCTTACACTCTAACACTCAGAGGCACATTGTAGCCTATGGGAATAGAAAGAAAGTACTGAAAATTAGTTAAATATGTATTTGAGAAACTTACCTGTTCCTCTGGTGTGCCATAGAGCTGAGGATATATGGGAAAGACCTCATCTACAAGGGTGTCCAGATCCTATGGAGTGAAGGGAAGAGCCCTATCACCTGTAGTCTGTGCCATGATTGCTCCCAGGGGTGACAAACAACAGCTAAAATCGAGGAGATGTGGATAGCAGCAGTGTCAGGAGGCAAGTGAGTTTGTTTTCAAACCACTGGGTATATGTATGCCATGTACACGGTCATCAGTGCCGGCGCACACAGCCATTGGGCCATGACCGTCACTATTCCCAATGTAAGCCTATGGCTGTGACCGCCGTGCATGTGACTGCCCACCGCATGGTCAATTTCCGCCGGCAACATACGTTCGACATGTCCTATTAGCGAGGTCAGGCATCCGCCATGTTAGCGGTTGGGAAAACTGTACAGAGGCCAAATGCGCATGGCACACTGTACACCGCGGTTGGCAGTAATATGTCTTAAGCTACCCTTACTATAGTTCTAAACCTATGTAGGATTTGGCCCTTAATCAGTAAGGCTAGGCCATATGTACTTAGTAATCAACAAACAAGTGCCAGTACTGATAACCATTCAATCTACCATTCACTTCATATGGTCACACACTCCAATTGTTATGATCATTTGAATTTATTCAAACAGGATTTTTTAATTTTGAAATTGTTTTGTAAAAAGGTTTAATAATCATCAATTTACACAACTTTCATCAAATTCAATAACCTTTCAATACACATAGACAAACAACTTACAATATGTACAACACTGAACAAATCACATGACAATAGACAAAACAAATATGACATCATAGTACAACACAGTGTTTTTTTCTTTTGGTTCTGTACAAATAAAAATTATTCAATACAAAAAATGGCCCTTGTTTAGTACCATCCAGGGAGTATTTAACATATTTCTTACAAGGGCAAAACACTTGGGGGCATATTATCAAGCGGCAGCGATAATTATCGCTGGCCGCTGTTAGCGCGAGGAATCCTATCGCCGGCTATCGCTGGAAATTATTGCCATGCTAGCGCTGTATTAACAACGCTTAGCGCAAAGGCGATAATTTTCCAGTGATAGCGATGTTTTCCATGGAACATCGCTGGTTTTCCAGCGATGTCCCATGGAAAACGGCGATATCCTTGGTGATAGGGCCTGTGGTCTTAGCCACACAATCCACCCCCCATGTTAGGTATGCCTTAGTCAGGAATTTAGCAGGCGTTAAATTCCTGCGTTAAGGACATACTATGCGATGAAAATATCGCTAACCCACGTTGTTGATATGGCGATACCTGGGTTAGCGATATTTCCCCATGTTGTTTTCACAGGCACGCCCCCTTTGCATCTCATTAGCGATGCGATGGGAGGCGTGCAAGCACGGACGCTAATGCAGGAATCACGCGCTAGCGTGTCCTTGTTAATTAGGCGATAGAATTATCGCCGCTTTTCGTCCGAAAACGGACGCTAAAACGGCGATAATTCATTAACGCCGCCTTGATAATATGCCCCTCGATCTCCTAACCTTTCTTTAAAGAAACATTTTAGTTTTAACTAAACACATAACATTAGCTGCAAAATAACTTATTAATTAAGCAAGAAACATTAAACATAACATGGTAATGCACTTTTAAAACATATGTGTTTTCTATTCTCTCTAAAGCAAAGAATGAAATGAGGCTTTGTTTAAACATTTCCATCAACTAAATAGATAAGGCTCTGAGGTTACATGCTGTAAATTATGCCAAGCGTTCTCCCTTTCACACAGAGAGAGACAAATTCCTTTGTTTATCTCGAAGGTCAACTGGAACTTACGGAGCAAGAGCTAAATCATGAGTCTGTGTTTCTACTTATAAAATGTTGTGTTAATTCTAAAACAATTTATATTCTACTAATGCACACATTTAACATTTTTACAAATTAAATTCACATTCTATAGTGAGAACAGAATCTAAACAAGCCATATTAAAATTAAGCTATGAATTAATTGTGCAATGTTTCACATGGGTTGCTAAGTGGAAAGCATCTGACTAAAGCCTGTGAATATCAAAGCCTCATGTTTACATTTTGAGGCACCAAATGTCTATGTGTCACATTTTATATGCAGTTTCATTTCTGAAGCTCAAGGCAGGTCTGCCATTAGTAATGCTACATTTTATAGTAAATGTTTATGCTCTTTCACATATGTTACTCTGCACACTGTGACTAAAGTACATTTTGTGTTACTCCTCACATAGGTACACTAGAAGAGGAAGGAGATTCCAGCCTCCTGTGTACCACCCATTTCCAGACCTACACACCAATGAAGAACGACACACCATTATGAAATAGTCACAAAATCCTGGATCTATGTCATCAGTTGGAGCCTGACCCGCCTAGCTCACCTCAATGATCCTACATCAATACCACCACTGTGAAACTTACGTCAGTTTTGTACTTTTTGGCCACAGGCTCATTTCAATTCACTGCTGCTATTTCTGGTGAAATGTCACAACCTATGTTCAGTCGGGACCTCACAGAGGGGCTAGCAGCACTTTTCAGACACGTGGGTACCTACATCCCCAGACATGAGGGAGGATTTAGCCACTGTGAAGGTAGATTTCTATGGATTTGGGGCCAGATGCATCAAGCATTTTTTGCCTTTGCAAACGGCCGATTCGCAGAACCATCCGTTTAAGAACGCAAAAAAATGCCCTTCCGATGCAGCAAACCCTCATTTACCATTCAGTAACCTGTTACCGAATCGCAAAATGGATTTGCAATTTGCTATTAGGAAGGGGCGTGTTTGGACATCCCTTCCTATTACCGAATTTCATCGGTATGCATGAATGCTTTGCGACCGAAATGCGGTCGCAAAACATTCGCATTATACCACCTACTTTATGTCGGTGGTAACCAATTCGCAAATGGGAAGGGGTCCCCAATGGGCCCTTTCCCATTTGTGAATGTCTGTAAATGCATTTTCTAAGAGCAGGCAGTGTTCCCACGGACCACTGCCTGCTCTTACAAAATAAAAGGAAAAGTTTTTATTTTCTCTTTTGTAAAGCCTCCCCTTTTCCTTGAAGGAAAACGGGCTGCTTTACAAAAAAAAAGATTGCTTTATTTAAAAGCAATCACGGACATGGTGGTCTGCTGACCCCAACAGGCCACCATCCCCGTGATTTTTGCGATTCCTAGGGGGTCGCAATTTGCGAGCTACCTCATTAATATTCATGAGGTAGGTCATTTGGGATCCCCTAGGAATCGCAGAAAGTGTTAAACACACTTTCATGCATTCCATTTTGCGATTTTCTAATTGGATCTATTGATGGCACCCAAATTGGCTTATTATCACCACAGGACAGGGAGCAAGTAATTTGGAACAGGAAGCTCTTCCATTCTATCAACGTGCAAATTGTGTGCTTGCCGGAGTTGGACATCTCAAACTTCTGTGCCTGGTTCCCAGGATCTGCACATGATTCCTTCGTACTGCAGAACTGAACCATATCCCAGCTGATGTCACAACTACTACCGGAGAGGGCCTTTCTTGTAGGTAAGTGTAAGATCTGTCCTAACTTTGTGTGGGAAATGTCAGGTAGCATGATCTAAAAGTTTGTAACTCATTGTTGCACTTCTGTCTATCTTCCATCTAGGATATCCCAACTGGTCATGATTGTTGGCACTACTGAGGAATTGTACAATGCCAGGTGAAGTCTGCTTCAACGAGGCCCATGGAAGAACACAGCAGGCAGTGGAGAGTGCTTTTGGGCTCCTGAAAGCCAGATTCAGATGTCTGGACCGGACTGGTAGAGCCCGCCTCTACTCACCCGGGAAGATGTGTAAGATAACAGTGTCCTGCTGCATACTCCACAACATTGCCCTGTGACAGAACATACCTTATATCGCAGAAGATGCAGCCCATGAAGGCCCACCAGGTGGGGACCCTGAAATGCCAAATGAAGATGATGATAGCGGTGAAGAAGAAGGAGCTGACTTGCATCAGGATCTAATCCAGAACTACTTCTCCTGTAAGTAAGTAAGTAAGTATGGTGTGAGATGTGATAACTTTGACAAGTCTTGCAACTCTTGTAGTGATGTTGTGATGAGGATGTCAATGCTACATACTATCAATATATGGGTCTGGTAATATCTGGGGAAAGGTGTTTGTATTGTAAGTGTAGCTTTGTTCAGCTTAAATGTTGTCTTGGGCTGTGTTCTCTAGAAGTTGACAATGTGATGTGTGTCATTTGTATGTTTTCTTAGCTAATCTCTCTGTGTTGGTCTATTTTGGGTACCTTCACCATGTCATCTGCATTTGGACATTAAAGAGCTGTGACATTAGCAGGCATATGATGCCATTCATGCGTATGAAGTGGACATGTATTGGTCCTGGGAATGTCTGTCACAGTTTGGATGTACAAAGCCGGTACCAAGACAGCTTGTACAGCAATAGAATGGAAGTTACGTGCCTTCCATTGGACTTGTTCCTTGTGGTGCGTTGTTCCTAATACAATATGTGTGCAATGATGTGATCCAATACAATGTTGTGTGGTGCCCAAATCATGCTATCCTTCTTTAACATTGGCTAATTCCTCATTGTGTATGAACTGGATGTAGCTGTTGATGTGACTCCTCATTCTAGGCCGAAGTGCTTGTAGAACATCGCTGACATTTGTTTGTGACATTCCACCTGATGAAAGCAACCCTTGATCGAAATATCCCCATGGTCAGAAACTGATGAAATGACAGGTGTCTATTTGTTCATTTGATGTAGGATTCCTTTTGTTAGGTAGGTAATATGGCTCCAGCTGATGATGTAGACCGAATTAATTGTTGCCTATAGTGTGGGATATTGTCAGATGTATCCCCTCCTTCCATGTTGTGAAAGTCTGCAAGTGATTATGTGATCACTGACCCAGACTAACTGAGTCATGTCTTATTTGCTATGTTTCAGACATCATGTCAGCCTATGATTTGAACAATAGAATAAAGATGTTCTCAGCCCAGACACCTGTATGTATGTGTTAGTGTTACATGGCAGTGAGCCTGAGTTGAGCATTATTTCTATACAACATATCCATGCTTCCAGAAGTCCCTAGTTTTGGCATTGCAAAGTTCATATGGTACTACATTCCCATTGTTATGTGTGAGAATTACAATAGTAAACAATGCTTTGGTGACATGTGCTTTTAATGAAGTGAACAAGGATAAGATAAAGAGATTTAAAAAACTTAAACCTTGCAAACAAAAAGTTAAGTCTTCAGTCATGGTGGATGAAACCATTGTAATACAGTCCAAATGGTCTGGAGTCCAAAGTTCAACATACTCCTCCCATCAGATATGGAAAAGTGGGCAGGAATAGTCCAACAAAGTGAATGTGTAGCACACAAAGGAGGTCATTATGGTTAAGGTCTCTAACTGGTGGTGGTGGGTGTCTTGCCATCCTTAGCTCCTTGGTTTTTGCGTGGACGTCCCCTCGCTCAGACGGAGGGAGGGATCTGGAGCTGCTGACACAGGGGTATGTGCAGGCATGTTGTCCTCTGGCAGGGCCTTCCTTCTGTGATTGTGGCAGATTTTCATGGTGTGGATGTACTTGGACCACAGGACGGGGTTGATGCAGGTGGAAAAGTCCTGCAGAGGGTGGTGTTAATGTCCCACAGCACCCCAACCAGGGAGGCCACCTTCGTGCGGATCCCGGCCACCTTGGTGTGGAAGCCTGCCACCTTGGTGTGGATGTCAGCAACCTTCATTTCCCAGATTTCGGCCAATACCTTGCCCATCACACTTTGGCAGTCCTAGTAGACTCCCAGGGCCTGGGTCATGGCAGCCTGGGTGTCTTTGGCCTCAGTGGGCTCACTCTACGGGCCCAAAGTTACCCTCCCACTATGCCTACCCCCACGGCCCTGTGCCCTTGACACAGAGTGCACCCTCCCACTGGGTCCTTGTTCCACTGTGACTGGCGTGGTGATAGCTTTAGAAGAATCCAGGATTGGAGGGCACAGAATGGTACTGACTGTGCTAGGTGCACTGGTTTTGGGGTGGCAGTGGTTGAATGTGATTTTTCAGCGGTGGTGGGAGGTGTTGTAGTGGGCACAGTGAGGTCCATTGTTGGCATCTATCCAGGCTGAACAGATGGCCAGGACCATCATCCACGTCCACCTCTTTAGGAGCATTGTAATCACTGAGGGCTTCATCCTGGGGTAGAGAGTAACTCTGTTTTGTTTCCATCCTCTGTGCAGGTGCAGTGGTGGATTGACCTGTTGAGAAATAGAGAACATTGTTAATGAAAGTTAGGTATCTACATCTGCGTTGTTTATGCCAAGGTAAATGGGGACCTAAAATGGAACACAATAGATAGTGATTAGTATTGTCATCAATTTGCATGGAGTTGAAGTTGGTTACTAGACATTTGTAGACATTCAATAGATGTAGTAGATTTCATCAGCTCATTAGATGTGCAGATATGTGGCATTTTGGCTTTATGGATAGACATGAAATCTCCAAAACACAGTGCAGTCATAACATGTGTATTTGTCCACTGCAAAGCCTAGTTGTGTCTAATACAGGCAAACACTCAGCCTGGTTGTATATTTAGCATTGTTCATCATGTGAGAAGTACAGAGTCAAGGGGTCACCTGCCTCTGCTCATCGGTCAAGTTTCCTTCATTGCTGACATATATTAGGGGTACACCATTGTAATGTTGTCACTCATGCCATCATTAGTATGAGTTGATGGGTCCAGGACACCACGAAGCAAAGTATTCAGATATATCTGAGTGGAGCATTGAAAGTAACATGGTAGACAAGTGAGAAGGGACAAAAGGAGTCTAGCATCTTGGGTAGAGTTGCAGTCACAATGCCTCATGGTAGTAGTGGTAGCTTTTCTATCCCTACTTACCAACACTTGAGAAATGGTAAGCTGCCTGACTAGTGTAGACCAGTAGTAACATGGCAGACAAATGAGAAGGGGCATAAGGAGTCTAGTATCTTGGTTATTTATTTATTTATTTATTTGTGAATTTTATATAGCACAAACTAGACCTGCAGGTATTAGCGTGCTTTACGGAGTAAGCACAACAACAATAAAATGAGATACATCGAGAATAGATAAAAATATATAGTAACGGTAAAAAGGGCAAACCGTATACAATGGGATATGTAGGCGTAATAGCAGCAAGTGTCTGAGTTACATAAAGTGTAAATAAAAATATATATCAACATTATATAAAGGAAGAATCCGATAGACAGAGGGATGAGAGGAAGTACATTTCTGAGGTATATATAGAAGGGAGTTGCATGGGTAGGGAGAGTAGGTGCACAGTATTTCCCGAGGTACTAAGCGAGCATGAGAGCATAGCACTTAAGATGATGAAACTAGCACATTACAGAGTAAGTAAAATAAAAATAAGTGCTAACTGTAAAAAGGAGTAGAGAAAATACAGTGGGGTAAGCAAGAAGCAGCCAGAACCAGGGTTACATAAAGTGTGAGTGAAAGTACATAGTGACAATAATTCAAAGAAGAATACGAATGATAGAGTACATAAAAGGTCTGAGGTAGTTGAGGAAAGCAGATATAGGGCTGGGGAGAGTCAAAGAACAGTTTTCCCCCTCGGTAGTTATGTTTAGATTTAAGTGAGGAGTGCAGTGTAACATAGGTCCAGGACTCAGGCAAATTACGGAGTGGCGAGAGGTAGTGGACAGATGAAGGGTGGGGTCTAAACAGAGAACGGGGGTGTGGACAAGTCCTCAGTAAGAAAGGAATTTGTTTGAGTGAAAAATGTTTACTTCTTTTCTGAAGAGGGATGTGGATGGGTTGCACTGATCTCGTAGGGAGAGATTCCAAATGTTTGGAGCCATTCCAGAGAAGGATCGGTTGTAGGTTTTCTTTTTCTTGAATTTTTGTGGCTTGAGAAGTAAGGTGCTTGTACTTCTTGAGGATCTGTTATCACCCGAAAGGGTCAGTTTCAGGGACAGGTAGGAAGGGAAATTATGGTGCAGAGCTTCATGGGTCATGCAAGCAATTTTGACATGCATCCTGGCCTCGAATGGTAGCCAATTTAGAGCTCGAAGTTCAGGGGTGATGTGATCACTTTCTTTGGAACCAGTGATGAGCCTAGCTGATACATTTAGTGTAGCCTTAAGGGGGGGCAAGTGACGATTTCGGGAGGCCCACTAGTGTAATGCTACCATAGTCTAGTTTCGAAAGCACAAGTGTATGAGTCAGAGATGTGAGGTCAGCCACGGGGAGGAAAGATTTTAGTTTCCCAAGGATATGCAGTAATGATTAGCTCCTCTAGTGATGGCGCTGATGTGTTTTTCACGGTGGGGTCTTTGTCTAGAGTAGTACCAAGGGATTTGGCAGAGTCGACAACTTGTGGGGTGCAATTCAGGTCAGAGAGAAGGGGGAACCATTCTTTGGTGTTAGAGGTGGTAGTGGGCAGTGCAATAAGTAAGAATTCAGTTTTAAGGGCATTGAGTTTGAAGTGATTGTGAGTCAGCCAATGATGAGTTAGTATTAGGGTGTTATTTAGGGTGTGGATGTCCTAAGGAGAGGTTATTCTCATGTAGAGTTGGGTGTCCTCAGGATGCATGTGGTAGGAGATGTGGGAGCATTTGAGAATATCGGTTAGGGGCTCAATGTAGAGGTTGAACAATGTCGGGGAGAGGATAGAGCTTTGGGGGAACTACAGGGATAGTGGAACTAGCTCAGAGAGAGTGTGATTAATTTGGAAGTGCTGCCACCTGTTGTGTAGAAAGTAGGAGGACTATTTCAGCACAGTGCCAGAGAGGCCCATCCAGTATCCTAGGAGGTGGAGCAGGGTAGCATGATGGATGGTGCCAAAGGTTGCTGACAGATCTAGTAGGGTCAAGAGGCAGGATTCATTCAGGTCAAGCAAGCGCAGGGCATCGTCGACAATGTGGACCATAACAGTTTTGTTGCTGTGACCCGAACGGAAGTCAGATTGGCAACGGTCTATAAGTTGAAATTTTTCAATGTGATTGTGGAGCTGTAAGTACACACATTTTTCTAGGAGTTTGGCCAAAGTAGGGATGTTGGAGATGGGGTGGTAGTTGTTGGGATTGAATGGGCGGAGTTGTTTTTTTTATGATAGGGGTAACCTGAATTTTGAGGCAGTCTGGAAGGAAGCCTAGAGTGTTAAAAGGCACTCACCTGTGCTCCAGATTGTTTCACCTTGATGATGACAATTTCCCTAGTCCCTTTAGTAACTAGCAGCACGACAGCCAAGATTAATAACTTTACCGTCACTCTGAAAGTCTCCAGGGGGGAAAGGGGTTGGGATGACAAGAGAAAACAAGAGAAGACGAAGAGTCCAGAGGTCTTCGTTAAGAGTAGGGGTTCGGCAGGGCTAGTTGGATTCTGGGAACTGGAAACAGGTATGTCTCAAGGTGTTCTGGGATATCTTGTATCTTCCACAAGGCTCCTAATTTCAGAATACCGAAAACAATAATATATAAACCCTCTTAATTGTTATCCAACCATTAGCATTAATTCTGTCAATAATCCTCTGTAAAGCCTTACCTAATAACTGCTTAGGTTGCGCATGGAATTACAGAATGACATACAATCTAGATAGCAGATGAGCAATCTGGAATAAACAATATATATTCATTAATACTCTGTTACTTGATCTAAACAATCGTTGTTTTGTTTGTACATGAAACGCCTTTAAAATAATACCTGAATTCTTCTGTTGATACGCCTAGATATAAAGTTGAGAATCCTCTTTATCCTTTTTTGTTAAACAGCATTAATGTCACTAAATAATAAATGGGAGAATGTTAAGGAAAACATTGATACACCAATATTGACGTTTTTAATATGATATTACAATTCTTCTTACTCCTTGAAGCTGAACATTTGCTTCACAATATTTGTAATGCTCGGCACAAACTGGTTGTGAAGTTATTGCAAATAAAGTTCTCAGTCTTTACTTTCCAATGTCTATTGTCACCAGGAAATACGGTAATTCTAACCGTAATATTTTAGGGCTTGATACGTTTCAATCCAAAAAGTATATCCTGGTAAAGTTTTTTTTTATTTGTTAATTTCTGAGCAAACACGTGCTTTGCAAATAAAATGCTAATTAGACTCACCGAGAGTTTCGTTGTTTTTTAAAATACCTTGTTTGCTTTTTTTCTTTGTCCATCTATTACAGGTGTTGCGGTAATTGTCCTGAAGCTGCAGGAAGGAGAAACCCGACTGGAGACCTTCGCCGAGACCGAGGAATCAGGGAATCCCCGAGGAGGAGTCCGGAGAGGAGGAAGACCGGTCCGGAGACAGGAGCTGGAGCCAGGTAAGTGTTGGGGAACGAGGCCAAGCAACGAGTCTTGTGTCTTGTTTTCGTCTGTCAGATTCCTTCTGACAGTGGTGAGTTTTTGGATACCGAGGCGGTAGCCTCATTACTCCACATTCATTTTGAGTTTTTTAGTCGCTGTTTAGGTTAACCAAGCAACGAGTGTGAATCAGAGCGGTTTAAATACCCTCCCATTTACGTTCACAGATTATTTACATACACGCATCTGCTTGACAGTTAACGTGTGTGAGCAACTTATGAATATTCATGATTTACGAGCGTTCCTGGAGTCCATTGCTACGCGAGTAAACTCCTTATGCATATTCATGAAGCACATGTCTTTTCACGAATTCATGTCTTCTTCTATATTTGAATACACGTTGTTTTTGCACATTTTGACAGTTGGTGCCTATCACAAAGTTCTGAATACCTGTTAAGATTGCTTTACCAATCATATTTAAACCATGATGATCTTGCTGCCTATATTTTCAATAGCAACTGGATACATGATGCCAGAAATACAGTGAAACATGTTTTAAGGTGACACATGTACATACTTTACATTATATATTTCCTGCGCCATATTAACATGGAAAATGCTGCGCAAGGCGGGCATGGGAGAGCATACTCACAACATAGAGTGAGAAAGGCACTGATTATCTTAGTACACATTGGGAGTAGGAGGTGAATGGACTCGTCTAGGAGATTTTGGAGGGTTGGGGATCAATGAAGTGGCTAGAGTATTTCAGGGAGGTCAAAAGATTTAGGGGCATATTCTCAAGGAATCATCGCCGATTTATCGGCACTTTAACGCCGCAAAAGTGGTGATAGATTCATCGCCCCATTCACAAGCTGGAGCAAACTGCCGGCATCGCCAGTTTTCCTGCGATAGCAACCGCAAAAAACATCGCCACGGATGAATGCGACAACTAACGCTAATGATATGCAGAGTAGGCGTTCCCGTGCAAAAACATACAAAAACACCACTTCGAGAGACTCTCAACGACCAGTCAGATCTGCGATGCGAACCAAGAACAGGCGATAAGGCGTGTTAGCTGCAGGGATTTAACACCTGCCTTCTGCTGGTGCTAAGCTGGACGACTACCTGCAGTATGTAAAGGCAGCCCAGCCCAGAGCCACGTCTGAAGACCCACAGATGCCATGGAGCCAATGAACATGCAGCTCAGAGACCCAAGAGGGCCACAACACCCACCGCCACCACCCCCAGGACCCCCCTCACCTCCGGCCCCCCTCACGGATTACCACAGAGGCAGCGTAGGACAAGACAGCGGAGCTTCCGAAAACGGCATGGCCCCTCAGCCACACAAGGGCAGAATGTGGGGAAAGGTGGGAACCAAGTATGTGTGAAGTTGGCAACTCACCCATGAAGAAGAATGAACACAATGCCAAGTGTGGCGGTGATGTGCTGGACAGACCACAGAATGTAGAGCACAGACATGTCCATGTGGACATATACTGCTGGGGTTTGTAGTGTTGTGGACAGTGGATGCAAACATGTTACCTCAGGCAGTGGGTAAGACCATGGACATGTAGCTGTGCCATCCCCCCCTGTAAGCGTAAGCGCAGTGGGCTGGGCCGGCGTACGCCACTCCAGCGTAGGAGTGCGGATAAAAAGGCCGGGACCCTGGGAGTGGTTCTCTTCCGTGATGGGCAACGCGTCTGCCAGAGCAGCGCACCTCACCCTGCCACGAGTCCGCCGCCGTGACCTCCAGACTCCGCGACACAGGCCCCCAGCGCATCCAAATCCAATCCTGACCTGCAAGGACACGCCATCATCGCTGGCTGCACACCCGCCACCACCGCCAGGACCACCTCCAACCAACAACTGCCAGAGTCGGAGGAGACTCACAGCCAGGCTATATAAGTTGCTCACACCTGTCTTGGATGCCATCATCAGCTTGATACCCTGCTCAGCTCTTCAGGTGCCGCTAACTCAGTGCACCACAACTCATGGACCCTTTATGATTGAATCTGTGTGTGTGATCCGATGATCACTGTTCTAGTTGTTGCCAGCACCAACCACTCCCTGAGGGCTGGCTTACACTCACCCCAAACCCATCCAGCACAGGCGTCACTGGACATGTGACCCTGGTAATACAAAGGGGCCGGGCGCACGTGCCCATAGCGAGTTCCACTATCTATCTAAGTGTGTCTGTGTGGTCATTATGTATGCATGATGGGCCAGGGCTCTACCACATTACATTGTGCTGTGGACAGCGGACGCAACCATGTCACCTCAGGCAGTGGGTAAAACCTTGGACACGTAGCTTTGTCGTCCCCCTGTATGCGTAAGCGGAATGGGCTGGGCCGGCGTACGCCACTCCAGCATAGGAGTGCGGATAAAAAGGCCGGGACCCAGGGAGTGGTTCTCTTCCGTGATGGGCAACGCGTCTGCCAGGCCGGCGCACCTCACCCTGCCACAAGTCCGCCGGCGTGACCTCCAGACTCCGCGACACAGACCCCCAGTGCATCCAGCGGCACAGCAACATGGAGTCATGCGTGTGCCGGATACTGCCTTAGTCCTACACTGCGGTCAGCAGGTCCCACAATTCAAATCGTGCCACATTTCTGTTAATGGAGGAAACCACTAGTCAACAGACATTGCCCCCAGTGCGGCCCGCCCGGACGACGCATCATCGTTGGCTGTGCACCTGCTGAGCGCTCCAGGTGCCACTGACCCTGTGCAACACAAGTCTTCGCCACGTGGCAATATTGAGGCAGAATTCAGTAGGCCAAAAAACATTGCTCCCAGTGCGGCCCGCCTGGACGACGCATCATTGTTGGTTGTGCACCTGCTGAGCGCTCCAGGTGCCACTGACCCTGTGCAACACAAGTCATTGTCACGTGGCTGAGGGCCCTTTCTGACCGCTGCCTCCGGCCTACACTACGGTCAGCAGGTCCCCCAAGTCAATTTCAGTCTAGATTCATTTATGGCAGAGTCTAGTACGAAACAGACATTGCTTCCAGGGAGGCCCGCCCGGACGACGCATCAGCGCAGGCCGCGCACCCGCCGAGCGCTCCAGGTGCCAATAACTCAGTGCACCACAAGTCTTCGTCATGTGGCTGTGGGCCCTTTCTGACCGTTGCCTCCGGCCTTCACTGTGGTCAGCAGGGCTCGCAAATCCAATCCAATCCTGACCTGCAAGGACACGCCATCATCGCTGGCTGCACACCCGCCACCACCGCCAGGACCTCCTCCAACCAACAACTGCCAGAGTCGGAGGAGACTCACAGCCAGCCTATCTAAGTTGCTCACACCTGTCTTGGATGCCATCATAAGCTTGATACCCTGCTCAGCTCGTCAGGTGCCACTAACTCAGTGCACCACAACTCATGGACCCTTTATGATTGAATCTGTGTGTGTGATCCGATGATCACTGTTCTAGTTGTTGCCAGCACCAACCACTCCCTGAGGGCTGGCTTACACTCACCCCACACCCATCCAGCACAGGCGTCACTGGATATGTGACCCTGGTAATACAAAGGGGCCGGGCGCACGTGCCCATAGCCAGTTCCACTATCTATCTAAGTGTGTCCATGTGGTCATTATGTATGCATGATGGGCCAGGGCTCTACCACATTACATTGTGCTGTGGACAGCGGACGCAACCATGTCACCTCAGGCAGTGGGTAAGACCTTGGACACGTAGCTTTGTGGTCCCCCCCTGTATGCGTAAGCTGAATGGGCTGGGCCAGCGTACGCCAAGCCAGCGTAGGGGTGTGAAGGATTTGCCCGGGGCTCTGGGAGTGGTTCAGTTCTGGCCTGGACAAGGAAGTAACTAATGAGTGTGTCACTGTTGTAGTATCGGCGCCACCCAGTCCGCAATCGACAATGTTGCAATGTAGCATGCACCCGGAGGGCGGGCTCGCACGAACAGGGAAATGAAGGAGCGCAAGACCGCTCGGGGTCTTGGCTCATACATGGCAAGTGTTGTGTGTATCTGTATTGCCGCAGCATGAGCTAAATGCCTAGCCTTAATCGCAGCGGGGGTTCAGCCAGGCATGAACTCTACATCTGTGTCCGCCCTATCCTTCCCACAGGCCTACAGTCACGTGGCCACCCACCTCCAACGGCCAACATCACAGTGTCGTTGTCAGGCTTGTGGACATGCGCAGACAGGCATGACAATGGTGTGCCGTAGGAGTGCAAGTGATGCAACCGCGCACCGCACACAAGTAAATAGGCTCGGGGGAGGGAGGAGCAGCTGTGAGGCAACGTAACACACAGTGATGCCGCTCATTTGCCACATGCAAGACATGTCAAACATGAATCCCAAAGTCGCACACATCCCACCCCACCCCCAACAAGCCACTTCACATTTCCTGAATGCAAGCAGATGAGAAACTAACATTAGGGATGAAAACTCCTTTGTCTGAACTATCAGGCGGAAGCACATATGCACCTCCGACCTCGGAATTGCATGTGCCCGGCACTCCTGACAGATACTATAGCAGCTGATGACGACTCACACTATGCATAGCCCGACGAAAGACTAACGTATACACACCCCACACACAGAAGTCCTTGTTCGAAGTTATCTTGCATGGAATGGCCTTCACACTTACTCCCACACCATCCCAGGCGTACAACCGTTGCACACTTCAACAACTCATTGATCCGAGCTGTGGCATTTCATCCACAGAACTGGCGCAGGTCAGAACAGTGCCGCTTCAACCAGGGCCACTAACGCAATGGCAGAACATTCCGGACACATGCACAACCCCTGTCACGTGGAACTGTACTGTGCACGTATGCTGCATTTACTGGGGGCACTGCCATTATTAGTGCTGCAGATCAGTTACCGGCTAAGCTTCCGCCTTGCCAACGTCACCTGCGTGAGCCTGTGTTGCATTCTCGCTCATGCATATTTGAGTGGTCCATGGATGTCTGCCTATCCAACAGGACGGTAGCCCGAACTGGATTTCGACATGTGTGTGCGCTCCCTGTTGGTCCACGACCATGAGTGTCACCGTGACACCTGTCTATGGGATGCCTGGATACTTGGCATACATGCTGGCAGTTGGACCTGGGAGATTGCAGAACTCCTCTTGTGCAGTGCCCAAATTGAGCCGCTCCCCTATTGGGCTGTAGTGCTAATTGGTTAAAGGGGGTGGACGCAGCACATCTGTCCGGACCTGCTATTGGTTAGCCTCGCCGTCCTGTTCGATGGAGTCGACAACGACCTCATGTTGGAAATGATTGCCTATGAAGCTGCACTAGCTTTCATGGACGTGTAACTACGTATCTGCAGACACAACAGTTTGGAACACATTGCACATGTCCTGACACCTTGTTGGAACTTGGGGTTCTGGTCACATCTCCCTCGACGACAGTGGACATGGCTGCATTCTCCTGGACTCCGAATACATGAGCGGACAACAACGCGGGTAAACACACACCTGTGAATGGTGCGGCACTCCCCCGGAGTGGACAGTGGCGCTTGGCAATGTTCCACGTTCTGACATACTGCTACATTGGTCTGCATGTTGTGGCACTTATCTTGCCCGTACTGACACGCATATGCTAATGAAGTCTACACACCTTCACTTGTATTCAACTGTGATGAGTGTTGATTTGTATGACAATGTGTGTCTCACTGCCTATCTGGGTCATGGCCATACATGCATTACTACACCATCAGGGATGTGGGGTTGTACTTGTACATTATCATCTCACAGTTTCCTGCTATGGCACATTCGAATAGCCATTTTCCACACACAAGCAGCAGCAGTTGTGTCCTCTGTTCTGTTGTGCTGGTGTTGCTGTTTGTTCAACATTGTTGTAAATGTCGCGGTGCTCTGGCTCTTATGTGTGTGTGCTGCATTGTAGGTGAGTTGCCCCTTCAGCTCTGATTTGGCTGGCCCTTATCCCTTTCAGGCGGTGTGGCTTTCACTTCTGTGCTTATGTAGTGTTGTGATGTTGCAGACTTGGGTAAATTGGGCTCTTGGTTGGTGTTGTGACTCTTGGCCATGGTTTGTCCGCAGATGTGCTCTAATTGTGCATGTGTGCCATTGTGCCCATCTCCCCGTCCCCCAGTCCCTGGTGGTTACTCACCCTGTTGCTGTTGTGTCGGGTCATGTTGAGCAGTGTCCGGTCCCCCAACTCTTGCCACCATCTCCACACTGATGGCTGTGGTCACCATTTCCTCCATCTCATCCAGCTCCTCCTGTGGCGCTGGACTCCCACCTCCAGTTTGCATTGCTGCCTTCTGGTTGTCTGCGAGTTTCTGCTTGGTCTTGGGCTTCACATCATTCCAGCGCCTCTTGACCTCGTCCATTGTCCTCCTCAGCACTCTGACTGCATTCGCCTTGTCCAGGATGGACTGCCATATTGCATTTTTTGTTGCCAATGACACAGTGGAGGTGACAAACAGTTGTTGATGGTGTTCTATTACCTCAGTGATCATGATCCTGTTTTCCTGTGGACTAAACCGCGTCTTCCTCTTCTTCTTCTCCTTGCCCTTCCCTGACCCCGAGGTCCCAGGCTGGTCCTCCGTGGGGCTTGTGGGGTTCTGGTTGTCCTCTGTGCTTGCTCCGGCTACCTCCATGGTGCTTCGCAGTTGTTTGTGCTTTATTTGTGTTTTGTGTTGCCGCTTTTATTGTGCTTTTTGCAGCCTGACTTGTGGGACTTGCAGGCCTGGCGCTGCTTATCGCTGGATTTTTTCTCGCAGTTGGGCACATCGCAACTTTTTTCACATTCGGGTTCCGATTTTTATCGCTGTCCCGGTAGTGTTATCGCGGACATTTGCCGCGTTATCGGTGTACTATCGCATGTTACCACTGTGTTGAGAATGCCCCGTTAACACAGAGTTATTTTCCCGCGATGGACGGCGATATGGAAACTTGCGTTAACCTATTTTGGCGATGATTATCGCACGTTCTTGAGAATATCCCCCTTAGAGTGCTAATCTCATCGAGGGTTATGAAGCTAGACTATGTGGCGTCATTTTTGGGAGAGATGAGGCAATTATACGGGGGCGAGTTTGATGGTCCGGTGTGTAGGGGTATAGGAGGGGTTGGGGTGGGAGAAGATTCAGAGAGGTCTGGATGTTGTTAATGATTAATTACATTTTCTCAGTGAAAAATAAGTGGTGAATTGCAGGGGCATAAGTTATAGTTAGCTCAGGTAACTATGACTTCTGAATTTACTGTAAGTTGTATGAGTTAAATCTGAACCTAACTGTAATGTCCATGTAAACTTTGGGTTTTTCAGTGAATTTCTAAGATTTTTTAATTTTATTTCCTACCAATAATGTCCCTGTAACCTTTGTTCTTCCAGTGAATTTCTAAGGTTTTTTTATTCAATTTCCTAACTATAATGTCCCTGTAATGTCCCTGTAAACTTTTTTTCCCAGTGAATTTTTAAGGGTTTTTTCAATTCTATTTCCTAACTATAACACCCCCGTAACCTTTGTTTTTTAAATGAGTATATATATATATATTTTTATATATATAGATATATATATATATATATATTTACTGAAAAAACCATAGGTTTCAGGCACGTTATAGTTAGAAATTAGCATTTAAAAAACCTTTGAAATTCACTGAAAAACTCATAGGTTTTAGGGACAGTTATAGGTAGTTGGACATTGCACTCGTACAAAACCCGTGAAATTCCCCGTTATAGTTAGTTCAGCTAACTATAACTCGCGCCCCGCAATGCACTGCTGATGACGTCACATATTACATCACTCATGACATGGTCAGTGACATCACTGATGACATCACTGATGACATCTCAAATGATATCACTGATGACATCACTGATGACATCACTGATGACATCATCCTCGTGATAATCTGATGCACCTCCTCCCACCCTAATATAACCTTTGATACACCCACTGTAAATTACAGACTGCCATTCACAAAACCATAGACACTCCAAAACCAATAACTACATACCCACTGACTGATTCTTAGGTCTACACACACATCCACTCACTCACCCGTACAGTCACTCATACTTATGGTCACTCAGTACAGGACTATCGTACGCACTCATACACCTACATAGACACTCACACACCGCCACTCATCCATAGAGGTACTCATACACCTAGTCAGTCATGCAAATAATTCATCACGCTGCCATTTACTCACCTATACAGTTATACACACACCAGCTCACTTACTCATACAAATACTAGCACATTCTTACGCTCTTATACAATTTCTGATACAAGCACACACTCATCCATACAGTCACTCTCACAATCACACACTCTCAGCTTATAGCTATTTATATACTCCAACACACATATATACTGCCTTTCACATATGTAGTTACTCACACATGTACCACTGGGACATACATTCACTCACTAACACACTCTTACACACACTTACCCACCCATACAGTCTATCACAGATGCACTCTTGAAACCATGCACCCAGTGAATCACCCACTCACACCCCACCCACACAAACACTCAGGCACCCATACAGATACTCAGACAACCAATCAATAACTCATATAGACACTCATGTAGCTATTCACAAACCCATGCAGCCACTTACACAGCAACAGACAGACGGATACAGACATTCACCCAGTTTAGTCACTAACCCATGTATTCAGTAAGATACGTTTAATCACTCACTTATAGAGTTAGTCACGCACCTACTAAATCATCCATACAGACACTTATACACCCACTCATTCTTCAATACGCCTTTCCCTATATATATTAAACATATTTAAACTTTACAGAAACACACAGTCACTGGATGATGTCATCTGTGATGTCATTTGAGATGTCATCAGTGATGTCATCAGTGATGTCACTGACCATGTCATGAGTGATGTAATATGTGACGTCATCAGCAGTACATTGCGGGGCGCAAGTTATAGTTAGCTGAACTAACTATAACGGGGAATTTCACGGGTTTTGTACGAGTGCAATGTCCAACTACCTATAACTGTCCCTAAAACCTATGGTTTTTTCAGTGAATTTCAAAGGTTTTTTAAATGCTAATTTCTAGCTATAAAGTGCCTGAAACCTATGGTTTTTTCAGTGAATTTCAAAGGTTTTTAAATGCTAATTCCTAACTATAACATGTTTGAAACCTATGGTTTTTTTCAGTGAATTTCAAAGGTTTTGTAAATGACAATTTTTAAATGTATTAATTGTTATATTTATTTTTTTGATACTGATTTACTACATTTTTTAAACTATTTATTTTTAGATATTTTATTTTTTAAAATACATTGTAATTACATTATACATTACATTACAAAATATACTTTCTCAGAATGAATTACTTTAGTTTAAATACTTTGCAAATAGGCAAAAAAACTTTTAAGTACAGTAGTTACAGTTGTTGCAATGGGCAACACAATTTCAAACACAATGCAACATTGAGCTCAATGTGAATTTCAAGTTAAATGCAATTAGTTACTTTATGGATTACTTTTCTAACCACAGGACTGGATCCTAGATTCAGTCCTGGGACATCTCCTGTAAACAGTTGAGTAAAAGCGTTTTGGTTACAGTAGTGATTTTTAAGGAATATTATTGTATTTTAAAAGTTGACAGAAACTTTTTCACATAGAATCACCAATGTTATCCTATGGGAGGAAATTCACTTAGCAGGTAAGTAGTGTTATCGTTACTTTTTCTTACTCAGTGGTGGATCCTGGATCCAGCACTGGTGCATCTCCTGTAAACAGTTGAAAGAATGCGTTTAAGTCATACAGGCGATTTTTAAGGAATATTTGTAGTTTGTGAAAATCGACACTTTGAAACTTTTCTGCTGAAAATCAGACAATGGATTCCTATGGAAGGAAATACAAGTTACTGGTAAATACGGTTAGAATTACTTTTCAGGGTCTGTACTGGGCTCAAAGATGCAGCACTGAGGTCTCTCCTGATAACAGGTGAGT
This sequence comes from Calotriton arnoldi, assembly GCA_963921515.1. Classification (NCBI taxonomy): domain Eukaryota; kingdom Metazoa; phylum Chordata; class Amphibia; order Caudata; family Salamandridae; genus Calotriton; species Calotriton arnoldi. The sequence continues at coordinate 1,543,261 of CAWUFW010003123.1, read as the reverse complement.
AAATCGGAATTCGTAGTTCGGCTGATTTTAGAGGAATATTATAAAGTTCCAAAACTCCACACTTAGAAGAATTTCCAAGTGAAACCAGTCAATGATATCCTATGGAAAAAAATTCAAGTTACTGGTAAGTACGGTTAAAATTACTTTTCAGGATCAGTACTGGGCTCAAAGATGCAGCACTGAGGTCTCTCCTGATAACAGGTGAGTAAATCGGAATTCGTAGTTCTGCTGATTTTAGAGGAATATTTGTATGTTTCAAAAATCGACACTTAGAAATTTTTTCAGCAAAAAGCAGGCAATGTTATCCTATGGAAGGAAATTCTATTTACTGGTAAGTACGGTTAGAATTACTTTTCAAGGTCAGTGCTGGGCTAAAAGATGCAGCACTGGGTTCTCTCCTGATAACAGGTGAGTAAATCGGAATTCGTAGTTCTGCTGATTTTAGAGGAATATTTGTATGTTTCAAAAATTGACACTTAGAAACTTTTTCAGCAAAAAGCAGGCAATGAGATCCTATGGAAGGAAATTCAAGTTACTGGTAAGTACGGTTAAAATTACTTTTCAGGATCAATACTGGGCTCAAAGATGCAGCACTGAGGTCTCTCCTGATAACAGGTGAGTAAATCGCAATTCGTAGTTCGGCTGATTTTAGAGGAATATTTGCACAATGGTGAAGGAAGGGGGTGGGGCCTGAGGTGATATGTCTGCAAACACGCCCTGTGGCGCGTTTTAAGTTGGAGAATTAATTCCTCCTCAATCCCGAGGGTCCCTAGGGGCCAACTAGCCCACCAGATACCTCCAGTATGCGCCAGAGAGCTGCATTGCAGAGAGGTGTTCAGAGGCCTCGCCCCTTTTTACAACACTCTGCAACGCAGCTCCGTGGCACTTACTGGAGGTACCTGGTGGGCTAGTTGGCCCCCAGGGACCCTCAGGATTGAAGGGGATTTAATTCCCCATCTTAAAACGTGCCACGGGGCCTGTTTGCACACATGTCACCTCAGGCCCCGCCCCCTCCCTTCACCACTGTGCAAACGCGTCCCGTGGCGCGTTTTAAGTCGGGGTATTAACTCCCCTTGAATCCTGAGGGTCCCTGGGGTGCAACTAGCCCACCAGCTACCTCCATTAAGCGCCACAGAGTTGCGTTGCAGAGAGGTGTAAAAAGGGCGTGGCCTCAGAACACCTCTCTGCAACGCAGCCTCTGGCGCATACTGGAGGTTCCTGGTGGGCTAGTTGGTCCCCAGGGACCCCAGTATTCAAGGGGAATTCGTTCCCCTCTGCAAACGCGCCGGGGCGCGTTTGCAGGGTGCTGAGAAGGAGGGCGTGGCCTCCGGCACGATGCCGGAGTTTTTGGGGGATTTTTTTTTTTAAAAGGGGGCTGTGTGGCCCCCTTCTTTGTAATTATTTTGGGCCCTGGGGACCCCATCCCCAGGGCCTGACCCCCTTTTATTTTTTTTTTTAAAAAGGTACGGGAAGGGGACCGCGTGGGCCCCCCTCCCGTGGCCAATTTCGACCCGGGGACCCCATCCCCCGGGTCATTGCCACCTTATTTTTTTTTAATTTTCATGGAGGGGGGCTGCGTGGTCCCCCTCCTCAGGCCTCCTTTTGCCCGGGGACCCCATCCCCCGGGGCAGGCCTTTATTTATTTTTTTATTTTTTTATTTTTGTTTGGGGGGGGAGAAAGGCCGCGTGGCCCCCCTCCCGGGCCACTACTTGCCCCGGGGACCCCATCCCCCAGGGCTGGCCCTCTCCGTTGGGGACTGTGGGGGTCCCCAATCCCCCACGGTCCCGCCGGCTCCCCGCGTCCCTGGGAGCCGGCATTGCTTTCCACATGGGGAGCTGCTAAGATGCAGCTCCCCGTGTGGAAAAGCAATCATCTTTGGTTTTTGGAAGAGAGAGTAGGTTTCCTGCTCTCTCTTCCAAAAACCAAAGCAGTTTACTATGGCAGGACGGGAGACGCGAGGCTCCCGTCCTTCCATAGCAAACTACAGTGTCCCGGGGGTAGGCACCCGGGACACTGTAGGAGCCGGCCCTGGGGGTGGCGGTCCCCAGGGCCATCACAGGCTCCAGGAGGGGGCCGCGCGGCCCCCTCCCTTGAATTGCACAGCCCCGGGAGGTGGTGGTCCCCGGGGCTTCGGGAGTCCAAACGGACCCCCATTTTAAATTTGTTAGTGCCCCGGGGAGGTGGCGGTCCCCGGGCATGTGGGGGACTGGAGCCCCCCACACAGGTCCCTGGGGCTGCGGGAGGGCTGAGAGACCTCCCGCACCATTTTTATTTAAAGCCCTGGGGGTGGCGGTCCCCGGGGCTTGGGGGCCTTAGAGGCCCCCCATAAAAGCTAAACCCACCCCCACATGCCCCCGGGACTTGGGCCACCCGGGGGCAAGTAGCATCGATGCGCGGGAGACCGCGCTTCGATTTTTATCGGCGGGATCCGCGCACCCTAAGCGCATCCCGCCAATTTTTTTTTTAAAAATGCTTTTTCTGCCCAGGGGTCCTTGTGGGACCCCTGAGCAGACCTAGGGGTCAGGGTGTTTCTACCCTGCCCCCTTTGTGCGTTCTGCGCACTTGTTTCTTGTGTGTTTTTTTAAATCGGCGGGATCCGCGCACCCTAAGCGCATCCCGCCGTTTAAAAAAAAAATACTTTTCTGCCCAGGGGGTCCTTGTGGGACCCCTGAGCAGACCTAGAGGTCAGGGTGTTTCTACCCTGCCCCTTTTGCGCTTTGCGCACATGTTTCTGTCCCTCGGTTCTACCGAGGACAAAATGGCTGCCAACACTTCCTGATTTGGAGTGTTGACAGCCACTTCACAGCCAATTAGCATGCAGCTCGTAATCGGGAGGGTACGCGGACCCTACTCGGCCATAGATATATATGTGACTTTACTTTTGATTTTCTCAGGAACTACTGAACGGATTTACACCATTTAAGCAAAAGGCACGACACTGAACCAAGGGCTACCTCTTTGCCAAATTTGGTGTAATTCCGTTCAGCAGTTCGGGCTGTAGCTGCGACTAAAGGTTCCTATGGAAAAATGAATGGGGAAAACGCGTTTTGGCACCCCCTTTTTCTCGGCCCCCGCTTGACGAATCACCCTGAGACTTTCAGGATAGGAGCGGACCGGAGCGCCCCAACAAGTTGGAAGCTTTCGCGAAGATTCGTCAACCGGCGCCAACGTTATTGCAAATAGAATGTTGCGGATTTCCTATGGAAAATAGGTCCTAACTATAACTATCTACTGGCGACTGCCAGTAGATAATATATATATATATATGTATATATATACATATATATCATAAAAGAGTGCCCACAAACGAAGACGCACACAACAGCAGGCGAATCCAACCACCACAGATACTTTATTTAGGCAAAACCGGCATGACACTGAAAATTTACCTTGCCTTTCCCCCAACGCGTTTCGGAGCTTCTGCTCCTTGCTCACGGGGCCGGCATGTGAATGGGCAGATGCGCACGAAGAACAAGTCTCGTGATCAGCATATCACGCCCTCCAGAGGTCATGGCAAACATTGGCGACAAATGGACTGTTTTTCCCGAGGTATCGGATTGCCATGACCAGCTGCCTGACCCTTGGAAGCTAAGTAACTGCCGTCAGCAGGCGGTCCATGACTACATGGAGAGCCGTGGTCACTGCACTCACGTCTCCGGACTTTGCCCTAATGGGAAAGGTTGGCTGGAAGTAGGGGACAAAGACTGTTTATTTCCCTGTAATTGTGCCAAAGATTCCCTCCTGAACCACGTAACAACATGCTCACTCGAGTAATGCAGCAGTTTGAGCTACTCGCTGTGGCTGCTGACACGCTGCATGATGGGACAGGTAGTTCCTACCATTTAACTGCCGGAGTCCTCTGCAGGGTAAACGAGGGTCAGGTGTGCGCCCCACCACTGTGGAGGGAGGAGCATTTAAAGGACACTACCAAAGGAATCTTTTGCTAACTGAGGCATTTGAGGAAGGCTTACTGCCAAAACGGGTCATGCCCATACCTAAATAAATGGATTTTGAAGCCCCGCTGTGTCCCTTTATCGCCTCTGATGGGAGGAGATGGTGTTTTTTATGTGGAGCGTGATGCCAGTGTCACGCTAAAAAGGGACCCTTCCACGAAGAGGTCATGGCAACATTGGCGACAAATGGACTGTTTTTTCCGAGGTATCGGATCGCCATGACCCTCCGCCTGACCCTTAGAAGCTAAGTAACTGCGTCAGCAGGCGGTCCATGACTACATGGAGAGCCGTAGTCACTGCACTCACGTCTCCGAACTTTGCCCCAATGGGAAAGGTTGGCTGGAAGTAGGGGACAAAGACTGTTTATTTCCCTGTAATTGTGCCAAAGATTCCCTCCTGAACCACATTACAACATGCTCACATGAGTAATGCAGCAGTTTGAGATTCTCGTTGTGGCTGCTGACACGCTGCATGATGGGACAGGTAGTTCCTACCATTGAACTGCCGGAGTCCTCTGCAGGGTAAACGAGGGTCAGGTGTGCGCCCCACCACTGTGGCGGGAGGAGCATTTAAAGGACACTACCAAAGGAATCTTTTGCTAACTGTGGCATTTGAGGAAGGCTTACCGCCGAAACGTGTCATGCCCATACCTAAATAAATGGATTTTGAAGCCCCGCTGTGTCCCTTTATCGACTCTGATGGGAGGAGATGGTGTTTTTCATGTGGAGCGTGATACCAGTGTCACGCTAAAAAGGGACCCTTCCACGAAGAGGTCATGGCAAACATTGGCGACAAATGGACTGTTTTCCCGAGGTATCGGATCGCCATGACCCGCCGCCTGACGCTTTGAAGCTAAGTAACTGCCGTCAGCAGGCGGTCAATGACTACATGGAGAGCCATAGTCACTGCACTAAACGCGTCCGGACTTTGCCCCAATGGGAAAGGTTGGCTGGATGTAGGGGACAAAGACGGTTTATTTCCCTGTAATTGTGCCAAAGATTCCCTCCTGAACCACGTAACAACATGCTCACTTGAGTAATACAGCAGTTTGAGATTCTCGCTGTGGCTGCTGACACGCTGCATGATGAGACAGGTAGTTCCTACCATTGAACTGCTGGAGTCCTCTGCAGGGTAAACGAGGGTCAGTTGTGCGCCCCACCACTGTGGAGGAAGGAGCATTTAAAGGACACTACCAAAGGAATCTTTTGCTAACTGCGGCATTTGAGGAAGGCTTACCGCCGAAACGCGTCATGCCCATACCTAAATAAACTGATTTTGAAGCCCCGCTGTGTCCCTTTATCGACTCTTATGGGAGGAGATGATGTTTTTCATATATATATATGCCATTGAGCAAAGAGTTACTGCAACGTTGAAAGAGATTTGGTGTGGATGTTTTCCGGCACCAATCGTTCTGGGGACGGGAGCTTTTGACCGGGACATTTGTATATTCAGCATTCCTGGCATACGAACTGCCGTGACTGTATTCCATTTGGTTTTATTTCAATGTGTAATGCACGGGACAGCTGCTATGAGCAAATGAACAACTATTGCCAGAATTATGAGAACTGTTCTCGAAATATCAGCATTACCTGTTTTCCAGTTGCATTCTGGAAGTGGTAAGCTTTACAGTCATGTGACTTTGGATACACCTATAAAATGCATGCACGTACGCACTAGGTTTCCCGCTTCCCAGTCCGTGATCAAGGCAAATGCCGAAACTAGTTGGATTTTTGGTAACCCTGGGCGTAGTCCGCGAAGTAACGCTTCGCGAAGCTACGCAAAGTGCAGTTCGCACTACGCGAGCTACGCGTAGCACTACGCGAACTGCGTAGTGCGTGTTCGCAATGATTGCACAGTGCCGGATGCTTGTCCGCACTGTGCAATCATTGAAACGGCATCTTGCACAGTGCGAGCTGTCTTTTACTGCCGCTCGAGTAGATTTTTACTCGAGCGGCAGCTTTCTCAACGCGGACTGGTAGTTTCTCATCGCGAGCGGTCGCGAGCATACGCGACCACTCGCAATGAGAAACCTGACCTCCCCGCGTTGAGAATCTCGCCGGGAGGTTTATTTTCCACGCTCGCGATCGGCAACTTGATGTTGCTGATCGCGAACGAGGAAAAAGTCTCGCCGGGATGTCATTTTGCTTGCTTGCGGTCGCCAACTTGACGTTGAGGACCGCGAGCAACCGCTGCACTACGCTACGCTACGCTACGCGTGTTCGCACTATGCTACGTGCAATTCGCGTAGTGCGAAGTAGCGCAAACTTCGCAAACTACGCGAGCGTAGCGTAGTTTTCCGCCCAGGCCTAATTTTTGGAAGCAGTTGTGCTGCACTTGCCTGGAATAAAGCGCTTTGTCCTCAGAAACGGGCCTCTGTTGTTTTCTCATGTGCTATGAAGTGACGGGCTTCTCCATGCCCGCCTGTAAGAGGCCGCCCTGAAGGGTCGGAGGCTCCTCTCTCGGAGGTTGTGTTGTGGATATATATATATATATATATATATACATATATATATATATATATATATATATATATATATATATATATATATATTTCGAAGGACAATCCTTGCAGCCAACTGGTCACATCCACCAAACGAAGTTGGTGCAAGCTACGGGTGCAAGAGCCCATTTGTTATACAAAGAAGAGGTACATCTCGGGTCCAGGACACAAAGTGCTCGCTCTCCAGGATAAAGCTTATACCAAAATAACGTTTTATTTATGGGCAACTTGTTTTGACCCTTCGATCTTTATCACAGCCTGTGATATACATCTACATATCCAAATTCCCAAATTCAGCACTTGCCTGCTGGCTCCTGAACATCAGTGATGCTCATTAAAAGCCCGTTGCTTGAACACTGCAAACAGTTCCCTCCAACATGGGGAAAGAGCACGGTACTCCTAGTGAATTTTTAAGGGTTTTTACAATTCTATTTCCTAACTATAACACCCCTGTAACCTTTGTTTTTTTAAATGAGTATATAACGCTCAGAGACAGGCGTGCCCCCCACCGAACCGTGGATACGCGACCCCTGAAGCAGCACAGAGGAGAGAATTCCCAGGACTGGAATCGGAGGATCCCGGTCAGCGTTGGAATGATCGAATACTCTGGTAAGACGGGCAAGCGGAGGAAAGGCGGGAGCCGGGCTGAATGTGACGCGCTCTCCGTGATCAAAGGAGAGAGAGAGAGAGTCATTTACAGGCAGATGTTATTTACCGAACGCGGAAAGAAAATGAGTGATGATGAATGTGCAGTGAGGCAGCAGGAAGCAGAGAAGCTCTTTATTGAAATTGCTACATCAACAACTTTAAATGAAATCACAGGGGAAAGAGTCCCTGCGAACAGCAATGAATTAAGTAAAAAATTGCAGGACTTTGAAAAACTAAAGAAAAAGAGATTTCACGTTGGTGGGAGGTCGACTCCCTCAAACAATATATACAAGTGGGCAGAGTCCCACAGGGACTAGGAATCATGATTACACCTACTTATGAAAACCGCAACCCAGGTCTCCTGAGGGAGTGGGCAGATAATAGTGCGGAAAGTTCCACAAATATGATCAAAATACTTATAAAGTATGCTGGGTTGGAAAGAAATGAAATCATGAGGAAAATTAAAGAACTGAATGAAATTTTGCCGAAAAAAAGGAGATCAAGTGAAAATAAATAAATTTAAACATGATTTGAAGGGTAGACTGGAGAAATATGAAAAACTAATTAAAGATAGGAAGGCAACCAAATTCTTAAGAGATCGCTTGGCCTATGAAAATGGATGCATATACACGTTTGCAAAACGCTTCGATACAGTAAGGAGGCAAAAAGTTCAGACCAGCAAGACTACAAGCCAGGAAACCTCGCAGAGTGAAATGAGCTCATATACTGGTTCTGAGGTCGAACAAGAGGACCCCACAAGAAGAGGAGCAGTGGGTACAAAACTCAAGGTAACAGACGAACTCTGTTTTTTACTAATGGATCAGAGATCAGACCACCAGATAACGAGGGGTCGGGGAAGACCAAGAGGAAGAGGAAGAGGAAGCAGAGACGAGGAGGACAAGGATATAGGAGGAGCACAAGGAGGAACAACAGAGAGATCAACAGAAGGGGAAGAAGTAGCACACAGTAATACGATTATCAACTTGAGTTGTATTGAAATAACAAACGAGGATAAAGCAGTGCTTGAATTAGGACTTTCCTATTGTCATAAGAATGAATTTAATTATGCTAAGAGTAGGATGGACCTTTATAAATTCGTTCGAAAACTGAAGTTGATGAAACTACACAAAATAAAGAACTCCCCTGAGCCTCCACAAATATCGGATCTGGCTACCATTATCTCTGAGAACCACAATAATCTAACTGTGTCGGACATTCCCATTTTAGAAGATATGTGGTCACTAGCGAACGACAATGAGAATGAGAACCTACCTAGCAAAGAAGATGCTAGAGGGGAACTAACAAGCGAAGCAAAATCACTAACCCTGAATAGTGGAGATCGCACGCCCGTTCGTCCAAGATCGAGATTTATACCACAAATGGTGAGAGATAATCTTGACATATTCTCTGAGAATGTAATAGGGGATCTGTGGAGACTATATCAAAATATGGGGGACCAGAAAAGAAAAATGGACCCCAGAGAGACACGAATTCACAAAGTCCTGGGAAAAATCAAGAAGGAACAAGGAATTTTAGTGAAACCCTCGGACAAAGGAGGGAATGTAGTTCTTTGGGGGAGGGACCTCTACAAAAAGGAAGCTTTAAAACAACTCAACAACACAGAATGATATAAAAGAATTACACCAACAGAGTATGAAAAAGTGATTGATCTTGTTTCTGAGAGACTCAAAGAATGGAAAGAACAAAGTTTATTAAGCTGGGACGAGTATAAATTTATCAAACAAGAAAATCCAGTGACTCCAGTGTTTTATACCATACCCAAATTTCATAAAGACATTTTTAACCCACCAGGAAGACCAATAATTTCATCCTGCAACAGTGTTTTTGAGAATGCCTCAAAATATATAGATTTTTTTCTTAATCCTATTGTAAAAAAGCTCCCCTCTTAAATAAGAGATTCTGCTGATTTTCTCAAACACATCTATGATGTGAAATGGGAGGACAACATGGTATTGGTTACTTTAGACATCTCAACCCTCTATACAAGCATAAGGCACACAGATGGCCTGAGGGCTACACATTATTTTTTAAATACAAAACAAATGAGGTTTGCAGGGCATAATGCCATGGTGCTAGAAATGATGGAATTGTGCCTTACCAGGAACATTTTCATGTTCAGTAATGAATTGTTCCAACAGGAACAAGGAACGGCGATGGGCACATGCTTCACCCCCAGTTATGCGAATTTACATCTTGGCTGGTTGGAGGAGCGGGTGCTCAGAGGGCCGGAATTGGAACAATGGACAGAAAATGTTTTAGTCTGGTTGAGGTTTATTGATGACGTTTTAGTGCTGTGGCAGGGCACGGAAACGGATGTGGATCTATTCATCAATGATCTGAACAAGAATATGTTGAATCTAAATTTTGTAGGACACTACAGTAAAAGTACTATAGATTTCCTAGATGTAAGAGTGTTGGTGAGGGGAGATATGTTACATACTACGGTTTTAGAAATTCGACGGCTGGAAATACGATACTCAATGCGGCCAGCTCACAACCTACACCCCTCATTAGGAGTATCCAGTTTGGAGAATTCTATAGGTCTAGAAGAACATGTAGCACAGTGGAAGATTATAAAATTGTGGAACAGGAGATGATAAGTCGGTTTTTACAGAGAGGTTATCCAATTAAGATCTTGGAAAGTGCGTCTAAAAAAGCAAGGATGTTAAGTAGAGAGAAATTGTTATTTGAGCCATCAAAAACAGTTGAAAAGAAGAATAAACACAGACAGGGAGAAAACATACACAGGTTCATAACAACTTATAATACAAAACATGAAGAGATGAGGTTAATTTAAAAAAAGCACTTTATTAGGTGTGACCCTGTAATAGGATCACAGATTAAGAAGTATCCAGAAATAACATATAAAAATCAAAGTCCTTGAGAGATCATATGGTGACAAGTGAATACAGTGAGAATACTGGACGACAAAGCTGGTTACAACAGAACGAAGGTTTTAAAAAATTTTCAAAATGTAAAGCCTGCCAACATGGGGAAAATCTTTCAAGTTTTAAGACGGTTTTTAATAAAACTGTAAAGATAAGAGTATTTTTAACCTATAAGTCAAGTTTTGTAGTTTATATTTTAAAGTGCCCATGTGAAAAAACATATGTAGGCAGCACTACCTTGCCAGCTCATAAAAGGATCCTGCAACACAGGCGTGCCATAAGTAATAATGATCGAAGCTACCCGGTGGGTAGACACTTTGAAAAGAAACATCAAAGTGATCCAGCATTATTGCGCTATAGCTGTATAGCTGAAGTACCTAAAAGGAGAAGAGGAGGCAATAGAGAGAAAGAATTACGGAAACTAGAAGCTTATTACATTTTGGAACTAGACAGCAATGAGCCTAATGGATCAAATGTGGACGAGGATTTGTTTACATGTCTTTATTAAATAAATTATAACAACTGCACATTCAAAGAAGCCATCTTTTAGATTTAAGAAATTGTTATATTGTGGAGGAGGACATATGTACTAGCACTTTTTTAATATTAGCACTTCAATTAGAAATAAGAAGCACTAGCACTTCAAAAAGAAAAAAAAAAGTAAAAAATCTATTTAAAAGATGAGATAAATGTATGAAATAAATAAAATTATCAGTCATTAGCACTTAGATACTAGAGGTATGAAACTGTACACTAGAGGAAATTAAGTGTAAAAAAAAAGGCAGCTCGAGGAATAATTAGCACTAACGCACTTTATTAAGAATAGGATTTGAGACGTTCTCTCTTTTTTCCCTTTTCTTTGAAATACTAGTACACATTTCTGATTTTTTCTAATACACTGGAATAGATAAGAGCGAATGTATTAGACAGGTGTGACAGTAAATAAAATAAACGTTTTAAATATGTGCCATATATTAGGCCTTCTAACTTGAAGCACTGAAGCACTTTATAGATTGGGGAACTTTCCCATTTCAATCTATCAATTTATGAGTTTTAAATTCGTTTTTTCCGAATGTCATATCAAAAATGAAATAATTGTGTGTCTCTTTGAAACTTTTTGACAAATTATGGTCAAAATGAATCCTTTGTAAATAGTTTTAAAATAATTGAAACAAAATGAGAATGTATTCCATTATATAGGAGCGTTGCAAGCAATATAAACATGTTCGAAGATGGCGCCCAAAATACTTTTACCCACATACCTCACGAATACAATGGGTAATGTCCTCTGTTTATGTTAATTTCCTGTCCTTTCCCCTCCTCTTTTTGGGAAAAGGTGCATGTATTTAAATAATGAAACAAATATGGCTTAGTATTGTGACCAAGGCTGCGGACGGCAGCCGAAACGCGTAGATTATGCCATCAGCTAACTAATAAAATATTATATATATATAAATATTATATATATATATATATATTCACTGAAAAAACCATAGGTTTCAGGCCTGTTATAGTTAGGGTTTAGCATTTAAAAAACCTTTGAAATTCACTGAAAAAACCATAGGTTTTAGGGAAAGTTATAGTTAGTTGGACATTGCACTCGTACAAAACCCGTGAAATTCCCCCGTTATAGTTAGTTCAGCTAACTATAACTCGCGCCCCGCAATGCACTGCTGATGACGTCACATATTACATCACTCATGACATGGTCAGTGACATCACTAATGACATCACTGACATCATCCAGTGACTGTGTGTTTCTGTAAAGTTTAAATATGTTTAATATATATAGGGAAAGGCGTATTGAAGAATGAGTGGGTGTATAAGCGTCTGAATGGATGATTTAGTAGGTGCGTGACTGAGTCTATAAGTGAGTGATTAAATGTATCTTACTGGATGCATGGGTGAGTGACTAAACTGTGTGAATGTCTGTATCCGTCTGTCTGTTGTTGTGTAAGCAGCTGCATGGGTTTCTGACTAGCTAAATGAGTGTCTATATGGGTTATGGATTGGTTCTCTGAGTATCTATATGGGTGCCTCAGTGTTTGTGTGGGTGGGGTGTGTGTGACTCTGTGCATAGATGTGTGAGTGGGTGATTCACTGGGTGCATGGTTTCAACAGTGCGTCTGTGATGGACTGTATGGGTGGGTGAGTGTGTGTATGGGTGTGTTAGTGATTGAATGTATATCTCAGTGGTACATGTGTGAGTAACTACATATGTGAAAGGCAGTGTATATGTGTGTTGGAGTATATAAATGGCTATAAGTGAGAGTGTGTGATTGTGAGAGTGGCTATATGGATGAGTGTGTGCTTGCATCAATGATTGCATAGGAGCGTAAGAATGTGCTAGTATTTTTATGAATAAGTGAGCTGGTGTGTATAACTGTATAGGTGAGTAAATTGGAGTGTGATTAATTATTTGCATGACTGACTAGGTGTGTGAGTACCTCTATGGATGAGTTGCGTTGTGTGAGTGTTTATATAGGTGTATGAGTGCATATGATAGTCCTGTACTGAGTGACTGTAAGTATGAGTGACTGTACGGGTGAGTGAGTAGATGTGTGTGTGTAGACCTAAGAATCAGTGAGTGGGTATGTACTTATTGGTATTGGAGTGTGTATGGTTTTGAGAATGGCAGTCTGTAATTTAGAGTGGGTGTATCAAAAGTTATATTAGGGTGTGAGAAGATGCATTAAATTCTCACATGGATGATGTCATCAGTGATGTCATTTGAGATGTCATCAGTGATGTCATCAGTGATGTCACTGACCATGTCATGAGTGATGTAATATGTGACGTCATAAGCAGTGCATTACGGGCGCAAGTTATAGTTAGCTGAACTAACTATAACGGGGGAATTTCACGGGTTTTGTACGAGTGCAATGTCCAACTAACTATAACTTTCCCTAAAACCTATGGTTTTTTCAGTGAATTTCAAAGGTTTTTAAATGCTAAACCCTAACTATAACAGGCCTGAAACCTATGGTTTTTTCAGTGAATTTCAAAGGTTTTTAAAATGCTAATTCCTAACTATAACAAGCCTGAAACCTATGGTTTTTTCAGTGAATTTCAAAGGTTTTTTAAATGCTAATTCCTAACTATAACATGTCTGAAACCTATGGTTTTTTTCAGTGAATTTCAAAGGTTTTGTAAATGACAATTTTTAAATGTATTAATTGTTATATTTATTTTTTTTGATACTGATTTACTACATTTTTTAAACTATTTATTTTTAGATATTTTATTTTTTAAATTACATTGTAATTACATTATACATTACATTACAAAATATACTTTCTCAGAATGAATTACTTTAGTTTAAATACTTTGCAAATAGGCAATAGACTTTTAAGTACAGTAGTTACAGTTGTTGCAATGGGCAACACAATTTCAAACACAATGCAACATTGAGCTCAATGTGAATTTCTAGCTAAATGCAATTAGTTACTTTATGGATTACTTTTCTAACCACAGGACTGGATCCTAGATTCAGTCCTGGGACATCTCCTGTAAACAGTTGAGTAAAAGCGTTTTGGTTACAGTAGTGATTTTTAAGGAATATTATTGTATTTTAGAAGTTGACAGAAACTTTTTCACATAGAATCACCAATGTTATCCTATGGGAGGAAATTCACTTAGCAGGTAAGTAGTGTTATCGTTACTTTTTCTTACTCAGTGGTGGATCCTGGATCCAGCACTGGTGCATCTCCTGTAAACAGTTGAAAGAATGCGTTTAAGTCATACAGGCGATTTTTAAGGAATATTTGTAGTTTGTGAAAATCAACACTTTGAAACTTTTCTGCTGAAAACCAGACAATGGATTCCTACGGAAGGAAATATAAGTTACTGGTAAGTACGGTTAAAATTACTTTTCAGGATCAGTACTGGGCTGAAAGATGCAGCACTGAGGTTTCTCCTGATAACAGGTGAGTAAATCGGAATTCGTATTTTGGCTGATTTTAGAGGAATATTTGTATGTTTCAAAAATCGACACTTAGAAACTTTTTCAGCAAAAAGCAGGCAATGATATCCTATGGAAGGAAATTCAAGTTACTGGTAAGTACGGTTAAGATTACTTTTCAGGATCAGTACTGGGCTGAAAGATGCAGCACTGAGGTCTCTCCTGATAACAGGTGAGTAAATCGGAATTCGTATTTCGGCTGATTTTAGAGGAATCTTATAAAGTTCCAAAACTCCACACTTAGAAGAATTTCCAAGTGAAACCAGTCAATGATATCCTATGGAAGGAAATTCAAGTTACTGGTAAGTACTGTTAAAATTACTTTTCAGGATCAGTAATGGGCTGAAAGATGCAGCACTGAGGTCTCTCCTGATAACAGGTGAGTAAATCGGAATTCGTAGTTCGGCTGATTTTAGAGGAATATTTGTGTGTTTCAAAAATCGACACTTAGAAACTTTTTCAGCAAAAAGCAGACAATGATATCCTATGGAATGAAATTCAAGTTACTGGTAAGTACGGTTAAAATTACTTTTCAGGATCAGTACTGGGCTGAAAGATGCAGCACTGAGGTCTCTCCTGATAACAGGTGAGTAAATTGGAATTCGTATTTCGGCTGATTTTAGAGGAATATTATAAAGTTCCAAAACTCCCCACTTAGAAGAATTTCCAAGTGAAACCAGTCAATGATATCCTATGGAAGGAAATTCAAGTCACTGGTAAGTACGGTTAAAATTACTTTTCAGGATCAGTACTGGGCTGAAAGATGCAGGACTGAGGTCTCTCCTGATAACAGGTGAGTAAATCGGAATTCGTAGTTCGGCTGATTTTAGAGGAATATTTGCACAATGGTGAAGGGTGGGGGCGGGGCCTGAGGTGACATCTGTGCAAACGCGCCCCGTGGCGCGTTTTAAGTTGGGGGATTAAGTCCCCTTGAATCATGAGGGTCCCTGGGGTCCAACTAGCCCACCCTGTACCTCCAGTATGCGCCAGGGAGCTGCGTTGCAGAGAGGTGTTCAGAGGCCACGCCCCTTTTTGCACCTCTCTGCAACGCAGCTCTGTGGCGCTTTCTGGACGTCCCTGGTGGGCTAGTTCGCCCCCAGGGACCCTCAGGATTGAAGGGGATTTCATTCCCCATCTTAAAATGCGCCACGGGGCCTGTTTGCACACATGTCACCTGAAGCCCTGCCCCCTCCCTTCACCACTGTGCAAACGTGCCCCGTGGCGCGTTTTAAGTTGGGGGATTAAGTCCCCTTGAATACTGAGGGTCCCTGGAGTCCAACATAATCGCGTAATGGCGGCCGTGCACCAATAAATCTTTGAAGCACATACCGTGGTCCGTATCCGTCTATTTGGAGAATTTGGGTGAAACGGAGTCTTGTGAATATAATTAGACGATGAGTCTCTTTTTCGGCTACAACGGACCCCCTTTCCGCAAAGGGACAACGCACAGGAAGAGACAGTGGCCCCGGGGTAACCTGGAAGCTCAACGAAAATCCGGAAGGAATTGTGGCGTTTGACCCCCCTGAGCCAGGAAACACCGGAAATCCTGGATGTACACGAGGAGAACTGAGTCGGAGGACTTGGGTGAATCAGGCTACATTCTAGGTAGGTGATATATGGCAGTGCGGGGTGGAAGGGAGTGCGAATCGGGAGACAACTAGGATTGCTTAGTATAACTCCCCAACGGTTAACAACATAAATCTAGGTGCAATGTCGGCAGACATGGTATGCGATCGGGAGGTGGCAGCACTGGAAATGTTCAGTGACTGTCCCACTGTGATACAAAGTGCCAAAAGCAGCAGCAGTTCAGTAACAACTACTATTGACACAGTAAAGGAAAAATTCAGAAAACTAGAGAAAAAAATGAAAGCCGAACAAAGTAAATGGTGGGAATCGTGCTCATTGCAGCGTTATATCGAAGTGGGTAGGATACCTCAGGGCTTAAGGATTCTTATAGCCCCAAGTTATGAAAATCCGAACCAGCACATGATAAGAGAGTGGGCCGAATGTAACTTGGAATCCTCAAAGCGACTGGTTGTAATATTAATTAAATATGTTGACAGAGCCACATTACTGGAAGAGATTGATAAGATCAATGATGAATTGGATAATATGGGAGAGGTCGATGAAAAAACAAAATTACGCAATGAAATGTTACTGCGTCTAAAAAGAGAAGAAGACAAAATAAAGGAAAGAAAAACATATAAGTTTCACCGAGATAAAACGGACTACGACTTAGGGCAAATTTTCACTTTTGCAAAAAAATACGAAGCATTGAGATCAACAAAACTTGTCAATACGAGAGAACCCAAAGCAGGCACCTCAAAGAACGGGGAACCGGTATCTGGTACTTCACAATCCGAATTAAGCTCCGCTATCGACAGCTAGTCGGACAGGGAATCAAGCAACACCAAAAGAAACCAAGTCCCTCAAAAGTTGACATTAGAGGAAGAACTTGGTTTTTTATGTCACGACAGGAGACAAACTCTCCGGCCAAGGTTGCAAAGGACCAACTTCAGGCGAAGACAAAGGAGGAAAGCCTGCAGGAAACGTATCCAATCAGAAAAGATCAAATACGGGTTGGAGAAAAAGAAAGTAACAAATAACTCTAACAAAAATCAAACCATTATGAATTTAGCAAATATAGATCTAACGGAAAGTGACAATGAAATTTTAAGCTTGGGTTTGTCCTAGTGTCCAGCAAGAAATTTTAATTATTCAAAAACTAGACTGGATGTATACAAGAGTGTCAGAAAATTGAAACTGAAGAAATTTCATATTCTGAATAAAAAGGATGGGGTTCTGCCAAATGAAAATACAAACGAACCGAGAGCAGCAGAACCAACTATCAACCTCACCCAATCAGACACAGTACTCATCAATGAAATCCAAGATCTATGGGAAGCCAGTGCAACCAACGACAATAGGGCTAATGTTGGAATGGGTGAACAAGATGCAATATCAATTATGAATGTCAGAGGAACGAGTGTAAATTTAACATCAATTGAACCAACGCCTTTTAAACTAAAGTACACAGTCAACCCTATTCTACTTAGAGATTCTATTAACATTTTTCATGAACAGGTGGTAGACCAGATCAAACAATTGAACCATAAAACGCAAAACATTAAACATAAATACAACTGGCAAAACAACAAGTACCAGGAACTCATGAAGAAATTGCAAAGTAATCATGGCATCGTGATCCGCAACTCGGACAAATGCGGCAATATTGTTATTATGTCTAAAGAGGATTATATGAAGGAAGCCTATTCTCAACTCAATGATAGATCATATTTCTGAGAAGCAGAGTCTCCAGTATGAAGATAATGCACACGACATACTACAACAAATTACTGACATGGAAAACAAAGGGACTGATCACCACACAAGAACATAGTTTAAAAAAAAATGAAAATCCTGTAATACCAACTATCTACTTTATCCCTAAAGTGCATACAGATTCTAAGAAACCTCCTGGCAGACCGATTATCTCGGCCAGAAATAGTTTATTAGAACATACCTCACAGTATGTCGATTACTTTCTACAAGACCAGGTCAAATCATTGCCATCCTACATACGTGACACAAGTGACTTTCTAAGAAAATTGATGAACTTTACGTGGAAAAAAGATTACTTACTTATAGCACTTGATGTCAGTTCTCTATACACGAGTATAAGACATTCAGATGGACTACGTGCGTTGGAACATTATTTAAACAAAAGACGAGGAAATGTAACCGAGCATAATGAAATGTTGATTCAAATGGTGGACTTCTGTTTAACCAATAATGTATTCATGTTTAAGAACATTTTGTATCAACAGACCAGAGGGGTGGCGATGGGGGCCAGCTTCTTCCCCAGCTATGCATGTCTTCACATGGGCTGGTGGGAGGAGCTGGTCCTCGGGACTAAACGTGCAGTATACCACAAATAATATCAAATTATGGTTACGCTTTATAGATGACCTTTTTGTGGTGTGGGACGGAACACTGGATGAGGCAAATGAGTTTGTGAATACCATCACTGTCAATGAGTTAAATTTGCATTTCACAGCCACAATCAGTAGCACACAGGTCAGTTTTTTAGACACACAGGTATATATCGATAATGACAAAATCCAGACTACGTTGTTTAGGAAAGAGACTGCAGGGAATTCTACCCTGCACGCAAGCAGTTCTCATCCAAAACACTTAATTAATAGCATTCCCTACGGGGAAAAGCTACGCCTGAGACGCATTCACAGTAACCATACTGATCTGGTAGCTGCACAAATTGCCAGTAAGGACAGGTTCTTGGAGCGGGGTTATCCCTACAAAATTATTAATTGTGCCATCTTAAAATCCATGAAACATGAGAGACATTCACTACTGGAGGCCAAACAGGTCAACCCTGCGGGTAACACACAGCAGACAGGGGACAAAGAGGTGAATACAACCAATGTGTTTAGAATAATTTTGGAGTACAGCAAACAACAGAAACAAATTCAGTCGATTATTAGTCGGAATTGGCCACTGATTCTCAATGACCCTGTCATTGGGCCAACCCTACCACTGAGACCTTCTATTACATACAGTAGAGGACCATCCATGCGGGATGGCCTAGTTAAGACCAGTCCAGAGGTATTAGAGGGCTCATGCTGGCTGCAAACGCACAAAGGCTTTTATAAGTGCAAATCGTGCAAAGCCTGCCAGCAGGGTATTAAGATGACTTCATATCAAACTCCTTTTAGTTCCAAACACCACAAAATCTCTAAACTATTGACCTGCAAAACCGAATACGCGGTTTATGTACTGTCCTGTCCCTGTGATTTACAATATGTTGGGAGCACCAAATTGCAGGTGCATAAAAGGGTGCTCCAACATATGAGGGCAATTAACAACCAGGACAATACTTACCCAGTAGCACGACATTTCAAAGATAAGCACAATTCTAACAGCCAATACCTCCGTTATTATGTAATTGATTCAGTGCCTCCAAGCAGGAGAGGAGGGAATAGGGAGTCCAGACTGAGACAACTTGAAACTCGGTACATTATCGAACTGGACTCCAAAGAGCCTGGAGGCCTGAACATATCGGAAGATGTATATACATGTCTGTAAAAATTGCAAAAAAATGTGAAAAACAATATATATATCAGGAGGTTTTTAACATTATTTTATCCAGTGTTTAATATTTGACATTTTATATATTTATATTTATACATTTTATTTGATCAAGGCCCGAGGCGGGCAGAAACGCGTCATGGCTGTAGAGGTCCTGGAGTAATAAAAAATACTTCTGCTGCACAACGTTGTGGTCCGTGCCCGTTTTTCCAAAAGATAGGAATTCCCAAGACGGAGTAAAACGACGAGAATATATATATATATATATATATTGAGATCAATGCATGCTTTAGCTCAAGATGATGATAATATTGCCAGCTCAACTCAAGATGACCTTTCTGAACTGGGAGTGCAGGGCAATCTAACGAGCTTAACTCCCTTTCGGCTGCCATCTACGTTCATACCATTGATGCCCAAAGATGCAATAGGTATCTTTAGTGATTGTGTCGTGGAAGATCTTAAACAATTGAATCGAACTGTGTTGCGCAAGGAAAAACAAAGAAAGTTTAAAGAAAAACAATATTCTACACTTATGCGCAAACTACAAAGCAATGGTAATATTATCATAAATAAGTCGGACAAAGGGGGAAACATTGTGCTCTGGCCCCGTGAGTTGTATATGCAAGAAGCAGAAAGGCATCTAAGTGACAATGCTTGTTATAGAAAAGCCACTTTTAATTACCTCAAATACATCAAGGATTCCACATTCAAAGAACTATCACAATGGAAGAGAATGGGACTCTTAAGCAAAAATGAATTTTGTTTTTTTAAAAATGATTACCCTACCACCCCAGTGTTGTACTTCATCCCGAAGGTACATAAAAACACAATACCTGTACCTGGCAGGCCCATTATATCTGCTCAAAAAGGATTACTCGAACCAATGTCCAAATATGTGGACTATTATTTACATGAGTTTGTGGAAAATTTACCATCGTATATTCGAGATACAGGCCATTTTCTGTCGAAAATCCAAGGGGTTGAGTGGAAACATGATTATGTTCTTATTGTTATAGACATATGCTCATTGTATACCAGCATCCATCACACTGATGGGTTAGCAGCGGTTAAACATTTTTATCTAAACGTAATATTGAATGTTACCATCATAATGAAATGCTGTTGAGTATGATTAATATGTGCCTCACCAACAACTATTTTATTTTCAACAAAGAGGTTCACCAACAGTTACGTGGAGTGGCGATGGGGGCGTGCTTTTCTCCCAGCTATGCGTGTCTTCATGTTGGCTGGTGGGAGGAGCACGTCCTCAGAACCACCCACAGGGAGCTGTCTGATGCGCATGTTAAACAGTGGTGGCACTTCATAGATGATGAGTGCATTATCTGGGAAGGATCTATTGAATCTGCTTTTAATTTTGTTAATGACATCAACAAGAATGATTTAAATTTGAATTTCTCAGCCCAGGTTAGTAATGAGAGTGTACAATTTCTGGATGTCGAGGTATATATTAAGCATGATACCATACATACCAAACTACACAGAAAAAGTACTGCAGGAAATGCAGTACTGCATGCCAGTAGTTCCCACCCCAACCACCTCATTAAAAGTATCCCCTATGGGGAATTTTTAAGAATAAGGCGAATTTGTAACTCAGATCAGGACCTCAAATTCTGTCAAAATGTGGCATTCCAGAGATTAAAGGCTCGAGGGTACAAGGATAGGGATCTCAATTCGGCCATGACTAAAGCAAATGGCCATACCAGAGATGAATATTTACACAGTGCTAAAACTGACACCACGTTCATGAGTAGCAACAATATTACTGACCAATCGGGACCTAAGGATACAGTGAGACTTATTACAACCTATAGTTGCCAGGAGAAGCAATTCAGGAAGATTATTTACAAAAGCTGGCCCATTGTAAAAACAGACTTAACAATGTCACAATTGGTGCCTGAGTTACCTGTGCTAACTTCTAGTCGTGCACCCTCCATGAGGGATGCACTGGGAAAACTAGTCCAGAAGTCACTGTTTCATCCAATTGGTTGTCCAAAAGAACAGGTTTTTATAAGTGCAGCTCGTGTCGAGCATGTAAATTTGGGAAGAATACTTGTGAGTTCTCTACAGCATTTGAACTTAAACCTATGAGAATCAAAAGCTTGTTAACTTGTCGTACGGATTTTGCAGTCTACGTCTTAGAATGTCCATGCAGATTAAAATACGTAGGCAGTACTAAACTACAAGTTTTTAACAGCATATTGCAACACTTGCGGGCTATAGTAAACTCTGACCCAAGTTATCGGGTGGATCGACATTTCAAACATGTGCATAACAACGATCTTAAAAACCTGAGTTACTTTGTGATTGATTCTGTGCCCAGGTCACTCAGAGGTGGTATTAGAGAGAAAAAACGTAGACAGTTAGAGTCCCATTATATTTTAATACTCGACACCAAGATGCCTAATGGTCTAAATACAGGGGAGGACCTACATAACTTTTTATAACAAATTGGGCAAGATTCTACTGTACTGTGTTGGATTGTCAGATTGGCCTAAGGTTAAGATGTCTCCTTTAGAGGTGGTCCATTGTTATTCCTTAGTTTTAGCTATGTTTTAGCCGGTTTTACTTGGGTTTTACCTGGTTTTACCTCTGGTTTTACTCGGTTATTACGTGACTTTGCCCGGAGTTCTAATGGTCACTTTGGAGATTTTACCTTTAATTCTTTTAGCTATAATGATTTTAGCTATGTATC
The DNA here is from genome assembly GCA_963921515.1 of Calotriton arnoldi. Taxonomy (NCBI): domain Eukaryota; kingdom Metazoa; phylum Chordata; class Amphibia; order Caudata; family Salamandridae; genus Calotriton; species Calotriton arnoldi. The sequence goes on along the minus strand of CAWUFW010003123.1, from coordinate 1,521,470 downwards.
CTTTATCTCTATTTGGCTATACTGTATGATGTTAAAGTAATGCACTAGCACTTTATATTTACATCTATGCATACTGGTACCCTAGGCTGAACGTACCCACAAGAATGTAATATGCTGATTAATGTTTACAGGACTGAGCTCATGTTGCACATCTATATTTGTTTACAATGCACTTGCACTTTATTATATTTTTTATGAAGAATATAAGCATCTATCGGTCATTCTCAAATGTTATTGGCAGTTAGGATTTTAATAACTGGTTTTTAGATGATGATATTATTTCAATTTAAGTTATATGCACTTGCACTTTATCACCATGTCATGCACTTAATTTTGCCTGTTTAAGCAATCATTTAACATTTCAGGTTTACCTTAACAATATACCATTGCGGCTGTATTTGGATTGTTGAAGTATGTTTTCTAGTTTCATGCTTAAAGAAAAGGGCAGGCTTTCTTTCACCAGTTTTTTCACAATTGTAGTCGCTATTTATTGCTCATTGGCCCATAGAAAGTCATGTGATCAAGACAGTGTTTCACTGTCGAAACGCGTAATGCTGGGCACTTGCCACAATGTATGAAAGCTGATAACCTTGCAATAAACGCACTTTAAGCAACCAAAGCACGCTGTGGTCCGTACCTGATTCTGGCCGTGACGGTGGCAAAACAGGAGCGTGGATTTCTTCATATATATATATATATATATATATATATATATATATATATATATATATATATATATATATATATATCTATGTGGTGTGTGATATTTATCTATTGGAGACACGATTGCAACTTTTGCACATATTTATTTTTATCTCATGACTGAGACATATGCGGGTCTATGACAACTAGAACCCACAGTCTGACAAACCCACCAATTGGTAGGCAGTCAAGAGCCTCCTTACTCAGGCAGCAGAGTATCAGGGGCAGGGGCCGAGGTGCATGAAGTGATGGAGACCCCTCCCTTCCTAGGGGAGCAGGAACAGCCAACTTGTGGGGGGACAACAGGGAGGGTGGTGATGGAACTGGGTGTGGCAGACAAGGATGAAGGTGGAACTGATCCTGTTGGGTCCGCCACCACTCGGGAATGTCTACCTGAAGATGACTCAGATGATGAGGAGCTTTGGCTGATGTCCTCCGAGGCACTCCTTGCACCCTCCTGGCTGCTGGATTCCTCCATGTCAGACGTATCATGTCCGGAACCACGATGACCAGCTGTGTCCCCACTGACCTTGGCTGCTTTTCCTCTGCTAGCCCTGGATGTATCTGAAATGACATAGAACATGGGTTTCTTGCAACTGCGTTTCCACACCTGGCCATCACAAATCACCAGAAAACATTGAAGAAGTCCACATATCACACCACCTTCATGTTTCACTCCATAGGCAACTAATTGAGCATGAGCTCATGCATGCATGCTACATGACCTGCAAACAGTTGGGTCCACTCATGTCAGAACACCAGACAGGCCCAACTGCATTGATGGAATGCTCTATACTCCAACCTCATGTCCATACAAGGATAGTTAATCACCTCACATACTTTGGCACTTGTTGTACACCAGTGCAAAAAGATGTAACCAAATAGGATGGATCCAAGTGTGAGACTTACATTATGCTCACTTAAGACCCAGAATGAAACAAATCTAACTATTACTGATGACACATCAGGATGTTATGAATGTCAAGTGGTACACCAATGTACCATAATTTACAGTTGTGGCAGACATCTTCACATGCAAATCCATATTGCACACTGATGACACTTTACACTCCAAATTATATCATATTTCCACTACCTGAAAAGTCAAAGGAAAGCTGTACACATGTAGTTTAGCTATGTATCACATTTAGCTGATAAAGTTCCCAGAATACATTGAGGTCCTAATATTTGGGTGATAGATACTCTGAATACACATAGCACTCCATATAGCCATATGAACATCCCCAATCCTGCTTGGTACAGGTGATGACTCCAGTCACAGTATGCATATCCACAAGCTAATACACCTTTGAAGGTTTTGGGTTTCCCTGAACATCTATGACATGAAGATGTGGGATCACTAGAGTCCCAATGGGCAGGCACAACACATCACTCTTTGGTATTGCATACGCAGATTGCCTTGGAAGGATCAGTGTAGACACTCACTTAGGATCCCCACAGTTCTACATCTCGCTCCCTCATGCATGTCACCAGTCAATGAATAAGTGCTTCGAAACACTTTTGCAGATGAACCATCAACTGCCAATTGCACACTGGCCAACATGTAGGCACTAATGCTGTTGGCACCAGTGATGTTTGCACTTACATTTCACTGTATGATCAGTATTTACCATTGGGAACTGTTGTACAGTCAATGCATGTACTGTGGACTCCGTATGATGTCACATGCAATGGGGCCACCATCACAAGAGAGACAATAGTAAGGGTCCATCACTCCTCACACAAGCAAGACCAGTTGCCTGTGTGGTAAAACTGTCACACAGATTTACTGAGAACATGAGATGATTACTCACGTCGCTCAGCCAGGTGTCTACTCAAAAGGAGAGAATTGAATGTGGACAAGACTCTGCTGTCTTCCAGGTCAGAAAGACAACAGGCACAGCACAGCAGCATTCACCTACTATCATACATACACTGGCAATGACTTATCTTGTGTGTGGCACAGGGGCAACCACCAATATGGTTAGTGAAATGGCTGTCTGTAACACTCAAAGTTGGCAATATGTCATGTCTTACTCTGGCCAGGACTCACCCCCTTGTCGCTGCTGTTGGGCCCTCAACTGCCCATCAAGGTCTGGGTAGGCCACTGCCAGTATGCAGACCATCAAGGGGGTCAGGGTCTGTTGCGCACCCCCATCCATGTTGAGAGGACTTCCCTAGCTCGACCTCCACGATTTTCCAGGTCCATTGCTCCAGGCCCATCCACCTCTTCCTGCAGTGGGCACTACACCGGTTGTAGACCCCCCGGGTCCGCACCTATCGGGTGATGGCTCTCTAAATGACCTTCTTCTGATGGGCATTGACCTGTATTGAGAAGCAGATTGTAACTGGAACTGTAAGGCTATTTGAATGGTTGATACACATTTTTTGAATGCAAAAACAACAATTGATGGACAGAATGCAGAACAATGTCATACATTCACCCCAGTACAGAGATCTGGGCCTAAATCCATCATTTTTTTGCTCACCATGCCATTCCAGTTTGGACCCAGCCATATGCAAATCAGTCTTGACCCTGCGCCCAATGGGAACAGTCCAGCCCGAACTGCCAGACCAGGTCCTCCCTGGACTGGAATCAAGCATCCTAGAACCGGTTTCGGGGTTTCACCCCTCTTCAGCCAGGATAGCTTGACTCCAGTGGCATGGAGAGCACGGGACCCACGTCTGGGCATACCCGTCCCACACATTTTTTGAAACCTAGCACAAACATTCACAATACATGTTTCCATGTCACATGCTAACCACAACTAAAGCATGGATACACACTTTTGTGGTCATGTGATGACTAACCTCAACCCTGGTCATGACCTTAACTGACTGAGCCAGCCAAATAACATCATGAAGACCAGGCCCATCCTACATGGAATGTGATGTGAGGTACAATGACACTCAACACACCATTTTTGCCTTCCAAAGGGTAAACTACCAGTGCATGACTGTCAAGACACATTTCCTGCCAGCCCCATTGCATTGATGTATATGGTCCATAGAGGCAAGTACCATAGTATACACAACATCCTAAGTCTAAGGTCACAAGGTAAGGGCTGGTATGTGTGACACTGAGAACTACCTCTCTGGGGGCTGTGTGGCCATGTGGAATACTTATTTGAGTATCCTAGTAAGTCAGATAAGCTTGGGTAGTTTTTCAGCCATCACAGGACATTCTTTTTGTCATATGAGGCACTGTAACAGGGATGACAATCAACATACCATTGAATGTGTTTTGCAATAGTGAATATAGTAGCCAAGCAGATGATTCACATTTCTATATCTCTTAAAAAGTAACCCACAATCTACACTGTTCATGTCCCAGATGTGCAGTAAGCCTGTACAGTAGAAGCAACACTATTAGAAAAGTATTAACAGACCTCTGTGAGTAAGGGGACATTCATTAGTGACAGGCACACATCGACACTGTGTGTCAATGGAAAGAAGTATCAAGTCAGGGGGGTCACCTCAGTCCCCAGGCCTCATAATATACATATAACAGTTCTGGGCTACTCGTGGTACAGATCACTATTTCTGGGAACACCCATGGATCAACAGTAACTCTGACCCAGGCTGGTCCATTGCCCAGACTGCCCACATATCAATGTCAGGCCTTGCTCTCTGCAGGCTGAGGCTACTTAGCCCACATAAACCTCACATTTCCACCAATTCAATACTGCAAAGTCAAACTTCTGGCCATTCCTTATGTGAACATATGGTTGTGTGGCACTCTGAAGGGGTCTGTGAGGTATAGTTACTTCCCAGACAACTGTAATACAAAGTCTGATGTGAGCTGAGTGATCAGTGGGACAGTATACAAAGGGCTAACATAATTCTCACACGCTTATAATAGTATATAGACATGGCTCATGGTGCGAAGCCATACATTACAATGCACATATTCCATAATGTGATTTGCAAACTTATTGTAGCTACTATGACCTTGAGCCCTGCAGAGAGATATGCATGTAATACAAGTTGAAATCACCTTCATCACACATTCCAATGGTGGCCTTCTCTCCACAAAGTCCAGGGCCCCATAATCCATTACATGAGTGCCCTAAGTAGGGGCCATACAATTTATGCAAGCAACATAATGCTTACACTCTAACACTCAGAGGCACATTGTAGCCTATGGGAATAGAAAGAAAGTACTGAAAATTAGTTAAATATGTATTTGAGAAACTTACCTGTTCCTCTGGTGTGCCATAGAGCTGAGGATATATGGGAAAGACCTCATCTACAAGGGTGTCCAGATCCTATGGAGTGAAGGGAAGAGCCCTATCACCTGTAGTCTGTGCCATGATTACTCCCAGGGGGTGACAAACAACAGCTACAATCGAGGAGATGTGGATAGCAGCAGTGTCAGGAGGCAAGTGAGTTTGTTTTCAAACCACTGGGTACATGTATGCCATGTACACGGTCATCAGTGCCGGCGCACACAGCCATTGGGCCATGACCGTCACTATTCCCAATGTAAGCCTATAGCTGTGACCACCATGCATGTGACTCCCCACCGCGTGGTCAATTTCCGCCGGCAACATATGTTCGACATGTCCTATTAGCGAGGTTAGGCATCCGCCATGTTAGCGGTTGGGAAAACTGTACAGAGGCCAAATGCGCGTGGCACACTGTACACCGCAGTTGGCAGTAATATGTGTTATGCTACCCTTACTATAGTTCTAAACCTATGTAGGATTTGGCCCTTAATCAGTAAGGCTAGGCCATATGTACTTAGTAATCAACAAACAAGTGCCAGGACTGATAACCATTCAATCTACCATTCAGTTCATATGGTCACACACTCCAATTGTTATGATCATTTGAATTTATTCAAACAGGATTTTTAATTTTCAAATTGTTTTGTAAAAAGGTTTAATAATCATCAATTTACACAACTTTAATCAAATTCAATAACCTTACAATACACAGAGACAAACAACTTACAATATGTACAACACTGAACAAATCACATGACAATAGACAAAACAAATATGACATCATAGTACAACACAGTGTTTTCTTCTTTTGGTTCTGTACAAATAAAGATTATTCAATACAAAAAATGGCCCTTGTTTAGTATCATCCAGGGAGTATTTAACATATTTCTTACAAGGGCAAAACACTTCATCTCCTAACCTTTCTTTAAAGAAACATTTTAGTTTTAACTAAACACATAACATTAGCTGCAAAAGAACTTATTAATTAAGCAAGAAACATTAAACATAACATGGTAATGCACTTTTAAAACATATGTGTTTTCTATTCTCTCTAAAGCAAAGAATGAAATGAGGCTTTTTTTAAACATTTCCATCAACTAAATAGATAAGGCTCTGAGGTTACATGCTGTAAATTATGCCAAGCGTTCTCCCTTTCACACAGAGAGAGAAAAATTCCTTTGCTTATCTCGAAGGTCAACTGGAACTTACGGAGCAAGAGCTAAATCATGAGTCTGTGTTTGTACTTATAAAATGTTGTGTTAATTCTAAAACAATTTATATTCTACTAATGCACACATTTAACACAAATTAAATTCACATTCTATAGTGAGAACAGAATCTAAACAAGCCATATTAAAATTAAGCTATGAATTAATTGTGCAATGTTACACATGGGTTGCTAAGTGGAAAGCATCTGACTAAAGCCTGTGAATATCAAAGCCTCATGTTTACATTTTGAGGCACCAAATGTCTATGTGTCACATTTTATATGCAGTTTCATTTCTGAAGCTCAAGGCAGGTCTGCCATTAGTAATGCTAAATTGTATAGTAAATGTTTACGCTCTTTCACATATGTTACTCTGCACACTGTGACTAAAGTACATTTTGTGTTACTCCTCACATAGGTACCCTGGAAGAGGAAGGAGATTCCAGCCTCCTGTGTACCACCCATTTCCAGACCTACACACCAATGAAGAACGACACACCATTATGAAATAGTCACAAAATCCTGGATCTATGTCATCAGTTGGAGCCTGACCCGCCTACCTCACCTCAATGATCCTACATCAATACCACCACTGTGAAACTTACGTCAGTTTTGTACTTTTTGGCCACAGGCTCATTTCAATTCACTGCTGCTATTTCTGGTGAAATGTCACAACCTATGTTCAGTCGGGACCTCACAGAGGGGCTAGCAGCACTTTTCAGATACGTGGGTACCTACATCCCCAGACATGAGGGAGGATTTAGCCACTGTGAAGGTAGATTTCTATGGATTTGGGGCCAGATGCATCAAGCATTTTTTGCCTTCGCAAACGATTCGCAGAACCGGCCGTTTAAGAACGCAAAAAAATGCCCTTCTGATGCAGCAAACCCTCATTTACCATTCAGTAACCTGTTACCTAATCGCAAAATGGGTTTGCGATTCGCTATTAGGATGGGGCGTGTTTAGGGCATCCCTTCCTATTACCGAATTCCATCGGTATGCATGAATGCTTTGCGACCGAAATGCGGTCGCAAAACATTCGCATTATACCACCTACTTTATGTAGGTGGTAACCAATTCGCAAATAGGAAGGGGTCCCCAATGGGCCCTTTCCCATTTGTGAATGTCTGTAAATGCATTTTCTAAGAGCAGGCAGTGGTCCGTGGGAAAATGAAAGGAAAAGTTTTTATTTTCTCTTTTGTAAAGCCTCCCGTTTTCCTTCAAGGAAAACGGGCTGCTTTACAAAAAAAAAGATTGCTTTATTTAAAAGCAATCACAGACATGGTGGTCTGCTGACCCCAACAGGCCACCATCCCCGTGATTTTTGCGATTCCTAGGGGGTCGCAATTTGCGAGCTACCTCATTAATATTCATGAGGTAGGTCATTTGGGATCCCCTAGGAATCGCAGAAAGTGTTAAACACACTTTCATGCATTCCATTTTGCGATTTTCTAATTGGATCTATTGATGGCACCCAAATTGGCTTATTATCACCACAGGACAGGGAGCAAGTAATTTGGAACAGGAAGCTCTTCCATTCTATCAACGTGCAAATTGTGTGCTTGCCGGAATTGGACATCTCAAACTTCTGTGCCTGGTTCCCAGGATCTGCACATGATTCCTTCGTACTGCAGAACTGAACCATATCCCAGCTGATGTCACAACTACTACCGGAGAGGGCCTTTCTTGTAGGTAAGTGTAAGATCTGTCCTAACTTTGTGTGGGAAATGTCAGGTAGTATGATCTAAAAGTTTGTAACTCATTGTTGCACTTCTGTCTATCTTCCATCTAGGATATCCCAACTGGTCATGGTTGTTGGCACCACTGAGGAATTGTACAATGCCAGGTGAAGTCTGCTTCAACGAGGCCCATGGAAGAACACACCAGGCAGTGGAGAGTGCTTTTGGGCTCCTGAAAGCCAGATTCAGATGTCTGGACCGGACTGGTAGAGCCCGCCTCTACTCACCCGGGAAGATGTGTAAGATAACAGTGTCCTGCTGCATACTCCACAACATTGCCCTGTGACAGAACATACCTTATATCGCAGAAGATGCAGCCCAAGAAGGCCCACCAGGTGGGGACCCTGAAATGCCAAATGAAGATGATGATAGCGGTGAAGAAGAAGGAGCTGACTTGCATCAGGATCTAATCCAGAACTACTTCTCCTGTAAGTAAGTAAGTATGGTGTGAGATGTGATAACTTTGACAAGTCTTGCAACTCTTGTAGTGATGTTGTGATGAGGATGTCAATGCTACATACTATCAATATATGGGTCTGGTAATATCTGGGGAAAGGTGTTTGTATTGTAAGTGTAGCTTTGTTCAGCTTAAATGTTGTCTTGGGCTGTGTTCTCTAGAAGTTGACAATGTGATGTGTGTCATTTGTATGTTTTCTTAGCTAATCTCTCTGTGTTGGTCTATTTTGGGTACCTTCACCATGTCATCTGCATTTGGACATTAAAGAGCTGTGACATTAGCAGGTATATGATGCCATTCATGCGTATGAAGTGGACATGTATTGGTCCTGGGAATGTCTGTCACAGTTTGGATGTACAAAGCCGGTACCAAGACAGCTTGTACAGCAATAGAATGGAAGTTACGTGCCTTCCATTGGACTTGTTCCTTGTGGTGCGTTGTTCCTAATACAATATGTGTGCAATGATGTGATCCAATACAATGTTGTGTGGTGCCCAAATCATGCTATCCTTCTTTAACATTGGCTAATTCCTCATTGTGTATGCACTGGATGTAGCTGTTGATGTGACTCCTCATTCTAGGCCGAAGTGCTTGTAGAACATCGCTGACATTTGTTTGTGACATTCCACCTGATGAAAGCAACCCTTGATCGAAATATCCCCATGGTCAGAAACTGATGAAATGACAGGTGTCTATTTGTTCATTTGATGTCGGATTCCTTTTGTTAGGTAGGTAATATGGCTCCAGCTGATGATGTAGACCGAATTGATTGTTGCCTATTGTGTGGGATATTGTCAGATGTATCCCCTCCTTCCATGTTGTGAAAGTCTGCAAGTGATTATGTGATCACTGACCCAGACTAACTGAGTCATGTCTTATTTGCTATGTTTCAGACATCATGTCAGCCTATGATTTGAACAATAGAATAAAGATGTTCTCAGCCCAGACACCTGTATGTATGTGTTAGTGTTACATGGCAATGAGCCTGAGTTGAGCATTATTTCTATACAACATATCCATGCTTCCAGAAGTCCCTAGTTTTGGCATTGCAAAGTTCATATGGTACTACATTCCCATTGTTATATGTGAGAATTACAACAGTAAACAATGCTTTGGTGACATGTGCTTTTAATGAAGTGAACAAGGATAAGATAAAGAAATTAAAAAAACTTTAACCTTGCAAACAAAAAGTTAAGTCTTCAGTCATGGTGGATGAAACCATTGTTATACAGTCCAAAGTTCAACATACTCCTCCCATCAGATATGGAAAAGTGGGCAGGAATAGTCCAACAAAGTGAATGTGTAGCACACAAAGGAGGCCATTACGGTTAAGGTCTCTAACTGGTGGTGGTGGGTGTCTTGCCATCCTTAGCTCCTTGGTTTTTGCGTGGATGTCCCCTCGCTCAGATAGAGGGAGGGATCTGGAGCTGCTGACACAGGGGTATGTGCAGGCATGTTGTCCTCTGGCAGGGCCTCCCTTCTGTGATTGTTGCAGATTTTCATGGTGTGGATGTACTTGGACCTCAGGATTGGGTTGATGCAGGTGGAAAAGTCCTGCAGAGGGTGGTGTTAATGTCCCACAGCACCCCAACCAGGGAGGCCACCTTTGTGCGGATCCCGGCCACCGGCTGGGTGGATGTCAGCAACCTTCATTTCCCAGATTTCGGCCAATACCTTGCCCATCACACTTTGGCAGTCCTAGTAGACTCCCAGGGCCTGGGTCATGGCAGCCTGGGTGTCTTTGGCCTCAGTGGGCTCACTCTACGGGCCCAAAGATACCCTCCCACTATGCCTAACCCCACGGCCCTGTGCCCTTGACACAGAGTGCACCCTCCCACTGGGTCCTTGTTCCGCTGTGACTGGCGTGGTGATAGCTTTAGAAGAATCCAGGATTGGAGGGCACAGAATTGTACTGACTGTGCTAGGTGCACCCTTCTTCCACCGCAAGATCGCCGACATCCATGACAGCTTCAACACCCAGACAGCCCCAACTAAGATCGATGCACCAGACCCGCCGCACACCATCGACCACGACCCCCTGCCAGCCTGGGCCAGCGTGAACATCGAGGACACCATCAAGACCATGAGCACAATACACTCCGGCTCCCCGTCAGACCCTTTCCCGCACCACATCTTCAACAAAGCCAGCAGCTCCCTCGCACCCCACCTGTGCAACGTCATCAATCTCTCCTTCGAGACCGCGACCTTCCCAGAGAGCTGGAAACACGCAGAGATCAACGCCCTACTCAAAAAACCCAAGGTGGACCCGAGAGACCTCAAGAACTTCCGGCCCATCTCCCTGCTTCCGTTCCCAGCCAAGGTCATCGAGAAGATCGTCAACAAACAGCTAACCCGATACCTCGAAGAAAACAGCATCCTGGACCCATCCCAATCGGGGTTCCGCAGCAACCACAGCACTGAGACTGCCCTCATCGCCGCCACCGATGACATCAGGATCCTGCTGGACAACGGTGAGACCGCAGCCCTCATCCTGCTGGACCTCTCCGCCGCCTTCGACACTGTCTGCCACCGCACTCTACGCGCACGCCTCCACGACGCAGGGATCCGAGACAAGGCCCTGGAATGGGCCACCTCCTTCCTCGCCGGCAGTACCCAGAGAGTCTGCCTCCCACCATTCCGATCCGAAGCCTCCGAGATCATCTGCGGCGTACCCCAGGGATCGTCCCTCAGCCCAACACTGTTCAACATCTACATGGCCCCGCTTGCACGCATCGCCAGACAGCACGACCTCAACATAATCTCCTACGACACTCAACTGATCCTCTCCCTCACCAAGGACCCCCTCGCCGCCAAATCCAACCTCCATGAAGGAATGAAGGCCGTCGCCGATTGGATGAAGATCAGCCGACTAAAACTGAACACGGAGAAGACAGAGGTCCTCATCCTCGGCTCCAACCCCTCAGCCTGGGATGACTCCTGGTGGCCAACGACGCTGGGAGCAGCCCCGACACCCACCGACCACGCACGCAACCTGGGAGTCATCCTCGACTCAACGCTCTCCATGGCCAAGCAAGTCAACGCAGTCTCATCCTCCTGCTTCAACACCCTCCGCATGCTTCGCAAGATCTACAGGTGGATCCCGACAGACACAAGAAGGACAGTCACCCAGGCCCTCGTCAGTAGCAGACTTGACTATGGGAACGCCCTCTACGCGGGAGCCCCGGCCAAGCTCATCAAGCGACTGCAACACATACAAAACGCCTCCGCACGCCTGATCCTTGACGTACCACGCCACAGCCACATCACCCCCCACCTGAGGAACCTGCACTGGCTCCCCGTCGACAGGAGAATCTCCTTCAAACTCCTCATCCACGCACACAAGGCACTCCACAAGACTGGCCCAGCCTACCTCAACAGACGACTCCTCTTCTATGTCCCCAACTGCCAACTCCGCTCCGCCGACCTCTCCCTCGCCACCGTCCCTCGCATTCGAAGAACTACCACCGGCGGCAGATCCTTCTCCCACCTCGCCGCCAAGACCTGGAACACCCTTCCACTAAGCCTACGACAGACCCAAGACCTGCTGACCTTCAGGAGGCTACTCAAGACCTGGTTGTTCGACCAGTAGCAGCACCCCCCCCCCTTTTTTTCCCTAGCGACTTGAGACCCTCGCGGGTAAGTAGTGCGCTTTACAAATTCTGTGATTGATTGATTGATTGGGGTGGCAGTGGTTGAATGTGATTTTTCAGCGGTGGTGGGAGGTGTAGTGGGCACAGTGAGGTCCACTGTTGGCATCTATCCAGGCTGAACAGATGGCCAGGACCATCATCCACGTCCACCTCTTTAGGAGCATTGTAATCACTGAGGGCTTCATCCTGGGGTAGAGAGTAATTCTGTTTTGTTTCCAACCTCTGTGCAGGTGCAGTGGTGGATTGACCTGTTGAGAAATAGAGAACATTGTTAATGAAAGTTAGGTATCTACATCTGCATTGTTTATGCCAAGGTAAATGGGGACCTAAAATGGAACACAATAGATAGTGATTAGTATTGTCATCAATTTGCGTGGAGTTGAAGTTGGTTACTAGACATTTGTAGACATTCAATAGATGTAGTAGATTTCATCAGCTCATTAGATGTGCAGATATGTGGCATTTTGGCTTTAGGGATAGACATAAAATCTCCAAAACACAGTGCAGTCATAACATGTGTATTTGTCCACTGCAAGGCCTAGTTGTGTCTAATACAGGCAAACACTCAGCCTGGTTGTATATTTAGCATTGTTCATCATGTGAGAAGTACAGAGTCAAAGGGTCACCTGCCTCTGCTCATCGGTTGAGTTTCCTTCATTGCTGACATATATTAGGGGTACACCATTGTTATGTTGTCACTCATGCCATCATTAGTATGAGTTGATGGGTCCAGGACACCATGAAGCAAAGTATTCAGATATATCTGAGTGGAGCATTGAAAGTAACATGGTAGACAAGTGAGAAGGGACAAAAGGAGTCTAGCATCTTGGTTAGAGTTGCAGTCACAATGCCTCATGGTAGTAGTGGTAGCTTTTCTATCCCTACTTACCAACACTTGAGAAATGGTAAGCTGCCTGACTAGTGTAGACCAGTAGTAACATGGCAGACAAATGAGAAGGGGCATAAGGAGTCTAGTATCTTGGTTATTATTTATTTATTTATTTGTGAGTTTTATATAGCACAAACTTGACCTTCAGGTATTAGCGTGCTTTACGGAGTAAGCACAACAACAATAACATGAGATACATCGAGAATAGATAAAAATATATAGTAACGGTAAAAAGGGCAAACCGTATACAATGGGATATGTAGGCGTAATAGCAGCAAGTGTCTGAGTTACATAAAGTGTAAATAAAAATATATATCAACATTATATAAAGGAAGAATCCGATAGACAGAGGGATGAGAGGAAGTACATTTCTGAGGTATATATAGAAGGGAGTTGCATGGGTAGGGAGAGTAGGTGCACAGTATTTCCCCGAGGTACTAAACGAGCATGACAGCATAGCACTTAAGATGATGAAACTAGCACATTACAGAGTAAGTAAAATAAAAATAAGTGCTAACTGTAAAAAAGGAGTAGAGAAAATACAGTGGGGTAAGCAAGAAGCAGCCAGAACCAGGGTTACATAAAGTGTGAGTGAAAGTACATAGTGACAATAATTCAAAGAAGAATACGAATGATAGAGTACATAAAAGGTCTGAGGTAGTTGAGGAAAGCAGATATAGTGCTGGGGAGAGTCAAAGAACAGTTTTCCCCCTCGGTAGTTATGTTTAGATTTAAGTGAGGAGTGCAGTGTAACATAGGTCCAGGACTCAGGCAAATTACGGAGTGGCGAGAGGTAGTGAACAGATGAAGGGTGGGGTCTAAACAGAGAACGGGGGTGTGGACAAGTCCTCAGTAAGAAAGGAATTTGTTTGAGTGAAAAACGTTTACTTCTTTTCTGTAGAGGGATGTGGATGGGTTGCACTGATCTCGTAGGGAGAGATTCCAAATGTTTGGAGCCATTCCAGAGAAGGATCGGTTGTAGGTTTTCTTTTTCTTGAATTTTTGTGGCTTGAGAAGTAAGGTGCTTGTACTTCTTGAGGATCTGTTATCACCCGAAAGGGTCAGTTTCTGGGACAGGTAGGAAGGGGAATTATGGTGCAGAGCTTCATGGGTCATGCAAGCAATTTTGAAATGCATCCTGGCCTCGAATGGTAGCCAATTTAGAGCTCGAAGTTCAGGGGTGATGTGATCACTTTCTTTGGAACCAGTGATGAGCCTAGCTGCCACATTTAGTGTAGCCTCAAGGGGGGGCAAGTGACGTTTTCGGGAGGCCCACTAGTGTAATGCTACCATAGTCTAGTTTCGAAAGCACAAGTGTATGAGTCAGAGATGTGAGGTCAGCCACGGGGAGGAAAGATTTTAGTTTCCTAAGGATATGCAGTAATGATTAGCTCCTCTAGTGATGGCGCTGATGTGTTTTTCACGGTGGGGTCTTTGTCTAGAGTAGTACCAAGGGATTTGGCAGAGTCGACAACGTGTGGGGTGCAATTCAGGTCAGAGAGAAGGGGGAGCCATTCTTTGGTGTTAGAGGTGGTAGTGGGCAGTGCAATAAGTAAGAATTCAGTTTTAAGGGCATTGAGTTTGAAGTGATTGTGAGTCAGCCAATGATGAGTTAGTATTAGGGTGTTATTTAGGGTGTGGATGTCCTAAGGGGAGGTTATTCTCATGTAGAGTTGGGTGTCCTCAGGATGCATGTGGTAGGAGATGTGGGAGCATTTGAGAATATCGGTTAGGGGCTCAATGTAGAGGTTGAACGATGTCGGGGGGAGGATAGAGCTTTGGGGGAATTACAGGGATAGTGGAACTAGCTCAGAGAGAGTGTGATTAATTTGGAAGTGCTGCCACCTGTTGTGTAAAAAGTAGGAGGACTATTTCAGCACAGTGCCAGAGAGGCCCATCCAGTATCCTAGGAGGTCGAGCAGGGTAGCATGATCGATGGTGCCAAAGGCTGCTGACAGATCTAGTAGGGTCAAGAGGCAGGATTCATTCAGGTCAAGCAAGCGCAGGGCATCGTCGATAATGTGGACCATAACAGTTTTGTTGCTGGGACCCGAACGGAAGTCAGATTGGCAACGGTCTATAAGTTGAAATTGTTCAATGTGATTGTGGAGCTGTAAGTACACACATTTTTCTAGGAGTTTGGCCAAAGTAGGGATGTTGGAGATGGGGCGGTAGTTGTTGGGATTGAATGGGCGGAGTTGTTTTTTTTATGATAGGGGTAACCTGAATTTTGAGGCAGTCTGGAAGGCAGCCTAGAGTGTTAAAAGGCACTCACCTGTGCTCCAGATTGTTTCACCTTGATGACGACAATTTCCCTAGTCCCTTTAGTAACTAGCAGCGCGACAGCCAAGATTAATAACTTTACCGTCACTCTGAAAGTCTCCAGGGGGGAAAGGGGTTGGGATGACAAGAAAAAACAAGAGAAGACGAAGAGTCCAGAGGTCTTCGTTAAGAGTAGGGGTTCGGCAGGGCTAGTTGGATTCTGGGAACTGGAAACAGGTATGTCTCAAGGTGTTCTGGGATATCTTGTATCTTCCACAAGGCTCCTAATTTCAGAATACAGAAAACAATAATATATAAACCCTCTTAATTGTTCTCCAACCATTAGCATTAATTCTGTCAATAATCCTCTGTAAAGCTTTACCTAATAACTGCTTAGGTTGCGCATGGAATTACAGAATGACATACAATCTAGATAGCAGATGAGCAATATGGAATAAACAATATATATTCATTAATACTCTGTTACTTGATCTAAACAATCGTTGTTTTGTTTGTACATGAAACGCCTTTAAAATAATACCTGAATTCTTCTGTTGATACGCCTAGATATAAAGTTGAGAATCTTCTTTATCCTTTTTTGTTAAACAGCATTAATGTCACTAAATAATAAATGGGAGAATGTTAAGGAAAACATTGATACACCAATATTGACGTTTTTAATATGATATTACAATTCTTCTTACTCCTTGAGGCTGAACATTTGCTTCACAATATTTGTAATGCTCGGCACAAACTGGTTGTGAAGTTATTGCAAATAAAGTTCTCAGTCTTTACTTTCCAATGTCTATTGTCACCAGGAAATACGGTAATTCTAACCGTAATGTTTTAGGGCTTGATACGTCTCAAATCCAAAAAGTATATCCTGGTAAAGTTTTTTTTTATTTGTTAATTTCTGAGCAAACACGTGCTTTGCAAATAAAATGCTAATTAGACTCACAGAGAGTTTCGTTGTTTTTTAAAATACCTTGTTTGCTTTTTTTCTTTGTCCATCTATTACAGGTGTTGCGGTAATTGTCCTGAAGCTGCAGGAAGGAGAAACCCGACTGGAGACCTTCGCAGAGTCCGAGGAATCAGGGAATCCCCGAGGAGGAGTCCGGAGAGGAGGAAGACCGGTCCGGAGACAGGAGCTGGAGCCAGGTAAGTGTTGGGGAACGAGGCCAAGAAACGAGTGTGAATCAGAGCGGTTTAAATTTTAAATACCCTCCCATTTACGTTCACAGATTATTTACATACACGCATCTGCTTGACAGTTAACGCGTGTGAGCAACTTTTACGAGCGTTCCTGGAGTCCATTGCTACGCGAGTAAACTCCTTATGCATATTCATGAAGCACATGTCTTTTCACGAGTTCATGTCTTCTTCTATATTTGAATACACGTTGTTTTTGCACATTTTGACAGTTGGTGCCTGTAAAGTAGTGGCCTAGGCCTGGGGTCACTACAATAATGAGACCTGGAGACGTGAGTACTTTGGTGGCCAGCTCCAGACTGCGCCACGCCCAGAGCCCTGGGCTATTTATTCAGACCTGTACGTCGCGCCGGCGTACGCCGGGCTGGCTCATAACGTGTGCGCTCACAGGGGGTGGGTCAACAGGACCACCCCTCTGTCTCGTGAGGGACGTGGAGGCTTCCACTGTCCTCACAACATTACATTCCTCCTTTACCAGGAGGGACAAAGTCAACTGAAACAAGATACCAACGGGTATGTATGGCAGAACAAAAATGAAACATCTAGTCCAGGAAAACACAACCCCACGGGTGGGGTACACATGAAACAGTCTTACTTGGTTTCCACATGCGGCTGTTCCTCAGGCTGCGACCCGCTCTACTGTCGCCGATTAGCCACAGGATACATAGTCTTTGTACTTCTGAGATGGCTTCGGACAAGGCCGCAAGTTGTATCGGTTCTGGCTGCCTCGTGGGGTAGGTGTCGGTGACAGCTCGAGTGGGCTGCCGCAGGTTGGGAGTCGCAGTTCACGCTCAGGACCCAGGTCTTGTGTCGACGTGGTTACTGGATTCAAGGGTGGATCTTCAGTGGCTGGGTGGCCAGGTCCACACGCTCTGCCGTCAGGATTTGGGCACTCATTTGGGATTGTCTCGTTGTGCCTGTCGATCACTGGGAGGTCGTCTTCATCGTCAAAGGGGATTTTTTTAAAGAAAGATATGTTGCGGGTTACTCTTTCGTGTCTTCTTTGGGCAGTCACCATGGTGCCTTTTACAGCCGTGACAGTCCAGGAGTTGAGTTCAAAGGGTAACCGGAACTTTCCTCCGAGGTATCGGTCCCGTACAAGTACGCTGTCGCCAACTGCGATGGGGCTCTCTTTGGCGTGTCTTTTCTGGGATGCTGCTTTGTTGTTCTTCGCACGCCGGGAGTCTGACTGGTTTGGGGGTTTGGTGTTTCTGCCCACGCCGGGTGATGAGGGATGGTATCTGTAACCACTCGGCCAAAACACAGTCGGCTTGGGGATATACCCGTAGTGCAATGGGGTGTGAGCCGGTACTCTCGGAGGAATTGATACACGGCTTGCTCGAGATTGAGCCCATCAGCTAGGGCGATTTGAATAGTCTTGTTCAATGTCCGCATCAGCCGTTCTACTTCCCCATTGGCTTGGGGCCATCTTGGTGTGATTTTGCGATGCTTCACTTTATGGGAGGCGAGGTATTCTGCCACATCCGCGCTGGTGAACGGTGGTCCATTATCCGTGCGGAGCTCGCCGAATAGTCCATGAGTCGCCATCAGCTTCTCGAGTTTAGGAATCACTTCCACAGCGGACGTAGATGGGATGAACTCGACTTCTGGATATCGTGAGAAATCATCCACCACCACCAGCATGTACTTTCCACCGGGCAGGCTGCCGAAATCAGCACTAACTCTTTCCCATGGGGCGCTCGGAGCTGCTTCCGTGATTATTGGTGCTGGCCTGCTGGGTAGGCTCGTTGCAAGGCACACCGGGCAGTGCTGCACTACTGACTCAATTTGTTGGTCCAGGCCGGGAACCAGACTTTGCTGCGGAGTCTGTTTTTGGATTTGACGATTCCTTGGTGCGCGCCATGCGCAAGAAGAGCCGCTTGTCGAGTTAGGCTTTCAGGAAGGACGAGGCGCGGGCCTCTCAGGAGGCAGCCATCAGCGGACACAGACAGTTCCTGCCGGACTAGGTGCAGGGACTTCAATGTTGCTTGGGCCGACGCGGTCCGTCGTGGTGAGGGACTTTGTAGGAGCCTCCAGTCGCCTGAGGTGACAGCTTGGATAGCGATTTGGAGACAGTCATCTTCTTGTGTGGCTGCTATGACTTCTTGCAGAGACATTGGGAGAGGCCGAGGCCGTTCTACCACCAGCCGTACGTAGTCTTCTGTGGCCGCCACTTCATCTGCTTCTGGAGGGGTGACTGGTCGAGCATGCCGCGACAGAAAATCAGCAGGATTGCGGGAGCCAGGTCAGTATTCTACTGTCAGCTGGAATTCTTGCAGCTGCAGGATCCACTTCTCGATCCGTGGGGGAGGGCGAGACGAAGAGCCGCGGAACAGTGGGATCAGCGGTTTGTGGTCTGTGATGACGGTGAATGGGTGACCGTATAGGTATATATGGAAATGGCGGCACCCCCATAGGATCGCGATGGCTTCCTTCTCGATCTGAGAATACCGTTGCTCCGTAGGTGTGAGGGTTCGGCTGGCATAAGCAACAGGGGCCCACTCGCCACAGTCTTGTTGTTGCACTAGGACAGCACCTAGGCCTGTGGGGCTGGCGTCTACCACTAATTGGGAGTCGTGTCGTGGGTTAAAGTAGACTAGCGTGGTATCAGCAGACAGGGCAGCTTTCGTCTGTTGGAACGCTTCTTCCTGTTCTGAACCCCACGTCCAGTGGCTGGTGGTTTTGGTGAGATCTCGCAGGGGGCCTGTTAGATCCGAAAGGTTCTTGATGAATCGCCCGCAGTATGTGACCATGCCCAGAAAGCTGCGGACTCCGGACACTGATGTGGGGGCGGGCGCCTCCTGGACATCCTTCACCTTGTCGGGGTCTGGACCGATGCCTTTGTCCGAGAAACGATAACCAAAAAAACTGATGTCTCGCCGCAAGAATTCACATTTCTCCCTGTGCAGGGTCAGCCCGCGGTCTCGTAGGCGATTGAACACGGCAGTGAGGCGTAGTAGATGCTCTTCCAGGGAGGGAGCGTGTACTAAGATGTCGTCGCTCACGTTGAGCACCCCCTCTAGCCCTTGCAGGACGGTCTTGATGATGTTCTGGAATACTTCGGCCGCGCTCGAGATCCCGAAGTTGAGGCGGGTGTAGCGCCAGAGACCAGCATGGGTGGAGAACGTAGTGATCGGGCGGGAGTCCGGGTGCAGAGGGACCTGCGAAGGTCCATCTTTGAGAACCACTTGGACCCTGCAAGTTCGCCAATGATGTCGTCAACTGTGGGCGTCAGATGGCGCTCGCGTTTGATGGCGAGGTTCGGGATCCGCATGTCTACGCAGATGCGGACTGCGTCGGGCTGCTTCGGTTTCTTCGTGACGACGATGGGGGACACCCACGGGGTGGGGCCGCGCACTCGTTCAATGATTCCAGCAGCTTCCAGGAGGCGGAGCTCCGCTTCGACCTTCGGGCGGAGGTGGAAGGCGATCCTCCGGTGTCTGAGGGCAATGGGAGCCACCGACTTGTCTATGTGTAGTTGGACTGCCGGTCCTTGGAGGCATCCGATCCCTTCGAAGAGAGGTGTGAACTCGGTCAGCAGGCGTCCTAGGTCGTGGGCATGTACATTGAAGGCAAAGTGAATGAGACGAAGGTCTTGGGCAGTGCGACAGCTGAGTAAGAACCCAGACCCTTCCTGTGATACGTAGACCCTGGACCGCTGGTGGACATTGTCATGGGAGAGGCCAGCCTGGAACACCCCGCATATCTTGAGCGGGGTGTGGGTGCCGAATGCATACACCTGGACGTTGGTGTGGTGAAGGGCCGGTAGGCCGGGCAGGCGCTGGTAGACGCTGGCAGACATGAGATTAATGGTTGCGCCCGTATCGATGAGCACTGCCACTGGAGTGTCTTGCACGTTGATGGTGCACATGGGCGCTGCCTGCGGGGAGGCTGTGAGGGCGTGTAGCATGTGTACCACATGAACTGTTGCCGCCTCGTCTTCGTCCATGTCGCCGCTTGAAGAGTCCTCCAAGAGCGGTTCGAGTGTTCGCACATGGCGGGGTGGGCCTTTCGTTGGTCGTCGTGGCATCGAGCGGCAGACTTTGGAAAAATGATTGATCTTGCCACACGCACTGCAGGGTTTTCCGTGTGCTGGGCAGGCGCCGTCGTGGGGAAACGGGCCGCCACACCATCCGCAGGGCCGAGGTCTTGGGCTCTGTCTGGAGGCTTGGGTCGGAGGTCTCTTGGACTTCTGTGGAGAGTCGCGGGCGTCTGAGCGGATAGCGCAGACGGGCTCCTCTTTGATGGCCACTGCGGCTTTGAGTTCCATGTGGGCTGCTCTGACTCTGGAGAGTTCCTTGGAGCGTCCTAGGGTCAGGATGTCCCTCATCGGCATGTTGTGTTCCTGGAGGACATGCTCCCGTAGCTTGGAGGAGGCACAGCCTTGGATGAATTGCGCTCGGATTTCGTCGTCCTCATCGGGGAGGGTGCACGTGCTCGCCAGTTCTTTAAGGCGGCTGAAGAAGACATCGACAGACTCATCTGGCTGCTGTTTCGCCTGGCGGAGAAGGAAGCGTTCATAATCTGCGTTGGCGTAGGGCTCAAAGTGGGCGGTGATGGCATCCCGCATCGAGGCATAGTTTCTCGGGGGCCCAGCTTCGCGGACAGTCTTTGCGATTTTGTGAATGTCTGCCCCCCCCAGGTGGAGGAGCATGGGTCTCCGCCGTGGGGCAGGGATGTCCGCCGCGTCGAAGAATGTTTCCAGGCGCTCCACCCACAACTTCCATCGCGCGGCTTGGGAGGGTGGCGGCCCTGTTATGGTGAAGGACTCCAGCGGCGGGATGGATGTCATGCTGGCTCGAGCACGAGCCAGGAACGCACTGCAGGCAGCCGCACCCCCTTGTGGCAGAAGGGTGAGCGCAGCGGGAGTCTCCTTGGGGCCTTCAACGTTTGTGGGAGAGGCAGTTCACAGGCGGCAGGCAGGCCAGGCGGGCCGGGGAACTGGCAGGAGCTTGGGCCTGCGTGGGCGTAGTGGCGCGTGTAGCAGCGCAGGCAGCGCTGGGCTGGCAGATGGCAGCAGGCGGCAGCGGGCAAAGCGGCCTACCGGTAGTTGGTGCGCGGTTCCGTCGAGCGCACTGGTGGAATGCGGGGCGCCGCGGCGTCACACGGGCTTGAGGCTGAGGATGTGCTACCACGTGCGCCCGTCCGCGGAGCCGTAGGATGCGTATGCGGCGGACGGGTGGCTGGTGAGCACGTTGCAGCGTTGCGGGGCTCCAGGGCCGGCGGGAGATCAGCTCCGGCACGGGCCACAGAGCGAGGCGGTCACGTCCGGCGGGAGATCAGCTCCGGCGCGGACTTCAGGGCCCAGCGGTCACGCGGCAGGGGCGCGCCGGAATGAAGGCCTGGGAGGCACGGCAGGGGCGCTCCCAGCGGTGCAGCAGAGGCGGGCACGGTGGGTAAGAGGCGGTGCAGCTGGCTGCAGGACCACCTCGTCGCCAATGTAAAGTAGTGGCCTAGGCCTGGGGTCACTACAATAATGAGACCTGGAGACGTGAGTACTTTGGTGGCCAGCTCCAGACTGCGCCACGCCCAGAGCCCTGGGCTATTTATTCAGACCTGTACGTCGCGCCGGCGTACGCCGGGCTGGCTCATAACGTGTGCGCTCACAGGGGGGGTGGGTCAACAGGACCACCCCTCTGTCTCGTGAGGGACGTGGAGGCTTCCACTGTCCTCACAACATTACAGTGCCTATCACAAAGTTCTGAATACCTGTTAAGATTGCTTTACCAATCATATTTAAACCATGATGATCTTGCTGCCTATATTTTCAACAGCAACTGGATACATGATGCCAGAAATACAGTGAAACATGTTTTAAGGTGACACATGTACATACTTTACATTATATATTTCCTGCGCCATATTAACATGGAAAATGCTGCGCAAGGCGGGCATGGGAGAGCATACTCACAGCATAGAGTGAGAAAGGCACTGATTATCTTAGTCCACATTGGGAGTAGGAGGTGAATGGACTCGTCTAGGAGGTTTTGGAGGGTTGGGGATCAATGAAGTGGCTAGAGTATTTCAGGGAGGTCAAAAGATTTAGGGGCATATTCTCAAGGAGTCATCGCCGATTTATCGGCACTTTAACGCCGCAAAAGTGGTGATAGATTCATCGCCCCATTCACAAGCTGGTGCAAACTGCCGACATCACCAGTTTTCCTGCGATAGCAACCGCAAAAAACATCGCCACGGATGAGTGCGACAACTAACGCTAATGATATGCAGAGTAGGCGTTCCCGTGCAAAAACATACGAAAACACCACTTCGCGAGACTCTCAACGACCAGTCAGATCTGCGATGCGAACCAAGAACAGGCGATAAGGCGTGATAGCTGCAGGGATTTAACACCTGCCTTCTGCTGGTGCTAAGCTGGACAACTACCTGCAGTATGAAAGGCAGCCCAGCCCAGAGCCACGTCTGAAGACCCACAGATGCCATGGAGCCAATGAACATGCAGCTCAGAGACCCAAGAGGGCCACAACACCCACCGCCACCACCCCCAGGACCCCCCTCCGGCCCCCCTCATGGACTACCACAGAGGCAGCATAGGACAAGACAGCGGACCTTCCGAAAATGGCATGGCCCCTCAGCCACACAAGTGCAGAATGTGGGGAGAGGTGGGAACCAAGTATGTGTGAAGGAGGCAACTCACCCATGAAGAAGAATGTACACAATGCCAAGTGTGGCGGTGATGTGCTGGACAGACCACAGAATGCAGAGCACAGACATGTCCATGTGGACATATACTGCTGGGGTTTGTAGTGTTGTGGACAGTGGACGCAAACATGTTACCTCAGGCAGTGGGTAAGACCTTGGACATGTAGCTGTGCCATCCCCCCCTGTAAGCGTAAGCGCAGTGGGCTGGGCCGGCGTACGCCACTCCAGCGTAGGAGTGCGGATAAAAAGGCCGGGACCCTGGGAGTGGTTCTCTTCCGTGATGGGCAACGCGTCTGCCAGGGCGGCGCACCTCACCCTGCCACAATTCCGCCGCCGTGACCTCCAGACTCCGTGACACAGGCCCCCATTGCATCCAAATCCAATCCTGACCTGCAAGGACACGCCATCATCGCTGGCTGCACACCCGCCACCACTGCCAGGACCACCTCCAACCAATAACTTCCAGAGTCGGAGGAGACTCACAGCCAGGCTATATAAGTTGCTCACACCTGTCTTGTATGCCATCATCAGCTTGATACCCTGCTCAGCTCTTCAGGTGCCACTAACTCAGTGCACCACAACTCATGGACCCTTTATGATTGAATCTGTGTGTGTGATCCGATGATCACTGTTCTAGTTGTTGCCAGCACCAACCACTCCCTGAGGGCTGGCTTACACTCACCCCAAACCCATCCAGCACAGGCGTCACTGGACATGTGACCCTGGTAATACAAAGGGGCCGGGCGCACGTGCCCATAGCCAGTTCCACTATCTATCTAAGTGTGTCCGTGTGGTCATTATGTATGCTTGATGGGCCAGGGCTCTACCACATTACATTGTGCTGTGGACAGCGGACGCAACCATGTCACCTCAGGCAGTGGGTAAGACCTTGGACACGTGGCTTTGTCGTACCCCCCTGTATGCGTAAGCGGAATGGGCTGGGCCGGCGTACGCCACTCCAGCGTAGGAGTGCGGATAAAAAGGCCAGGACCCTGGGAGTGGTTCTCTTCCGTGATGGGCAACGCGTCTGCCAGGGCGGCGCACCTCACCCTGCCACAAGTCCACCGCCGTGACCTCCAGACTCCGCGACACAGGCCCCCAGCGCATCCAGCGGCACAGCAACATGGAGTCATGTGTGTGCCGGATACTGCCTTAGTCCTACACTGCGGTCAGCAGGTCCCACAATTCAAATCGTGCCACATTTCTGTTAATGGAGGAAACCACTAGTCAACAGACATTGCCCCCAGTGCGGCCCGCCCGGACGACGCATCATCGTTGGCTGTGCACCTGCTGAGCGCTCCAGGTGCCACTGACCCTGTGCAACACAAGTCGACGCCACGTGGCAATATTGAGGCAGAATTCAGTAGGCCAAAAAACATTGCTCCCAGTGCGGCCCGCCCGGACGACACATCATTGTTGGCTGTGCACCTGCTGAGCGCTCCAGGTGCCAGTGACCCTGTGCAACACAAGTCTTCGCCACGTGGCAATATTGAGGCAGAATTCAGTAGGCCAAAAAACATTGCTCCCAGTGTGGCCCGCCCGGACGACACATCATTGTTGGTTGTGCACCTGCTGAGCGCTCCAGGTGCCACTGACCCTGTGCAACACAAGTCACCGTCACGTGGCTGAGGGCCCTTTCTGACCGCTGCCTCCGGCCTACACTACGGTCAGCAGGTCCCCCAAGTCAATTTCAGTCTAGATTCATTTATGGCAGAGTCCAGTACGAAACAGACATTGCTTCCATGGCGGCCCACCCGGACGACGCATCAGCGCAGGCTGCGGACCCGCCGAGCGCTCCAGGTGCCACTAACTCAGTGCACCACATGTCATCGTCATGTGGCTGTGGGCCCTTTCTGACCGCTGCCTCCGGCCTACACTGTGGTCAGCAGGGCTCGCAAATCAAATCCAATCCTGACCTGCAAGGACACGCCATCATCGCTGGCTGCTCACCCGCCACCACCGCCAGGACCGCCTCCAACCAACAACTGCCAGAGTCGGAGGAGACTCACAGCCAGCCTATCTAAGTTGCTCACACCTGTCTTGGATGCCATCATAAGCTTGATACCCTGCTCAGCTCTTCAGGTGCCACTAACTCAGTGCACCACAACTCATGGACCCTTTATGATTGAATCTGTGTGTGTGATCCGATGATCACTGTTCTAGTTGTTGCCAGCACCTACCACTCCCTGAGGGCTGGCTTACACTCACCCCATACCCATCCAGCACAGGTGTCACTGGACATGTGACCCTGGTAATACAAAGGGGCTGGGCGCACGTGCCCATAGCCAGTTCCACTATCTATCTAAGTGTGTCCGTGTGGTCATTATGTATGCATGATGGGCCAGGGCTCTACCACATTACATTGTGCTGTGGACAGCGGACGCAACCATGTCACCTCAGGCAGTGGGTAAGACCTTGGACACGTAGCTTTGTCGTCGTCCCCTGTATGCGTAAGCGGAATGGGCTGGGCCAGCGTATGCCAAGCCAGCGTAGGGGTGTGAAGGATTTGCCCGGGGCTCTGGGAGTAGTTCAGTTCTGGCCTGGACAAGGAAGTAACTAATGAGTGTGTCACTGTTGTAGTGTCGGCGCCACCCAGTCCGCAATCGACAATGTTGCAATGTAGCATGCACCCGAAGGGCGGGCTCGCACGAACGGGGAAATGAAGGAGCGCAAGACCGCTCGGGGTCTTGGCTCATACATGGCAAGTGTTGTGTGTATCTGTATTGCCGCAGCATGAGCTAAATGCCTAGCCTTAATCACAGCGCGAGTTCAGCCAGGCATGAACTCTATATCTGTGTCCGCCCTATCCTTCCCACAGGCCTACAGTCACGTGGCCGCCCACCTACAACGGCCAACATCACAGTGTCCTTGTCAGGCTTGTGGACATGCGCAGACAGGCATGACAATGGTGTGCCATAGGAGTGCAAGTGATGCAACCGCGCAGCGCACACAAGTAAATAGGCTCGGGGGGAGGGAGGAGCAGCTGTGAGGCAACGTAACACACAGTGATGCCGCTCATTTGCCACATGCAAGACATGTCAAACACGAATCCCAAAGTCGCACACATCCCACCCCACCCCCAACAAGCCACTTCACATTTCCTGAATGCAAGCAGATGAGAAACTAACATTAGGGATGAAAGCTCCTTTGTCTGAACTATCAGGCGGAAGCACATCTGCACCTCCGACCTCGGAATTGCATGTGCCCGGCACTCCTGACAGATACTATAGCAGCTGATGACGACTCGCAGTATGTACAGCCCGACGAAAGACTAACGTATACACACCCCACACACAGAAGTCCTTGGTCGAAGTTATCTTGCATGGAATGGCCTTCACACTTACTCCCACACCATCCCAGGCGTACAACCATTGCACACTTCAACAACTCATTGATCCGAGCTGTGGCATTTCATCCACAGAACTGGTGCAGGTCAGAACAGTGCCGCTTCAACCAGGGCCACTAACGCATTGGCAGAACATTCCGGACACATGCACAACCCCTGTCACGTGGAACTGTACTGTGCACGTATGCTGCATTTACTGGGGGCAATGCCATTGGTAGTGCTGCAGATCAGTTGCCGACTAAGCTTCCGCCTTGCCAACGTCACCTGCGTGCAGCCTGTGTTGCATTGTCGCTCGTGCATATTTGAGTGGTCCATGGATGTCTGCCTATCCAACAGGGCGGTAGCCGAACTGGATTTCGACATGTGTGTGCGCTCCCTGTTGGTCCACGACCATGAGTGTCACCGTGACACCCGTCTATGGGATGCCTGGCTACTTGGCATACATGCTGGCAGCTGGACCTGGGAGATTGCAGAACTCCTCTTGTGCAGTGACCAAATTGAGCCGCTCCCCTATTGGGCTGTAGTGCTAATTGGTTAAAGGGGGTGGACGCAGCACATCTGTCCGGACCTGCTATTGGTTAGCCTCGCCGTCCTGTTCGATGGAGTCGACAACGACCTCATGTTGGAAATGATTGCCTATGAAGCTGCACTAGCTTTCATGGACGTATAACTACGTATCTGCAGACACAACAGTTTGGAACACATTGCACATGTCCCGACACCTTGTTGGAACTTGGGGTTCTGGTCACATCTCCCACGACGACAGTGGACATGGCTGCATTCTCCTGGACTACATGAGCGGACAACAACGCGGGTAAAACACACATGTGTGAATGGTGCGGCACTCCCCCGGAGTGGACAGTGGCGCTCGGCAATGTTCCACGTTCTGACATACTGCTACATTGGTCTGCATGTTGTGGCACTTATCTTGCCCGTACTGACACGCATATGCTAATGAAGTCTACGCACCTTCACTTGTATTCAACTGTGATGAGTGTTGATTTGTATGACAATGTGTGTCTCACTGCCTATCTGGGTCACGGCCATACATGCATTACTACACCATCAGGGATGTGGGGTTGTACTTGTACATTATCATCTCACAGTTTCCTGCTATGCCACATTCGAATGGCCATTTTCCACACACAAGCAGCAGCAATTGTGTCCTCTGTTCTGTTGTTCTGGTGTTGCAGTTTGTTCAACATTGTTGTAAATGTTGCGGTGCTCTGGATCTTATGTGTGTGTGCTGCATTGTAGGTGAGTTGCCCCTTCAGCTCTGATTTGGCTGGCCCTTATCCCTTTCAGGCGGTGTGGCTTTCACTTCTGTGCTTATGTAGTGCTGTGATGTTGCAGACTTCGGTAAATTGGGCTCTTGGTTGGTGTTGTGACTCTTGGCCATGGTTTGTCCGCAGATGTGCTCTACTTAATTGTGCATGTGTGCCATTGTGCCCATCTCCCCCCGTCCCCCCAGTCCCTGGTGGTTACTCACCCTGTTGCTGTTGTGTCGGGTCATGTTGAGCAGTGTCCGGTCCCCCAACTCTTGCCACCATCTCCACACTGATGACTGTGGTCACCATTTCCTCCATCTCATCCAGCTCCTCCTGTGGCGCTGGACTCCCACCTCCAGTCTGCATTGCTGCCTTCTGGTTGTCTGCGAGTTTCTGCTTGGTCTTGGGCTTCACATCATTCCAGCTCCTCTTGACCTCGTCCATTGTCCTCCTCAGCACTCCGACTGCATTCGCCTTGTCCAGGATGGACTGCCATATTGCATTTTTTGTTGCCAATGACACAGTGGAGGTGACAAACAGTTGTTGATGGTGTTCTATCACCTCAGTGATCATGATCCTGTTTTCCTGCGGACTAAACCGCGTCTTCCTCTTCTTCTTCTCCTTGCCCTTCCCTGACCCCGAGGTCCCAGGCTCGTCCTCCGTGGGGCTTGTGGGGTTCTGGTTGTCCTCTGTGCTTGCTCCGGCTACCTCCATGGTGCTTCGCAGTTGTTTGTGTTTTGTGTTGCCGCTTTTATTGTGCTTTTTGCAGCCTGACTTGTGGGACTTGCAGGCCTGGCGCTGCTTATCGCTGGATTTTTTCTCGCGGTTGGGCACATCGCAACTTTTTTCACATTCGGGTTCAGATTTTTATCGCTGTCCCGGTAGTGTTATCGCGGACATTTGCCGCGTTATTGGGGTACTATCGCATGTTACCACCATGTTGAGAATGCCACGTTAACACAGAGTTATTTTCCCGCGATGGACAGCGATATGGAAACTTGCGTCAACTTATTTTGGCGATGATTATCGCACGTTCTTGAGAATATCCCCCTTAGAGTGCTAATCTCATCGAGGGTTATGAAGCTAGACTATGTGGCGTCATTTTTGGGAGAGAAGAGGCAATTATACGGGGGCGAATTTGATGGTCCGGTGTGTAGGGGTATAGGAGGGGTTGGGGTGGGAGAAGATTCAGAGAGGTCTGGATGTTGTTAATGATTAATTACATTGTCTCAGTGAAAAATAAGTGGTGAATTGCAGGGGCATAAGTTATAGTTAGCTCAGGTAACTATGACTTCTGAATTTACTGTAAGTTGTATGAGTTAAATCTGAACCTAACTGTAATGTCCATGTAAACTTTGGGTTTTTCAGTGAATTTCTAAGATTTTTTAAATTTTATTTCCTACCAATAATGTCCCTGTAACCTTTGTTCTTCCAGTGAATTTCTAAGTTTTTTTATTCAATTTCCTATCTATAATGTCCTTGTAAACTTTTTTTCCCAGTGAATTTTTAAGGGTTTTTTCAATTCTATTTCCTAACTATAACACCCCCGTAACCTTTGTTTTTTTAAATGAGTATATATATATACATATATATCATAAAAGAAGTGCCCACAAACGAAGACGCACACAACAGCAGGCGAATCCAACCACCACAGATACTTTATTTAGGCAAAACCGGCATGACACTGAAAATTTCCCTTGCCTTTCCCCCAACGCGTTTCGGAGCTCCTGCTCCTTGCTCACAGGGCCGGCATGTGAATGGGCAGATGCGCGCGAAGAACAAGTCTCATGATCAGCATATCACGCCCTCCAGAGGTCATGGCAAACATTGGCGACAAATGGACTGTTTTTCCCGAGATATCGGATCGCCATGACCCGCCGCCTGACCCTTGGAAGCTAAGTAACTGTCGTCAGCAGGTGGTCCATGACTACATGGAGAGCTGTGGTCACTGCACTCACGTCTCCGGACTTTGCCACAAAGGGAAAGGTTGGCTGGAAGTAGGGGACAAAGACTGTTTATTTCCCTGTAATTGTGCCAAAGATTCCCTCCTGAACCACGTAACAACATGCTCACTCGAGTAATGCAGCAGTTTGAGATACTCGCTGTGGCTGCTGACACGCTGCATGATGGGACAGGTAGTTCCTACCATTTAACTGCCGGAGTCCTCTGCAGGGTAAACGAGGGTCAGGTGTGCGCCCCACCACTGTGGAGGGAGGAGCATTTAAAGGACACTACCAAAGGAATCTTTTGCTAACTGAGGCATTTGAGGAAGGCTCACTGCCAAAACGGGTCATGCCCATACCTAAATAAAAGGATTTTGAAGCCCCGCTGTGTCCCTTTATCACCTCTGATGGGAGGAGATGGTGTTTTTTATGTGGAGCGTAATGCCAGTGTCACGCTAAAAAGGGACCCTTCCACGAAGAGGTCATGGCAAACATTGGTGACAAATGGACTGTTTTTCCCGATGTATCGGATCGCCATGACCCGCCGCCTGACCCTTGGAAGCTAGGTAACTGCCGTCAGCAGGTGGTCCATGACTACATGGAGAGCCGTAGTCACTGCACTCACGTCTCCGGACTTTGCCCCAATGGGGAAGGTTGGCTGGAAGTAGGGGACAAAGACTGTTTATTTCCCTGTAATTGTACCAAAGATTCCCTCCTGAACCACGTAACAACATGCTCACATGAGTAATGCAGCAGTTTGAGATTCTCGCTGTGGCTGCTGACACACTGCATGATGGGATAGGTAGTTCCTACCATTGAACTGCCGGAGTCCTCTGCAGGGTAAATGAGGGTCAGGTGTGCGCCCCACCACTGTGGAGGGAGGAGCATTTAAAGGACACTACCAAAGGAATCTTTTGCTAACTGTGGCATTTGAGGAAGGCTTACCGCCGAAACGCGTAATGCCCATACCTAAATAAACGGATTTTGAAGCCCCGCTGTGTCCCTTTATTGACTCTGATGGGAGGAGATGGTGTTTTTCATGTGGAGCGTGATGCCAGTGTCACGCTAAAAAGGGACCCTTCCACGAAGAGGTCATGGCAAACATTGACGACAAATGGACTGTTTTTTCCGAGGTATCGGATCGCCATGACCCGCCGCCTGACCCTTAGAAGCTAAGTAACTGCGTCAGCAGGCGGTCCATGACTACATGGAGATCCGTAGTCACTGCACTCACGTCTCCGAACTTTGCCCCAATGGGAAAGGTTGGCTGGATGTAGGGGACAAAGACTGTTTATTTCCCTGTAATTGTGCCAAAGATTCCCTCCTGAACCACATTACAACATGCTCACTTGAGTAATGCAGCAGTTTGAGATTCTCGCTGTGGCTGCTGACACGCTGCATGATGGGACAGGTAGTTCCTACCATTGAACTGCTGGAGTCCTCTGCAGGGTAAACAAGGGTCAGGTGTGCACCCCACCACTGTGGAGGAAGGAGCATTTAAAGGACACTACCAAAGGAATCTTTTGCTAACTGCGGCATTTGAGGAAGGCTTACCGCCGAAACGCGTCATGCCCATACCTAAATAAACTGATTTTGAAGCCCCGCTGTGTCCCTTTATCGACTCTGATGGGAGGAGATGGTGTTTTTCATATATACATGCCATTGAGCAAAGAGTTACTGCAACGTTGGAAGAGATTTGGTGTGGATGTTTTCCGGCACCAATCATTCTGGGGACGGGAGCTTTTGACCGGGACATTTGTATATTCAGTATTCCTGGCATACGAACTGCCGTGACTGTATTCCATTTGGTTTTATTTCAATGTGTAATGCACGGGACAGCTGCTATGAGCACATGAACAACTATTGCCAGAATTATGAGAACTGTTCTCGAAATATCAGCATTACCTGTTTTCCAGTTGCATTCTGGAAGTGGTAAGCCTTACAGTCATGTGACGTTGGATACACCTATAAAATGCATGCACGTACGCACTTGGTTTCCCGCTTCCCAGTCCGTGATCAAGGCAAATGCCGAAACTAGTTGGATTTTTGGAAGCAGTTGTGCTGCACTTGCCTGGAATAAAGCGCTTTGTCCTCAGAAACGGGCCTCTGTTGTTTTCTCATGTGCTATGAAGTGACGGGCTTCTCCGTGCCCGCCTGTAAGAGGCCGCCCTGAAGGGTCGGGGGCTCCTCTCTCGGAGGTTGTGTATATATATTTCGAAGGACAATCCTTGCAGCCAACTGGTCACATCCACCAAACGAAGTTGGTGCAAGCTACGGGTGCAAGAGCCCATTTGTTATACAAAGAAGAGTTACATCTCGGGTCCAGGACACAAAGTGCTCGCTCTCCAGGATAAAGCTTATACCAAAATAACGTTTTATTTATGGGCAATGTGTTTTGACCCTTCGATCTTTATCACAGCCTGTGATATACATCTACATATCCAAATTCCCAAATTCAGCGCATGCCTGCTAGCTCCTGAACATCAGTGATGCTCATTAAAAGCCCGGTGCTTGAACATTGCAAACAGTTCTCTCCAACATGGGGAAAGAGCACGGTACTCCTAGTGAATTTTTAAGAGTTTTTTCAATTCTATTTCCTAACTATAACACCCCTGTAACATTTGTTTTTTTAAATGAGTATATAACGCTCAGAGACAGGCGTGCCCCCCACCGAACCGTGGATACGCGACCCCTGAAGCAGCACAGAGGGAGAGAATTCCCAGGACTGGAATCGGAGGATCCCGGTCAGTGTTGGAATGATCGAATACTCTGGTAAGACGGGCAAGCGGAGGAAAGGCAGGAGCCGGGCTGAATGTGACGCGCTCTCCGTGATCAAAGGAGAGAGAGAGAGAGTCATTTGCAGGCAGAGGTTATTTACCGAACGCGGAAAGAAAATGAGTGATGATGAATGTGCAGTGAGGCAGCAGGAAGCAGAGAAGCTCTTTATTGAAATTGCTACATCAACAACTTTAAATGAAATCACAGGGGAAAGAGTCCCTGCGAACAGCAATGAATTAAGTAAAAAATTGCAGGACTTTGAAAAACTAAAGAAAAAAGAGATTTCACGTTGGTGGGAGGTCGACTCCCTCAAACAATATATACAAGTGGGCAGAGTCCCACAGGGACTAGGAATCATGATTACACCTACTTATGAAAACCGCAACCCAGGTCTCCTGAGAGAGTGGGCAGATAATAGTGCGGAAAGTTCCACAAATATGATCAACATACTTATAAAGTATGCTGGGTTGGAAAGAAATGAAATCATGAGAAAAATTAAAGAACTGAATGAAATTTTGGCGAAAAAAGGAGACCAAGTGAAAATAAATAAATTTAAACATGATTTGAAGGGTAGACTGGAGAAATATGAAAAACTAAATAAAGATAGGAAGGCAACCAAATTCTTAAGAGATCGCTTGGACTATGGAAATGGATGCATGTACACGTTTTCAAAACGCTTCGATACAGTAAGGAGGCAAAAAGTTCAGACCAGCAAGACTACAAGCTAGGAAACCTCGCAGAGTGAAATGAGCTCGGATACTGGTTCTGAGGTCGAACAAGAGGACCCCACAAGAAGAGGAGCAGTGGGTACAAAACTCAAGGTAACAGACAAACTCCGTTTTTTACTAATGGATCAGAGATCAAACCACCAGATAACGAGGGGGCGGGGAAGACTAGGAGGAAGAGGAAGCAGAGACGAGGAGGACAAGGATATAGGAGGAGCACAAGGAGGAACAACAGAGAGATCAACAGAAGGGGAAGCAGTAGCACACAGTAATACGATTATCAACTTGAGTTGTATTGAAATAACAAACGAGGATAAAGCAGTGCTTGAATTAGGACTTTCCTATTGTCATAAGAATGAATTTAATTATGCTAACAGTAGGATGGACCTTTATAAATTCGTTCCAAAACTGAAGTTGATGAAACTACACAAAATAAAGAACTCCCTTGAGCCTCCACAAATATCGGATCTGGCTACCATTATCTCTGAGAACCACAATAATCTAACTGTGTCGGACATTCCCATTCTAGAAGATAC
The DNA here is from genome assembly GCA_963921515.1 of Calotriton arnoldi. Taxonomy (NCBI): domain Eukaryota; kingdom Metazoa; phylum Chordata; class Amphibia; order Caudata; family Salamandridae; genus Calotriton; species Calotriton arnoldi. The sequence continues at coordinate 1,487,870 of CAWUFW010003123.1, read as the reverse complement.
GTGGTCACTAGCGAACGACAATGAGAATGAGTACCTACCTAGCAAAGAAGATGCTAGAGGGGAACTAACAAGCGAAGCAAAATCACTAACCCTGAATAGTGGAGATCGCACGCCCGTTCGTCCAAGATCGAGATTCATACCACAAATGGTGAGAGATAATCTTGACATATTCTCTGAGAATGTAATAGGGGATCTGTGGAGACTATAACAAAATATGGGGGACCAGAAAAGAAAAATGGACCCCAGAGAGACACAAATTCACAAAGTCCTGGGAAAAATCAAGAAGGAACAAGGAATTTTAGTGAAACCCTCGGACAAAGGAGGGAATGTAGTTCTTTGGGGGAGGGACCTCTATAAAAAGGAAGCTTTAAAACAACTCAACAACACAGAATGTTATAAAAGAATTACACCAACAGAGTATGAAAAAGTGATTGATCTTGTTTCTGAGAGACTCAAAGAATGGAAAAAACAAAGTTTATTAAGCTGGGACGAGTATAAATTTATCAAACAAGAAAATCCAGTGACTCCAGTGTTTTATACCATACCCAAATTTCATAAAGACATTTTTAACCCACCAGGAAGACCAATAATTTCATCCTGCAACAGTGTTTTTGAGAATGCCTCAAAATATATTGAGTTTTTTCTTAATCCTATTGTAAAAAAGCTCCCCTCTTACATAAGAGATTCTGCTGATTTTCTCAAACACATCTATGATGTGAAATGGGAGGACAACATGGTATTGGTTACTTTAGACATCTCAACCCTCTATACAAGCATAAGGCACACAGATGGCCTGAGGGCTACACAGTATTTTTTAAATACAAAACAAATGAGGATTGCAGGGCATAATGCCATGGTGCTAGAAATGATGGGATGGTGCCTTACCAGGAACATTTTCATGTTCAGTAATGAATTGTTCCAACAGGAACAAGGAACGGCGATGGGCACATGCTTCACCCCCAGTTATGCGAATTTACATCTTGGCTGGTTGGAGGAGCGGGTGCTCAGAGGGCCGGAATTGGAACAATGGACAGAAAATGTTTTAGTCTGGTTGAGGTTTATTGAAGACGTTTTAGTGCTGTGGCAGGGCACGGAAACGGATGTGGATCTATTCATCAATGATCTGAACAAGAATATGTTGAATCTAAATTTTGTAGGACACTACAGTAAAAGTACTATAGATTTCCTAGATGTAAGAGTGTTGGTGAGGGGAGATAGGTTACATACTACGGTTTTTAGAAATTCGACGGCTGGAAATACGATACTCAATGCGGCCAGCTCACAACCTACACCCCTCATTAGGAGTATCCAGTTTGGAGAATTCTATAGGTCTAGAAGAACATGTAGCACAGTGGAAGATTATAAAATTGTGGAACAGGAGATGATGAGTCGGTTTTTACAGAGAGCTTATCCAATTAAGATCTTGGAAAGTGCCTCTAAAAAAGCAAAGATGTTAAGTAGAGAGAAATTGTTATTTGAGCCATCAAAAACAGTTGAAAAGAAGAATAAACACAGACAGGGAGAAAACATACACAGGTTCATAACAACTTATAATACAAAACATGAAGAGATGAGGTTAATTTAAAAAAAGCACTGGCACTTTATTAGGTGTGACCCTGTAATAGGATCACAGATTAAGAAGTATCCAGAAATAACATATAAAAATCAAAGTCCTTGAGAGATCATATGGTGAAAGTGAATACAGTGAGAATACTGGACGACAAAGCTGGTTACAACAGAGAGAAGGTTTTAAAAAATGTTCAAAATGTAAAGCCTGCCAACATGGGGAAAATCTTTCAAGTTTTAAGACGGATTTAATAAAACTGTAAAGATAAGAGTATTTTTAACCTATAAGTCAAGTTTTGTAGTTTATATTTTAAAGTGCCCATGTGAAAAAACATATGTAGGCAGCACTACCTTGCCAGCTCATAAAAGGATCCTGCAACACAGGCGTGCCATAAGTAATAATGATCGAAGCTACCCGGTGGGTAGACACTTTGAAAAGAAACATCAAAGTGATCCAGCATTATTGCGCTATAGCTGTATAGCTGAAGTACCTAAAAGGAGAAGAGGAGGCAATAGAGAGAAAGAACTACGGAAACTAGAAGCTTATTACATTTTGGAACTAGACAGCAAGGAGCCTAATGGATCAAATGTGGAGGAGGATTTGTTTACATGTCTTTATTAAATAAGTTATAAGAACTGCACATTCAAAGAAGCCATCTTTTAGATTTAAGAAATTGTTATATTGTGGAGGAGGACATATGCACTAGCACTTTTTTAATATTAGCACATCAATTAGAAATAAGAAGCACTAGCACTTCAAATAGAAAAAAAAGTCAAAAATCAATTTAAAAGATGAGATAAATGTATGAAATAAATAAAATTATCAGTCATTAGCACTTAGATACTAGAGGTATGAAACTGTGTTTAACACTAGAGGAAATTAAGTGTAAAAAAAAAGCAGCTCGAGGAATAATTAGCACTAACGGACTTTATTAAGAATAGGATTTGAGACGTTCTCTCTTTTTTCCCTTTTCTTTGAAATACCAGTACACATTTCTGATTTTTTCTAATACACTGGAATAGATAAGAGCGAGTGTATTAGACAGGTGTGACAGTAAATAAAATAAACGTTTTAAATATGTGCCATATATTAGGCCTTCTAACTTGAAGCACTGAAGCACTTTATAGATTGGGGAACTTTCCCATTTCAATCTATCAATTTATGAGTTTTAAATTCGTTTTTTCTGAATGTCATATCAAAAATGAAATAATTGTGTGTCTCTTTGAAACTTTTTTACAAATTATGGTCAAAATGAATCCTTTGTAAATAGTTTTAAAATAATTGAAACAAAATGAGAATATATTCCATTATATAGGAGCGTTGCAAGCAATATAAACATGTTCGAAGATGGCGCCCAAAATACTTTTACCCACATACCTCACGAATACAATGGGTAATGTCCTCTGTTTATGTTAATTTCCTGTCCTTTCCCCTCCTCTTTTTAGGAAAAGGTGCATGTATAATGAAACAAATGTGGCTTAGTATTGTGACCAAGGCTGCGGACGGCAGCCGAAACGCGTAGATTATGCCATCACCTAACTAATAAAATATTATATACTGACTGACTGATTGTGTCAGTCTCAACATTATAATGGGAGAATCAAGTATCAAACCCCACTAGAGGGGCGATACATCTATAATAATGTTTGAGTAAAGAGAGCTCAGTGTATACATTGTTGGAATTCTATTTAATATTTCAAAAATGAAAGCACGTAATGTTTTTTGAATTTAAACTACAGGTACCAGAATGCCAAGTGCCTTTTAGAAAAAATGGTTTGATTTGACAGGAAGTCATGTGACCTTTTTAAAAAATAAGTATGTCGGGTAACATCTGAAAATTCAACCGTGACCAAGGTCTCGTGGAGACCGAAACGCGTTGGTTTGCAACTGTGGATTGACCCGTGGAATGAATTAGAAGGATAATAAATGCTATGAGAACCTTTTCGTGAGTGCGCTCCGTGTGTCCTTTCAAGTGGGAGGATTCGTGTGGAAATAAATTACGGCTGGGCTCAGCCGTGGAGTTGCACCGCATCAATGAGGCGCCGCTAAATGCAGCGAAAACCGAGCCTTTCTGGAGTAATTGAATAATGCTGCAGTGGTGATCGCCGGCTTTAAACAATCGCAATTCTTACAGACGGGAAACTTTGTTGTTAACCGGATGGCTACAACATTGAGAAAGAAAACGTCGGAGGTAAGAAGCGTTCATATTAACAATTTTGTTTGCCGGTTATGTCCGCGTGACAACCTGTTATAAACCCAGTGAAATTTGCCATTAATATTCAGCATTGTCTGAAGGCTGAAAGTAAAGGGGACTATTTATAATTCAGGTTGCAAAGCAGACGAAAAGCCAGTGATAATTATATCTTTTTATACATTACGGAGTGGAAATGACCACAGTTATGGAAAAACGGGAAGCGAAACGCACAGAGTTGATGGACTCTGCGTTTTTTGAACAGACAAATGAGAGTAATGTGGAATCTGGTAAAAAGACCCCCCACCACAAATTGGATGCAAAGAGTAAAATAAGAACATGGGAAAAGCTTTCTAAAAAAGAAATAAACAAATGGTGGGAAGTGGTATCATTGAAAAAATATCTGGAGGTGCGACGAGTGCCCAGAGGCTTACGAATACATCTAATGCCAAGTCATCAAGATACTAGCAATGATCTGCTTCAAGAATGGGGCGAATACATTTTAAATTCATCTTTGGGATTAATGACAATTTTAGTTAAGCATCTTGAAATTGCACTGGAAAAAATCAAAGAACAAGTAAAAACATTGGAAATGGAAATCTCAAAATTGGATTTAAATCCAGACTTGACAAAATTCAAGGAGGATTTGGAATAGCAAATCGACAAACATGAAGAAAGCGTGCAACGACGCAAACAATCTAAATTCCAAAGGGATAAAAATGATTACTTGAGTGGAAGAATCTTCACATATGCAAAGAAATTTGATATGTTGAGCCAAATAGGAAAAGTAGGGGATACCACTGTGGCCTCCACCAGCCAATCATCCTTAACGTCAACAGATGCAAGTGAGGGTGAACCTGAACAGAGTGGCATGGAAAAATCAAAAATATCTTTTTTGGGGGACATGCGGTTGGTGCTGCAACAAAGACAATGGGAGCAAAATATGAGCAATCAAACGCAAAACTACAGAGGAAGAGGAAAAGGGCCAATACGAGGCCAACGCAGACAAAAGGGAAGCAGGCAAGGAGAGGAAAAAGGAGCAGACGAACAAGAACATGTGGGAACTCTGACACGCAGTATGAGACAGAGGAGGCTGTAATGGATGAATTGCAAATAGTAAACTTATCCAATCGGACTATGACACAAACTGAAATTAAAGTACTGAAGCATGGCTTAAATTTCTGCCCCCTGAAACGAATGGATTTAGCACAGACTCGTATTGATATATATCAATACGTCAGGAAAATTAAGTTAGCAAAAATCTTTGCTGAGAACAAGAAAATGCGTGAATATAAAAAGCTAGTATCAACGCCCACTGAGATACTTACAGTGAGAGATGCTGAACCTTTACTCACCCTAATAAACTTGGATAACACCAATCGTGATAATGAAATTGAATTGACCACAGTGTGTGAACAAATTGGTTCAAGTTTAAGCGGTATGAAACCAAAATCTAAATTTTATCCCCAACTACCTCCGGGAAATAAAATTGATATATTCCAAGAAGCAGTGATACAAGATATTTATAAAATTAAACCATCTAAATACAAACATAACTTGACTAAAGAAGAGAGAACTGCAATATGGGATTTGACACAAGATGACCAAATAGTAATAAAAATCGCAGACAAGGGCGGCAACATTATTATTTGGGATAAACAAGACTACATCAAAGAAGCACATTCTCAATTGAATAATCTTGAGTATTATGCTAAACTCAAAACAAATCCCACATTAGAATTCAAAAAGACCTGGGATGACCAACTGGACATTTGGCACAATATGAACCTCCTTGATGAAGATGAGATCAAGTATCTAAAAACGGAATCTCCAATCACGGCGACAATTTATTTCTTGCCCAAAATTCATAAACATGCCACAAAACCCCCAGGGCGACCGATAATTGCAGCAAACGGCTCACTATTAGAACCAGCCGCGAACTATGTAGATTTCTTTCTGTTACCTTTTGTTCAAAATTTGACATCTTACATTAAAGATACAAGTGACTTTTTGAGGCATATACAAGACATCCCATGGCAAAGTTCCTATAAATTGATAACAATGGACGTAGTTTCACTCTATTCGAACATTGAAAATCATATAGGATTAACAGCTTGTAAATATTTCTTGGGTAAACGTAATATACAATATGAAAAACATAATCAAATGTTATTACAAATGATTGAGAACTGCCTTACTAAAAATGTATTCCTATTTGGAGATGAGATATATATGCAATCAAAAGGAACGGCCATGGGATTTTCTTTTAGTCCTAGTTATGCCTGCCTGGCAATGGGCTGGTGGGAGCAGCACCTTGCCTGGCATCCGAATCATGATGAGCATGTCAATAAGATTGTGAGTTGGCTCAGATTCATTGACGATCTCTTTATAATTTGGGACGGCACTGAATCTGAGTTCAAACAATATTTTGAAATACTAAATAATACAGAGGCAAATCTACGATTCATCTATGAGATTAACAGGGAAAGAGTGATCTTTCTAGATACTGAAATTTATGTTAAAGGTGGAAGAATACATACGACTTTACATCGTAAAAAAACAGCTACTAATGCAGTTTTACATGCACAGAGCTTTCACCAAAATTCGCTAAAACAGAATATCCCATATGGAGAATTTTTGCGCATTAAAAGGATATGCTCTGAGAAAGATGAATGGCTAAAACATAGAGATCAAACATCACAAAGATTTAGATGTAGGGGGTATAAGGAGGAAATAATAACAAGATGCCGAAAGAGAGCAGAATCAAAATCTAGAGATGAAATAATCAAAGAAAAATTACCAACGAAAGAAACAAATGAGATTCGACTGATTACAACATTGTCGCAAGAAGCTAAGCAAATAAAAAATATTCTCAAAAAGAATTGGAGAATTTTACAACTGGATCCAACATTAACTCCTCTCATTGGTGACCATCCTAATGTCACATTCAGGAGAGCTAAAAACCTTAAAGATACTCTTGTCCACAGTCATTTTTTGAAGAAGAAAAACAAATCATTTCAATGGCTACAGACAACTGGTTTTAACAAATGCCACAACTGTAAAGTTTGCCAAATTGCACGCAACACCAAACAGATTGTTTGGGCAAACAAAAAGATATGGAAAATACAGAAATTAATTACTTGCAAAACACAGTTTGTAGTTTATGTTATAGAGTGCCCATGTCATCTAAAATACGTGGGCAGCACAATCTGCGAACTGAAAAAAAGAATTCTTGAACATGTGAGAGCCACTATAGCGAAAGACCGAAGCAATGCTGTGGCTAAACATATGGAGCAAGCACATAACAGTGACTGGAAACAGTTGAGATTTTATGGTATAGAATCTGTGGAACAACATGTGAGAGGGGGAAACCGTGAAAGAAAATTGCGGCAAAGGAATCTCGACAAATACTTGCACTACGAACATATATGCCACACGGTCTTAACCAGGATGAAGAACTTTATGTACATTTGTAAATTAGGAATTATTGTGTTTTCGCTTACCCTGCATTTGGGATATAGCCCAAATTTTAAAGTCACATTTTTAGTTTAATTTTATTTTTTCTTCACGTTATGGCAATTTTGGCAAATTAGTTTTTGAGTGATGCAAATAGTTATTTGTTTTCCCACTAGAGGGAATATCACAAGATTGTGTCAGTCTCAACATTATAATGGGAGAATCAAGTATCAAACCCCACTAGAGGGGCGATACATCTATAATAATGTTTGAGTAAAGAGAGCTCAGTGTATACATTGTTGGAATTCTATTTAATATTTCAAAAATGAAAGCACGTAATGTTTTTTGAATTTAAACTACAGGTACCAGAATGCCAAGTGCCTTTTAGAAAAAATGGTTTGATTTGACAGGAAGTCATGTGACCTTTTTCAAAAATAAGTATGTCGGGTAACATCTGAAAATTCAACCGTGACCAAGGTCTCGTGGAGACCGAAACGCGTTGGTTTGCAACTGTGGATTGACCCGTGGAATGAATTAGAAGGATAATAAATGCTAGGAGAACCTTTTCGTGAGTGCGATCCATGTGTCCTTTCAAGTGGGAGGATTCGTGTGGAAATAAATTACGGCTGGGCTCAGCCGTGGAGTTACACCGCATCAATAAGGCGCCGCTAAATGCAGCGAAAACCGAGCCTTTCTGGAGTAAAAAAAAAAAAAAAAAAAAATATATATATATATATATATATATCCCGTACAAAGAGCTCCTTCTGGGAGCCAGATACCCAAGGAGGGCAGCGCGCTGACCGGCGGAGCAAGCCGGTAGACAAATCAAAGTTCAATGAGGGTAATGCGCGCACAAAGGTCACGACAGATGGAATTTGCACAAAGGGGAATTATTTCTTCATAAACCCCGCGTTACGCGTTTCGGCCGTACAACGACCTTTATCACACACAGATTGAAAGTTGATGTTGGTTACAAGTACAGGTAAACATGGCAATAGACATAGGACTCACGGTGGAGTGACATGGCAAATCAGTATCAGTGGCCATCTTGGAACATGTAAATGTGTAGGAAAATGCTGGCAGACATTGCAGAGTGGACAATGGATGTACATTACAAAAATAAACAAAGGACTCCCACAGGAGTATCATATTGCATCAGATAAGGTTGCCATCTTAAAACGTACGATTAAACGCATAATGTAATTGACGACCAAGTGGACAAATCGTGAAGTTAAAATAAGATCACGAAGTACACTTGGACTCTGCCTGGAATATTGCATCTACGTGGTAGCCAGATGCATGTGCATTGTCTCAATGGTGTGCCAGTCCGAACCAGGCGGCCAACTAACACAAGTGGTATCAGTATGTGCTGGCTCCGGTGTGAAATGTGCTAAAAACACACAAGTGTGCTGCTATCAGTGTGGTCGTGGACCTAATTGGATAAATATCAGCATGCTGCCTAGGCTAGTGCGTACAGCATCTGATGAGCCTGAATGGATGCAATATTCTACCCACTAAGGACGGCATAGTGCCGAAGAGATCCCGTGCTGTGGGGACCTATGTAGACATCCTGTGTCGCGATGTGTCCACTGCGTGTGAATACCAAAGATGTCCGGATCTGGTAGTGACATAAGCATGTGCGTCATATAGTAGGATGTGTGTTCACCCATAAGGGAGCGGCATAGTGCCGTAAGGATCATGTGTAGTGCGGACACGAATGGGCATGTGGTGTAGGGAAATGGCCCTATTCCAAATGAGGTCCACCAGTTACAGGAGGCATAGTGCCAGAAGGCCTCATGTAGTGGAGCCGGCATCCTAATGTAAAGCGCTTGAAAATACATGCCCGAGAGTGAGTTAAAAGTAACCTAAGTGACACAAAGTGATCTAAAATATCCCCGGGAGATTAAGCTAACCCCTGATCAAAACCCAGTATAAACATAAACAGGAAAAACAAATAAAATTGGAGTTGCTTATCTGGACAATGTCGCCACTCTAGTGGATGTAATCACGAAGAAAAGGGTAGGCAGCCCAACCGTATGCAGGATCGATCCTCCGGGCCCCTTCCTTTCCTCCTGCAATCGAGAGAGATAAAGATTGCATGTATGGGAATACAAACAGAAAGGTGCGTGGATTGACAGACATCACGTAAATACTGTGAACTGTACCTCTGCTCTACACTGAATCAGGGTAAGAGGAAATAACGGTGAAAAGCAGAGATACAACAGTCAAAACGAAAAAACATCAATATCAGATGACATGGATCTAGTTGAGGTTGGGGCAGCACATGGGCATCATTCATCTACTAAATGTATGGACATTTCTTCATCCTTATTCAAACCCCCGGGTACCTGGTTCCTAGGTTGATAATGTGTCTGGATTCTCTTTTTCTAAGTACTAGAACTCTGTTACCCCCTCTACTGCTAGCAGTGATCTGTTTGATAGCATAGTACCTGAGTTTAGAACTGTCTGAGAAGTGGTGGGTCTCGAAGTGTCTGGCTATTGGATAGTGTATGTCCTTGTTGGTAATGGCCCTCATGTGTTCCAATACTCGCTTTTTGGCCATGTGTGTGGTGCTGCCTACGTACCTCATGTTGCAAGGACATTCCAATATGTACACCACAAAAGTGGAGCTGCAAGTGAGGAACTGTTTGATCAGAACAGTGGTGCCCGTGGTAGGATTGTGGTATTCTTTTATCATCTGGCTACTATGACAAGCCTTGCAGTGACTGCATGGGAAAAATCCCTGCAACTTAATGCCTCTGCTAAGGTTGTTGTCGGAGATGTCGCTATGAACAAGTGTGTCTCGGAGGCTGCGTCCCCTTCTGTATGTGATGTTCGGTCTCTTGGTGATGGATGTACCTATCACCGGGTCTTTTGTGAGAATTTTCCAGTTTTTGGAGAGAATCTTTTGTATCTTTCGAATTCCCATTGTAGGTGAGTATCACTCGGGTGGGATTCTCGTCCTCTCTGATGTTTTCTTTGGGAGTGTACTCAAGAGTTGTGGTTCTGTCTATGTCCTTTATTTTGTCCATAGCTCTCTGAAGCACCCATTTGGGGTACCCTCTCTCTGTGAACCTAGTTATCATGGTGGTTTGTTCTGCCTTGTAGGCAGTTGTGGAGCTGCAATTGCGCTTGGCCCTTAACAGTTCCCCGTAGGGGATGCTCCACTTCAAGTTGTCTGGATGGCTGCTCATGGCATGAAGAAGTGTGTTGCCAGCAGTGGCCTTCCTAAAAAGGCTGGTATGAATCTTGTTGTTACATATTTCTACTCTGGTGTCAAGAAATTCCACTTCTATGCTACTAATGTTGCTGGTGAGGGTAAGGTTATAGGTGTTGGAGTTGAGCTTGTTGATGAAGTCGTTGGCCTCCTTCTCTGTACCCTTCCATATCAAAAACAAGTCATCTATGTACCTGAGCCATATTATCACCTTGTTGAAATCACTGAAAAGGTTGGGATCCCTTCTGATGGTTTCCTCCCAGGCCCCCAGGAACAGATTCGCAAAACTGGATGCGAAGCACGTTCCCATGGCAGTACCGAGGGTTTGTCTAAATATACTTCCATTGAACATAAAGTAGTTGTTCTGAGACAGTATCTTATCATGTCAGTGAGCATGTTAGTATGGTCTAGATGTCTAACTGGCCTTCTTGCTAGATATTTCGCACAAGCGCTTGTGCCTTGTTCGTGTTCAATGATCGTATAAAAGGAGTTAATATCCATAGTGATCAGTAGGTAGCCTTTTTGCCATTCCATGTCATTGATTTTGTTGAGAAAATACTTTGTGTCCCTGACATGGGAGGGCATGACTGTTTATGTTTACACTGTGTTTTGATCAGGGGTTAGCTTAATCTCCCGGGGATATTTTAGATCACTTTGTGTCACTTAGGTTACTTTTAACTCACTCTCAGGCATGTATTTTCAAGTGCTTCTTCCTTTCCACTCTACCACTTTTAAAGGATATGCAGGGTGGGAAAGGAAGAAGGGTAACATATACAGAGGAATGTATAGTTATTCATCAGATTAGGACGGTAATCTTGAGCCACTAGGCGAATAAACAAGTTCCTTCTGAACCACTTAGGGTAAAACACGTAAAGTATCATGCCTTACATGCATAAAATATGTACCCTGCTTACAGAATGAAAATAGGCCCCTCTAAACAGTGGGCCAGGGCATTATTTGTAAATGATGTAAAGTATTCATATTACAGAGTGTATGATCGAACAACATTAATTTGTTTTCTTAGGTACTACACCAATGAAAATATGGGACTGAATTAAGTACAGTATGCCACTAGGCTATTTTATCAGAACAAAATGCAAGCAGATACTATCACTTTGATGTTAAAATACACCATTACAAAATGGCTGCTGTAATAACAGTACTTTTTGAGTTGTATTTGTGTTGTCCTTTTTTCATGTTAATACATGAACATGTAAATATGTGGTTGTAATTCAGTCCAGTGTGTGAGCAAGGAGACGAGGGTCTCTGAAACGCGTAACCTGGTATAAAATAAAATAGTTGCTGGAGAATCTTTCCCCTGAGTGAGCGCCTACTTGGTAAATAAACTGTCATGTGATGTTCGGTGGGCTTCGCCGACACGACGCTCCAACTGCCGCGGGCAAGAGAAGAGCAGTAGAAGCAACCCGACGTAAAATATATCTAGATATATATACATCTAGATATATAGATATCATATATATATATATATATATATATATATATATATATATATATATATATATATATATATATTTGTATTGTTTATGGGTTTTGATAGTGGCGCATATATTGTGTAAGGCACAGCGTCACTGAGGAACTCTCAAAACGACTTTGGGCTTAAAAAGCAAAATGTTTGAATGAATTGAATTATGTGATGCTTTTATTTTATTTTTAAAAGTCTCATGAATTTGAAACAAACATTTAAATATTCAAAGTATTTATATATATTTTTTACATTTATGTATTGCCTTCCTTTTAAGCTCTAACCCACTGTGAAATTTTATCCCATGGTGTATATATATGAAATTTTACTGGTTTAACTTAAACAATGTTGCAATATATTTAATGTTGTCTTCTATGTCTATTGCAAAATTTGCACATGTGGTAAGTACCACCCAGCACTTGTCACTTTAAATATATCGATGAAACACGGATCCCATGTCATGTGATGAATGCTTGTAGTGAACTGAAACGCGTACTGGCGACCGTGCACCAATAAATCTTTGAAGCACATACCGTGGTCCGTATCCGTCTATTTGGAGAATTTGGGTGAAACGGAGTCTTGTGGATATAATTAGACGATGAGTCTCTTTTTCGGCTACAACGGACCCCCTTTCCGCAACGGGACAATGCAAGGAAGAGACAGTGGCCCCGGGGTAACCTGGAAGCTCAACAAAAATCCGGAAGGAATTGTGGCGTTTGACCCCCCTGAGCCAGGAAACACCGAAAATCTTGGATGTACACGAGGAGAACTGAGTCGGAGGACTTGGGTGAATCAGGCTACATTCTAGGTAGGTGATATATGGGAGTGCGGGGTGGAAGGGAGTGCGAATCGGGAGACAACTAGGATTGCTTAGTATAACTCCCCAACGGTTAACAACATAAATCTAGGTGCAATGTCAGCAGACATGGTATGCGATCGGGAGGTGGCAGCACTGGAAATGTTCAGTGACTGTCCCACTGTGATACAAAGTGCCAAAAGCAGCAACAGTTCAGTAACAACTACTATTGACACAGTAAAGGAAAAATTCAGAAAACTAGAGAAAAAAATGAAAGCCGAACAAAGTAAATGGTAGGAATCGTGCTCATTGCAGCGTTATATCGAAGTGGGTAGGATACCTCGGGGCTTAAGGATTCTTATAGCCCCAAGTTAGGAAAATCCGAACCAGCACATGACAAGAGAGTGGGCCGAATGTAACTTGGAATCCTCGAAGCGACTGGTTGTAATATTAATTAAATATGCTGACAGAGCCACATTACTGGAAGAGATTGATAAGATCAATGATGAATTGGATAATATGGGAGAGGTCGATGAAAAAACAAAATTACGCAATGAAATGTTACTGCGTCTAAAAAGAGAAGACGACAAAATAAAGGAAAGAAAAACATATAAGTTTCACCGTGATAAAACGGACTACGACTTAGGGCAAATTTTCACTTTTGTAAGAAAATACGAAGCATTGCGATCAACAAAACTTGTCAATACGAGAGAACCCAAAGCAGGAACCTCAAGGAATGGGGAACCGGTATCTGGTACTTCGCAATCCGAATTAAGCTCCGCTATCGACAGCGAGTCGGACAGGGAATCAAGCAACACCAACAGAAACCAAGTCCCTCAAAAGTTGACATTAGAGGAAGAACTTGGTTTTTTATGCCACAACAGGGGACAAACTCTCCGGCCAAGGTTGCAAAGAACCAACTTCAGGCGAAGACAAAGGAAGAAAGCCTGCAGGAAACGTATCCAATCAGAAAAGATCAAATACGGGTAGGAGAAAAAGAAAGTAACAAATAACTCTAACAAAAATCAAACCATTATGAATTTAGCAAATATAGATCTAACGGAAAGTGACAATGACATTTTAAGCTTGGGTTTGTCCTACTGTCCAGCAAGAAATTTTAATTATTCAAAAACTAGACTGGATGTATACAAGAGTGTCAGAAAATTGAAACTGAAGAAATTTCATATTCTGAATAAAAAGAATGGGGTTCTGCCAAATGAAAATACAAACGAACCGAGAGCAGCAGAACCAACTATCAACCTCACCCAATCAGACACAGTACTCATCAATGAAATCCAAGATCTATGGGAAGCCAGTGCAACCAACGACAATAGGGATAATGTTGGAATGGGTGAACAAGATGCAATATCAATTATGAATGTCAGAGGAACGAGTGTAAATTTAACATCAATTGAACCAACGCCTTTTAAACGAAAGTACACATTCAACCCTATTCTACTTAGAGATTCTATTGACATTTTTCATGAACAGGTGGTAGACCAGATCAAACAATTGAACCATAAAACGCAAAACATTAAACATAAATACAACTGGCAAAACAACAAGTACCAGGAACTCATGAAGAAATTGCAAAGTAATCATGGCATCGTGATCAGCAACTCGGACAAAGGCGGCAATATTGATATTATGTCTAAAGAGGATTATATGAAGGAAGCCTATTCTCAACTCAATGATAGATCATGTTATCTGAGAAGCAGTGTCTCCAGTATGAAGATAATGCACACGACATACTACAACAAATTACTGACATGGAAAACAAAGGGACTGATCACCACACAAGAACATAGTTTTAAAAAAAATGAAAATCCTGTAATACCAACTATCTACTTTATCCCTAAAGTGCATACAGATTCTAAGAAACCTCCTGGCAGACCGATTATCTCGGCCAGAAATAGTTTATTAGAACATACCTCACAGTATGTCGATTACTTTCTACAAGACCAGGGCAAATCATTGCCATCCTACATACGTGACACAAGTGACTTTCTAAGAAAATTGATGAACTTTACATGGAAAAAAGATTACTTACTTATAGCACTTGATGTCAGTTCTCTATACACGAGTATAAGACATTCAGATGGACTACGTGCGTTGGAACATTATTTAAACAAAAGACGAGGAAATGTAACCGACCATAATGAAATGTTGATTCAAATGGTGGACTTCTGTTTAACCAATAATGTATTCATGTTTAAGAACATTTTGTATCAACAGACCAGAGGGGTGGCGATGGGGGCCAGCTTCTCCCCCAGCTATGCATGTCTTCACATGGGCTGGTGGGAGGAGCTGGTCCTCGGGACTAAACATGTGCAGTATACCACAAATAATATCAAATTATGGTTACGCTTTATAGATTACCTTTTTGTAGTGTGGGACGGAACACTGGATGAGGCAAATGAGTTTGTGAATACCTTCAATGTCAATGAGTTAAATTTGCATTTCACAGCCACAATCAGTAGCACACAGGTCAGTTTTTTAGACACACAGGTATATATCGATAATGACAAAATCCAGACTACGTTGTTTAGGAAAGAGACTGCAGGGAATTCTACCCTGCACGCAAGCAGTTCTCATCCAAAACACTTAATTAATAGCATTCCCTACGGGGAAAAGCTACGCCTGAGATGCATTCACAGTAACCATACTGATCTGGTAGCTGCACAAATTGCCAGTAAGGACAGGTTCTTGGAGCGGGGTTATCCCTACAAAATTATTAATTGTGCCATCTTAAAATCCATGAAACATGAGAGACATTCACTACTGGAGGCCAAACAGGTCAACCCCGCGGGTAACACACAGCAGACAGGGGACAAAGAGGTGAATACAACCAATGTGTTTAGAATAATTTTGGAGTACAGCAAACAACAGAAACGAATTCAGTCGATTATTAGTCGGAATTGGCCACTGATTCTCAATGACCCTGTCATTGGGCCAATCCTACCACTGAGACCTTCTATTACATACAGTGGAGGACCATCCATGCGGGATGGCCTAGTTAAGACCAGTCCAGAGGTATTAGAGGGCTCAAGCTGGCTGCAAACGCACAAAGGCTTTTATAATTGCAAATCGTGCAAAGCCTGCCAGCAGGGTATTAACATGACTTCATATCAAACTCCTTTTAGTTCCAAACACCACAAAATCTCTAAACTATTGACCTGCAAAACCGAATACGCGGTTTATGTACTGTCCTGTCCCTGTGATTTACAATATGTTGGGAGCACCAAATTACAGGTGCATAACAGGGTGCTCCAACATATGAGGGCAATTAACAACCAGGACAATACTTACCCAGTAGCACGACATTTCAAAGATAAGCACAATTCTAACAGCCAATACCTCCGTTATTATGTAATTGATTCAGTGCCTCCAAGCAGGAGAGGAGGGAATAGGGAGTCCAGACTGAGACAACTTGAAACTCGGTACATTATCGAACTGGACTCCAAACAGCCTGGAGGCCTGAACATATCGGAAGATGTATATACATATCTGTAAAAATTGAAAAAAAATGTGAAAAACAATATATATATCAGGAGGTTTTTAACATTATTTAATCCAGTGTTTAATATTTGACATTTTACATATTTATATTTATACATTTTATGTGATCAAGGCCCGAGGCGGGCAGAAACGCGTCATGGCTGTAGAGGTCCTGGAGTAATAAAAAATACTTCTGCTGCACAACGCTGTGGTCCGAGCCCGTTTTTCCAAAAGAAAGGAATTCCCAAGACGGAGTAAAACGACGAGAATATATATATATATATATATATTGAGATCTATGCATGCTTTAGCTCAAGATGATGATAACATTGCCAGCTCAACTCAAGATGACCTTTCTGAACTGGGAGTGCAGGGCAATCTAACGAGCTTAACTCCCTTTCGGCTGCCGTTTACGTTCATACCATTGATGCCCAAAGATGCAATAGGTATCTTTAGTGATTGTGTCGTGGAAGATCTTAAACAATTGAATCGAACTGTGTTGCGCAAGGAAAAACAAAGAAAGTTTAAAGAAAAACAATATTCTACACTTATGCGCAAACTACAAAGCAATGGTAATATTATCATAAATAAGTCGGACAAAGGGGGAAACATTGTGCTCTGGCCCCGTGAGTTGTATATGCAAGAAGCAGAAAGGCATCTAAGTGACAATGCTTGTTATAGAAAAGCCACTTTTAATGACCTCAAATACATCAAGGATTCTACATTCAAAGAACTATCACAATGGAAGAGAATGGGACTCTTAAGCAAAAATGAATTTTGTTTTTTTAAAAATGATTACCCTACCACCCCAGTGTTGTACTTCATCCCGAAGGTACAAAAAAACACAATACCTGTACCTGGCAGGCCCATTATATCTGCTCAAAAAGGATTACTCGAACCAATGTCCAAATATGTGGACTATTTTTTACATGAGTTTGTGGAAAATTTACCATCGTATATTCGAGATACAGGCCATTTTCTGTCAAAAATCCAAGGGGTTGAGTGGAAACATGATTATGTTCTTATTGTTATGGACATATGCTCATTGTATACCAGCATCCATCACACTGATGGGTTAGCAGCGGTTAAACATTTTTTATCTAAACGTAATATTGAATGTTACCATCATAATGAAATGCTGTTGAGTATGATTAATATGTGCCTCACCAACAACTATTTTATTTTCAACAAAGAGGTTCACCAACAGTTACGTGGAGTGGCGATGGGGGCGTGCTTTTCTCCCAGCTATGCGTGTCTTCATGTTGGCTGGTGGGAGGAGCACGTCCTCAGAACCACCCACAGGGAGCTGTATGATGCGCATGTTAAACAGTGGTGGCGCTTCATAGATGATGAGTGCATTATCTGGGAAGGATCTATTGAATCTGCTTTTAATTTTGTTAATGACATCAACAAGAATGATTTAAATTTGAATTTCTCAGCCCAGGTTAGTAATGAGTGTACAATTTCTGGATGTCGAGGTATATATTAAGCATGATACCATACATACCAAACTACACAGAAAAAGTACTGCAGGAAATGCAGTACTGCATGCCAGCAGTTCCCACCCCAACCACCTCATTAAAAGTATCCCCAATGGGGAATTTTTAAGAATAAGGCGAATTTGTAACTCAGATCAGGACCTCAAATTCTGTCAAAATGAGGCATTCCAGAGATTTAAGGCTAGAGGGTACAAGGATAGGGATCTCAATTCGGCCATGACTAAATCAAATGGCCATACCAGAGATGAATATTTACACAGTGCTAAAACTGACACCACGTTCTTGAGTAGCAACAATATTACTGACCAATCGGGGCCTAAGGATACAGTGAGACTTATTACAACCTATAGTTGCCAGGAGAAGCAATTCAGGAAGATTATTTACAAAAACTGGCCCATTGTAAAAACAGACTTAACAATGTCACAATTGGTGCCTGAGTTACCTGCGCTAACTTTTAGACGTGCACCCTCCATGAGGGATGCACTGGTGAAAACTAGTCCAGAGGTCACTGTTTCATCCAATTGGTTGTCCAAAAGAACAGGTTTTTATAAGTGCAGCTCGTGTCGAGCATGTAAATTTGGGAAGAATACTCGTGAGTTCTCTACAGCATTTGAACTTAAACCTATGAGAATCAAAAGTTTGTTAACTTGTCGTACGGATTTTGCAGTCTACGTCTTAGAATGTTCATGCAGATTAAAATACGTAGGCAGTACTAAACTACAAGTTTTTAACCGCATATTGCAACACTTGCGGGCTATAGTAAACTCTGACCCAAGTTATCGGGTGGCTCGACATTTTAAACATGAGTTACTTTGTGATTGATTCTGTGCCCAGGTCACTCAGAGGTGGTAATAGAGAGAAAAAACTTAGACAGTTAGAGTCCCATTATATTTTAATACGCGACACCAAGATGCCTAACGGTCTAAATACAGGGGAGGACCTACATAACTTTTTATAACAAATTGGGCAAGATTCTACTGTACTGTGTTGGATTGTCAGATTGGCCTAAGGTTAAGATGTCTCGTTTAGAGGTGGTCCATTGTTATTCCTTGGTTTTAGCTATGGTTTAGCCTTGTTTTACTTGGGTTTTACCTGGTTTTACCTGGTTTTACCTCTGGTTTTACTCGTTTATTACGTGACTTTGCCCGGAGTTCTAATGGTCACTTTGGAGATTTTACCTTTAATTCTTTTAGCTATAATGATTCTAGCTATGTATCCTTTATCTCTATTTGGCTGTACTGTATGATGTTAAAGTAATGCACTAGCACTTTATATTTACATCTATGCATATTGGTACCCTAGGCTGAACGTACCCACAGGAATGTAATACACTGATTAATGTTTACAGGACTGAGCTCATGTTGCACATCTATATTTGTTTACAATGCACTTGCACTTTATTATATTTTTTATGAAGAATATAAGCATCTATCGGTCATTCTCAAATGTTATTGGCAGTTATGATTTTAATCACTGGTTTTTAGATGATGATATTATTTCAATATAAGTTATATGCACTTGCACTTTATCATCATGTCATGCACTTAATTTTGCCCGTTTAAGCAATCATTTAACATTTCAGGTTTACCTTAACAATATACCAGTGCGGCTGTATTTGGATTGTTGAAGTATGTTTTCTAGTTTCATGCTTAAAGAAAAGGGCAGGCTTTCTTTCACCAGTTTTTTCACAATTGTAGTCGCTATTTATTGCTCGTTGGACCATAGAACGTCATGTGATCAAGACAGTGTTTCACTGTCGAAACGCTTAATGCTGGGCACTTGCCACAATGTATGAAAGCTGATAACCTTGCAATAAACGCACTTTAAGCAACCAAAGCACGCTGTGGTCCGTACCTGATTCTTGCCATGACGGTGGCAATACAGGAGCGTGGATTTCTTCATATATATATATATATATATTTATATCTATGTGGTGTGTGATATTTATCTATTGGAGACACGATTGCAACTTTTGCACATATTTATTTTTATCTCATGACTGAGACATATGCGGGTCTATGACAACTAGAACCCACAGTCTGACAAACCCACCAATTGGTATTCATACCAGGATGTATCGTTAAAGGGGAACAGTACTCCCTGGGTTTGGGGCTCCAAACTCCGGCATCTAACACTTAAGTGGGCCGTTTACTGGTAGTCCAATGAGTAATAATGAACAGAATAGTATAAGGGCTGCATAACTGCACTGTGCATTTTATCTAATTTTTACCACTTTTTACACATTATTTTTTGCACTAGAGCACTTCCACTTACGGCAATATGAACATATTGACAGCATTGGCATTATAACCTACTTTGACCTATGGGTTAAATTCACCACAATATGCGTTACAAATACGTATTTTATGGTTATTCAGCGCATCATGGGTTTATGGGTTTTGATAGTGGCGCATATATTGTGTACGACACAGCATCACTGAGGAACTCTCAAAACGACTTTGGGCTTAAAAAGCAAAATGTTTGAATTAATTGAATTATGTGATGTTTTTATTTTATTTTTAAAAGTCTCAGGAATTTCAAACAAACATTTTAAATATTCAAAGTATTTATATATATATTTTTTACATTTATGTATTGCGTTCCTTTTAAGCTCTAACCCACTGTGAAATTTTATCCCATGGTGTATATATATGACATTTTACTGGTTTAACTTAAACAATGCTGCAATATATTTAATGTTGTCTTCTATGTCTATTGCAAAATTTGCACACATGGTAAGTACCACTCAGCACTTGTTACTTTAAATATATCAATGAAACGCGGATCCCATGTCATGTGATCAAGGTTTGTAGTGAGCTGAAACGCGTAATGGCGACCGTGCACCAATAAATCTTTGAAGCACATACTGTGGTCCGTATCCGTCTATTTGGAGAATTTGGGCGAGACGGAGTCTTGTGGATATTTGTATTTATATATGTATATATGTATGTATATATATGTATATATATATATATATATATATATATATATATATATATATATATATATATATATATTCACTGAAAAAACCATAGGTTTTAGGGACATTTATAGTTAGTTGGACATTGCACTCGTACAAAACCCGTGAAATTCCCCCGTTATAGTTAGTTCAGCTAACTATAACTTGCGCGCCCGCAATGCACTGCTGATGACGTCACATATTACATCACTCATGACATGGTCAGTGACATCACTGATGACATCACTGATGACATCTCAAATGACATCACTGATGACATCATCCTTGTGATAGAGTGGCAGACCTCCTCTCACCCTAATATAACCTTTGATACACACACTCAAAAATACAAACTAACATTTTCAAAACAATGGACATACCAATACCAGTTACAACACACCTATTCAGTAATTCCAAGATCTACACACACATCCACTCATTCACCAACAGTCCCTATACAGTCACTCATACATGTACTCACTCATCATATGTACTCATACACCTATACATCCTGTTACACACCACCACTCATCCATAGAGTTACTCACACACATAGTCACACATGCAAACAAAGTATCAAACATCCATTTACTTGCATATACAGTTATACACACACTACCACACTTACTTCTACAGAAACTTACACATACTTCCTCTCTTAAACAATCACTTATAGAAACACCTACTTATTTGTACAGGAACTCTTCCAATCTCTCACTCTCACATAATCTCACTTATATACACCAATACTCACATATACTAGTTTAAAACATATGTAGTTACTCATAAAGACACTATTGAGACAGTCATTCACTCACTAACACACCCATACACATACTCATCCACCTATACAGTCCTGCACACATGCTGTCTTCAACACATACAAACAGTGAGTCACTCAGTCATGCATCTATGCACTAAGTAATACCCCCCACCGAACCATACAGACACTCAGACACTCATACTGATACTCAAAAAACAACTAATAACCCATATAGACACTCATGTAGCTACTCACCAACCCATGCAGCCACTTATACACAAAGTGAGAGACTGATACAGATATTTTCATATTTAAACATTACTCACTAACCCATGTATTCACTAAGATACACTTAGTCACTTATACAATCAATTTTACAAAACAAATCATCCATTTAGACACTTATATACCCATTTATTCTTCCATCGACCTTGAGATATACATATATAAAACATATTTAATTTTCCGAAAAACACACATTCACTGGATGATGTCATCAGTGATGTCATCAGTGATGTCATTTGAGATGTCATCAGTGATGTCATGAGTGATGTCACTGACCATGTCATGAGTGATGTAATAAGTGACGTCATCAGCAGTGCATTGCGGGCGCGCAAGTTATAGTTAGCTGAACTAACTATAACGGGGGAATTTCACGGGTTTTGTACGAGTGCAATGTCCAACTAACTATAACTGTCCCTAAAACGTATGGTTTTTTCAGTGAATTTGTAAGGTTTTTTAAATGCTAATTTCTAACTATAACGTGCCTGAAACCTATGGTTTTTTCAGTGAATTTCAAAGGTTTTTTAAATGCTAATTTCTAACTATAACGTGTCTGAAACCTATGGTTTTTTCAGTGAATTTGAAAGGTTTTTTAAATGCTTATTTCTAACTATAACGTGTCTGAAACCTATGGTTTTTTCAGTGAATTTCAACGGTTTTTTAAATGCTAATTTTTAAGTGTAATAATAGTTATAGCTATGTTTTTTGTACTGAATTTCTGTAGTTTTTTAACTGTTTATTTGTAAATATACTATTTATTAAACAATATTGTATATTTTGCAAAAACATTTTTATTTAATACATTAAAAAGTAAAATATAGTATAATTTTTTTCTTTTCTTTTTTTCTTTTAATATATTTCTATTGTTTTCTTCTTTTTTTTAAATGGTTTTTTTGGAATCGCGCACCAAAAGCGTACCTAACGCGGCGGGTACGCGTATCTCAGCCGCCTGTTTGGGAAACTCGTGAAGGATCCGCATATGGTATGCGAAGGGTGCGTGTTTTTAGTCACGTTACATACGTATATTATTATGTGGTGTGCGCGTTTGGTATGTGACCGGTACGCGATTCCTGCTTCGACTTATACGCGACACATACGAATTAGCGTACACGACGCTTGTGCGGTGGCGGGCCCCGCGTGACGTCGGATACGTGCCGGGGCGCGCTGGGTGCGCGACTCCCGCGAAAGTTTTTATATTCAAAAATGATATGTATGTGTCTTTAATGTACATATGAGGGCAAGAGATTATCTAAGGTATTCATAAAAATAATATATTTCTATTTGTAATAAACTTATATTAGTTTTAAATCTATTTTCGCGAAACCGCGTCGGGTGCGCGCGCCGTGTGCGCATGGTGCTCGAATCCCATGTGACCTCAAAAAAAAGGATTTGATTGGTCCATAATATTTCCCACTGTAACTATTGAAGGACCCCACCCATTTTATTTATTCTGTTTGGAGCAGTGGATGAGACACATCTCTTATCCTTCCAGAGCTGATTTTGGATTTTTTTTGGTGTTTTTAATAAATTGCATTACAGCAATGGCATCTGGTTCTGAAGCTCCTCATCATTCTTCAGAAGAGGATATCTTGGAGGAAGATCCACCCAAGAAGAGGCCTGAGTCAGTGGTATGGAAATTTTTTACCTTTCCTGCTGGAGAAAAAAAGGTGAACGCCACAAAAGTTACATGCTTGCTGTGTGGAAGGGTCCTGTCGCGAGGCAGTGACAAGAAATACTCCTGTGGAACAGCGAGTATGTATAAACATCTGCGGACCATTCACCCCCGGAATCTGGCACGAGAAGAAATGAGACGTGCAGCAAAAAATCCACCACCAGGCATTGCTAGCACCTCCGGAGCGTCCACATCAGCACCTCCAATAGACATTCGCCCCGAATTTGCTTTTCTGGAGCAGCACTGCACTAAGTGCAAAACCATCATCTGTTATGGTGAACAGTCAGTGGATGCTATTTATGCAGCACAACGGAACCATAAATGCTAATTTTTTTTTTGTTGTTGTTTTTGGAATGATGTTTAATTCCAAAAGCTAACTTTTTACTTAGTTCCTTTTTTGTTCAATTTTTAAAAACACCCAAAAAAGTATAAAATTGTTCAAAAAGTACAAAAAAAAAGAAAAAAAAAAAGTCTATCTGGTTAAAAAAAAGAACTATAATTGCATGGTAATGTCTGAAAGTTTGCTTGAATATACGTGTAGAGTATGATTGACTGAAAGAATGCATTAGTGGTGCATGGTGAAGTTATGAGTGGTTAGGTATTGGCTGAGTGATGGGATAAGAAGATAGTGCTGGATGGGTGAATGAGGAAGTGCATGGGAGTGACAGGTGAATTGCTAGGCTGCATGGGTACTAAGTGGGTATTTGCAAGAGTGTATCAATAGTATGTATGTGGTTAGAGTTCTGCATGCATAGTACAGAGAATGTTGAAGGTGTACTTCTGTTAGTGGCTAGGCCTCTCCATAACGACATCACTAGTAATTGGAATGATTACAGTGCAGGAAAGAAGAGTGCATGGTGAAGTTATGAGTGGTTAGGTATTGGCGAAGTGATGGGATAAGAAGATAGTGCTGGATGGGTGAATGAGGAAGTGCATGGGAGTGACAGGTGGATTGCTAGGCTACATGGGTACTAAGTGGGTATTTGCAAGAGTGTATCAATAGTATGTATGTGGTTAGAGTTCTGCATGCATAGTGCAGAGAATGTTGAGGTGTACTTGTGTTAGTGGCTAGGCCTCTCCATAACGACTTCACTAGTAATTGGAATGATTACAGTGCAGGAAAGAAGAGTGCATGGTGAAGTTATGAGTGGTTAGGTATTGGCGGAGTGATGGGATAAGAAGATAGTGCTGGATGGGTGAATGAGGAAGTGCATGGGAGTGACAGGTGGATTGCTAGGCTGCATGGATACTAAGTGGGTATTTGCAAGAGTGTATCAATAGTATGTATGCGGTTAGAGTTCTGCATGCATAGTGCAGAGAATGTTGAAGGTGTACTTGTGTTAGTGGCTAGGCCTCTCCATAACGACATCACTAGTAATTGGAATGATTACAGTGCAGGAAAGAAGAGTGCATGGTGAAGTTATGAGTGGTTAGGTATTGGCGGAGTGATGGGATAAGAAGATAGTGCTGGATGGGTGAATGAGGAAGTGCATGGGAGTGACAGGTGGATTTCTAGGCTGCATGCGTACTAAGTGGGTATTTCCTAGTGTGTATCAATAGTATGTATGCGGTTAGAGTTCTGCATGCATAGTGCAGAGAATGTTAAAGGTGTACTTGTGATAGTGGCTAGGCCTCTCCATAACGACATCACTAGTAGTTGGAATGATTACAGTGCAGGAAAGAAGATTGCATGGTGAAGTTATGAGTGGTTAGGTATTGGCGGAGTGATGGGATAAGAAGATAGTGCTGGATGGGTGAATGAGGAAGTGCATGGGAGTGACAGGTGGATTGCTAGGCTGCATGGGTACTAAGTGGGTATTTGCAAGAGTGTATCAATAGTATGTATGCGGTTAGAGTTCTGCATGCATAGTGCAGAGAATGTTGAAGGTGTACTTGTGTTAGTGGCTAGGCCTCTCCATAACGACATCACTAGTAATTGGAATGACTACAGTGCAGGAAAGAAGAGTGCATGGTGAAGTTATGAGTGGTTAGGTATTGGCGGAGTGATGGGATAAGAAGATAGTGCTAGATGGGTGAATGAGGAAGTGCATGGGAGTGACAGGTGGATTGCTAGGCTACATGGGTACTAAGTGGGTATTTGCAAGAGTGTATCAATAGTATGTATGTGGTTAGAGTTCTGCATGCATAGTGCAGAGAATGTTGAAGGTGTACTTCTGTTAGTGGCTAGGCCTCTCCATAACGACATCACTAGTAATTGGAATGATTACAGTGCAGGAAAGAAGAGTGCATGGTGAAGTTATGAGTGGTTAGGTATTGGCGGAGTGATGGGATAAGAAGATAGTGCTAGATGGGTGAATGAGTAAGTGCATGGGAGTGACAGGTGGATTGCTAGGCTACATGGGTACTAAGTGGGTATTTGCAAGAGTGTATCAATAGTATGTATGTGGTTAGAGTTCTGCATGAATAGTGCAGAGAATGTTGAAGGTGTACTTGTGTTAGTGGCTGGGCCACTCCATAACGACATCACTAGTAATTGGAATGATTACAGTGCAGGAAAGAAGAGTGCATGGTCAAGTTATAAGTGGTTAGGTATTGGCGGAGTGATGGGATAAGTACATAGTGCTGGATGGGTGATTGTAAAAGTGCATGGGACAGACAGGAGGATTACTAGGCTGCGTGGGTAGTAACTTTGTAAGTAGTGTGTTAGAAGTTTATATAGATAATGCATAACTGAATGTATTACTGCATAGATAGTGTTTGCATTACTTAATCTTACCTTTACAGTAGTAGATATCAAATTTTTCTAAACATTTTTTGTAGTTGTTTTTTATAATTTAAATTTTTAAAAATTTTCAAACTTTAGATTTATGATCTGTGAAAGAGAAGAAAAGATCCTGTTATAATGTATAGTATTATAATTTTATAAACACAATATAATGTAAGCATAATTTAAATTATTTAGTTTGTATTTTTTGCTGTTTTCAGAATATATTGAATGTCACTTTAAATAGTGATTTCAATGTTACTCATCACATAACAGCGGGCAAAAACAAAACAATCAAGAAGATTGTTTAAAAAAAAACCAAATCTGTGTCAAAAATATTTTCAACATAGTGAACTATCTCTGCACATTGTATAATAATAAGATCGTCAATAACATAGCATAGAATTCAAATCACACATATATAAAATAGTTCTTTGTAAGAGAATTTTTTTAGTACAAGATAAAAGAAGCAAAACAATAATTCAATCAATAATTTTTCCTAATTTCCATATGCTCTAAATGATGTTCTTTTAAATGTATGGTGTCAGAATATCCCAGAAAAAGTGCTTAATTCACATAAATATCTTTCCTCTAGGCCAAATGATATTCCTCAAATCCTTTATACTAAAATTGTCCAAAGTAATCGTATTAATACAGTTCAACATATTCCCAATAGGCCGAATTATGTTCTTAGAACTTTGGTTTTAAGAATATTAGGTATGAATTTGGTAATTCGTTCGGCAAACGATATTTGAAAAGTAAATGAGCATCATTACAATATGTCCATCCTTTATTGCATTTTAAATAGACAGTGTAATGTCCAGATGTTGTAGAAGGTCCATTGTGAAAAATAATTGCTACTGCTACAAAAGTTCTTCCTGATATTGATAGTTGACTTGCTACAACATTTTTTATTAAGGTTTCCAATTTTCTTCCATCAGCTGTACAACGTTGTACCATCAAAATTATATATTGTCCAAATTTTTCTAGAAATAGTGTTGATAACATTTCTGATTTGCATTGCATACACTGCATGTTTTGATTTGCTGCTTTAACTAATTTGTTGAAAGACACTGTTTTACAGTCTGTTATTGTTAAATATATAAATCTTTCAGTGTCTATGTTAGTGGTAGAAGTAAACGTACAATTTTCACATTGATGTTCCCATTTATAACAAAGTCCAAATAGATTTTCAATTTGTATTCCTTCCTCTTCAAATACTGCAAGCATATACATTAGAAATTCTTGAGCATCTTGTTGCACATTCTGTGTAAATTGCGTAGAGCCAGAACATATATCCAAAAGTTTCCGAATATCTGAAACACTTTGTATTTCACTTTTATCAGTTCTCAATTTTTCAAAAATAGAACACAACAAGGAACAAAACGTTTTTTCATTATTCTCCAAAATTTGCTGTTGCAGATATTCTAGAAAAAATACAACATTTACCACTACATTAGCATAGCAGTTGATACCTGAACTATTTTCTAACTGATATCTGACAATCTCTTCAATACTGTCCTTTTTCTTTTTGTTTCGAATTTCAACTTTATCCTGATTTTTTGTCTTCTCTTTAACTTCACTACAGATATTCTCATAACTTCTTTTTCGACCTACAACACGCTTTTCATATACAGGATATTCACCTAAATTGGGAGCATACAGTCTCCTTAACCGATTATACTCTCTTACACAATTTACATCTGCACTCATTTTTCTCTCATCAAAATCAATCAAATGTAATCCAGATAAAGTTCTGACTCGGGACAAAGCAACATATGCCATACCCTCTTTAAATACGGTACTTCCAATATTTACCAAAGCACTGTCCACACTTAAACCTTGAGATTTATGAATAGTCACCGCATATGCCAAAGAAAGAGGAAACTGTTTTCTACGAACATACAAATCTTTAACAAGCAAAAAACGAACTGAACAATGACCAATTTGTTTTACTTCTTGAATTTGATCAAATTTGATTTTCAAAAATTCAATTCTATCTCTATTTTTATAATTAACAAAATCAACAACTTTATCCATTGCACCATTTAGTAAACCTTATTCCACATCCAAATTATGCCGTAAAATAACGCGTTTACACATACATATAAATTCTTTTCTAAACCAGCAGTTTTAGATATAGATTTTTCTAAAGAATCCAATTTTGTTTTCAGTTTTTCTGTCAAAATAATAGTAATTCGTTCATGCTCTATTTTATCAATGGCTTCCATTTTTATTATTTCTTCATTTTCTAGCTTTAAAAGTTCTTCATTGAATGTACAACACTCTCGCAGTGTTGGCATGAGGCAGATGATAGATTTATATTCTGCAATCTTTTTGTATAATTTTGCTGGAACTATATTTTCATTTGGAAACAAGTTGGTAAGTAGACGACTTTGCAAAGCTTGTTTGCCATGTTCTGTCAATACTCCAATTTGTATATCTTGAAGAATGGTTCCATAATCTTCATCATTTGCTTGTCGCATATTTTTAATGAGTTCTTTGTACTCAAAATATGACCAAATGTTAACGTTTCTTTCTGGTGTCTTCGTGCACAAGCGTTTTAAATACTGGTTGCCCTTTTACTGGAGTAAGTTGCAGTAGATCACCAAAAACTATCACATGTTTTCCTCCAAATAAGACATTGTATTCTGTTTTAAAAATTTGCTGCATTCTTAAATGCACAAAGGCAAGCATTAAGTTTGACACCATGCTCACCTCATCAATAATTAGAAGTTTCATTTTCTTTAGCACTCTTGAAACTTCATAACAAGCTTCTCCAGATAGCTTGTGATATTCCAATTTATTTTCATGTTCCACAGGTAGGATTAGTAAACGATGTAATGTAATTCCTTTAATGTTGTGTGCTGCCAATCCAGTTGGAGCAGTTACAACACAAGACAAATGTGAGTCAGTTATTTTCTGTAGATAAGTGGTCAAAACTTTAATCAAGAAAAATTTTCCTGTACCAGCTTGACCACTGATATACATTCGGATATGTTGAAATGATGTGCATGTGCATTCTTTGTTTTCATGAAGAAAACCATGGTTGATCTGTTGTGTAACTTGTTGATATATTTGTTTCTGTTCAATATTTAGCTGTTCTTCCAAGTTTTCTAAGTCCATAATATCTTCTTGAGCTTGATGCATTGCTGTTTCCACTTCATTCATGGCGATTGCTACTTCATTTTCAAGAATTGGTTGTCCTAGTGGATCTTGACTCAGGTGAGCAGAACTTTGACTGTCTTGAGAACTGTCTCTAGCAATCTCAGCTGCAATAGTAGCTTCTTGATCAATTTCTTCATTCAACATTTTCAGATAATTTGCAAAAACTGGGCATTCAATGCTATCTTTACATGCATTGAAAGAATCTTCATAGCACAGAAAATCTCCAAGTAATTCTAATTCTGTACGCCAAGGCTTGAATAGTTGCAAAAGTGCTAAATAGTAAAATTCTCTTTTATCAGCAGTATCACAACTCAGTTTTCTGTGATTAATCAGATGTCCTTTAGTATGTTTCACCAAACAGCCTTCTGAACCAATCACTGCATATTTTCCTTCATTTATGTTTTCTGTAGTATTTTTTTTAAAACTATAAAATTGCAGCACTTCATAGAGACATATGTTCTCAAGATGACAACTTCTATTTGGATAGTATGTATCCAACATGTTTGTTTTGACAATATCTGTACTTCCCGGTTCATTTACTGCTAAATATTCAATTTCTTGTACAGATTTAAGTACTCGATTTCGTGTTGCAGCAAGACCAAGACTCACCCAAATGATCCCTCTTGACTTTGAATATAAACTTGCAGATGATAACCGATCCGAGCATTCGTACGCTCCAATCTCTCGATGAGATAACATCTTCAAACTGAAACTGTACAATTTCTTACTAAGACTCTTCTCGTGAGAAATTTCTTCCCACATTTCTTTCAACTCCGTCTTTTCTGATTTTGTTATGTATGATGTTACATACCGAGCAACAGCGATGGAATTATCCGCAACAGACTGGATATCCATATTAGCATTCCACATCGAGAGAATAACTAGATTATAATCATTGATATACTTTGATTCTTCACTTCTTTTCAAATTGTAAGTATTTTTGGGTGATTTTCTAGTGATGGTATGTCTCACTGCTGACATGAAACTGTTTACTCTTCCTTTGGATATTACTGGACGTGGAAATCCAAAACGACATTTGGTATAAAACTTTTCCTTCGACTTGTATTTCCGTCGACAGTATTTGCCACATCGATGACTTTGGAATCGTAACACTTGTTGCCTTAAGTTATTTTCTTCTGTTCTTTTTGGTATAGCACATGTAACATAATCTTCAATAAATGATAAAACAGTCTCATCCGAATCAGTTCCAAATTTGGGTGCATCTTTGATCCATAAAAGCATATGTATATGAGGAGCACCTCTAGCTTGATACTCCTTTCTCCAAAAGAAATCAATAACTTCTCCAAGAGGAGGATTCTTTTTATTGCAGATAAAAGACATCATAGCTTCAAACCTATGATTGAAATATCTGCATACATTAACAGGATCCAAAGAACACAATTCTCCAGGTGTCTTGCATTCAATATTTTTAATATTTGAATTTGCTTCTCGAAGAAATGCAAGTAAATCATCCCAAGTGTATTCAGCACAACTTAGGGTAACGAACCACGTAGGAGTTCCTAAGTTCCTTAGCATGCATTTAAGTTCTCCATGACGACGATACCAATACTCATTAGTACCACGCTGACATGCCATCAAATTAATCAGTTGAGATTCTAAATGATCGTCTCTCTGATGTACTTTATCCATAAATTCCGTTGCAGAAACATTTTGAAGATGTACTCCTGTTTTTAATATGTGGTTGACTGCATATGAAAGTCCAGACAAGTCACTCTCAAACAAAAGGTGAAATATATATGGGATACATTGACGAAATCTTGGATCTTCTGCATACAATCTTGTTGTCCGATATTCTGATGCAGGAATCTGTACTGATCGTTCGTCATATCGTCAACCTTTTCCAGTTGGAAACAGGTGGGGAAAACAACGAGCTTCCAAACTTTTCTCCCAAACACTCATGGGAGTCCCCTTCGCTTTCTTCATTTGGAATAATTCAATAGTATTCCCCATGACTTCTTTCGAATGAAGTGGATGTACACTATAATGTTCATACATTTCTTCACTTTTGGACATATCAACTTTCTCAATTTGACCACTTGACATTTCACTATCATCTCCTAAAAGTATTTCTTCTTCTTCCACATACACATTTTTGTAGTAATCATTGTTTTTATAAGATATAATGTTGCCTTTTGCACTTTGCTGACATCCACTAATTCCTGCCATATTTTCTTACTCTTAGTAGGAACACCATTAACTAGAATAACTAGTGGTTCACTTTCTACATTTTGTACACCAATAGTTTCAATATTTTTCTTTAAATCTAGTGGTAAATATACAACTCTACCTTTTAATTCTCTCTGTAAATCTGTAGGAGGCAATTTACCTGTTTTAGGCTCCATACGAACAATAGCCTGAAATGGGTGTACACATTGAATCAGAATAGATTCATATGTGTTTAAATCTATGAGTTCTGGAGGAATACTTACCAACTCTAGATTATTATGGACAGCTCTAGCAGGCATTTTATTATCGTCTAATTTGTTATAACAATATTTACAAATACGCTGATCAGTACCCAAATCAAAGCAATCCTCTACCAACAAATAAGTTGCAAATTCCATCCACTTATCATTATTTTCTCTTCCACCTTTTAAATACAGATCAACATTCCTAGTCTGATTTGTATAGTGAGTTCGTCGACAACAAATACAAGTGTAATTTGGCCTTTCACACGAAATTACCTTAAACTTTGTAATTTGTTCTTCAAACTTCTCTGTAGTACTATTTTCCCCATTTTCTTCAACACCTACTTCCATCAATGTCTCACTTTATCCACTCTCTTCTTGAGGACCAAAGTAACAAAAGTCTATTTCATCACAAACTTTTTTAACATCTGAGACTGACCCATGCAAAAGAGCACTGTTTAAGTCATTTAAAATTATTGCTGGACTTTTTGCGTAATACAATCTTCTCACTAACTTCCGCATTTCAGAATGATGTACTGCTAACATTCTAAAATGATGAAAAACACTTTGACATACTTTTCTTGAAAGACAAGCCAGTGAATGACCTTGCAAACCAGTATTTTTTCTCACTCTGCAAGGATCTAGTCCTTGCAACATCTTAATCTTTTGTTTAACACTTTTTTTTACTATACTCTCGTAAGAAATTGCGAAAAATCTCAATAGATTCCTGTCGTATACTACAAATACTACCACAATCCCAAGTATACACTGGAGCTTTAGAACGTCTCCCTAGAACTTCATCAGCTATCACTTCTTCATTTTGGGGAACCATCTTCTCTTTGTCAATTGCACAACCATTTCTAACCTCATAAGCTTGACCACTAGTATCAACTGCAAGCAATAATATATTGGTTTGAAAATAACTCTCTTCATTAAAAAAAGGCTCTGAGCTTGAACTGTGTTTCCATTCACCCAAAAAAATATCACAAAAGTTACTTCTGTTAATTAGTCTCTTCTTCCTACTTTTGGCCTTCATAAAATGTATTGGCTTATCAAGTGATCGAATTCTATTTAAAACTAAAATGAATAATTTCCTTTTTAATTGAAAAGCCTTCTCCACAATACTTTCAATCTGTTTTTTCTTTTTATAAAATGCTGATCTTTTTTTATATTTCTTCACATCTTTCAACAAATTAGACACAACTCTATTGTAAAACATTCTCTTTCTAATTTCTTCATACTGAGTCTTCCTCCTTTTACCATACAATATTTCCTTAGAATATGATTTCCTATTATTCTTGCTTTTCTTCTTATTTGTTTTGTTGTTAAGGCATTGTTTGTACTTTCCACAGTGTGCACACTGTTTCTAGGCTTTGAAATGTTTTTAATAAATTGTTTTGTTCTCTTACCGCAAGATTTTTTCTTTTTCCCCACATGTTGTTGTTTATCTAATTCTTGCTGTTGTCGTTTCTTCAAATAAGACTCCTTTTTTTGTTGTTTCCTCTTTTGTGTTTTTTTAGCCATGGTAAGTTTTTTTTTAATGACGATGAACAATATCTGTTTAAAAAAATATATATATAATATTATTAAAATAAATCTATAAAATATAGTATTTTATTATTAAACAAACATGTTCTATATAAAAACTATTTAAACACTTTGTTTTGAAATCGCAATCCATTTACTGCAGTATACAGGTACTAATTGGATAATTCTAGGACTGAATAAGTGAATAAGTAGTGTTTACGTGTTTAGAGGACTGCATCAATATTGGATAAATGATTCTAAGACTGTAAGTATTACTACATGGGTTATTGCATGAGTACATAGGTACTGACTGGATAATTAGAGTACTGCATGAAAAGAGAATGGAGAAATCATTAATGCTTGGGTTTTGCACAGTGATTAGATAAGGACATGGTACTGGCTGCATAATTAGAATACTGCACACAGAGTGACAGTATGATTGAGGCACTGCATCAGTAGTACTTAAATTATTACAGGAATGAATCAGTAGTCTGCAGGGGGATAGGGGCCTGCATAGATTGTGCACATTTGGCTGTAGCACCGCATGTCTTAATGCCTGTGTCATTGTACAAGTGCATGGAAAGTGACTGAGTAGATAGAGTAATGGTAGTTGATAGCAGAGTGAGTTTATAAGTGCTTGTGTTTCAGCACAGAGATTAGACAATGACATCATTCTGTTAGGATGATTGCAAGAGTGGACAGAGAGTGATAGTGTGATTGGGGCACTGCATGAGTACTACTTAGGGGCCGATTCCGATTCCGGCCAGAAAACGTACCGACCGACTCGGAGCCGGAATTAATTCCGACCGACACGTACCGGTGCAGCCCGACCCGCCAAGTACGATGAGAAGCGAGCAAAACCCGACCAACTCGTACGGAACACAAGCCGAAGGACCGAGCCGCGCGGAAAACAGCAATCCGGCCGGAAAAACACGCGATTCGAACCGACCGACTCGCACCCGCAACAATACCGAACGAGACGTACCCGCGGACTCCCACCCGCCAAGTACGATGCAAGGCGTGGAAAACACGACCGAGTCGCACGGAGGACAAGCCGTACGTCCAACACGCGTACAAAACTGCGAGCCGAAGCAACCCAAAACACCGTGACCGACGCGTACGCAGCATAGAAAACAGCACAAACACAGCGTGAACGAAACGGACGAGCCCGTACGAGACAACTGCAGGGTCCGACTCGGTCACAAGAACGTCTCCTACATGCACGAAAAGTACAAAGGGAAAATACACAAAAAAAGGCCAAACAAGCAATTACAAAGCCAATAAATACTGGGGGGGAGGGGCAGGGAACAAAGACACACCCACAACTCCACCCATATAAAGGACACAAATCCCTACCATGATCCTTTGCAAATTCAAATTACCTGCCAGCACTCAACAGACAGCAACCACACACCCACAGCTCATCCATCACGCAAGCCACACACCATCAGCACCACAACAAATAGAAACCTCACATACACCTAGCAAAACACACACTCACACACCTTCACCTGCACACCAACACACACATCACTCACCATCACCACCCATCACCATGCCCCCAAAGAAGAATCACAAGTTCCTAGATAGTGAATTGGAAGTCCTGGTAGATGAGATCCTCAGGGTAGAGCCACAGCTCTTTGGTACACTGGTCCAACAGACACCCATGTCACAGAAAACAAAGATGTGGGAGAGGATCGTCGACAGGGTGAACGCACAATCACCATGTTTGCGCACAAAGACAGACATCCAGAACAGGTGGTATGACGTGCGCAGGAGGGTCAAGGAGCTGCTGAAGAAGGACTACATCTTGAGCCAATACACCAGCAGTGGCCCTCCTGCCAAGCCAGTATACCTCAGGCCCTGGGAGGAGAAGGTGCGGGCCATCCTACCACCAGTGAGCATCTATGGACTAGAAAACATCCCAGAGCCTGGTGAGTACACAACAAATGTACACAATATTCTGCGACTACACACACACATCACTGTCAAGGGGAGAGTCAAACCATGCACTCTTAGCAAATACACAGCAACCAGAACAGAATCATCCCAAAATGTGTATGTCACTCAGAGAAACACAACACATGCCATCACAAAGTGACATTTAACTGTGTCATCACATGTACAAACACAACTACAACTACAGCTAGGCAGTGGCACAAATATAACTGACAAACACATACAGACAAGTAGCCACCACTACAACACCAGCACACAGTGAAGCCCACTGAAAGAAAGGAAATATGTGTATGCTGGGCAAGTCAGTGTAGCCAATAGCATGATGGGAGTTGTAGGCACAGATAATGCTCAACCCCACAACTGTCCCATCAACACCACCCTGAACCATGTGCACATCACAGGGAGTGGAAAACAACTTACAAGATGGCTGACACTGGCTACTGCTGTGGGGAGCACAAGGCCCTGCTGGCAACTGTGCACCAACCAACAGCAGGACACCACTGACTGACATCCTGAAAGACAACTTGCACTCCCTGCAATGGAAGCACGTTCCATGGTGGGATATCTGGCTGGGTGGGAAGGAGGACTCACAGCCCTGACCATAGTTACCAGCAGCGTTTCTCACACACACCCCTAACACAAACTCCACAAAACTCACCTGGGAGAATGCATTGCCCCACACTCCAATCAAATATCCCACAAAGAACCACAACCCTGGGTCATGCTGAGTGAAGCACAGGGACACACATGGGACTTGTAGCAAAACTAACCCCAGGATAACACTGTCAGCCATCTTGTCAGCACAGGCACACAACCCCACAGGGAAGCAGAGTCAAAGGGAAGGAAGCATGGGCATGCTGGGAAGGGGGGTGGAGGCAATAGCATGATGGGAGTGGTAGTCACAGCTCAACATCCCCCACCCACATGGCCCAGCAAGCTCACACTCAAGCAAGCACACCCCACAGAGAGTGGAAAGCCCCATCAAAGATGTCTGACACTGGTGCTCTGTTGTGGGGATCACAAGGCCATGCTGGGAACTGGCCACCAACCAACAGCAGGACACCACTGTCAGCCATCTTGCCATTGCTCTCACACTCACACACAGTGAAGTCCACCCAAAAGCAAGTAAGTATGGGCATGCTGGGAAGTGGGGTGGAGGCAATAGCATGATGGGAGTGGTAGTCACAGCTCAACATCCCCCACCCACATGGCACAGCAAGCTCACACTCAAGCATGCACACCCCACAGAGAGTGGAAAGCCCCATCAAAGATGTCTGACACTGGTGCTCTGTTGTGGGGAGCACAAGGCCCTGCTGGCAACTGTGCAACAACCAACAGCAGGACACCACTGCCAGCCATCTTGCCATTGCTCTCACACTCACACACACTGAAGTCCACCCAAAAGCAAGTAAGTATGGGCATGCTGGGAAGTGGGGTGGAGGCAATAGCATGATGGGAGTGGTAGGCACAGATATTGGTCACCCCCACAACTGTCCCATCAACACCACCCTGAACCATGCGCACATCACAGGGAGTGGAAAACAACTGACAAGATGGCTGACACTGGGCACTGCTGTGGGGAGCACAAGGCCCTGCTGGCAACTGTGCAACAACCAACAGCAAGACACCACTGCCAGCCATCTTGCCATTGCTCCCACACTCACACACACTGAAGTCTACCCAAAAGCAAGTAAGTATGGGCATGCTGGGAAGTGGGGTGGAGGCAATAGCATGATGGGAGTGGTAGGCACAGATATTGGTCACCCCCACAACTGTCCCATCAACACCACCCTGAACCATGCGCACATCACAGGGAGTGGAAAACAACTGACAAGATGGCTGACACTGGGCACTGCTGTGGGGAGCACAAGGCCCTGCTGGCAACTGTGCAACAACAAACAGCAGGACACCGCTGCCAGCCATCTTGCCATTGCTCTCACACACACTGAAGTCCACCCAAAAGCAAGTAAGTATGGGCATGCTGGGAAGTGGGGTGGAGGCAATAGCATGATGGGAGTGGTAGTCACAGATATTGGTCACCCCCACAACTGTCCCATCAACACCACCCTGAACTATGCGCACATCACAGGGAGTGGAAAACAACTGACAAGATGGCTGACACTGGCTACTGCTGTGGGGAGCACAAGGCCCTGCTGGCAACTGTGCAACAACCAACAGCAGGACACCACTGACTGACATCCTGAAAGACAACTTGCACTCCTTGCAATGGAAGCACGGTCCATGGTGGGATATCTGGCTGGGTGGGAAGGAGGACTCACAGCACTGACCATAGTCACAAGCACCTCCCCTCACACACCCCCTCAACACATACTCCACAGAAGCCACCTGGCGGAATGCAATGCCTCACATCCTAACTCAAGGTCCCACAAAGAACCACCACCCTGGGTCATGCTGTGTGAAGCACAGGGACACTCCTGGGACATTTAGCCAAACAACTGCCCGGACAACACTCCCAGCCATCCTGTCAGCACAGGCAGCCCACCCCACAGGGAAGCAGAGTCAAAAGGAAGGAAGTATGGGCATGCTGGGAAGTGGGGTGGAGGCAATAGCATGATGGGAGTGGTAGGCACAGATATTGGTCCCCCCCACAACTGTCCCATCAACACCACCCTGAACCATGCGCACATCACAGGGAGTGGAAAACAACTGACAAGATGGCTGACACTGGGCACTGCTGTGGGGAGCACAAGGCCCTGCTGGCAACTGTGCAACAACAAACAGCAGGACACCACTGCCAGCCATCTTGCCATTGCTCTCACACTCACACACACTGAAGTCCACCCAAAAGCAAGTAAGTATGGGCATGCTGGGAAGTGGGGTGGAGGCAATAGCATGATGGGAGTGGTAGTCACAGATATTGGTCACCCCCAAACTGTCCCATCAACACCACCCTGAACTATGCGCACATCACAGGAAGTGGAAAACAACTGACAAGATGGCTGACACTGGCTATTGCTGTGGGGAGCACAAGGCCCTGCTGGCAACTGTGCACCAACCAACAGCAGGACACCACTGACTGACATCCTGAAAGACAACTTGCACTCCCTGCAATGGAAGCACGGTCCATGGTGGGATATCTGGCTGGGTGGGAAGGAGGAGCGGATGACAACCAAATACAACCAATGCAGACCATGTACACACCCCAACATTCACATAGAAATGCCCAAATAATGCAGGACAATGTGCTACACCAATATCAACCCCTGACTGTGACAACTTAGGACAATGCATTGTACAGGCCCGCATCCAGAGGCACAGTCACAACTGTCAGGTGTGTCAACCATTGATGCCTGCAGAAACATAACATACATTGTGTGTGTCTCCCAAAAACAGGTGATGATGGGGACACAGCAGCAGATGCTGAGGAGTCCTCGTCCCAGGCTCAAGAGGATACGGAGCTCACTGGTGTGGATCAGCCTCTGCCCTCCTCGGATGAAGAAGACTTACCTGGCACCTCCGGAGCAAGTCATCATGCAGCACCAGCAGGACCACCAGCTGCACCCCTGCACCCACCCCTCCAACGACTGTCAATACACATACCACCCCTGCTGACACGGACAGACCAAGGAGCAGCACCACCACCAGCACAGGGACCCTGGACCAACGTGGGGCCATGGACACCACCACCACCAACAACCCACAAGGTGGCCCAGGGTCACCTGTGCCTGCCACCTCAGGTACTGCACGTGTCGCCGGGGGTGGTGGGAGGGGTGGGAGACATAGGTCGCTGCTCACAGAGGGGTCTGGACTGCATGATGACCCACAACTGGCACGCATAGCCGATACGTACCAGTCCAGCACCGGAGAGTTCAGCCAGGTAGTGGGGCTCCTCAGGGACATTAAACAGCAGCAGGCTGTCCATCATGCCCGCTTGGACTCACACATGTCCCGCGTGGAGTCCAAGTGGGACACACTGCAAAAGATGACGGCGGTGCATAGGGACATATTAAAATGCCTCCGCCAGATGAGCAGCAACCAGTCAACACCTCCCTGTGTGCCCACAACATCTGGTCCTGAAATAACTGCAACTGCCACAGGGAGGCAGGATGACTCTGGCGGAGAGTCCCCTGCACCGCAGCAGCCTGCACTTGAGGGTCCCCCCCAAAGAAGAGGGGCCGTCCGAGGAGGGGCAAGTGAGAGGCCGATGGCCATGTGCAACCCCCAGGAAGCCAAAACCTGTTCTGGAGAATAACCTTTGTGCGCAAACTGTTCACCCTGTTGACTGCAACACAACTCTCCCACATGACATGGGGAGCTCAAGTTGGACCAATGTCTCTGATTACTGTGGACTTTACTCTGGACATTTCTGCTACCAGGACTTCCAAATTATCTAGGAACTTTGGATCACAATCACAATGTACAGCACCCAACAACCTGTGCACTATACTCACACATGTATGTCAATAAACTCACTTATACACCATACTTGCCTCTGTTGTGATTCCTATGTTGTCTCAGAAGTTGCGATGATGATCGGGGAAATGACACTGTGCATGCTAACTGCTACAGCAAGTACAACACCGGCATGTGAGTCATGGCGACTTCACACATATGGGGGAGGCACACCACCAGGGCTACACAACACATACACACCATGGACATCTGACTCATCGCCTACACTGGTGTTGCCAGGAAATACGTTGCATTGCACAGACCCAACACCTATTCACAGTCTGTGTTAACTAGCCCACTGGTGCAGTAAGCAAATGTCAGTCAGATGTGTGACCACAGACAACGCACATCACAAAGTGAAGCACAGGTTTATTACACATTTGCAACATGTTGTAACCACCACAGATGCAAGGTAATCCCACCTGGCAGCGGGCACATAGTCAACAAGTGTAGAAGGAAGGAAGTCCATGGGTGTGGTGCACATCACCTGTAGGGACACAACAGCTACCACCCGGGAAGTCGAATCACGGTGTTGGGGATCACAGTTGACCAAACGACTCTGAAAGTACCCTGTGAAGGACAGAAATGACACACAGTCAAAAGTACTGAAGAACAGGACAGAACTGCAATACTCATGCACAATACATGTTACAAGATACCCACCCAGAACCAAGTTAGCATGTCAACACTGTTGGGGAGTACAGACTACCTGCAAGGACACATCGCTACACGCATACAGACATGTAGCCCATGGACACACTCAAACAGAACCAGAGCACCACCAACACATATCATGCAAACTCACATCATTGACATGCCATCTCTGGATACTCACATTCAGCTGAAGAAGTTGGTGATGAGCTGTGTGCGGACATCACCCTCAACATCATCATCATCATCACTGGCATCGTGGTCCAGGCCAGGATCCTCCACAGGTGGCGGACGTTGGTCATCGTCATCCAGGATAAGAGGCAACTCCTTCTGCACTGCCAGGTTGTGGAGCATGCAGCAGACGATGATAATCTTGCACACCTTTGCTGGGGCATATGGGAGGGACCCTCCTGTCTTGTCGAGGCAGCGGAAGCGGCTCTTCAGGAGACCAAATGTCCGCTCAATCACTCTCCTGGTCTGACCATGTGCCTCATTGTAGCGCATCTGGGCTGG
The DNA here is from genome assembly GCA_963921515.1 of Calotriton arnoldi. NCBI lineage: Eukaryota > Metazoa > Chordata > Amphibia > Caudata > Salamandridae > Calotriton > Calotriton arnoldi. The sequence continues at coordinate 1,447,102 of CAWUFW010003123.1, read as the reverse complement.
TGTCACAGGGTTCCTGAGGGGCGTCAGCAACCACGGCATGTTGGGGTATCCGGAATCACCTACATACAGACAATTGCACATTAGCAGAGTTGGAAAAGAGGGTGGAACACTACATAGCAGAACACACACAATGGTACAAAGTCAGTACACACCTACAAGCCAGGCACGCTGGTTCCGCATCTGTGCCATCATCCTCGGGATGCGACTACTCCTCATCACGTAGGCATCGTGTGCAGAACCAGGGAAACGGGCACACACGTGTGTGATGCTCATATCTGCAAGACAGACCACCAGTGCATTGACCGAGTGGTAGTGTTTGCGGTTACGGTAGGCCTGCTCTTGGGCCTGTGGTGGTACCAACGCCACATGTGTCCCATCAATGGAGCCAATGACATGCGGCATCCTCCCCAGGGCATAGAAGTCACTCTTCATGCCAGTGAGTCGTTGGAGTCTAGGGAAATAGATGTACTGGTTCAGGTATATCAACATAGCCTCCAAAACATCCCGGAGCACACGGCTGAACATGGTCTGTGACATCCCACCAGCAGTCACCAGAGTGTGTTGAAAGGTACCAGTGGCAAAGAAGTGTAGGGCTGCCATCACCTTCACCTTGGGGGTCAGCGCTGTAGGGTACGGACGGCCAGGTTGCAAATGTGGTGCCAAGCGCACTGCCAAATCCTCAATCAGCTGCCTGGTGAAGCGGTACCGTCGGATGCTGTCACGTTCCACCATCGTTGCCAGGTCAGGGAATGGTCTGTGGACAGCTGGTGCCCTGCAGTGCATAGGTGAAGAAAGCAAGATTGTCAGTCACCCCACATATGTGGCATTGAACACACTCAACATCACATGATACATCATAATGAGGCACAAGTACATGATGTGTGCAGTTCCGTACGGATATGTATGGCACATACATGGCCAATATCTAACATCACAGTCCAACAAGTGGCATCAATAAGTCCCAGGTCATGCCATTGGATACCATGAGGCCGTGTCCCAGTACCCATCTCCTGCTGCCAAATAACAAACACACGCCACAGTGACATGTGAGGACTGATGTGCCCCAGGCATCACAGCTCAACGACAGGTAGATTCCCAGGGACCCTGTATTGCCACATGGACACTGGCATGACATGGTGTATCATGTATACACCACAGCAAAACAACCATGAGCCCCACAGGTAGTGGTCTGTGTTGCCTCAGCAGGACAGACATGGACGTCTGTGACACACACACGCACAACATCAAAGTCCATGCACAAACAACGTGGATGTGGAGACTGCCTCCCATTGTGCACATGAAATCAGAGACATTGTAATCACAACATGCACACAGACTGTGGAGGACCATCAACATTGTGCCAATGGGTCACCCTGGGTTGAACATAACGTCCCACATGGGACTCAGGGGGTATGTGACATGACATACACATACACCACCGTGAACTGTGACCATGCCACATGCTCAGATATGAACAGTTGCACATCACAGTGGTCATGTACATGAAACACCAAGGATTCTGTCCCCATAAACACGTGCACAGCCTGGGGGTGGCTGCCCCCAAGTGACACCCACAGAACAACATGTTCACCCCCATACACGGAATAGGTAATGCAGCCTTACATGCCCTAGGATACAGTTTGGACAGGCTGTGGTGTTGTAGGTGTGCCCCTCACTGCCTGGGAAGTATATGTGGCTGGCATATGTTCACCTGTGACAGGCATGGTGACATATGCCAGTGACTTGTACAGGGATGCGTTGGACAGCAAGGGACCGATCAGTGCGCACACATTGGCCATTGCATTCAATGTGCGCTGGTACGCGTTGTATTGGCAATACGCCTTGGACAGCAATGGACCGATCAGTGCGCACACATTGGCCATTGCATTCAATGTGCGCTGGTACGCGTTGTATTTTCAATACGCCTTGGACAGCAATGGACCGATCAGTGCGCACACATTGGCCATTGCATTCAATGTGCGCTGGTACGCGTTGTATCCCATGTACGCGTTGAACAGCAATGGTCCGATCGGTGTTCCCGGCCGGCCCATTGCATTCAATGTGTGCGGGTATGCGTTGTATCCCATGTACGCGTTGAACAGCAATGGTCCGATCGGTGTGCCCGGCCGGCCCATTGCATTCAATGTGTGCGGGTACGCGTTGTATCCCATGTACGCGTTGAACAGCAATGGTCCGATCGGTGTGCCCGGCCGTCCCATTGCATTCAATGTGTCGGAGTACGCGTTGTATCCCATGTACGCGTTGAACAGCAATGCTCCGATCGGTGTGCCCGGCCGGCCCATTGCATTCAATGTGTGCGGTACGCGTTGTATCCCATGTACGCGTTGAACAGCAATGGTCCGATCGGTGTGCCCGGCCGTCCCATTGCATTCAATGTGTCGGGTACGCGTTGTATCCCATGTACGCGTTGAACAGCAATGGTCCGATCGGTGTGCCCGGCCGGCCCATTGCATTCAATGTGCGGGTACGCGTTGTATCCTATGTACAGCGTTGAACAGCAATGGTCCGATCGGTGTGCCCGGCCGGCCCATTGCATTCAATGTGTGCGGGTACGCGTTGTATCCCATGTACGCGTTGAACAGCAATGGTCCGATCGGTGTTCCCGACCGGCCCATTGCATTCAATGTGTGTGGGTACGCGTTGTATCCTATGTACGCGTTGAACAGCAATGGTCCGATCGGTGTTCCCGGCCGGCCCATCGCATTCAATGTGTGCGGGTACGCGTTGTATCCTATGTACGCGTTGAACAGCAATGGTCCGATCGGTGTTTCCGGCCGGCCCATTGCATTCAATGTGTGCAGGTACGCGTTGTATCCTATTGAAGTGTAGCTCCTATTTCCCTTATAGGCTCTGCGCATTGGAATAATATATCCTATAGGTTTGACATAGGACTGAGGTCGGTATGTCCCTATCGAGTATATTAAACTTAATTACTTGTGCCAGCTAGCTCAGAGACCACTAGAAACTTCTTAACGACAAGAAGGGATTAGTTTCTGGCTGCCGCAAAACATGACCACTGTGTTTCCCTTACAGAATCAGGATGTGTCCCAGAGTCGTAGAAACAATAGATAACCATTTCACTCAGCTCAGTTGTGCATGTTTCAGTTATTCTCAGAGTTACACAGAAATAACCAGACGGGCGTTTCAATAAAGGATTTATTGAACAGTCTTGTTTCTGTTGTAAGTTATATGTGCTGTTACGATCACAAGACAGTATGCGAGATAAATAATGTACAAGGTGAGCAGTAAAAATAAATAATACTGCGTCAGCATTATCTTTTTAGCATATATGCATTTACATAAAATGACACAACCTAAAAATGCGAGTACTCATACGATGCGTTTCTAGCCTAGTTCTACCCAGTGTGCCTAACCTGTCCTAGGTGTAGGGAGAAGTAGAAGTAGGTGCTGTATTCCTGACTAGAGTATACTAAGAGTAAGTTACGCCTAGCATGCCAAGAGTCTATTATGCCAAGAGTCCCTCTAGGTTCTTGTCTGCTCCATACCTGAAGAATGAGAGAGGTAGGAATCTCTATCCAGTCTCGAACTCCAACACCCCGCAAGGGAAGTTAGATCACTGGAAGCTGGACTCTCTGCGTGCAGGAAGGGCAGTGTCTTCTCAGTGCGTCTGGCCGGGAATCGGGCTCCTCTGAAGTCGAGGTCTCCTCTGATTTACAGGGGTTTGGGAAGGTATATTTATACAGGAAAATGTTAGCATTGACGTGAGTTGGGTAGCGAAAGACGTCATGAATGAATCCCTTAGGGAATAAGAGGTTCATGCATAATGTATGAGACCTTGAAGAAATCAATAGTCCTGGGCAAGGGAAACTCCCGCAGCCAGAGGGTCTGTTTGTTCATGGACTCGTTGAGACGCTAGGGTGGACGGATGTCGGAAGCCATGCCTGTATTTGGTATGCATAGTTTATGCCTAAATAAGGTCCGGGATTCTATGCCTATATAAGGACAGGTTGTATTGTGCCTATATATGGTCATGATTCTAGAAAGCCTGTTTAAGGACACCCTATGAAGTACACAACACCCACTCCTCTTTTGTGTATACAACAATACTAAAATGCTAAACATTTAAAATGCTAAACATTAAAATGGAGTACCGCATATTAAAATATATCCTAAAAAGCTTTAAAAGATACATTAAAATGCAAAGGATGCTGTACATTATTAAGCAGTGATTTACATTCCCTGCAAAAAGAGTGAAGTAAATGCAATCGGAACGAAATATAAAAGCAATATTTACATATGACGAGAATGAATGCGAGGTTGTTTCAAAACAAAAATCATTCCCTGTCACGAAAATCAAATGAACTGAGTTAGACACACAAGATGACTAAGCGTCCCTGGAAGTACTGCCAAGTCTGTATTATAAGGCTAGTTTTACTTTAAGCAGAGTGGATTGCCATTTTAGTTCGAGGAAAGAAAAAAAATGGGACAAAAGTTCAAATTTGGTAATGTTCCAAGTCTTTGAAAAATGAAGGCCAAATTGTTGCTGTTGTACTGGAACAGAATATGCCAAACAGAGTCAGTTCATGGGTCTGGTGTAAACATTAGATCATCTATTTCAATAGACAAAACATCATCCACTGTCGCTGGTGTAAGTTCGAACACCCCACGTAAGAGATCGACCGCACAAAGATGAGAAGCATCGCCCTCAGCATAGGCTGCCGCAGCAATGTTCGCGTCCGTTGTTACCTGTGTGCCTGGAGTTGTTTCTCATACCTCAGGAGCAGCAGGAGGCGACTGTGAGATCTCAATGAATGCTGACATCAGTATTGGGAGCCTCTGGGGACAACACGAAGCATGGACCGTTATCGGGACCAGCAAAGTATCGACGTCCTTTGGCGCAGCTGATGGATATGTTAGACAAGCGTCCAACACGCATTCTTCACCGCATAGCAGGCATCGAAGAACAGGTAAGATGCAATCATGCCAGATTGGTCGGAATGACAGGAACCACGTGGTATTAAGGTCCCGTAGACGAGTCATGCCCAATAGCTGTACTATCCGCTCACGGCACTTTCTTTCAAGGAGAACTTTCCCCATTTCGCTCGGAGTTATTTCTGCGAAGCGGCTGGCCATAGCGCAATAGCAGACAGATGAATAGAATTCCCGCAACAAGTGCTAGAATTAATGGTATGCCACCAAACACCGAATGTGCAAAGTTCGGAATGATTCCAAGTATTGCCTGGAACGGTGCTAAGAGACCGGTGCAAATGCTCTTAAATACATGTACAATTCCTGTTGTATCTGACATGTTAAAGATACGTGATATCATTTCTACGAAATGTATAGGGCAGTTTGTACGTATTAAAGTCTGTATCTCAGCCGAAGTCCTTGCAATTTGTAGATCATAGGTTTCTTTGGCCGAGGTCAAAGGCACTGTTTGCTGTAAAAGCATGGCTTTCATTCTGCTTAAAGTATCAAATCTTATAAAAGAGATGTTAAGTGAAGGCCACAAAGGCGACTCCCTGACGGTGTCTATTGGGGAAACAATACTTGCATACAGCAAGTGACCCTGGAGTTGACCGTTACTAGATATGGGATGCCGGGCAACATTCCACAGCAGCTCTGATCATTCAACATGAGGTAACTCCCATTCGAAAGTTGTCCAAACGTTGGATTAATCACAGCAGCTGGAGAACCGTGCTGATGGCAAGACAGGTTTGCCACAGAACCATTACAAGCTCCGTGTAAAATAATGTCCTGACATATGAGTGAACCGGTCAGTGCATGTTCACAGTTAGTACCGCTAAGAAACACTTAACGATCCCCACTCCAACATTTATGTGTATACGGTAAATTCCAAGATGTCTTAATGTATTCCTTACCCAACCTTTCAATTTGCCTGCTTGCATCTGTCTGACACAATACTGGAACTGAAAAGTCGTCACAGGCAATGTTATTTTGCCATGAATAAGCCATTCCGTAGCTGGTTTTTCTGCCACTGTGAATGGTAATTTGTAAATTTTTTCAATGCTCAGCACTGTATACTCTGCTCCCCTTTGTGCCAATTCGATCTGTTTATCAGTTAGATTGTATTCTGCAAACAGAGACGACGTGTTGATGAAACGCCAAGGCACATAGCCCGCTCGCAAGGATTGCAGCGTCCACGTTAATAACACAATAGAACGTAATTGAGACTGACCTTGTTGTAACATAGCCAAATCTTGTTCTAGAATGTCGATAGCAGAGGATACAATGCCATCCAATGAATAAATTCTGGAGGACAAAGTTGTTAACCCATTGTCGACTACAGAGAGTGTTTTCTCTAAATTAATACGATCAAGTTCACGTATTCGTTCTGCAGCCTCCATCTGTGACACTTTCCATGCTTCGTTATAAGTAGCGTAGATGCCGGCATATATGAAACGTTTTTGACGCGGTTTTCTTGGTCCAAGCAAGAATTCCCTAAGGTCTGCGTCGTGTGCAAGTAAGGTTAAGTGTTGCTTCACATCCTGTAGTGTAGATTTATGCAGCCAATCGAGGCATAATTTTCCTACACTATATGTTGTTACTACCCCCGGATGTTGTCTTTGGACATATCTTGGGTCTGGCCTATGAATAGTAAATCCCTGAGTTTTGTTCAAGAACCTTTCCTGACAGTTGTTTGTGTCTGTGGGCCAGATCAACCATTTCTTCCAATTTGGATGAGTTCTGTTGAGTTGTAGTATATTGTCGACTGTCACCACTGCCTCTGTATTATTATCACTGGCAGGTGTTGGCACAGAAGGTGTTTTCATCTCTTTGATCTTGGCTAATCCAAGACAAGACGTCTGTTGAACGGTGTCATTCAAAAACAGTATGTGTTCAGGGATTATACAGGCTCTAAATAAAGCTTCTATACCCTGCACTTGCCAATCTTTACTACCCCAGACAGTTTTTGTCTCAATGGTGTCTTTCCATAAGTCGAAACCCTGTGTAGACAGTTGGGCAATAAATGCTTCAGAGTAAATCTGTTTTGTATTTGTTAACATAATTTTCAGTCCTGTTTTGTTTACATTTTTATAGTAAAACGTTTCTGGATCAGACGTATTATAACCTGAAAAATATGGAAATTTACTAGCAAAAGTTTTTGAACTACCATGTGGTGGTGTAGGACAATGTTCCCATTGATTAAACATAAACACATTTCTTGGATATGCAGTTTTGTGCAAATAATGATGACCATAGTGGTTGTAACAATACATTTCTTCGTAATCATTTGTACCTTCTAAATATTCATTTTTAGAAAATGCAGCAGATTTTTCTAGATCAAACATTATATCTTGTACAGTCTCTAAGTCCCAATCATCTGAATAGGTACTGGACGTTATCAAATCGCTTAGTGAAATTTTAAACAAATGTGGAATGTTCAATTGTTCACTTGGACCGAAGATTTCATAATCTGTTTTGTCCCACACTATACCATCCTGTATAGGAACAGCTGTGATGTTCACTGATGACAAGTCTCTTGCTTCACGATGGGAAGATTTATGTGGTTTCAAAAGCACGTTTATGTCCTTTCCTTCAATGTTCACATGGATGTATCTGCCACTTATAAGCATGCTTACTGTTGTTACCAAAGCTAGCCATAGCAGGAAAACAAAAAGTCCAGATGTAATCCAGAGTTCAATCCATGGAGAAACCAGATAAGTCTTTTTCAGAAAGTGAATAAAGTCTTGTACTTGCTGCTTGAGTTTTGATGATGCTGGCGTCGTTTCAGGTTCACTTGGATCCACTGAGAACGTATCAAAGTCAATGAAATAGCCAGAAGCAGTTCTGTCAATTGTTGGAATTGCATCAGTATTCGTTGAAATCACAGGAACCAGTTCTTCACGTGTCACGTTGGTGTAGACAGGTGTATTTGGACGAACTGTTATTTGGTTGTCAAGAGGGATGAGTTCCATAGCCTGGTTGCATAGTCCTTCATTTGTTACAGCTGAATTCTCGATCGTGATCAGTCTTTCAGTCTGAACCTCTTGAATAATAGCGAGAGGAGTGCGTCTGCTACTAGGTCGGAGTCCACGAGGCCTACTGCTTAGTATTGGCCACATGTTGTGGTTTGATCAGGTCGATTGACACAAATCTTTTCTTCTTTCTTCCAGCAAGGGCGGCAGAAGTACTGTCCTCGTTCCTTGAACAGCTAGAACAGGTACCGGTTGTCTGTAAGAAGGTCCAAATTCCTTCTTGTCCGCGATTTTTTCTCTGACCAGATCCCCAACTTTTGGAATCCAGACAGGCCTTGCTGGGACCGCCGATTTTTCCCCAGTGGTGGTTGGCTGTAAGGATACGTTGCTTTGTTTCGTTCTTAACTTGTTAAGTTCCTGTAAAACAGCCAAACGATCTTTGATATCAAATTCTTTTTTGTCCACCACTGTGCCTACGTGTTCTAAGTCTGGAACCCACATTTGTGTCCCAAATAGGACCTCATATGGAGTGACCCCCCCTAGAGAACTTCTTGGCAAGTTATTGATAGCGCGCTGGACGCTAATGAGGTGTTTGACCCACCCATCACCCGAGCCTAATACCCTAGCTGTTATAGACTGCTTTATGTCCCGGTTTTACCTTTCCACAACAGAATTTCCCTCAGGATGGAATGGAGAGGAGTACCGCAATGCAACGCCCAGACTGGCCATGGCCTCCTTGTAAGCCCTAGAGCTAAACGCAGGACCCTGGTCAGAATGAAATGTGCCTATTGCGTATGTGCCGATAAAGACTCGCAAATCTTTTATAACAGTTCGAGCTGTCAGCTGAGCGCTGAGGCCATAACCATAGGAACCTAGATTCAGTATTTGACGGGAATGCCTTTCGTCCAGTAGGACGCTGGTCCAGTAGATAGCCTAATGCTGTCTAACAGTGGTGTCTGCATCTGGGCTGCCGCATTCGCTGCATGGTGTCTGGTGGCTCTCTCGCTGTAATTTACAGTCTAAGCAGTTGTTGATGAATACGTGAATATGTGTATTCATTCCAGGCCACCTGTACATCTCTTTTAACTTCAAAATTGTTTTTGAGATCCCTTGATGTGACAGAGCCCTCCCCCAAATGTGTTTCATAAGATCAAGGCTGCTCTGCGTTCCATGTTTGGAATTACCCTATCCCCCACTCCAGGGATTCGAGCAAAAGGAACGTTATTCGCATCAATTACATAAGAGTACTTGAGTGGAAACTTTTTGGTAACGCTGCACTGCTGCCTTTGCTTGAAGCATTAACAGCTACCATTATCTCACCGTCTATTTTTGTTTTTGAACGAGTGATCGCAGCTACGGAAGCCGCTTGCACAGCTCCCCTTCGCGGCTTCGTCAGCCAATGAATTCCCTGCAACGTGAACGCCATCACGCTGATGACTCAGTGTGTGAATCACGTGAGCCTTTGGTAGTTCGTTTTTCAACAGAACTACTTGTTCCCAAAGCAATTTGTGCTTAATTGTGCCACCTTTTGCATCCTTAAAACCATTTTCAAGCCAGGTTCGTATATAGTTATTATACGACTGAACACAGTAAAAGGAATCGCACACGATTAGTGTGAGGAATTCTCGATCCGTACTTTCAAGTGCCAGTTTGAATGCCTGTAGTTCAGCTCGCTGAGCTGTACAATCACCTAGTGACTGAGTTTTTGTGACCATAGGTCTGAAGATGCCATTTCGCATGCGACCTTTAACGATAGCACACGCTGCACTGTAAGCTTGCTTACTCCTGTTGCGGGCTGTGCGGATCCGTCAGTGTAAATTACGAATTCATACTGATCGAGAGGCAGAATCTCAGTGGGCAGAGGACATTCTTGTTCATATTGGAGAAATGCCTGTGTTTTTAAATCTGGATCAAATACATATTCAACATCAGTTGCAGCAAGAGAATTAACCCATTGTATCCATCTCGGATGTAAAGCTTTAGCATTCGGAATGCTCGCTTTTGTGACCGCTTCTAAAGCCGGTACTGGGGTAACGACAATTATGCGTTTCCCTTGGGCTAAGGCTCTTTCTTTTGCTACAGCTGTTTGAACTGCTGTCAGAATTTTTTCAGTTGAACTGAAACGCATTTCCGCTTGTGTGTACAAATGCGATTTGTATGCAATTGGTACTTTCTCACCCTCATTGAAGGTTAAGTAGGTGAATCCACATTGACCCGAAATTATTCGAATCACCACATTTCTTTGACTTACGCGTGTTTGTAAGTGATTTGTTGCTAACATGTTAGCTTGGAGTGAACGCAAGATGTCTGTGTGTTCATTTGTCCAGTTTTTGATTGAAAAATCAGGTCTGATTAATGCGTAGAGAGGTTTAACCCTTTCTGCGTAGTTTAGAATGTACGTCTCTACCAAAATTTAGGAATCCCAGGATTGATTGTAATTATTTTAGCGTTTTAGGAGGTTGGATCAGCGCACATTTCTCTAGAAAGTTAGCTGCCAAGCTCTTGCCTTCACTTGAAAGCTCATATCCTAAAAATAGGACATTGAGATGGGCAATTCGGGACTTTTTAAAGTTGAACTTGTAGCCCTCAGAGGCGAATCCCAATATAATGGTGCTCACTCTGTTCAAGTGTTTTTCTAAGTCATCGTCTGTCAGATAAATATCATCGACATAGGACAATGCCTCGTTGTCATAAATTTGTAGTAACTCCGTTTACTCTTTTTTTTTTTTTTTTTAAAACAGATTTTATTTGTCAAGTTACGCATATATCGCAGGGCTCTGCACACCAGAGACATCTGCATAATCAAACCATGCAAATATAATTGCAGTCGACTTTTCCAAGTGTAATCAACAGAAGCGCATACAAACAATAAAAAATGATATAGAAAACCCACAACTCCCGCCCTCCCCCACCCCTCCCCCTTGGTCGCACAATATCCGCATAGTCCTGTCCACAACCTGTATACATAACCACAAGAATGCCCCCCCGGCCCCCGCATAGCATCTCCGTAAGCCTACTATGTACCTGCAAATTACCCCAGTGATTGAGCCTCTGCTGCAGCTGGAGGGTCCAGCCAAAGGCCCCGATAATCCGCCCATCGTTTCCAGATTTTGTAGTGTTTGCGCGGGCACCCCTGGCCATAAAGATAGGTTGTTCCAGCCCCATGCAGAAGTCTAGGCCATTCTTCCATGCGGCCACCGATGGGGCCCGCGGCGCCTTCCACGCCTGGGCGATGTCCCTTTTCGCCAGTGTGAAACCCAGTTGCATGAGATGCCGTTTGTAGACATTTCCCCTATCCCCTCCATAATGTGAAGCAGAGCCAGCTGCGGCGTGCGGGGGAGCTCCCACCCCAGGACCTCCGAGAGACAAGCAAAGACCCCCCTCCAAAAACGGTCCAGGGAGGGGCATTGCCAGACGGTATGGATGAACGTGCCCTCTTCTCGACCGCAGCGAAGACATTCCGGGGAAGCGATCAGCCCCGCCCGCCACAGGCGTGCCCGAGTAAAATAGACCCTATGGAGATATTTGAACTGGACTAGGCGGAGTCGCATCGCTATGGCTGCCCCCCGCGGAGCCGCCAAGGCCTCGGTCCAGTCCTCCTCCTCCATCGTGCCCACATCTCCTTCCCAGTCCCCCCGGAGCTTCTGAAGTGTGGTGGAGCAATGGGTAACCAGGGTCTGATAGATCCGGGAAATTTTCCTGTCCTTCAGATCCCCCATAAAGACTTTCGCTTCCAGCGGACTAAATTCAGGTAGAGACCCCAGACCCTCTATGCTAGGGGACAGAGCATGACGAAATTGAAGATAACGATAAAACTGAGACTGTGGCATAAGGAATTCCTTCTGAAGATCTTGGAAGGATTTAAGTGTTTGGCCCCTCATAACATCCCCCAGGACTGAAATGCCAATGTCATCCCAACCCCGGAAACCCTGCAGGGCCGCCAACTGAGGTAGGCGTCCATTATCCCAGAGGGGAGTCTCCCGAGTCAGGGTATTCCACCATCCCATTCGTCGCAATGCCTGCTTCCAAATCAGGAACACCACCCGTGTGGCCGACGGCAGCCCGCCCCGCAGCGGCGCCGAATAAAGAATTGCATGCAGCGAGTGGCGTCCCATGAGCTGCCGCTCGAGCGCATATGCCGGATCTCCCCTATCGCCGTACCACCACTCATTTAGGACCAGCAGATGTGCGGCCTGGTAGTATGAGAGAATATCCGAGGACGCGAGCCCCCCACAGTAGGTGGACCGGAAGCATGTGCGCAATGCTACACGCACTTTGCCCCCTTCCCACAAAAACTGCCCAAGCGCAGCATTCGCCAGCCGAAACCATCGGAGCGGGATCGGGTATGGGTGATTCTGTAGCTGATAGAGGAGCCGGGGAAGCGCCACCATCTTGAATATTGCCGATCTACCATATAGTGTCAGGGGCATACGGGACCAGGACTTGAGGTCCGCACGGATCCGCTCCCATACTGGGGCCACGTTACGTTCCCAGGAGACTGCAGGTACATCGGAAAGAAACACACCCAGGTATTTCAGTCCCCCCACTGCCAACTGAACCGATGAAACCCATGTGCCCATCCTCATCCGATCCCCCAGAGCCCATAATGTGGATTTACGGGGGTTCATATAGAGGCCCGATGTCTCCCCAAAGATCTGCATGATGCGCAGAAGCCGCGGCCCCGTCCTGTCAACCGCTGTGAGGAAAAAGAGAACATCATCCGCATATAATGCGATCCTGTCGGACAGGCCCGGAGCCCACTCAAATCCCCGGACCTGCGCATCAATGCGCACCCACGCAGCCAACGGTTCCATGGCTAGGGCGAACAGATATGGAGACAGGGGACAGCCTTGCCGCGTACCCCGCCCAATAGAGAAGGTGGATGAGGTCGCACCAGCTACCCGTACCGATGCCGTCAGATCTGTATATAAGAGTGTTAGATAGGAGAGGAAGCGCGGGCCCAGGTTGAGTCTTTGCAGCAATGCAAATAGGTACACCCAGCTCAGGGAGTCAAACGCCCTATCTATGTCAGCCAAGAGGAGCGCCGCTGGTTCCCCCAACTGCCGGACAGCCGCCACTGCCACGTGTGCTCGCCTAATGTTGTGTCTGGTCGCCCTTTGGGGCATGAACCCGGCCTGATCAGGGTGCACAAGGGCGGAGATGTGGGGCAAGAGGCGATTGGCTAGTGCTTTGGCCAAGATTTTCGCCTCCACATTTAAGAGGGAAATGGGGCGATACGAGGCGTGTTGCTCCGGGGGCCGGCCGGGCTTTTGGAACACCACCACCTCCGCATGCCTCCAGTCTGGAGGGAGAGAGCCCCTCTCCCGTGCCTCCTCCACTACCGCCCGATAATGAGGGGCCAGCTGCACGGAGTAGCGCCGGAAGAATTCGCTTGGGAACCCATTGGGTCCCGGCGCTTTCCCGGGATTAAGCTCCCCTAGGGCCGTACCCAATTCCTCATCTGTCAAGGGCAGCTCCAACTGATCCCTCACCGCATCCGATACCGTCTCAGGTGGTAAATCAGCTATGAATTTATCTATGGTGGCCACTGACAAGCATTCCTTAGGAGCGTATAGATCCGCATAGTAAGCGGCGAAGCTCTCCGCTATGGCCGGGGGATCCGTAATCGGCTCACCTGCCGGGCCCAAGACTCCCGGCAGGGCCTGGGAATGGAAGGTGCCTTGACAGAGTCGGTGCAGCATCTTGCCGGACTTGTCCCCCCACTGGTAGACCCTGCTACGCGTCGCCAGCCAGGCTTGGCGAGCTTCATCCATCAGAAGGGCAGCGTAGTTCTGCTGAGTCAACAGCAGTTGCCTTCTGAGCTGGCCCTCTCCGGCCTCCCGACACCGACGTTCGAGGGCTTCAACATCCGCCTCAGCTCGAGTCAGTTCCTTTCTGCGCTTCCTACGCGCTGCCGCGCACCAGGAGATATCTACACCTCTCAGTGTGGGTTTCAGTGCCTCCCACAAGGTCTCGGCGCTAGTAACGGACCCCACATTAAACGTCAAGTAGTGGTCGATGGCGTCGCTTATATGTGCCCCGTATTCATCATTCTGTAAATGCCACACTGAGAGGCGCCACCGGAACGGTTGCCTCCGCCTACCCATGTGGATCTCAAGTGACACCGGGGAATGGTCCGAGAGGCCTCGAGGCAGAATCTCCGCCGACACCACCCTACCCACCGCAGCTCGGGGGACAAAGAGGTAGTCAATTCTGGAAAATGACTCATGGACCGCCGAAAGGTAGGTGAATTCTCGGCGATCACCGTGGAGGCGCCGCCATACATCAACCCAGTCAAGTCCCGTCACTAAGGAATGCAGTTTCGTGGAACGGCTACCCATGGAGCTACCCCCAGCCCTCCATCTATCTCTGGCCAGATCCATAACATCATTCCAGTCCCCACCCACCACAGACGGCACATCTGGCATATCAGCCCATAGAGCGAGTAGTTTCTCCACCAAATTCCATTGTAGGGGGGGAGGAGCATAGACACTACCCAACACCAGGGGATCTTCCCCAATCTTACCCCGGATAAACAAATAGCGCCCTTGCGTGTCAGTCCACTGTTGTACGTGAGTATAGGGGACCCTGCGGTGCACCAGGATCGCTACCCCCCGTGAACCCCTCGTAAAGCCGCAATGAAATACCTGCTGAAACCCATACCGCTGTAGGCAAATGGCCTTCGTGCCCATGAGGTGTGTTTCTTGTAACATAAGAATATCGGCCCCAGCTCGTTTGGCCTGATGGAGTATGGCCCCACGTTTGATTTTGTCCAGAGCACCGCGCACATTCCAACTAAGAATACGGAGCGTACCAGGGGTCACCTGTCTCCCACTGGGCACACTAGCCATTTGGGGGTATTACCATTACCATAACTGGCCTTAGGATGTGTCGGTGTATGTGTGAAAAATAGCGGACCCTCAGCAGAAGTGCAACCTGTGAACATAAACAACCCCCACCCAACAAACCCCCCACCCCATACCTCAAAAACACTGAAGCATCTGTCGCGGCGGGGCTGGTCCTCAATCCCCAACAGGGGGATGGGGCCGCCCCGACCAATGGATCCCCAACTTACAGCCCATGTCCTCTGGGCATGTTCCCCACCAGCCCGGGCCGGACAGAGAAACCAGCCCACGCCAGGACTCTTCCGATGCTCATTCAGCAATCTTGGCCTCTGCAGTACTTCGCAGGCCCATAGATTAATGTTCCAAAGTCTGTCGCCCAGAGGTGGGGCCCCCCGAGAGGAGGCACCACAGGACTGGGAGCGCCGCCGGGACCGTGACCGTCTGTTACCCTTCTGCTGCTGCCCCTGGGGCCTCTCCGGGACACCTCGCCCGATGAGGAGTCCGACTCTCTCCCAGGCGGTGTGTGTGCCCTCACCCGCACCGTTTCATCTGTCCATTTAAAGACTTCTTCCGGAGTGTCGAAAAAGTGAGTGCGGGAGCGATATACCACCCGCAGCCGGGCAGGAAACAGGAGGGCATAGGGGAGCTTAAGGTCTCTTAGACGGGCCTTCGCTGCCATGAACGATTGTCGCTGTTGCTGCACCTGCCACGTGTAATCAGGAAAAATAAGAATGCGCATATTTTCATAGAGCAAGGGTTCTTTGGCCCGGGCCTGCTTCAGGATTGTGTCCCGATCAAGATAATTCAGGAGTTTCGCTATGACTGGCCGCGGGCGAGCCCCCGGTGGGGGTTTCTGCATGAGCGCCCTATGGGCCCGCTCCACAACAAAGCAACGGGACAAGGCCTCCGGAGGAAGCCAGCTCTCCAGCCACTGCGTAAGAAAGCGTTCCATGTTGCCCTCCTCACATCCCTCTGGAAGCCCAACAAAACGAAGGTTATTGCGTCGGGCCCGTCCCTCCGCATCCTCCGCCCGCAGTGCAAGCCCTTTTGCACAGACTCCATAGCCGCCACCTTCTGCTTAAGTGAGATAACATCGTCCTCCACACCAGAGATTCGGGTCTCAGCTTCGGTGATGCGTGACACCGCATTGCGCAAGTCTTGCCGCAACAGCATAACGTCTGACCCAACTGCCCCTATTTTGGCGTCCAACGTGTCTCTGGATTGGGTGATAGCAGCCATGAGTGCTGCATTATCCGGCATAGCCCCGGACGGAACTCCAGACGCCCCAGCCGCCGCTCCTGGACCAGTGAATTTATCTATGGGGCCTTGTTTGGCCGGGCCATTGCCACCTTTGTCCCTCGTCATGGCTGCCCTCTGGACTCCCCAGGAGGCCTGGACTGTATCGGGGAGGGTGTGTGAGCGGAGCCCCCCAACAAAAGGCTCCCGCGGTCCGACCCGACCGCCGAACAGGAGCCCGGGATGAGCTGTCCCCGCACCAGGGCCCAACGAGCCGCCCCAGGGGCCACCCCACGCCAAACCCCGGCAGGGCCCTCCAGTAGCGCCCGCACGGTCCGGCCGAAGCGGCAGTGCTCCGGGTCAGTGCGAGGGCTCCCACTCGCCTGCGATCCCCCGGGTCCAAGACCTCCCACGCTGCACACCCCTCTTGGCACGCACTTGAAGCCACCAGTCTCAGGGACCTCTGAGGCGCCCACGCGGTCCGACCGGCCGCCGAGTTGAGCACCCTCCTAGGCCCTGGAAGGATTTAAGGGGGAGAGAGAAGGCTTACATCCACTGGGGCCCCCCGGCGGAGCCCGGAGGCCTCTCAGCAATCCCTCCGGCTCCTTGCAGCTCGTTCGGTCACCCCTCCCGCGGCCCGATATTGCCGCCGATCTCCCGCTACAGTGCAGACCGTGGGGGAGGGGCACCTCAATTCAGGTCCGGCCGCTCCCAAGTCACCCGCTGCCAACGCTGCCTGCCACCACCGTTTCCGCAGCAATCACTGCCGGAGCTGCATAGAGCGGGCGCACCGCTGCGGCCAGGCGACCTGCCTGCGGACCGCACCTCCCGCTCCCCAGCGCCACACCTCACCTTCGCGGCTCGATCCAGCCGCCGAGTCTCGCCGTCGGGCTCTGTCTCAGGCCTCGTCACGGTGCGATGATCGACCCTCTGCCAGCTGTCTCTGCCCTCCAGAGAAATCCGCCCTTGCACAGGGAAATGGCGCCAAGGCCGCCCCTCTCGCTCCGGCCGCCTCCGATAGTGTTGGGCGAGATGTCCCGGCTCCGCCGCCGTCAGCTAGGCCGCGCCCCCTCCAGGTCCCGTACCGGCCGAGGCTCGAGGACTCCTCCACCAGCCTCCGTAGGCGCTCCAAACCTACATACGGCGACACTGCGGATATCCCGAGACTGCTGCGTCGTCGTAGTGATCACTCGAGCATCGGGGAGTCAGGATAAATACAGGATATATGACGGGCTGGACGGAGCTCACTCAGCACACGTCCGCCATGCTGGCTTGCCAAGCCACGCCCCCCCAACTCCGTTACTCTTGCTGAGAATAACCCCGG
This sequence comes from Calotriton arnoldi, assembly GCA_963921515.1. Classification (NCBI taxonomy): domain Eukaryota; kingdom Metazoa; phylum Chordata; class Amphibia; order Caudata; family Salamandridae; genus Calotriton; species Calotriton arnoldi. Next base: position 1,429,775 of record CAWUFW010003123.1, on the reverse strand, counting down.
GCTGTTCTTGAACCCTTGTGGGAGTCGACAAAAGTGACGCTGGGTCCCCATTATGGAGAATGCTGTTAAGTACCTACTTTCAGGTGCTATATTTTGACAAAAGAATCCATTTGAGATGTCTAATGTGGTTTTGTATTTTTTGCGCACAATGTTATTCATTAATGCTGTGCTATGTGCATTTTGCACTGCAAAAGTTTTAGAACAGGTGTTTAAATGTCTGTAGTCCAAAACTGGACGATATGTATTGTCTGGTTTGGAGACAGGAAACAAAGGATTGTTCATAGATGAGGTGCTAGTTTCAATCACCCCTTGGTATTCAAGTTGATTTAAAATCTCCCTGACCTGTTTTTTAGCTTCTTGGTTTGTCTCCCTCCATCCGGAGTGTTATTTCATATAACCTTTGTGGAGTACTAACCCTGGTGTCTACAGTCTCTACTGTAATGTACTCATTCAAGTCCACTATCTCCAGAAGTTCCATCAGGTTCTGGCGAGCTATTGTGACTTCTGCTGCACTGTCCAGCATTGTCTGAGCCCATTCTCCGTTCTTGAGTTGCGATCTCATTATTCTCGGCATGTCTTATCTTTAGACCTGCTACTTTCTTTTTGGAGAATTGAGGTTTAGCTTAAATTTTTGTTGCGTGCTTGTCGTCCTTCGATTTCACGCGTTCTTCTCTATGTTCTGTTCGTCCTCTTCTTTCCGAAGTCTGTGATGAGACCTGAAAGGGACGATAGGAACGTGTATCAGTGTCTTGATACCTATCAGGTTGTCTCAAATTATCCCTATTCCTGAGGTTGTACCTCCTTTCAGAGGGCTCCTTTTGAGGAGACCTACCTCGGGATTGAGAACCTTTCTCGTTTGAATTTTGTTTGTTAGATTCCCACTTCTTTTTAGAAGATGTAGGAGTTTGTTTAATTGAATCCTTTTCAGGACTTTCCGATAGTTTTGGTTTAGCTGGTCTCCCACCCAAACTATCTCTGCCTAATTCTGCATATGATTGCTCTATAATTCTGGGTAGCTCTGTCTGATGTTCTGTAACATCAAATTCCCTTAGTTTTTGTCGGATCGCCACTGCTGCTGCCTCCCCTTTAATATTAGATAATATTATCGTTGAGACCTGTTCAAAATTCTTCAGTAATTTCATACCTAAATTTAAAGCAGGCTCTGCTCCATATTCGTTTTGAATTTGATTTAGGACATCTGGTATTACCGCAATTGACGGAATGCCATGTGTTTTAGTGTAGATGGCAGCAAAGACTGAGCCCCAAGTGGTGCAGGCTTCCAGTTGTGGTGTGATCCCCATTGGTAAACTGATGGTTAGGATTCTGTGTTTCTCATGCGGGCTAGTATTTGGAAATACTGCTTCAATTTGAGTAATTTTTTGAGCTATCCAAAATGGAATTTGCTCCCGCTTAGTGGGCATTTTACCCATGACTGCGTATAGAGTCTGTGGTGTAATTTTTAGTGTACTCCCTGTGGAGGAGTATGATTTGTAATTGTTAATGGTGGTTGGACTGTGAAAGTCCGCATGACATATTGAACCAATTGTCTGTAGATTTTTATTAACTCTGTGAGTTGATTAAGTATTTCCTCGTCTGACATTATTTCCGATGTCTAGATGAGGTGTGTAGCCGGCTAGAATCGGCCATGTTGCTCCTGGTCTACCTAGTGGACCGAGCCTGGTTATATTTTTATTGTGTTTTAGGGCGCCTTTAAACCAGAGCTGATGCTCCTGGTATGTTAATGGAATCTCAATATCCTCGAAAGGAATGTATTCCTCTGGTGCTTCATCTTCTTTGTAGTAGTGAAACAAGTGTGTTACTGGATTGGATTCAGGAAGAATTACCCATGAATAGAATACCTCTGTCTGAAAGGATTCATGTGCCTCAATCACGAAAACTGCTCTACCTCCTCTCGGAGATAGGCCATGTTTTATAAGTTTTAGAGTAATGGCTCTTCTTAAGTTAGGAGGAATGTCTATGACACCCTCTTCGGCTTCATTTAAACCTGTGTTGTTAAATAACGTTGGTTGGGCTGGATCAGCCGTAGCTCCACCGTTTCCGGCGTCATTGTCAGTGCCTGACATTTTTCTGCTTGAAAATATGTAAAACAAATTTCAAGGAAACAAAGATAAGGTGCACAATATTGTGGAACACTGTATCCTTCAACGTTGAGCAAACCAAACAGCTAATATATAGGGTACTACCCTATGTAGCCGTGGCGGATACTATCCCTGCCCACTCCAGACGTCTTTTGGAGTATATGGGGTAGGGGTCTCTGAGAGTAAAATAAAAGTGCACAGCTGAGTTACTCAGTATCTAACGTTGAATTACTGCCTTACCAAACGTTGGGCGCCATGTAGTGTAGCCCCTATTTCCTTTATAGGCTCTGCGCATTGGAATAATATATCCTATAGGTTTGACATAGGACTGAGGTCGGTATGTCCCTATCGAGTATATTAAACTTAATTACTTGTGCCAGCTAGCTCAGAGGCCACTAGAAACTTCTTGACGACAAGAAGGGATTAGTTTCTGGCTGCCGCAAAACATGACCACTGTGTTTCCCTTACAGAATCAGGATGTGTCCCAGAGTCGTAGAAACAATAGATAACCATTTCACTCAGCTCAGTTGTGCATGTTTCAGTTATTCTCAGAGTTACACAGAAATAACCAGACGGGCGTTTCAATAAAGGATTTATTGAACAGTCTTGTTTCTGTTGTAAGTTATATGTGCTGTTACGATCACAAGACAGTATGCGAGATAAATAATGTACAAGGTGAGCAGTAAAAATAAATAATACTGCGTCAGCATTATCTTTTTAGCATATATGCATTTACATAAAATGACACAACCTAAAAATGCGAGTACTCATACGATGCGTTTCTAGCCTAGTTCTACCCAGTGTGCCTAACCTGTCCTAGGTGTAGGGAGAAGTAGAAGTAGGTGCTGTATTCCTGACTAGAGTATACTAAGAGTAAGTTACTCCTTGCATGCCAAGAGTCTATTATGCCAAGAGTCCCTCTAGGTTCTTGTCTGCTCCATACCTGAAGAATGAGAGAGGTAGGAATCTCTATCCAGACTCGAACTCCAACACCCCGCAAGGGAAGTTAGATCACTGGAAGCTGGACTCTCTGCGTGCAGGAAGGGCAGTGTCTTCTCAGTGCGTCTGGCCGGGAATCGGGCTCCTCTGAAGTCGAGGTCTCCTCTGATTTACAGGGGTTTGGGAAGGTATATTTATACCTGAAAATGTTAGCATTGACGTGAGTTGGGTAGCGAAAGACGTCATGAATGAATCCCTTAGGGAATAAGAGGTTCATGCATAATGTATGAGACCTTGAAGAAATCAATAGTCCTGGGCAAGGGAAACTCCCGCAGCCAGAGGGTCTGTTTGTTCATGGACTCGTTGAGACGCTAGGGTGGACGGATGTCGGAAGCCATGCCTGTATTTGGTATGCATAGTTTATGCCTAAATAAGGTCCGGGATTCTATGCCTATATAAGGGCAGGTTGGATTGTGCCTATATATGGTCATGATTCTAGAAAGCCTGTTTAAGGACACCCTATGAAGTACACAACACTATGTACGCGTCCAACAGCAATGGTCCGATCGGTGCGCACCCATTGGCTATGGCCTGGCCTGGCAACGGACGCGTTTTCAAAATTTGAACGAGTCTGATGCTGTAAATTCAGTTGGTCACGCACAACAATGTTGAAATTTCATGGGTGTCACGAAGTTGAACATTTGAAGGATGCTGGGGGTGTGTGTAAGTGGTGCAATTCCATGGATTGGCCAGATTCAGATGATGCAAACGACTTGTCCTATCACTTTGGACACATGGGACAGTATCTGCCTCTGCAGCACACATATAATGCTGGCTGTTCCCCTGAGAGCTCACTTGCCTGCACTTCATGCTCCAGGACGACATCTGCCACTACACTGCTGCTGTATCTGCACCCTCTGGACCCTGCAATGGCATGTACTGTGGAGAGAGCCCCAGCCTTCAGCACTGAGGAGAACCAGGCCCTGCTGGATGGCCTCCTTCCACAGTACAGCAAGCTGTATGGGAAAGCAGGGGAGCAGGTGAGTGTTCTGTCCACTGCCTTTCTAAATGTGCATGTTGTCTGACTAGCAAGGCTAACAGTCTGCACGCCACTGGCTAGCAGGCTCACTGAGTAGTTGTCACCCCCATAGTGTGTAGTTACATGCACTGGACAGGTATAGTGCAGTGACAGTGCATTTAAACAAGGTTTTACTTCCCAGGCAATGATACCATGTAGTAACTGCTGGCATACTGCCCCTAGCCATCGTTGCACTGCCTGTGTACATCATGTGCCCCTGTGATTGAGACATGTATATCCAACTGTGTAATGCACGGATATGTTGCATGTGTAGTAATGGCATTCTCACTTTGTTATCCTCACAGGTTGATGCCCACCAGAAGATATGGCTGACCATCGTCCGGGCAGTGAGATCCGTGGGGGTCTACAAGCGCCGGATCCGCAACTGCCAGAAGAGGTGGCAGGACCTTCGGGGCTGGACCCGGAGGATCGCACTGGTCCAGCTGAAGCTGTCGCTTCCTCGCAGGAGGGCGGACACCGGACCCTGACCCCCACATGCTGAGGATCCTGGCGGTGGTCTTCCCTGATCTGGATGGGCAGCTGAAGGCCAGAGAGCAGCAAGGAGGGGGTGAGTCCATGTCTGCATTGTGAACTATGTCTGCCATGCTATGTGCCCTCCTCTGGCCTGGTTAAACTTCCACAGTACTTCAGTCTTGTGGTCCAGGACCCATGTCCCTCTATTGTGCACTGGCCACTCCTCATCTGATACCCAGGTGTGGCCCTTACAGTCAGGGTATTGTGTCACTTGGGTACTGTGTCCTTGCAGTTTGCTTGACTCAAGGTGGGGGACAGAATCTGTTTCCCTGAATCTGTGGTGGGCATCATGGGTGGGTCCATTGCTTATACATTGCCTGTGTTCTGACATGTGTTCTGCGTGTCATTTTGATATGTGGCCCAATTGCTGAGCTGATCCACCACATGTGCCTGGGGTATCTGGCACACAGCCATGCTGCGGGTGGGAACAATGTTTGTGCCCCAGGAGTGTGTATATAACGTGTGTCACACATACTTAGCCAGCTGCCTACTGTCCAGGGCTCATCCCTCATTCATGTGGGACAGGACAGTCATGCCTACTCCAGGCCATACAATACACTCTGTACTCCCACTGCCGTGTATCAGCTGACACGTTTTGCTCAGTGATTTGTCCCCTCAGGTGTCTGCCTCTGTGTCAGTGTGCTGTGGCTTCGTAGTCAGGTTTGCTGGGGTGTTCCTCGGTTGGGGCTCCGCATGCCACCGGAGATGTGACCATAGGAGATGATACATGTGTGACACATAGGTGTTTGATCACCTGACCGTGCAGACTGGGGTATGCGAATATGAGGTTCAGGCAGCTGTTTCCCATTCACAGCAGATTGTGATGTGCTCAGGTGCAGAGGGTAGTGTTACAGGTCTCCCATATGTACAATGGGTATGACCTGGACAGATGAGGGTACAGATGATGTGGTGTGTGGGGGATGTACATGTGCACTTGTTCAGCTCCAGGACTTGCATTCCCCATGATCTACTATTGCGACACAGTGCAGAGTGTTGTTGTCTGGCTGCCCTGCCCATGTGACTGGAGACAGTGATGTATGACTTAGCAGGCATGGCTGTGCCATGGCATGTGACTTCCTATTAGTGATCCTGCAGGGGAGTGACATGTGCTACATGCACACCATTGTGGCAATGGCTATCGTGACATGGGTGCATCATGGTGTCTGTCGCTGGTATGCATCACATGCATTTCCTATTTGACTCTGGGCATCCCTTTCATCCGGACACCTGCACTGACTCAGTGGCAAGAGTTGTGATGTGTGCATGTCCACATGCTTCACCGGGTTCTCTGCACTGTCCAAATACTGTGTAGGTGGTGCATGTGTCCACACTGGGGTATTGCCATCCCACAGACACCAGACAGATGGGTGCAAGGCCAGGTGGGATGTGAGTGCCATGGTTGACCATCAGACTGACAATTGACTTCTCCTGTTCTGTTTGTGCAGTTTTAGCAATGTTCAACTAAGGATGCCAGGGCTTGCTCTGTAATGTGCTGTACTTACTGTGGTGTGTGCGTTCGGTGCAGGTGACTGATGTCTGTCTGTTTCCCTATTGATTGCAGATACATCCACGGCCACAGGAGGGGACAGCTCCACGGACCAGGAGGAGCCGCAGAGCCAGACTGGGTCAGCAGCCGAGAGTGGTCGGAGGGACCCAGTGGCACGGAGGGCGAGGGGAGCCACACCGAGGAGTCCTCAGCACCATCCACCTCAGCTGAGGACCAGAGCAACTCGGACGATGACTCCCTTATGGAGGCGGGTGTCAGCAGCCACCACACCCCAGCTAGTGTTGCTGTCCCCGCCACCACCACCACCCTCCCGTCGGCTCCCATTCCCGAGGTCCGTGGAGGCTCCCATGTTCGGGAGCGTGTCTCCTTCGGGCCAGGCACCGCACCCCCTGCTCCTGTGTCCCCTGCTGCCCTGAGTGAGGAGTCTGTGTACCTCCTCCGCCAGCTCCATGTAGGACAGACAGCGATGCTGAGTGTCCTCCATGCACACACCAGTCTGTTGACTCAGCTGGTGTCATTCATGGAGGGCATCTCATCGGGCATGTCTGACCTACAGAGGAGCAATAGGTCCATGGACTCCTCCCTGGCGGCAGCAGTGTCCCTCCTCTGACAGTCCCTCACCCCTCCTGCCTCTGTCCCATCCACACTCCCCAGCACCTTACCCATCCCAAGCACACACACACTGGCACAGGCACACACCAGCACAGACACATGCAGCACACGGACACACACGCCACAAACAAGACGCACACGCACGCACCGTCAGGGGACTGCAACCACACTCACAGGGGATGGGGCACAGGCACAAACACACGCATCCACAAGCACTGTGCAGTCCTCAGTTGCCTCTCCCTCCAAAGACCCATCCCTTGCCTCCCTTGCCTCACCTGCAACCCCAAACACACAGCGGCTCTTCCTCTGTGACCTTGGCCTCTTCCCCTCCGACCCAGCTGATCCAGCATTCAGGGGGAAGAGGAAGCCCACCCACATGGAGCGGAGTGCCCCTGGCTCCCGGACACCATCCCCCAGGCGCAGACCGACTGAGGCCCCCACCCGCAAGTCCCCCCGGTCCCGGAAGAGCAAGACCCCGCCGCCGCCCTGCAGCTCAGGCACCAAGTCTCCTTCCTCCATCCCTCAGGCCCCCACTCCACAGGTGCCCCCACCACACCCTGCCCAAGGTTCCCCCACCCACAGATACACCATCCCCAGAAGGGTCAGGCCTTCTCCCCCTGCCACTTGCTCTTCCGGCCCCACACCCCCCACTGCGCTTGTCTGTACCACTGATGTGGTGAGTGTGTCCTCCCCCTCTGTCCTGCCCACCTTACCTGATCCCCATTCTCCTCCCCTGGAGGTGGGCACTGCAGTTGAGTCCACTATCACCCTGTCTGACTTGGGCGCTGCAGTGGCGGACCTGTCCACTCCATCTGCAGGGTCCACTGCAGTTGTGCCGGCACCCACAACATCTGAGTCATGCCCACCAGTTGTGCCGGCACACACCATGTTAGACACCTCCACTGCAGTTGTCAGTGGCTCTCCAGCACCCACCACCCCTTCCCTGCCTCCTCCTGGTGAGCCCTGATCCTGTCCCTGCAGTGCCTGGCCTGCCCCCCGTATGCCCCTCCTAGGCGATTGTCCCCGGTTGTGATCAGTGCAGGCATGCGTAGGGTGACATCTGCCACTGTCACCCTGTATAGACTTACTTGATGGACTGGCCATTGGCCTTTGTTGATACCTTGCAGTTCTTCCAAGTTTTGAACCCACATGCTGAATAAAGCAACTTTCTGTTCTCTAGTGGTTTTACTTCTGATGTACATGATGTTGATGATGCTAACCGTGCCCTTGCTGCAGTGATGGTGATTTTTGGACTCATGAAAATTAAGTGTTACTGTGCATGAACCCATGTGTTCCAGGGGACAGTGTCCTATCCTGTGGTGAATACATGTCGTCCTTAGCAGCATCTGAGGGTGTCATGTATTCAATATTTGGCAATGGGATTTCCTACTTACATTAGCAATGTCACATCTGTGGGTTCCACCCATGCACATCTGTTGTGTTTGCCATTGTTCAATTAGTCTAGTTCCCTGACCGTGTGGCCATCTCCACTGGACATGCAGGTTTGGGCATCAATGGGGAAGGACTCTTCTGTGTTGTCAGTGCAACTTGCTATACATGTGTGTTGGATCTGTGCTGTTGATTTCGTTGACATTCCCATGACCAGGCTGATGTGACTGGAGTCTTCATTTGGTGCTAATTGTTGACTGTGTGACCAAGTGTTCTGCTGACATGATGGAGCCCTACTGATGCGACATATGGCACAGCTTACCTCACACAGGAGTGGAGTCCCCTCATGGCAGTGTGTACTCCTGTGACATCTCGTGCGCCCAAGGTGTGTGTTGTATGAGCATGTGTGTGTGTTCACTTCCATGTTGCTGTGCATGCTGGGATCCCTAGTGATGGTCCTGTTTGTGATGCTTGCTGAGTTGAGCTATGTTCCCCCAAAGTCTTCTCCCTGGGTTCTCTGTGATGTGGGTGCATGGCACATTACTGGTCATCAGGGTGTCACCCATAGGTGTGTTTGCTGTCAGGGCTGAGTTTGTGGGCAGACGCTGATGTGTCACAGTCCGGATTCCCCTTTGCACTTGTTGTTTACACCTGTCATGTGATTTCTGGTTTGTGTTAGCTTTCATTGGTTGTGACACGTTGTGTGTGTGACTGCTGGCACTCCTCAGGGCTGCAATGTTGGTAGTTGTCTATGTGTATTCTTTGTGGGTGACCTTGGCTTCTTCATAGGTGTGTGACTGTGGCTGGGATCCCATTGGTTGGTGTGGTATTGCCGTCATGTCCATGTACAGCATAGTGTGCAGTGTGTCAGACATTCAGGAGTCTGGTAGAGTGGCCATGTGTGATGTGTTCCTGCACCTTGGTTCCCACCACCCCCCCTGGGATTGTCATGGGTGCATGTGCAATGTCACCAGTGCATGTGAGCTTCACTGCTGCACATTGTTGGAGGTCGATGTGTGTGGTGTTGAGTGTGTGCAGATGAGAGTTGTGGCCCGGCTAGACCCCTGCCTCCATGTTGGCCTTGGCTGACAGGCCGTGCTGGTTGATTTGTGCTTGTGTAGGTGTGATGGTAGTTTGTTGCTCAGGACACATGACTGTGGTTCACAGTGTGAACGACATCTAGCTTTGTCATCACAGTGGGATTGTAATGCAGCCCAGGGTCACCACATTGTGGGGGCCCTGGGTGTGGTGCTGTGGTGTCTGTGTGTCTTGCTGTGTCAGTTGCTGTTCCTACATGCTTGTGTGACATGTGTGATTTGTGCTCCCTCTCATCTGACAATGCCTGATTGCCCACATAGGGGATTTGGATCCATGAGTTACCTTTGTGTGGCACTGTATGCACATCTGTGTAATTGGTATTCAGGCCTCCTCATGTGTTGTGTGGTTGCCTGGGGACACTGGTACCCCCCTCACCTGTTGTGTTTGATGTGCAGTGTGGGTCTGCCTGTTTGTGTATGTGCATTGGCACCACTGCATTGGCATATCTTAGGTGTGCCATTGGCTGTATGTTGTTTGGTGTGTTTGCCCTGCTGTCCCTGGGACTCCTAGGTCATCAGTCAGCACAATGATCATTGTGTGTGTGTCCCATTGCTGCCATGGTATGGTATCTGTTCACCTCCCTTCTACAGTCTCCACTGGGTATCTGAATTTGTGTGCCCATTGGTGCAAATATGTGGGTCTGCATTCTGATGGTCACTTCTGTCATTGAGTCATTGATGAATGTTGACAGTGTCAGCCCCCATATGTTTGTCTGCACATGGCCAAAGGTATGTCTTGTTTGCACTGCACTGTTTGCCTCCCCCATTCTATGTTGCTATGGGACACAAGCACTACTTTGCCACTGATGTGTTTGTTGTTCTGTGACCAGGAATCATCCATGCAGTTTGGCAGTTGCAGCTTATTCTTTGTCAACACATACATTTTGGTCACTGTGATGATGGGGGTTTGGACCCCATTGCCACAATGTTCAATATGTGCTTCAGCTATGGACCCCACACTCACATTTTGGTCACTGTGATGATGGGGGTCTGGACCCCACTGCCACAATGTTCAATATGTGCTTCAGCTATGGACCCCACACTCATATTTTGGTCACTGTGATGATGGGGGTTTGGACCCCATTGCCACAATGGTCATGGCCTGCTTGCATTGTGGGTGCCACACACATTTATGTGTGGCACTTGTGATAGGGGGTCACATTGAATGTCCACAGTCCTGTTCAGTGTTGTAGGCATTTGACACAGTCTACACACGCTTGTCATGGTGTTGGGGGATGTCTTTGTGTTGCATTCTTTCTGCTGGTGTGTGCTTCTTGTGGCATGTATTTGCCATCCTGTGAGTGGGGGTGGTGGTAGTAGGCATCCAGCCCCCATGGGTAGAGGTGGTAGTAGTGGTAGGCACCTGGCACCCCCTGGGTAGAGGTGGCAGTAGTGGTAGGCACCTGGCACCCCCTGGGTAGAGGTGGCAGTAGTGGTAGGCACCTGGCACCCCCTGGGTAGAGGTGGCAGTAGTGGTAGGCACCTGGCACCCCCATGGGTAGAGGTGGTAGTGGTGGTAGGCACCTGGCACCCCTGGGTAGAGGTGGCAGTAGTGGTAGGCACCTGGCACCCCCATGTGTAGAGGTGGTAGTAGTGACAGGCATCCAGCCCCCATGGGTAGAGGTGGTAGTAGTGGTAGGCACCTGGCACCCCCTGGGTAGAGGTGGCAGTAGTGGTAGGCACCTGGCACCCCCATGGGTAGAGGTGGTAGTAGTGACAGGCATCCAGCCCCCATGGGTAGAGGTGGTAGTAGTGGTAGGCACCTGGCACCCCCTGGGTAGAGGTGGCAGTAGTGGTAGGCACCTGGCACCCCCTGGGTAGAGGTGGCAGTAGTGGTAGGCACCTGGCACCCCTGGGTAGAGGTGGCAGTAGTGGTAGGCACCTGGCACCCCCATGGGTAGAGGTGGTAGTGGTGGTAGGCACCTGGCACCCCCTGGGTAGAGGTGGCAGTAGTGGTAGGCACCTGGCACCCCCATGGGTAGAGGTGGTAGTAGTGACAGGCATCCAGCCCCCCATGGGTAGTAGTGGTAGGCACCTGGTACCCCCTGGGTAGAGGTGGCAGTAGTGGTAGGCAAATGGCACCCCCATGGGTAGAGGTGGTAGTAGTGACAGGCATCCAGCCCCCCATGGGTAGAGGTGGTAGTAGTGGTAGGCACCTGGCACCCCCTGGGTAGAGGTGGCAGTAGTGGTAGGCACCTGGCACCCCCTGGGTAGAGGTGGCAGTAGTGGTAGGCACCTGGCACCCCCATGGGTAGAGGTGGTAGTAGTGGTAGGCACCTGGCACCCCCACGGGTAGAGGTGGCAGTAGTGGTAGGCATCCAGCCCCCCCTGGGTAGAGGTGGTAGTAGTGGTAGGCACCTGGCACCCCCTGGGTAGAGGTGGTAGTAGTGGTAGGCACCTGGCACCCCCATGGGTAGAGGTGGCAGTAGTGGTAGGCACCTGGCACCCCCTGGGTAGAGGTGGTAGTAGTGGTAGGCACCTGGCACCCCCTGGGTAGAGGTGGCAGTAGTGGTAGGCACCTGGCACCCCCATCGGTAGAGGTGGTACTAGTGGTAGGCACCTGGCACCCCCACGGGTAGAGGTGGCAGTAGTGGTAGGCATCCAGCCCCCCATGGGTAGAGGTGGTAGTAGTGGTAGGCACCTGGCACCCCCACGGGTAGAGGTGGCAGTAGTGGTAGGCACCTGGCACCCCCATGGGTAGAGGTGGTAGTAGTGACAGGCATCCAGCCCCCCATGGGTAGAGGTGGTAGTAGTGGTAGGCACCTGGCACCCCCTGGGTAGAGGTGGCAGTAGTGGTAGGCCCCTGGCACCCCCTGGGTAGAGGTGGCAGTAGTGGTAGGCACCTGGCACCCCCTGGGTAAGGGTGGTAGTGGTAACAGGCATCCGGGCCCCTATGTGTATATGTGGCATTGGTGATGGGCATCCCGCCCCTATGGTGCTGCTGTTTCTGGAGTAAGTAATTTCTGCATCCCTGTGTGTGTGTGTGATATGTCGGGTACGTGTAGTTTGTGTTTGTGGTTGGTGTCTGACCTACCTTCTGCGCCGTACGCATCCGTGCCTGTTCCGGTAGTAGATGTAGAATATTGGTAGGATCGGAACGATGGGATTCATTGTTGGTTCGTCTCGTTCGTCTTCGTCGTTGCTTCGCCTCGTCCTCGTCGCTTGCGTGTTCGTCTCGTAGCCGTGGATCGTGTTGTGGCGCGAATCGGAGCTTATGTGCGCCTCTCCCGGATGCTTTGACGTGCCGTGTGTAGCGACGGGTTCGGCGCGTACGGGAAGCGCATCGTACTTGTCCGGCCGGACGGGGCTGCTTTTTGGCTTCCGGGCGACTCGTATCTGCGTTTACGGATCCGGCTCGGTCGGGGATCAGGACCTGGATTTGGTGAGTACGACTCAGTCGGAATCTGTGCTGTTGTGCGCATCGTACTTGTTCGTTCGGATTCTGCATAGATTGTGCACATTTGGCTTTAGCACCGCGTGTCTTAATGCCTGTGTCATTGTACAAGTGCATGGACAGTGACTGAGTAGATAGAGTACTGGTAGTTGGCAGCAGGGTGAGTTTATAAGTGCTTGTGTTTCACCACAGACATTAGACAAGGACATAGTTCTCTCAGGATGTTTGCAAGAGTGGACAAAGACTGGTAGTGTGTTTGGGGCACTGCATGAGTACTATCTGGATTATTGCAGGAGTGAATCAGTAATCTGCAGGGGGTTCAGGGCCTGCATAGATTGTGCACATTTGACTATAGCACTGTGTGTCTAAATGCCTAAGGCATTCTACAAGTGCATGGACAGTGACTGGATAGTTAGAGTGCTGGTAGTTGACAGCAGGGTGAGTTTATAAGTACTTGTGTTTCTGCATATTGATTAGATAAAGTTATGGTTCTGTCAGGATGATAGGAGGAGTGGACAGAGAGTGACACTGTGATTGCTGATCTGCATGGCTACTACCTGGATTTTTGCAGGAGTGAATCAGTAGTCTGCAGGGGGTTAGGGGCCTGCATAGATTATGCACATTTGGCTGTAGCACCACGTGTCTTAATGCCTGTGTCATTGTACAAGTGCATGGACAGTGTCTGAGTAGATAGAGTACTGGTAGTTGACAGCAGGGTGAGTTTATAAGTGCTTGTGTTTCTGCATATTGATTAGATAAAGTTATGGTTCTGTCAGGATTATTGCAAGAGTGGACAGAGAGTGATAGTTTGATTGGGGCACTGCATGAGTACTTCTTGGATTTTTTCAGGAGTGAATAAGCAGTCTGCAGGGGGTTAGGGGCCTGCATAGATTGTGCACATTTCGCTGTAGCACCGCGTGTCTTAATGCCTGTGTCATTGTACAAGTGCATGGACAGTGACTGACTAGATAGAGTACTGGTAGTTGGCAGCAGGGTGAGTTTATAAGTGCTTGTGTTTCACCACAGAGATTAGACAAGGACATGGTTCTGTCAGGATGATTGCAAGAGTGGACAGATAGTGATAGTGTGATTGGGGCACTCCATGAGTACTACTTAGATTTTTGCAGGAGTGAATCAGTAGTCTGCAGGGGGTTAGGGGCCTGCATAGATTGTGCACATTTGGCTGTAGCACCGCGTGTCTTAATGCCTGTGTCATTGTACAAGTGCATGGAGAGTGACTGAGTAGATAGAGTACTGGTAGTTGACAGCAGAGTGAGTTTATAAGTGCTTGTGTTTCAGCACAGAGATTAGACAAGGACATGGTTCTGTCAGGATCATTGCAAGAGTGGACAGAGAGTGATAGTGTGATTGGGGCACTGCATGAGTACTAGTTAGATTTTTGCAGGAGTGAATCAGAGTCTGCATGGGGTTAGGGGCCTGCATACATTTTGCACAATTGACTGTACCACTGCATGTGTTAATGCCTATGGCATTGTACAAGTGCATGGACAGTGTCTGAGTAGATAGAGTACTGGTAGTTGACAGCAGGGTGAGTTTATAAGTGCTTGTGTTTCTGCATATTGATTAGATAAAGTTATGGTTCTGTCAGGATGATTGCAAGAGTGGACAGAGAGTGATAGTGTGATTGGGGCACTGCATGAGTACTACTTAGATTTTTGCAGGAGTGAATCAGTAGTCTGCAGGGGGTTAGGGGCCTGCATAGATTGTGCACATTTGGCTTTAGCACCGCGTGTCTTAATGCCTGTGTCATTGTACAAGTGCATGGACAGTGACTGACTAGATAGAGTACTGGTAATTGGCAGCAGGGTGAGTTTATACGTGCTTGTGTTTCGCCACAGACATTAGACAAGGACATAGTTCTCTCAGGATGATTGCAAGAGTGGACAGAGAGTGATAGTTTGATTGGAGCACTGCATGAGTACTACTTAGATTTTTGCAGGAGTGAATCAGTAGTCTGCATGGGGGTTAGGGGCCTGCATAGATTGTGCACATTTGGCTGTAGCACCGCGTGTCTTAATGCCTGTGTCATTGTACAAGTGCATGGACAGTGACTGACTAGATAGAGTACTGGTAGTTGGCAGCAGGGTGAGTTTATAAGTGCTTGTGTTTCACCACAGAGATTAGACAAGGACATGGTTCTGTCAGGATGATTGCAAGAGTGAACATATAGTGATAGTGTGATTGGGGCACTGCATGAGTACTACTTAGATTTTTGCAGGAGTGAATCAGTAGTCTGCAGGGGGTTAGGGGCCTGCATAAATTGTGCACATTTACCTACATAGTAACTACGAAATTAGACACTATAGAACCACAGAAACACTTCTCATGTACTTTTACAATCACATGTTGACTACCTTTGCCTACCTTTGCACTCCTGTAATCTATCAGGTACCTCTCATTAATTCAGTAAATATAGTTTTAACTATATAAATACAATCTAAACAAATACATGACTCATGACATAGTATCTACTTAAGGAGACAACTACTACATACCCAAAAGAGTAAAATGCAGTGGTTTTCTTTTGAACTACATATTGCTAATTATAAATCTTGAAATATGCAACATCATCAAATTGTACGTCTCAACAGACTTCATTAAGAACAGTAATTTACACCACCTACAAACTAATAACAAAATTGTAATCATTAACACCTTATATGATCTTCTTGCAAACAGCACACATACCTCATTTCACCAAACTATCTATAATACACATTCCTCATGCATATTTAACCATTTAATAATAGATAAGAACCATCATTCAACTATACCTTTTAAGATACTTAATAATGTATATATTAGTGCACATACTATTTTTTTAGCAAAGTTCAAATTCACTAGAAATTATCCCAATATATATATGTACATTTAATAAATTAACTTAACTAGCAGAGTTTCATAAAAAGTCAAATCTATTTTACATGAATCTCTTAAAAATATAACTCACCTTTTAAATAAATCTGTTGAATGAAAAATCTCACACACTCAGTCAGGATTTTCTTTTTCACACAGAGAATGTAGATGACCACACTCTCCAATGTAAAACCAGTAATGGCAAACTTTCCCTCTAATTTTTCATACATATACACATAACCCACAAATGACATTACTTCCCAGTGTTTTTCAAATTGGAAAACGAATTTCCATTGGTCATAGAGAATAATACTTTTCAACTGACATCTTCACCCCTTGTTCTGAATATCAGTTTCCATAGCAACAGGCCATGCAACATTCAACTTAGCTGCCAGGTCACAAGTTCAACACACAATGTTGCAAATGACAACAGCAAGTGTGGTTGGCTTAGCAAAGCATGCCCTTATCCTTTCTGCTGTACCTTTCAAACTTGTCTTAATAACCAATAAGAAACATGCTTTCTAAACAAAGTAAAATGCAGCCTATATTTGAAAGTACAGTATTCTTAAACAGCCAATCAAATCTCTACTGTCCTAAAAACAGTATGTTGTCCACTATTTTAGATAGAGTTCATTCTACCACCTGCCTACCTCAGCTACAGACATCTTCTCATTACCTACAGAGATCCCTTCAAGATGCTTTCAGTGTGGATTGTTGGGCACAGCTATGTTTTCTGGTGCAAAATGTATGCTGAAAGCAGAGGTATTGACAAAGACCTAGCTTTGCAAAATGTAGATATCAAATGGATTCGACAGAGAGGATTGAAGTGGCACCAATTGATGCCATTGGTTAGAACCTTTATGCACCTCCAACATCCTGACCTCATTATTGTGCACTGTGGTGGCAATGACATAGGCACATTGACTGGGGTAGGTCTGGAAATGCTAATGAAGGGCACCTTTGCAGAATTGATGTTGCTTTTCCCCCAAACTGACTTGGTCTACTCTAACATATGCCAAAGACAGAAATGGAAGTGGTCCAATCATTTTTGTCCACAGATTGAGAAAGCTAGAAAAAATGCCAATAAAGCTGTTTCTGCTTATCTCAGAGACCATAGGATGGGATCCATATACAACAACAATCTGCGTTTTAATATGGATGGCATCTACAGGAGAGATGGTGTACATTTCACAGATGAGGGAAACAGAGTCTTTCTCAACAACTTGAGACTCTGCATTGGCACTTACATGTAGCTACCATCTTCTTGCAATAAACACAAGGGCTCTTTTTAGAGCCACCCAAGATCCAAACATGCAACCTAGATTTATTATAAAAAACTCTCCCTTTTTTTTCCCTAGGAGTCGCCCACCCGACGTGGCTGGGAGTCGCGTACCCCTCGCGTTCACACCAGGGGGCCGCGCTGGGAGTCGCGTACCCCTTGTGTTCATGCCAGGGGGCCGCGCTGGGAGTCGCATACCCCTCGCGTTCATGCCAGGGGGCCGCGCTGGGAGACGCGTACCCCTCGCGTTCACACCAGGGGGCTGCGCTGGGAGTCGCGTACCCCTCGCGTTCATGCCAGGGGACTGCGCTGGGAGTCGCGTACCCCTTGCGTTCACACCAAGGCCTGCGCTGAGCGCCGTGCTCGGGACGTGACTCCAGTTTTTAAAAAACGGGCTCCTACCACAAATTTTTATTCGCCCCGGGGATCCCATCCCCCGGAGCCTACTCAGTTCGTTGGGGACCGTAGGGTGAGCCCCAATGCCCCCATGGTCCCGCCGGCTCCCCGCGTCCTGCGAGAGCCGGCATTGCTTTTCCACATGGGGAGCTGCTGACATGCAGCTCCCCGTGTGGAAAAGCAATTCTGCTTGGATTTTGGAAGAGAGAGCAGGTTTCCCTGCTCTCTCTTCCAAAATCCAAACCAGAGTTTGCTACGGTAGGGCGGGAGACGTGCTCCCGCCCTACCATAGCAAACAGCAGTGTCCCGGGGGTGGGCACCCCGGGACACTGCAGGAGCCGGCCCTGGGGGTGGCGGTCCCCAGGGCCATCGAAGGCTCCAGGAGGGGGCCCCACGGCCCCCACACATCTTTTACAAAGCCCCGGGGAGGTGGTGGTCCCCGGGGCTCGGGGGTCCAAAATGGACCCCAGCATTTTAACAGTTAGTGCCCCGGGGAGGTGGTGGACCCCGGGGCATGTGGGGTGGCTGTAGCCCCCTCACACATTTTTTTATTTTTTATTTTATTTAAATTTAGAGCCTCGGGGAGGTGGTGGTCCCCGGGGCTGCGGGGCCTCCGCGGCCCCCGCTTTACATCATACAAATCCCCCGGGACCTGGCCCACCCGGGGGTTAAAAATAACGAAGCCTGAAAACCCTCGTTTGGTTTTTTTAAATTTTTTCGCTGGGAGCCACGCACCCAGCGCGCATTCCGGTGTGTTTTTAAAAAAAAAATGCTTTTTTGGCCCTGGGGGTCCTTGTGGGACCCCCTGAGTAGGCCTAGGGGGTCAGGGTGTTTCTACCCTGCCCCCTTTTCTTCTTTGACACCTTTGTTTCCCTGTTTACTTCTGACTCAGTTCTTCCGAGTCACAAAATGGCTGCCAACACTTCCTGGTTTGGAGTGTTGACAGCCAATTAGCATGCAGCTCGTGGTCAGGAGGGTGCGCGGATCCACCGCGTCCATAGATATCGAAACTTTTATTTTGGATTTTCTCAGCAACTACTGAACGGATTTACACCATTTTTAAAAAAAGGGTGCTTTCTGAACCAAGCACTATTGTTTTGCCAAATTTGGTGTAATTACGTTCAGCAGTTTTTGCTGTAGCCTTGCATAAAGTTTCCTATGGGAAATTGATTTTTTCACTCTTATTTTTTGAATTTCTCCGCAACTACTGAACGGATTTACACCATTTAAAAAACGGTCGCTTTCTGAACCAAGCGCTACCTTTTTGCCAAATTTGGTGTAATTCCGTTCAGCAGTTCGGGCTGTAGCCGTGGCTAAAATTTCCTATGGGAATTAACATGGAGAAAACACGTTTTGGGACCCCCCTTTTTTCTCGGCCCCTGCTTGATGAATCACCCCGAAACTTTCAAGACAGGAGCGGACCGGAGCGCCCCACTAGTTTTGAAAATTCCGCGATGATTCGTCAAACGACGCCAAAGTTATTGGGAATAGAATGTTACGGATTTCCTATGGATAATAGGTCCTAACTATAACTATCTACTGGCGACCGCCAGTAGATAATACATACATATATATACATATAAATATATATATATATATATATATATATATATATATATATTCACTGAAAAAACCATAGGTTTCAGGCACATTATAGTTAGAAATTAGCATTTAAAAAACCATAGAAATTCACTGAAAAAACCATAGGTTTCAGGCACGTTATAGTGAGTTGGAGATTTCACTTGTACAAAACCAGAGAAATTCCACTGTTATAGTTAGTTCAGCTAACTATAACTCGCGCCCCGCAATGCAATGCTGATGACGTCACATATTACATCATTCATGACATGGTCAGTGACATCACTGATGACATCTCAAATGACATCACTGATTACATCATCCACGCGACTGTGTGTTTCTTTAAAGTTTAAATATGTATTATATATATGCCAAGGTGTATTGAAGATTGAGTGGGTGTATAAGTGTCTGGATGGAGGATTTAGTAGGTGCGTGACTGACTGTTTAAGTGAGTGATTACATGTGTCTTACTGAATGCATGGGAGAGTTGGAGTATATAAATGACTATTTGTGAGAGTCAGTGATTGTGAGAGTGGCTGTATGGATGAGTGTGTACATGTATCAGTGATTGTATAAGAGAGTAAGTATGCGATTGTTTCTGTTTGAATAAGTGATGTGGTGTGTGTATAACTGTATAGGTGAGTAAATGGAAGTGTGATTGATTCTTTGCATGACTGACTAGGTGTGTGAGTACATTTATGGTTGAGTGACAGTGTGTGAGTGTCTGTATAGATATGTGACTGCATATGATAGTGCCGTATTGATGGTAGACTGCATGTATGAGTGACTGTATGGGTGAATGAGTGGATGTGTGTGTAGACCTAGGAATCAGTGAGTGCGTATGTAGTAACTGGTATTGGTGTGTCTATGGTTTCGCAAATGGTAGTCTGTATTTTAGAGTGGGTGTATCAAAGGTTATATTAGGGGTGAGGAGGTGCATCAGATTATCACGTGGATTATGTCATCAGTGATGTCATCAGTGATGTCATTTGAGATGTCATCAGTGATGTCATCAGTGATGTCACTGACCATGTCATGAATGATGTAATATGTGATGTCATCAGCAGTGCATTGCGGGGACGCGAGTTATAGTTAGCTGAACTAACTATAACGGTGGAATTTCTCTGGTTTTGTACGAGTGAAATCTCCAACTAACTATAACGTGCCTGAAACCTATGGTTTTTTCAGTGAATTTCTATGGTTTTTTAAATGCTAATTTCTAACTATAATGTGCCTGAAACCTATGGTTTTTTCAGTGAATTTCAAAGGTTTTTTAAATGAAGATTTGTAAGTCTAATGTACCTCAATACTATGATTTTTTTAGTTTCTATATATATACATATATTTATATATTTGTAAAAAATTGTGAATAATTTTTAGTTAGGAAAACTATTCATTCTTTTTTTTTGATTAATATTATACAGAAGTCGCGCACCGTTCGCGTTCACACTAGGGGGCCGCGCTGTGCGCCGCGCACCCCTTGCGTTCACACCGGAGGCCGCGCTGGGATCTGCGCACCCATCGCGTTCACACTACGGCCCGCGCTCAGCGCCGCGCACCCCTTGCATTCACACCAGAGGCCGCGCTGGGAGCCGCGCACCCCTCGCGTTCACATCAGGGGGCCGCGCTGGGAGCCGCTCAACCCCCGCGTTCACACCAGGGGGCCGCATTAAGCACCGCGCTAGGGTCGCGACTCCAATTTTTTTTTTTTTAAACGTCCACTTTCATTAATTTACATTCGCCCCGGGGACCCCATCCCCCGGGGCATGCTCAAATATAATTTTTTTCTGTTTTGTAAAAAAAACGGAGGAGGGGGGACTGCCACCCCCCTCCCCGGCCATTTTGGGCCCCGGGTACCCCATCCCCCGGGACCTGGCCTCATGGTTAGGGACCGTGGGGGGAGCCCCAATGCCCCCACGCTCCCGCCGGCTCCCCACCTCCTGCGGGAGCCGGCATTGCTTTTCCACATGGGGAGCTGCTCACATGCAGCTCCCCGTGTGGAAAAGCAATCTGCTTTGGATTTTGGAAGAGAGAGCAGGTTTCCCTGCTCTCGCTTCCAAAATCCAAAGCAAGTTTGCTATGACAGGGCGGGAGCCATTCTTTCGCCCTGTCATAGCAAAGAGCAGTATCCCGGGGGTAGGCACCCCAGGACACTGCTGGAGCCGGCCCTAGGGGGTGGCGGTCCCCAGGGCCATCAAGGGCTCCAGGAGGGGGACCAAGCGGCCCCCCTCCCTTTATTTACATAGCCCCTGGGAGGTGGTGGTCCCCAGGGCTCGGGGGTCCATAACGGACCCCCTAATTTACATTATTAATGCCCCGGGAGGTGGTGGTCCCCGGGGCGTGTGGGGGGGCTCGAGCCCCCCCCCACAGGTTTAATTATTTTTGAAAAAAAAGCCCCGGGGAGGTGGTGGTCCCCGGGGCTGCGGGGGCCCAGCGGTCCCCCGCAATTATGAATAGGACAATGCCCCCGGGACCTGGCCCACCCGGGGGCCTCATTTAAATCAAGCGCGGGCTTAATTTTTTTTAAAAAAATCGGCGGGATTCGTGACCCCATCGCGCATTCTGCCGAAATTATTTTTAAAAAAATACTTTTTTGGGCCTTGGGGGTCCTTGTGGGACCCCCTGAACAGGCCTAAGGGGTCAGAGTGTTTCTACCCTGCCTCTTTTCTTGTTTTTAAACATTTATTTTACTGTTTTCTTGTGACTCATCACAAAATGGCTGCCAACAGTTCCCAGTTTGGAGTGTTGGCAGCCAATGAGAATGAAGCTCGTGCCCGGGAGGGTTTGCGAATCCACCGCGTCCCTAGATATTGAAACTTTTTCCTTTTCAAATTTCTCAGGAACTACTAAACGGATTTACACCATTTAACAAAAAAGGCTCTTTCTGAAACAAGACCTACCTTTTTGCCAAATTTGGTGTAATTCCGTTCAGTAGTTCGGGCTGTAGCTGTGTCTAAAGTTTCCTATGGAAAATTACATGGGGAAAACACGTTTTGGGACACCCCTTTTTTCTCAGCCCCGCTTGTCGAATCACCCCGAAACTTTAAAGACAGGAGCTGACCGGAGCGGGCCACTAGTTTTGAAAATTTCGCGAAGATTCGTCAACCGGGCCAAAGATATTGGGAAAACAAAAAACGCTTTTCCTATGGAAACTAGGTCCTAACTATAACTACCTACTGGCGACCACCAGTAGGTAATATATATATATTTTTGGTTTGGAAAGGCAGTGAAGAACAGTTATGGAATTTCATTGATCAAATCAATCATAACAATCTTAATTTGCACTTCACTGCACAAGCAAGTAAGGAAACTGTATGTTTTTTGGATGTGGAGATATTTATTCATGACATGAAACTTGAAACTAGATTACACAGCAGGCAACACTGTGCTCCAGTGCATCTAGCCACCATCCAGCTCATTTGATCTGCAGCATTCCCTTCGGTGAATTGCTTCGGATCAAATGACTATATGTAGTAGGGACATAGATTATGTCCAGGCTCAAAGTGACGGTAAAAAAAGATTTCTGGCTAGAGGATACTCAACCGTCATAGTTGATCAGGCCATGAAAAAATCTAGTCAGATATTAAGATCTGATGCCCTAAAACAAAAGATCAGGGTTACTAACACGTCCAGATCTCAAGTCAATAAACCTCCGCGATTAATAACGACCTACAATCGTCAACATCATGCATTACGTAAAATTGTTAATCGTAATTGGGTTCTGGTTCAAAATGATCCTGTTATTGGTGATAAATGTGATAAAACCCCCAATATCACCTTCAGAAAGGCTAGATCAATGGGTGATATGTTGGTGAAAAGTAGTCCTGAAGTAATCAAGACCAAGACCTGGCTCAGCTCTAGGAAGGGGTTTTTTAAATCCACGTCTTGTAAGGCATGTAAATATGGCTACAACGTGACATCATATAGAACCCCATTTAAAAAGGTTGAGGTTCCAATCTCAAAAATGCTCACATGCAAGACTGAGTATGCTGTATATGTGCTGGAGTGTTCTTGTGGCCTGCAATATGTGGGCAGTACCAAGTTGCAGGTCCACAAAAGGATACTCCAGCACATAAGGGCTATCAATAACAATGATGCCCCATATCCTGTTGCGAGGCATTTTAAGGAATTTCATTCAAATAAACTGGAACATTTGAAATATTTTGTGATAGACTCGGTTTTGCCACTCAGATGGGGAGGCAATCGTGAAGCTATCCTACGCAAATTAGAAACAAAATACATCCTTGAGTTGGATACAAAGACACCACAAGGGTTGAATTGCAGCGATTTTTTTACTTGTCTGTGAAGTCCCGTAAAAATATAGTACTGTAATAGATTGAACATCTTACTGTTTTTCTGCCATTATCTCTATGTTTACTTTTAACATATATATTTTTAGCACTTATTTCTAGCTGGGTAGCAATTTTTAGGCTGCTTGATATATTCATTGTGAACTACACACATGGAAATTAGGTTAAGGGCCCACTAGGGCGTAATGGTCATCATGCACCAGCACTTTAAACATGAGTCGATGTAGGATTAGGACTTGCCTGTGTTACTAAGGTTGGTTCAAGAGGATCATGTTTTAAATTGATGTTTTTTGAATATTATTTATTCATGATTACTATAATATCTTTATAAGGATGTTGTTTTTATGAATTAAATAAGCAACATCCTTCTTATTTTGCTCATTTTGGGCGAAATTTTACATGTTTTTTAATTGATGTATTTTTCTCAATTATTCATCATGAATTTGGTTTTTAGCGAATATTTTACGACACAAAGTATTTTTCTAATAATATTAATATTTTTATCCTGCCTAAATATTTATGTGACTAACATTAATATTTATTGAGACTCTAATTGTTTTTATAATGTTGCCGGGTGCTTCATGAAGTAACTTTTTCATGTTAATGAAGTTTTGAAAATCACGTGTTAATGCACTTGCACTTTAAATGGTGAATCAGTCTCTTGAAAGCGTCATGTGATCAAGGCTTCTTGAAAGCCGAAACGCGTTATGGCGGAGGTGTTGGGCGTCTTGAAATAAAAGAAACTTTGCACTTTTACCTGGGTCTGCATTCGTCTGTTCCAGCCACACATGGAGTTCAACAGCGAAGTCCTCAGCATATATATATATATATATATATATATATATATATATATATTTCGAAGGACAATCCTTGCGGTCAACTGGTCACATCCACCAAACGAAGTTGGTGCAAGCTACAGGTGCAAGAGCCCATTTGTAATAAAAAGAAGAGTTGCATCTCGGGTCCAGGACACAAACTGCTCGCACTCCAGGATAAAGCTTATACCAAAATAATGTTTTATTTATGGGCAACGTGTTTTGACCCTTCGATCTTTATCACAGCCTGTGATATACATCTACATATCCAAATTCCAAAATTCAGCGCATGCCTGCTGGCTCCTGAACATCAGTGATGCTCATTAAAAGCCCGGTGCTTGAACATTGCAAACAGTTCCCTCCAACATGGGGAAAGAGCATGGCACTCCTAGGCAGTGTTGAAATGGCTTTATTACATCCTTAGGAGGGGAAGAACATCTATGCGGTTTCAACGTCCATCACCTTGGTGATGATAAGAACTGCCATATTCAAATTGTTTAAATACCATGTACAGCGTAATAGGCATAAATGACAGACCAGCTTGGTTATTCACCTAATAGCACCATCTTAACATGTGCAAATTAACCATTACAAGGTATTACTTTCAGGAAACTCTTGTAGTATATACAATGTAAACTGCTAAAATGTAACTTTTGTTTATAATGCATGTAAGCTCTGAACACTTCTGGACTCATTGGCATACAAGCTGTCTAAATAATAAGGAAATGATAAAAGCCTGTTGAGTCGGAGAAAACACAATGGTTCTCAACATAAACTCAATTATATCAAAAGCTGCAGTTCAAACAGTATATGATGATTAATGAAGAAAGTGAATCATAATATATGTATAGTCAAAACTTATAATGTTATACCCCCAAGCTGCAATTCTGTGGATAAACAATACAAAAATCCACATTAAAAACAATCATCTATCGACAGTCATAGAGATTACAGCAGCCTACTACGTCTCTAAATCATGGAAAGTTCGGATTGTGACAGTCTCTCAAATATATTATCCCTGGCTCCTTGATATACCTCCGTAAAAAAATTGTTGTCCAGAGATTTTCATTTTTGATTTGTGTTTTTGTATCATATTGAAGTAATTTAGCTTGGGTAGACATTGCTAATCCTAGCCGAGTTTTTCTGGACATCCTTTTTTAAAATGGTGGGTTTGTTACAGTGATGTTGTAATTTGTCAGGAACCATGAGACCCATATACTTCATTATGGTGTAAAAACATAGGTTTTAAGGGTCAAGTAGTATTAAAAAGACAGAAATACTCCTCCATTTTCTAAAATAGTGGTTGTTTAATCATGTGTTTTAGCCATCATATTTGTAATTTATTTTAATATTGTTTTTGTTTCAGTTTTTCCATTGATTCAAATTCGTAAACATGAGTGAAGCATGTGGTAGAAGAGGATCTTTTCTCCCTGACAGAGTTTTGCTAACTGCAAAATCTGGGGACTACTTCAACAAAGAAAAATGTGTCATATGCAAAACTAATCTGAAAGAAAAGCCAACATCAACTGCGGCTGGACAGAAGAGAGTTTGAGATACTGCAGAAATACGGCAAAATGAAGTTCACAAAAGATTGAGACTGATGGATGAAGAGGATCAAATATTTTATCATTGTAACAACTAGTGCTACAAGTCATATGCAATGGAAAAAAGCCTGGAAAGAATTTGTCAAAAAATAGCAGAAACTAGTGAATCATAACAAGAATCCGAGTCTTCTGAGAAAGCGACCACAACCAAGCCCAATGCCCATCCACTTTGAAAAGTGATAGCTACACCTCCTCCACCTCCAACAAATTCTCGGAAAGCAGAGGATCTTAAATGTGTTTTCTGTGGTTTAGCCAGAACAAGGGCAAAAGGGATTGACAAAAGAACAAAGTACAGAATATGTGTGTCTCAAGGGCAAACATGTTTTTATCTGCAGCTAGTTTCTTCCAAGATAAAGTTTTCAGCTGACTAGCAGAACTAAACTGCGAGGTGAAGGCATTTGCAGCTGATTTGTATGCCCACCTGAACTGCATGAGTGCATACATTCGAAAATATGAATGTACAATGAGCTCCCAGCAGCAACTTAACCTCCAGCCTTCAGTTAAGTTTGCTCTCTTTGAAAAAGCATATTAAGTTTTAGAAACCTACTCTTGAGTGCAGCCTACGGGTTCAACACTGGTGAAACTATATTGATCAATAATAATGACATTTAGATTCTTCGGATGAGAATGTACAATGACAGAATTTGTTTTTGTCAGTCTAACATAAAGAAATTAGCCACTTATGGTGTTCTTAGATGATTTGACTTCAGACGTTTTACCTGCCAAAATAAGATCACAGAATGCAGTAAAATCAGCAGGAATCATTTTAAGAAATATCCTGAAAGATTTAGGTTTTGGACTTAATCACACATTTTGTGATGCCCCAGAGCTCCACAAATCAAGCAAGTTAACAAGAATGCCTGATGTTCTCTTAACATTTTTTACATCATTGTTTAATATCAGCAAAGAAAACTGTTACAAACTAAAGTTCTTGAGTTCGGAACAGAAGGCAACAACATTGTTGAAGGCATTTGAAGAAATAAGAGAAGAAGTAGAAGACAATCCCATAAACCGACAGGCTTATGCTGTGCAAATGTACAGTCGTTCCAAATCACGTTTTATAAATTACATCACGGCAAAAAGATGACTGCCCACGCAATCTATAACAAGTGCAAAAGTAGAGAGCTAATCACTTCACTTCAATGAATAGGATTGATGGATCAACAGTTATAATGACACAGTACGGAGCAGGAACTTGTTAGCAGCTCATGCTGTAAAATCTTGTGAATTCGACAGCACACCACTTTCAAGTCATTGTACCAGGAAAGCAATTACAATTGCTGCTCTTGATTATTTTTATTTTGAAGACTACTTTTCTTTTCTGGAACTTCCAGCACATACGATACTGCCAGGGAGGTTTTTCAAGACTGTACCAGTGAGGTAGCTGCTGGAAAACAAGCTATATCAGCTGTAGGCAAAAACAAACGAAGGTGCAAACTTATAACCCAACTGCCTTGGCAATGTGTGCAAAATCACTGCAAGCCATCAACATGTCCCAGTCTACCAGAAAGTTTCAAAGTGGCTGAGGACATGGATCTTCTTCTACCTGATGCTGCGATAACAAAGCTGATTTAACTGAATTTACCATATTGCTTATTCGGTGCGGACTGAAGGATGAAGAAAAGCCAGTTCATCTGTGGGCTGGAATTCATGCTCTGATCTCCCAGAATACCGTCCCACTAAAGAAGGTTGGTTTTTTACCAGTAATACCATCTTCAGTCACAAACAATGCAACAGTATGCACAGTTCTAAAAAATTTCCATAATGTGCATACTCAGCTAGAAGACCAACCTATCCTGCCAATTTTCTGCAATGAGGTTGTTTTCTGTATTGTAGCTGGCATTTTTATGAGCAATCCAGGAGAATTTGATGATCTTTATCCAATGCTGGGTGTTTTCCACATGACAAAATTTGAATTGCGGTGTGCAGGAAGTTATCTCAGTAGATGTGGCATAGAAGATGCACTTATTGAGGCTAAAATCTTTGAAAGTAAAACTACCTAGTCAGTATTGAGCAGAACTTATTATGATTGTTCTTTACAAGGTATGCTCTTCATATGTGAGGCTATAGAAAGATTGCATTGGAATGCTTTCTGGAACAAGAATGACAAATGAGGTTTTGCATATCTTATCTCAGAAGTGAACAAGGTACAGGGTGCTCTTCATTCAAAAGACATAATGCAAGACGTAATGCAAAGCCAGGAAATGTTCAATACACTCAGTTCAAAATTAGGGGTGGGCGGAATTCACGGAGTTGCACTATGTGAAATTCCGCGGAGTTGCATAAAACACTCTGTTGAATTCCGCGGAGTTCCGCTCCGCCCTAGTGTTAATTAGCAGTCTCATCAATTCAAAAGGAGGCCACTATTAGACTTAAGTCAAGATGTGTGTTAAAATGGTAATATATGTTAGAGACTCCCAAGTCCTGGTACAAGTACTGATTCTTTCATCAGTGTATGTAGACATCTTTTATAGATTATGGACTAAACAAGAAGACCAGGAAAAATTAATGCCAGTCCGATTTAAATGACTAGCAAAGCATGCATTGTTGTAGAAATAACTTTGCAGGGCTTATTAAAGTACAACTATATTTGGCAAGCTAACTTGGGAGAGGATGTAGCCTAACGGCCAGGGCGGTCGATCTCAAATCTGGGGAACCGGGTTCGAGTCTCGGCAATAACGCTCAACATCCTGTGATTCTGGGCAAATCGCTTAATCTCCCCGTGCATAACAAAAATGAATTTGTCCTTGTGTAACGCAACTGGTGCTCATGTAAAGCGCTCTGATACCTGATACCTTCGGGTCAAGTTTGCGCTACATAAAACTACAAAAAGAAAAAATGAAAAAAAAACGAGCTCTATGGGTTACATATGCTCATAAAATAAACAAAACCTAAAACTAAATGTAACTCTTGAATTTATTAGTCATTTAAAATGCACATAGCCAGGGACTTCACCAAAGACAAAGGCATCTGTGTGATCATTCGCAGTCTGCTGGTATGTGCTCCAGGGGAGCTGCACCCGAAACAAACATGCAATGAGAATGCTCTCTCATTTCTGTGACAGGAGCAGTTGATTATCAGCAGCCATCTTACCTTACGAGGCAGGCTAAAAAGCTATGAAGCACCTTGAAATATGACAAAGTAAAATGCCGCTGTCCCAAGCAGGTGCAGGGGTGCGTAGGTCATCGCTCCTCGTTAAAAATCACATATGTTTATCTTCAGGAGGGTCCCCTCCTTGGTTTGGGTTTCTGTGATTGTATCTCCCTACATGAAGATAGCTATGTTAAGAAGGGGGCAGAGAAAGGGACGCTACCACAGAGGTAGCGGGAAATGGCTGATAAGTGCCAGTTTAAGAGACTCTGCTGCATGGGAGCATGTAGGCAGGGATAAGGTGCACCATGTAGGCCGGAAAAGTAGACATTCCTGTACACGGATCTGAGACGGGGGATGGGAGGAGTCCAGGGAACCAGACAGTTTAATTTGCAAGGTGCAATGTGGCTGATCTGAACATTTTTGGCAGGCCTAGTTTTGCTTCCCAGTGCAGCCATCAGTAAGCTTACCAAGGATGCAATGTACTTAACTAGTGGCTCCCCTCATGCTGCCCAGCCTGCCAGCCCTCTATCCCCCTGCTACCCTGGCATCCCTTCCCACAACCTTCATCTTGCCAGGTCATCAGAGCAGCCACAGAGTGCCATGTCTCCTCTGCTGCCCCTACCCCGCCAGCACATCAGCGGCCAGCAGCTGCCACCCGTGTTTGCACCTTCCAACTTGGTGGCTGCAGCCTGGTTTGCCCTGACTTGCCTCGACCCTGTTAGCCCCTGTGTGCTGTCCCGTACCTGCGAACCCCTGTGTGTTGCCTCACGATACCGACCCATTTGCTTCCTCTGCCCTGC
Organism: Calotriton arnoldi; assembly: GCA_963921515.1. NCBI lineage: Eukaryota > Metazoa > Chordata > Amphibia > Caudata > Salamandridae > Calotriton > Calotriton arnoldi. The sequence continues at coordinate 1,400,374 of CAWUFW010003123.1, read as the reverse complement.
CAGCTCCTGCTTTGTTGTGCCCCAGTTTGCTAGATCAGTTCTTAACCTTGCCTAGGAGTGGGCAGGGCTTGCTGATGCTGTACTCACCTCATTCTGCATTGCTCCAGGGCATGGCAACTGCCACTCTCATCTATTGATCTCGGACAAGTCCTGTTAATTTTTCTCTCCTGCTCTGCACACAGGAGGATGTGAAGCGAAGCTCACTGCTTCCTGCTCCATTTCCAGTGTCCCATGAAGATGTCCTCACTTCCCCCTGTGCTCCTTAAAAAAAAGAACTAAGGTCAAGACAGCGTGGCGAGCACCAGTAAAACTCTGCTCCACTGGTGGTAGGCGGAGTTGGCCAAACTCCACTCTCCATGCAGAGTGCTGGAGTGGCAAAACTCCACAAACTCTGCCAGAGGCGCGGATATACCACCTACATCTATGCAAAATCAGAAAACCTGAAAAACAAGTTCGTAAAGTTTGACAAAGAATTTGAAGAAAAATCTGAACTTTGCAAGTACTGGGAAAATGTTTTACACATGATAGCTCTAGTGAGTGGGAAGGTGATTGGGAGCTGAACGTCAAGCCTGTGGAGTCGCTGATTACTGCGTTCTGAGAATTCAATTCCATAAACTACTGAGATATGGGTCCTTGTATTTGGAAATAGTGAAGAAGCTAGAGGTGGAAAAACCATACCTCTAAAGAAAAGTAATCCAATGAAATTTTGTGGTGTAAGACAGAGAGGGATGGTTCAATGCGGTGACTCCAGATATAAAACTGGAACAGACAATCCAGGGATCACAGAAAAGCTCCAAGGTAATTGTTAGTCAGACACATAAAAGTGAATATGTTGCTCAATGGCAGCTAGTTTACATTGAAGTCCTTTCTATTTGCAATGTTATCAGAGAGATGACAAATTCAAAATTAATGGACCATTGTGAAACTGTTCCTCACCACAAACCTGTGGGAAAGAGAAGGGAACATTTTAATAAACATGTTGACAGCCTTCTTCATTTCATGCAGCAGCAAGGAAACCTATTTGAAATGACTGAGCCTGTGCCACTTAACAACTTCTGAGCAAACAATATGTGGATAACGATATAAAAACACATCTACTAGATGCTGGAACATGGATTGAAACTATACACAGAACTGAAGCAGGAGAGATTTGTATTGAAAGAGAAAAAGCTGTTTGACATAATCACTAAAGCTAAACTTCCACGCATTAATTGCCTTAGTAAGAGTTTCCTCCAACCAGCCACTACAAAGCAGGTTACAAAAAACAACTTTCGCAAGCACATAGAGAGATAGATGTAGCAAAAGACAGGCGTGAATTTTTCAAGGACATACTGTTGCATGATCCTCTTTCAACAAACGCATTATTTGATGGAGATGCTGCAACCAAACCAGTGAAGCACAAACTCGTACAAGTGCTCGGAAAAAACCTTTCACCTGAATTTCAATTTGAAAAGGTTTCCTCACTGAAAACTTCTGTTGTTATGGACTATATGTCACAATTGCAAATGGTCAAAATTTCATCCAGCTAAATCTTCAGAGAGGTTGTTCAGACTGTTGTACAGATATCAAAGTCAGTGTGCACCTTCAAGAACTGCACATTGTCTTTGACAGTATCTTGAACTGTCTGTCAAAGAATATGAGAAAACCAGACGAATGTCTGCAAGTGGAATAATTGACCTTGCCTACATCATAAATTTGACCTCTATACCTGTGCAACTTGATAAATTCTGGTCATCAACATCGAACAAGATGAACTTGGAGATGTTAACTCGTCAAAGCATTGCTGATGCTTCAGTGAACACTGAATATCCAATTATTGCAAGTTGAATGATTGTCAATGAGGAGTTGGCTCCTGCAGAGATATATTCAAAAGGTATGAGCCTTATTGTTCAAGAACTTAACAACAAATTGGGGGAAGCTGACTTTCCTGTTGTGTCACATGTTGAGTGGGCTGTTCAAAATGGTTCCAATTGAGTTATTGTACTGTCAAATGACACAGATGTTATTATTGTGCAACTTAGAATTGTTGCAATGTTCCTAAGGCAAGGATTGTTAGAGTTATGGATATGTTATGGAACAGGCGAGAAAAGACACTTGATCCCTCTTCATATTCTGTACAAGAAACGTGACCCAGAGATGACCAGTGTTCTTATCAAGGCACTTATTCTTACTGGTGATGACACTAAGAGCAAAATAGGAACAAAGCTTGGAGCTTTAACTGCTGAACCTGTGAAGTTTCTAAAATTATTTGCTGAGACAGAAGAAGAATGTGACTTTAAAGACATAGAAATATACCTAGTGCGTGTGTAGAAAACGAGTTCTGACTGTCACACATTTGATGATCTTTGGACAGTGAGTTCAAGAGATCAGTCCCGCTAAGTGACCTTACACTGATGTCATATTCTGGGCGTGGACACATTAAAAGAGTGTTCTACTTGATCGGAAGATGTGTAAATGTTTTGGATCATGCATATGAAGAGAAAGATCCGCTGGTTGGAAAGATATTGATGGGGTGCTAAAACCTACAAAATTTCTAAAGCCCCTACCCTCAGAACTTAGACATACAGGTACTTGCAAAACCTGTGCTACAAAAAGATGTTCCTGTCGATATCCTCTTCTCAAATGTTCAATATTCTGCAAATATACTACGAGCGATTGCTGAAACAAATAAATAAAGTGAACTATGAAAATGTGTTTAAAACAGGAGTGATAAGCACTAATTTATTTTCATATTCAGATCATAAACATTGTTTGGTGCATACATAAATTGATTAAAAACCATTATTATTTGTTTCATTGATATTTATGTCTCTTCTTCCTCTATTACAGTCGCAATTTTTTAAAATGGCTGAAGGGTTGCTCTGAGGAGTTATTTTCTGTCCCTTTAAGACTACTTGAATGAATGAATGAATGAATGTATTTATTAAGTGCAAACTTTTTCCCGGAAGTATATAGGTCTCATGATTCCTGAAATGTTAAATCATCACTGCAACACATCCACCATTTTAAAAATGTCATCCAGAAAAATTCCGCCCGGATCAGCAATGTCTACCCAAGCTAAATTACTTCCAAATGATCCAAGAACACAAATCAAAAATGAAAATCTCTGGACAACAATTTGTTCACTGAGGTATATCAGGGGGCTGGGATTACATAGAGCAATGTCTGCACTGTACCTCTGGCATGCATTCCTTGACTTCAACAGTCACTTGCTGTTGGGCTGCAATCTCCTCCTCCGCCAAAAAGCATAAGTGGGTCTCACACTGTCTTCGGCCGTCTGAGCAGAACTCTGCTCATTGACAGCCCTGACTCCTGCTATTGCACCGACAGTGTTCCCACACTGGGTAAGAAATCTGTGCAATACAAGCGCCCTCCAGCCTCTCTGAGCCCCTCTCACATGTGGGAATGGATCACCTTGCAGGGAGTCCGTCGGCCTATAATCTAGGCATTTCCGCGTCCATCGCCTTGGTCACGATGTCAATTGCCATATTCATATTGTTTAAATACCATCTACAGCGTAATAGACTCATGCACTTTTCTTTCACTGCATTGTCCCACTTTTGGATCTTTTATGACAATTGTATATAAATGATTGATGTTGTATAAAGAAGGCTCTTGTATTGTATTAATTGAAACTATACAATAGATTAATCAAGGATATCATCAAATAGCATCATCTAAAATTCCACATTTAGGCCGACAATACACAAATCAAAGTCTGATAGCAAAAACACAAGAGTAACATTCCAAGATCTCAAAGTGCCCAAGACGCACCTACTTTTAGATAAATGAAAGAATCTTCTATGTTAAAGCCTCAAATAATGTGATCCGGCAATGCCAAAGCAATGTGCCATGTGCCCTAATGCAAGCCAGGGATGTGGCCCCTACCTTTGATTTGGTAGATTTGGTTGTGTGCAATTGTTTATTTTTTCATGAAATAGGATCGCTGGCATTTCTTCAGAAATTTTCACCCAAACACATTTCTTGCCAGGAACAGAAAATGTATCTCATCAAGAAAAATGCTGCCCGAAGCTAAACGTACATAATGCAACATTTTGTGAATTTTATATAAAGCAAAATGAATGAATTTCTCACATTGGGTCCCCATTCGACATGCACCTCGGCACTATTGATTGCTATGCCTTTGAAAATCGAAATAATAGAACGCTCAGGAGAACCTAATTTACAGTGTTCTTTCCCAATAGAGTTGGGGGCACACCCCAAACCAGCATGTTGAATAAAAAACTTGGGAGTTGCTTTGAATCAGTGCTTTCCTTTGGCCAATAAATCAGAACAGTGGTAATACATATCTATCAAGTATCAGCTCCTGATGCTTACACGAATCCTTCCATTACTCTATTTACATCACAGGATCACATTTGCTAGTGCTACGCTGCCTACACTACTGCAATTCAATTCACATCGGGCCAGTGTAGTATCTCCTTAGTGATTTAGTGATTTAATGTGGCATGCTACTTGCCTCTACTTCTATACTGATTGGCTGGCATCTCTGTGGGCCTGGTTTCCATGGAGCTACCTGCGAGGGTTGGAATGTGAGATGGTGGGTGTGCGACTTTGGGAGCAGAGGCTAGGAGTGGCTGAGGTGATTTCCTACAACTTGAATAAACTTTTTCATTCTATCACACTGGATTCAGTAACTTCATTTCATTGGGTCGACTTGGGGCAGTGGATAACCCCAGTGCTTTTAGATCTTTCACCTCAACTCGCACTATGTCTTCTACAGGAGGGCATTTCTGAACTTTGAAATTTCTTCACAAAGAATTCTGGACCTGTCTGCCATTTACTACCGGTGAGTGTATCTGCCTCTGCACTACTCCCGGACACTATTTGGCTAATTTGTGGTCATTTACAAGGGAGAAATCTTTACTGAGCATTATAAGTGCGCGGGTCCGCGAGACTTGGCTGCCATTGCACTTACCGTCTCTTAACATTGTATACATTGTCATTTATCACAAGCCATTGCTCGAGGGCTGACTTCTCTTCATGAGCCTCCAATTCTACAAGCCTGATCACGTCACTGTGCTGCGAGTTTACGCTGGTATGCAACAACCAAAGCCTTTAGAAACAAACCCCTGTATTGACTTCCTCATGCCGTTTGTGCAATTTTAGATGATTGGGAATTGTCACATTGAGAATATAGTATTTCAGGAGTTTCATCTGCTCGGTGACGGGCACACCAATTCTCGTGAAGGATGCTCGGTTACGGGCACACCTCTACGTAATTTATGTATTGAAGGATGCTCGGTGACGGGCACACCTCTACATAATTTATGTATTTTCCTGGCTTGGTGATTTTCCCCAGTCTACTGTTGACAGCCATTTGTGCTCTGTGCTTGGTGACAAGCACAACCACTAAGTAATAGGGGGACCCCTGAAAGGATAAAGGCAGAGCAAAAGGGGAAAATCAAGGTATCAAGAATTCTAACAAGCTGCTCTACCCATTTGTTTGTATAAACGCGATTAGGTCATTAAATTAATATATCACTCAGGCTAAGCCATGTATTTGCACAAAAATAAAATTATACATGAATCGATTGTTGACACAGCATTTTATTTTTATCTAGTTGTTCAAGGACAACAAATCAATACAAAAATCAATTCTTTACATAATAAAATATATAATACAATAACACTGGCCCTTCATTGTATACATTTCCATGGACAACCTTTCATACAACATTCATACAATCTCACATTCATGTAAACACATTCAGACCGTGAACCCACACTGAACATACATCAAGAAATATTATACCTGGTTTTGATACAACATCCCTAAATATGTGCAAAAAACAACAAAGACTTCTTCTATAAGGCAATCCAATTGCTGATGTACAATCCACTGCTTAAAGAGTTGAACATCAGGAAGTTACAAAATGACTTTATAAGAATAATTAGGAAACACAAACTAAATTAATCATAAATTTGTTTTACAAAAATCAGATAATAAAACTGCACATGTAAGGGACAAGAAAAATCAGAACACGCCGACGCGCGTTTCGGTGTTACTAGCCCCTGACCGGGGTATCACCTTCTTCAGGGCGTGAAAGTACATTCGTATCAGTAGTCCATGGGGCCTATTTAGAAGACGGAATATATCAAATAAGAAATTATTCAATTTGCAAAGCAACTAATACTTTTTTGTATATTTTTCATGCATATGCTACACAATTGCAAAAGTTTAAAAAGCAAACTTGGTCTAGCCTGAGAAAATCAAGAATAATGCATAATTAACCACATAAGAAATAAACCATGCACTCATTTCAAAGGTGACGTGAATACCATAGAAAAAAGCCACGAACCAAATAATAATAGATAAACAACAAAAATACAAAATAAGAGAAAAAGAGATGACAAACAATAACAACAAAAATATATAAGACCCTAATTAGTAAAAGAAAATTTCCTAACAGGAAGATAACCCAATCATTTGTCCTTACTGGACAATAATGGTCCACCTATCACCGTGTAGTCGACTTACCTAGCAGCGCTTGAAGACCAAAAAAGATGAATTAAGTAACGCAGATGATCAAAAACGGGATGATAGAACCAATAAGTCTGCAGTACAAAAACAAATAAATAATGAGTCAAAGACCCGAGGTAAACATCATATTCCTGTAAGAAGCGGGCCAGATTACATGGCTATCCAATTTCCTACTTACCTGAAGACTAATGATAGATGGAATATCCCGAAACATCCATGTATGAAAATAACCACAAATGATGTTCAAAGCGATGCACCCAGCCACTAGATGGGGTCATGGGGCTAAAGTTAAGAACAGGGAAATACAGAAACTCTCTATCATGGTCGTTTCCCAACAAAAAAGCCTACAGAGTCAGGCAGTTTCCACAGTAAGTCAAAGCTGCCCTTCAAATTTCCTTAATATGACTTTCCATGGTAGAACTCACAACTGTTTTCACAGTGAAACACACAAAAAACAAGCTGTTCTAATTCTGTCCCCATATCAAGCGTTATAAAACAACTCACAAAAGCGTCCGTATGAATGGAATATAGATGTCTAATATTGACATCAGTTAAGGATTTAACACGATAACCCCTAAACAAAAACGATAACCTACTTATAGGACAATTTAAAGAATACAAAAAACGTCATACTAAGAAACTATTTAGAATCAAAAAAGAACGAACACAGTGGTTTGCTTAGAATGGATGGAAATCGGCCGGCCCGACGTGGGGTCTACGTTATCGTAACTGCTTTAGAAACCACACATTTTACATTAAAGAATTAAGCACACCTAGTTTGACATTTCTCTGTCGGTGACAGGCACACCTCTTATGTGTGTCGAGAGCGCTTGATTCAAAAGCATTGCAGGTACTTGTTTCAAAAACACCTCCCTTCATGGTGATATGTGTCACATTTTATATTATATCTACTAGTGTGTTTGACTTAATGACACAAATATTGTGGGAGATGGGTAAACTTGTTAACAAATCTTTGAATTAACGCTGTACTTTTAATTAGAATTTGTTGGGCAAAGAATCATCGTCACACTTTTAGGGTAGGTCTAGTTTGAGTGGTGTCACCATGCAGAATGTTACTCCTCCTCATTTTTTCTTGATGAATCCGGGTGAACATCCAATACCATGGAAGAAGTGGAAAAGTGTTTTTGCACATTATGCTAGGGCGTGTGATACTTTGTTGAGTGCTGAATGCAAGATACCCTTAATACTGCACTGTTTGGGGTCTAAGGGCCAAAACGTTTTCAAACACCTGCCTGAACTCACATCTGATGTAAGTGCTGATTTGAATGACTGTGAAATATGCATACACAAATTGGATCTGCATTACTTACCTAAGGTCCCAAGGGGTTTTAGAGACATATCAATTTGGCAAGCGCCTACAAAGATATGGTGAGTCAGTCGAAGAATATATGACTATTTTGCGAAAATTGGCATCAACTTGCAATTTCGGTGCAAGTAATGAAGAGATATCAATTTATGTTCGGTTGTAACTTGGAAAAAGCAAAGGAAAGTTTTTAGCGAAAGGATGATCCCTCACTCTCTGAAGTAGTGACTTTTACCAAAAACCTATGACCACAGTTTTGCATGCGTGGAAGTAATAAAAAAAGGTAGCCAAAACGGGAAGGAGGACTTGGTGCAACCAGTTACTTCACGTAAAAAATACAATGATCAAGGTACAGCTCAGAAACTCTAAAAAGATGTTAGCCAAGATGTTAAGTAAAGGGAGGTGCTTCAGATGTGGCGAGTTTGGTCAGTTTGCTCATTTTAAAGGAGAAGTGTGGCTCAATGGTTAGAGCGGCAGACCCTGATGCAGAGATCTGGCCCGGGACCAGGGTTCAATTCCCGCCTCGGCGGGTCTTGGGCTCAATTTCCTCGGACCTGATAATTCTCGCCTCGGTGCCTATTCTAATCATGGGTCCCACTCTGCAACTCTGGGCAATAGCTTGCTTAATCTCCACAACGGCCCCAACAGCGCTGGGATGCCTGGCTTCACCCTGGGGGTGCCCAGGAGTGGACATTTCACAGGGAAAAAGCCAGGAAGGGTTCCACAGCGGTATGCGTACAGCGCCAGGACACCTCTTTGGGGGTATAAGTGCGCTTTACAAGTACAAATTTCAAAGGTTGTATGGGTTGAAAGTCCACTTGTAAGGAGTGTGGGGAGGTGCAAGATGGCACGCATGGTCCTATGAAGACAGTACAGGTCTAAGGGGTGGCAGTTTCTATGTTTTGACTCAGGGGCAAAGATTACGCTCATCTCTAGGGAATTGTTTGTAAATAATTTGTTGGGAGAGGTCAAATTGTTCAAACCTGACATTTGTCCAAAAGAGTATGAGGGTCAGCCTATCAATTTGATGGGTTATTTTAGTGGATCTGTACAGTTCAAGGGCAGAATAACGGCAGGGAAGGTATATGTCTCAATGAGTGGTGACTCTCTTAGCAGGTGGTATCATCAGAGAGATCTGATGGTCTATCTTGATCCCAATGAAAGTCCGTCTGTTAGACTGAAGCAAGTGGAACAAATAAGTGAGGTGAGCAATGATAGGCCACATTTTGAACAAGAGCTTCCTGAAGTGTTTCAGACTAAGCTAGGTTGCTTGAACAATTATTTACACAAGACAAAGATAAAGAAAGGGGCAACACCTGTAGGGGCCTATTTACAAGCCCCTTGCACCGCCGGTAAGTCACATTGCATGATGCACCGGTGGCGCAACCTGCTGCTCGATATTACAAGGACACATAAAGCCACCCTGTGTGGCTTTACATGTGCTTGTAGATATCGCCCATTCTCACGCAACACTTTGCGTGTAAGGAGCGTGACATGGGTGTTGCTGTGGGTGTTCCCACGCAACACCCATGTATTCTGATGCATTTCCAGATTTACGAGATATTGTAAACCTGGAAATGGGTCAGAATGGTACGCCACCCCAGGCGGCATAGCGAGGTGAAACGAGGAGAAAGGTTTACATTTCTCCTCGTTTTTTCCTCTTTCAATGTGTGCTGCATTCTACAGCAAGCATGGAAAGAGGAAATCACCTCAATTGCTTGTTTTTGTGCAGAAAGGTGTCCCTTCCTGCACAAAAACAATCTCCCAACGATGCACGCATCCTTGAACCAAGGTGCAAGGGTGCCTGAGCGGGCGCATGGCAACCGATTGTGCACCAGCGCAGGGGTAAGCACAGGGATGCGACATGTTGTTGTAAATATGTTCCATTCCCGTGCTTTGAAAGTGACTCAGTGTGGTGCAGCCAAATGGCTTGCGGTACGCACTGAGTCACTTTCATTGTAAATATGGCCTATAGTGAGCAAGGTGAGAGGGGTGCCATTAATAGTCAAAGACAAGATGAGAATTTAACTAGAAAACTTGAAAGGTAATGGCATTATTGAGGTGCCTTAAGGAGTGGCTTGCCCCATTTGTCATGGTGAAGAAACCCAATGGGGAGGTTCACTCTGTGTAGACTTAAGTGAGTTGAACAAGTGTGTAATTGTTGATCATTGCCCAACATCAATGAAATGCTTTCATTGTTGAAAGGGGCAAAGTGTTTCTTGGTGTTTGATCTGACATCCGCTTACCACTAGATAAGATTACACTGTGACTCACAGGAGCTGACAGCCTGTGTCACCCCGATTGGTACTTATAAGTGTGTACGCATGCCATTTGGGTTGATTTTGGCAACAGCTGTTTTTCAAAGTGTGATTTATAGGATTTTGAAAGGAATATTGGGTATAAAAATCTACCAAGATGACTTGTTGAGATATTTCAAGAAGGTAGAAGAACATAATAGGCGTGTTCAAGAGATGTTGCAGAGGTTTAAGGAAAGTGGCTTAACTCTTAAGGCAGGAAAGTGTAGGTTAAATTTAAACAAAATTAATTAATTAGGTCATAAAATAACATCAGAAGGCATTGGACCAAAGAAGGAGTTGGTTGAAATTATAAACAAATTGACTCATTCAGTCTCTAAGGAAGAGCTTGTCAAGTTTCTTGGGACACTGAATATTATAACACGCTTGTTGATAATTTCGCTGAGAAAACATAAAATATGAGGTCATTGTTAAAGAAAGGTGCCATGTTCAGGAGGAACGAAGCATGTGAAGAGGAGTTTTGGGCATGAAGCAAAATCTTAGGAGTGCATCTTGCCTACAAAGTCTTGAACCTGGGCAAGAATCCCCTATAATGTCTGATGCCAGTTCAAAGGGTCTTGGAGCTGTTCTTCTGCAAAAGCATAGTGACATAGAGAAAACAATTCTTTTTATTTACAGAGATCTGAAGCGGGTGGAGTTGAGTTACTCTGTGATTGAGAAGGAAGCCTTGGCAGTTTTGTTGGCGGTATAGAAATTAAGGAAGTTCGTGTGTGCGAGAATTAGACGTTGGATCATTGCCTTGCCGGAGTTTCAATTTGAGGTAGCATATATTCCTGAAGTAAAGAATTGTATTGCTGATTGTTGGTCATGCTTGGTGGAGAAAGACAAGAGTGTGGAACAGGAGTATGGGTGTGTTAAGGAAGAGGAGTGTGAGGTGTGTTTTATATGTTAAGGTATAATTATAGAGGATAAATGGTTAGCAGAACTAAGTAAAGATGATGTAATTCAGGAAGTTGTGCAAAAAGTTTGAATTGTTGGGGTGGTCAGGAGAAAGACCATCCTTATTTACAAGGATTTTGGAGAGTCGAGGACAAACTGTTTGTGCAGGGTAGTTTGGTATTGAGAGGGACCAGATTGATTCCACCAGTTTCCCTAAAAGAACATTTAGTTTCTCTAGTGCATGAGAGTCACCCGGGTATTTCGAAAACAAAGGAGAGACTCAAGCAAATGTATTGGTGGCCGGAGATGGACATTCAGGTGGAGCAGTGTGTTAGAGAATGTTGTGATTGTGCCAATGCTGACAAGTCTTTTAAGTGTAGGGTACAGCCCATGGTGGTCAGGAAAAAAACAAAAGGGCCTTTGCAAGATGTTGTCGAAGACATTCTGGGTCGTATAAGACACACCGGGCCTGATTCACAGAACTAACTTACGTCAAAAACGTAAAGTTAGTACTTTTGGTATTCACAGAATACACTTACTCATTTTGGTATTCACAGAAGTTAGTAGTCTTAACTTTAGGACTCCTAAATGCCTTCTGTGAATACCGAAAGTCTTAAAGTTAGGATTTCTCTCAGTTTAGGAGTAGTAAAGTTAGGACTCCTAACTTTACTACTCCTAAACTGAGAAAAATCCTAACTTTAAGACTTTCGGTATTCACAGAAGGCATTTAGGAGTCCGAAAGTTAGGAGTCCTAACTTTACTACTCCTAAACTGAGAAAAATCCTAACTTTAAGACTTTCGGTATTCACAGAAGGCATTTAGGAGTCCTAAAGTTAGGACTACTAACTTCTGTGAATACCAAAATGAGTAAGTGTATTCTGGGCCTGATTCACAGAACTAACTTACGTCAAAAACGTAAACGTAAACGTAAAGTTAGTACTTTTTAGGTATTCACAGAATACACTTACTCATTTTGGTATTCACAGAATGAACTTACTCATTTCGGTATTCACAGAAGTTAGTAGTCCTAACTTTAGGACTACTAACTTCTGTGAATACCGAAATGAGTAAGTTCATTCTGTGAATACCAAAATGAGTAAGTGTATTCTGTGAATACATAAAAAGTACTAACTTTACGTTTACGTTTACGTTTTTGACGTAAGTTAGTTCTGTGAATCAGGCCCTCTGTGAATACCAAAAAGTACTAACTTTACGTTTTTGACGTAAGTTAGTTCTGTGAATCAGGCCCTCCAACTCTGATAAGTATGTAATTAGACTAATTAATTGATACGTATTCAAGATGGCCAGAGATGGGAATTAACCAATTCAGTGGAAACACGTGCTGTAATCAGTTTCCTAGAGCAGGTTTTTGAAAAAGAGGGGTTTCCCACAACCATACTTACGGATAACGATGTAAAGCTCAAATTCCATATTATGGAGAAGTATATTGGTGAGAGGGGTATTAAGCACAAGAAGTCGGCACTGTACCATACTGAGACCAATGGAATGGTGGAGAGACTGAACAAAGTGTTGAAAGAGACTATACAGATGGCCATTGCGGGGAATTTGTGTTGGAAATGAGAGATACTTGGAAAGATAATGAATTACAGGATGATACAACACTCTGCCAGGGGTTTCTCTCTGTTTGAACTGTTCAAGCGAAGGAAAGCCAATACATTGGTTTGTCCCACTTGAGTGAATGACAAGGTTGGTGAAAATGTGAGTGTGAGCCAATAGGATGAGATGAAACAACACAGGAAGATGTCTTAAAGGACGGCATGGTTTGATTGTCGCAATGCGGCAAAGAAAACAGCTGTTCAAGCTAGTGACATAGTGAAGATCAAGAATCCCCGCTTGAGGGTTTCTAAAACTCTTTTCAAGTTTTCATCTCCTATGAAAGTGATCAAGGTGTTTGGGAATGCAGTCAGGACAGAAGCTCATAGAATGTTGAATCTAGGGAGAGTGATGAAGGTAAAAGGTGAGCTGGGCAAGCCCAATGAGGGTGTTATTGGCGGAAACAAAAATATTGTGAACAAAAGGAATATTGAAATTGATAATGAACAATGGTTAAGGAGAAGTTTGAGGACACCTAAGAGACCTAGCTTTCTCAAAGAATATGTGAATGAAGGTTCATGTGTGAATGTTTTTTTTAATTTCTTGTTAACATGTAGTTATACTTTGTTCTAACGGCTTTGCAATTGTTTTTACATTTATTTATTTAATTTGTTGTTCTGTTAAAAGGAGGAAGGTGTGTGTTATCTCATTAGTGATGTAATGTGGAATGCTACTTTCCTCTACTTGTATACTGATTGACTGGTATCTCTGTGAACCTGGTTTCCATGGACATGCCTGTGAGGGTTGGAATGTAAAACGGTGGGTGTGCGACAGGAGTGGCTGAGGGGATCTCCTACAACTTGAATAAACTATGTTCATTCTATCACACTGGATCCAGTAACTTCATTTCAGTCAGCAAAGGGGGCATCCAAAGTAACCAAAGGACTCAGGACAAACAACAAGATTGTGTGACACTGAGTAAGTTTGATGACAAAATCCCAGCTTAAATTATTCTGTGCAATTCCTAAGTACTTCAGAAAACAGATCCCAAAACTACAGAGCAGCAAGTTTTTAAAGTTTGTTTTAGAGGATAGTCTTCCATTAGACTTGGAGGTTTACATTTTCTTAGGGCTCTTCAAAGATTCAAAACAAGAATAGGACGATATTCACCACAAAAAAACTGAACGACCTCTGCACATAACAACGTGGCTGATTTTCTAGTTAATGCTGCAAAAATATATTATAATCAGTTTCATATTTAATACAAGTCATTTCAAAATGGTGCACCTCAGAATGTGCAGAAATGGGCATAACATTTTCATGTTTCATATGAGTAGCTAAAGAAGGACAAGCAAGGTTTTGTTTTCACTGTTTAACTTTCAGCTTTAATTATGCTCTGTGTTCTGCCTTTCCCCATTGGCTGCTGGCAGCAGATATTATGATGTCAGACCTCAACTATAATAAGTTTTTACAGTTGAGCAGCCATGTCATTTCTAGAGACATCACAAGTCTCCTGTAAAAAGTAAATTAAGCACACGCCGTTTTATTAATTCCTATTTGTAAAGTGCGAACATATCACCCCTTAAGGTTTCAAGGCTCTGGGGGCCATTGGGGAGATTAAGTGAGCTAATGCCCATAGTCACATGGTGCTGAGCTGAGCTGCCGCTGGCACAGGGATCGAACTGGGAGTCTCACACTCAGGAGTCAGATGCTCTGGCCCCTGCGCCACACCTCTTCCTTTATACAGGGATTGTGGGCTATGTATTATACACATACATGGTGTCTGTGGAATATCAGTTGTGATTTTATAAACAGACGGCAGTGTCTATATTACATCATTTGTCTTCATACCTGTATATATGTTTGTTCCTGGTATTGTTTTCCTCATATTTTTCAGAAAAAAGCCTATACTAACCAAGGATTACAACTATTTTGCACTAAACAAATAGTGTATGAACAGAGTGGAGTTCTTCTTTTTATAAGTCCTGAAAAAAAGGCATTGGCCTGATCAGGCAGATACGCATGAAACGTGTCAAACTGGATCAAAAGAACAAATGATGTTAATTTGCTCCTATCTTGTTTTTAATCATGCCACACATAAATAAAACCTGAAATATTTTATTTTTACTTAATCTTTAGGCAATTTTAATAATCCTCATGCCCAATATCCTTGATTTACTGGTCCACACTGGAACAAGGGCAGAGAAAAGGTTCTCCATCAAAGTGCCCCCATACAAGGGGCCCACTGGGTATTGCACTGACCACCCAGCAAGGAGCATGACCCGATGATGAAGCATCCCATTTCTGTAGTGAGGCTTTGTGCATCCTGAAAAGGATATCCCCAGGGACCTAGGATCAACAGCCATTGTCCATAAAGAAATGAACCAATTAGTCAAATCTTCCAGTGCCATCTAATTATAGGTAGACAATCACACAGAAAGTCATAACTGTTGTTTTTAGAGCGTTCATGCTATGGGAGGAAATGTGACAAACCTCTAAAAACAGTCTCATTCCCTCTTTAATTTTTTTTCTAGACTATGTTAGCTCCAGACAGACAGAAAAAAATGCCTCTACTTTTGTAATGATTGGGATAAATCAGTGTATCAGAGAAAGTAGTGAAAGTATTATCTCCTTGTCTCAGTCTGTACTGACATGAGGGTGCACCCAAGCCACAAAAGGGTTCATTCATCACAAAACACCACACAAGCAGACCAGTGAAAACAGCACAGAAATTACAGCAAGAGAACCTTTTGAACCCTCTTAGCTTAATGGACAAAAACACATGAAGCCCGAAGGCTGCCCCCCTGCTCTCACCTACCTACAGTTAAAAGAGAGATAAAGGGAGCGAGTTAAGCCCCGGTAATGCACAAGCACTGACTTGGTGGTAGACAGGTCCAACCCAACCAGGACTACACAGCCCAAACAAAAGTCGAGAGCAAACCACAGCCAGAAGCAGAAAGCATAGAAAGGCTGAATAAGCCCCAGCTGGACAAGACCAAGGAAATCGATAATCCAACATTCCCATAAATTTCACAGTACAGGCCAAATAGTAAGTGGAAATAGACGCCTTGGGAGTAACATTTGACTCACAGCAAACACAAATGGGCAGCTAGGATAGAGTTGCTAGAAGGGACAGTCGAATCACTGACAAAATATCGACCTCAAAAATATCGAGGTACAAAAATAGCGTGACAAAAATATCGAAGTCAAGAATATCGACATCCTATCTACATCATGGTAAGTACAAAAATATCAAAAATAAAATATCGATGTCAAAAATATCGTTGTAAAAAATATCATTTTTTTAAATGTTAAAAAAGATAATCTAAAATAAAGTAAATAATACATATACTTAAAAGAAACATAGTTATAATTATTTAAAAATGTTTAAAAATAAAAACTGATACATATAATGTTAAAATAATTTTAACATATACATATAAAATATAATATATATACTTAATAATATTCATAAATAATTATTTTAATAACGTATAAATTGTTAAAAATATTTTATAAATTATAAATACAGACATACACATACAAAAATAATATTATTAAAAATTTAAAAAAAATATTTAACAAATTAAAAAATTTACAATATTTTTAATTTTTGTAAAATAAATTATACACAACATTAAGTAAGACAATACAGAAAAATATTGGATAGCGGAGGGAAAAAAATTACTATTCCCACTCCAAAGAGTGCAACAGTAGGGAAAGTGTTGGATAGCGTAGGGGTAAAAATTACTATTCCCACTCCAAAGAGTGCAACAGTAGGGAAAGTATTGGATAGCGTAGGGGTTAAAAATATCAAACTTATCAATTAAAGAATTGTTTTAATTAAATAATGATTTATTAATAAATTAACAATAAATTATTTATAAATACCAATAAATGAAAATTAATAATTACTTTAATAACATAAAATTTCTTCCCACCCTATTCCCCAATAAACACAAAACCCACTCCACCTACAATTTAACACAATTAATATAATTATCAATTAATCAATTAATAAAAATTAATTACCAATTAATAATTAATTAACAATAAATTAAATATCAATAACAATAAATACAAATTAATAATTCCTAAATTACAATTAAATTACTTCCCACCCTATTCCCCTATAAACCCACAACCCGCTACAGAACTAAAATGCAAAATTTTATTCAAAATAATTAATAATTTCTAAAAATTATGAATTAATTTACTATAATTAAATTACTTCCCTCCCTATTCCCCTATAAACCCACAACCCGCTACGGTACTAAAACGCAAAATTTACTTTAAAAAAAATTACTAACTTCTAAACAATTAAAACATATATTTAAAAAAATAATACAAAACATAACACAACATGTGGAACACATACATATAAAATACATACTAAAATACATAACACTAACATAAACATCGATATTATTAACATCAATATTTTTACTATCGATATTAACAACTTCGATATTAACAAAAACGATATTTCTTACATTCAGGTCGATATTCTGGTCACCGATATTCTTGATGTCGATATTCTGTCCCTACGATATTTAAAAGTCGATATTAATGTAGGTCGATATTTAAAAGTCGATATTTTGACTGTGCACCGGGACAGTCATGGGGGAAATCCAAAGTTTTGGAGTAAATGCCTTACCCACTTAATAGTGGCATGATTCATCATCATAACATATCCACACCCTGGAATGAAAGTACAACCGGGGGAGGACTTAACCAAAACAAAGGATGGGAGTTCTTATATAAATCGTAGCAAGATATGTGGAAGGGATCCAGAAGGTAAGAGGTAAAAATGTCTCAGGGGAAACCCAGGGAAATTCCCTTTAATAAGGGGAAAGCTACCAAGTCAATGAAATATTAATCTCCCTCTTAGCAACTCAGGACCAGGTACAGTTGCTTCATCTAGTGCCTACCTAGAGCAACTTAACACTTCGAGTTTCTCTATGGCTGGGCAGTAAGTTCCAGAGCAATGGAATAAAGACTAAACCTCTGTGTATTAAAGGAGGTCCACTTCAATAGAACTTGAGCAGATGACCGTGGAGATTTCAAATGATGGTAACATTTTAGCCAACTATGGATAAAGTGGGGTGTATAGCCACAGCCATTGATTGCTATATTATTAATGCATAACCCATCAATGGTTTTCCTTGCCTGAATTGGAAACCAAGAAAGGTTATGCAAGAGTGATTTTGAATTGCTACATTTATGAATTCACAAGATGAATTTGCTGTCATTATTTTGGATGACTTGAAGGTGATGCAGCAGACACTAACACAGGCAAAGATAAAGGGCATTGTCATAGTCCAGGCAAGTACCTATGTTTCTCAGATGACAGGCTGTTCTCTGTGGTGAAGTAAGGCATAATGTTGCATAACTGACACCCATGAAATCTACAGGCACCTCTGACACATGGGACAATTGAATTTAAAACCCAGGATACTAATCTCTTTCACCGACATAGGACTTACACTCAATGGCTCACATCCTAAGCTGGACCCCCTTCATGCATTGATGAAAAGCTTCTGCTTTGAACAATCCACCATCAAAATGAAGGAGCAGTTCGGTGTAATCAGGATACATGTAGAACCAGTGAACAAACAAGCAGATGGGTTTGACAAGAGGATAATGCTGATTGATCCCTGGTGGACTCCACAACTAAGATGGCCAGATATGGAACAGAATGTAGACACGCAAACACAGTGGCAACAACCTAATAAAGAGGGGTCCAACTCAATAATGCCAGCCATGCAATGACAATAGTATGCTATTTTAATTTAAGAATATGATGGTTGACAGTGTCAAAAACAATTTTGATAAAGTGGCTTTATTGAGAACACCACAATTTCTCTCAATCTGTAGATCACTAAGGGGTCGATTCCGATGTCGGCCGGAAGCGCACCTAACAGTATTCGTCCGGAAAAAATAACAGCCGAACGCGTGTTTTCCAACCGACTCGAACACTCTACCGAACGAACAAGTACGATGCGCATAACAGCCCAGATTCCGAGCGAGCCGTACTTAGCCATTCCAGCTCCTGTTCCCCGCCCGAGCCGGATCCGTAAACGCCGAATCGAGTCGCACGGAACCAAATACACAGCACCTTCCGGCCGGACTAGTACGATGCGTCTTCCGTACGCGCCGAACTCATCGCTACGTTTGAGCATCCGGGCGAGCCGTACATAAGCTCCGTTTCACGACACAAGATGATCCACGGCTACGAGACGAACAAGACTGCTACGAGTATGACTCGAAGACACAAGAAACCCGAACGAGACAATCCAAGCATGAATCCCATTGTGCAGGTCCTACCTATACTCTACATCTATTACCGGGACCGGCACAGACGCGTACGGCGCAGACGGTAAGTCAAACACCAACAATACAAACAAACCACACATACACGAAATATGTCACACACACATAGGGATGCACAAATAACGTACACTAGCAACAGCAGAACCATAGGGGTGGGATGGCCAACACCAATGCCATACACACCTATAGGGGGATGGATGCCTGCCACTACTACCACCCCTACCCAGGGGGCCCTGGATGCCTGCCACTACTACCACCCCTACCCAGGGGGCCCTGGATGCCTGTCACTACCACCACCCCTACTCAGGGGGGGCTGGATGCATGCCACTACTACCACCCCTACCCAGGGGGGCCTGGATGCCTGTCACTACCACCACCCCTACTCAGGGGGGGCTGGATGCCTGCCACTACCACCACCCCTATCCAGGGGGGGCTGGATGCCTGTCACTACTACCATCCCCACCCTAAGGGGGATGGATGCCTGCCACTACCACCACCCCTACCCAGGGGGGCCTGGATGCCTGTCACTACCACCACCCCTACTCAGGGGGGGCTGGATGCCTGCCACTACCACCACCCCTATGCAGGTGGGGCTGGATGCATGCCACTACTACCACCCCTACCCAGGGGGGCCTGGATGCCTGCCACTACTACCATACCCACCCTTAGGGGGATGGATGCCTGCCACTACTACCACCCCTACCCAGGGGGGCCTGGATGCCTGTCACTACTACCATCCCCACTCATGGGGGGCTGGATGCCTACCACTACTACCATCCCTACTCATGGGGGCTGGATGCCTACCACTACTACCATCCCCGCTCATGGGGGGCTGGATGCCTGCCACTACCACCACCCCTATCCAGGGGGCTGGATGCATGCCACTACTACCACCCCTACCCAGGGGGCCTGGATGCCTGCCACTACTACCACCCCTACCCAGGGGGCCTGGATGCCTGTCACTACCACCACCCCTACTCAGGGGGTCTGGATGCCTGCCACTACCACCACCCCTATCCAGGGGGACTGGATGCCTGTTACTACTACCATCCCCACCCTTAGGGGGATGGATGGCTGTCACTACTACCATCCCCACTCATGGGGGGCTGGATGCCTACCACTACTACCATCCCCACTCATGGGGGGCTGGATGCCTACCACTACTACCATCCCCACTCATGGGGGGCTGGATGTCTACCACTACTACCATCCCCACTCATGGGGGGCGGGATGCCTAGCACTACTACCATCCCCACTCATGGGGGGCTGGATGCCTGCCACTACCACCACCCCTATCCAGGGGGGGCTGGATGCATGCCACTACTACCACCCCTACCCAGGGGGGCCTGGAGGCCTGCCACTACTACCATACCCACCCTTAGGGGGATGGATGCCTGCCACTACTACCACCCCTACCCAGGGGGCCTGAATGCCTACCACTACTACTACCATCCCCACTCATGGGGGGCTGGATGCCTACCACTACTACCATCCCCACTCATGGGGGGCTGGATGCCTACCACTACTACCATCCCCACTCATGGGGGGCTGGATGCCTACCACTACTACCATCCCCGCTCATGGGGGGCTGGATGCCTGCCACTACCACCACCCCTATCCCGGGGGGGCTGGATGCATGCCACTACTACCACCCCTACCCAGGGGGCCTGGATGCCTGCCACTACTACCACCCCTTCCCAGGGGGCCTGGATGCCTGTCACTACCACCACCCCTACTCAGGGGGGCTGGATGCCTGCCACTACCACCACCCCTATCCAGGGGGGCTGGATGCCTGTCACTACTACCATCCCCACCCTTAGGGGATGGATGGCTGTCACTACTACCATCCCCACTCATGGGGGCTGGATGCCTACCACTACTACCATCACCACTCATGGGGGCTGGATGCCTGTCACTACAACCACCCCTACTCATAGGATGGGTAATGCATGACACAACTAGCATACTCCCACATAAGGACTGTCTGTAAATTACATCCCAGCCCCCAACACCATGACAAGCGTGTGTGGTCTGTGTCAAATGCATACAACATTGAACATGACATTGAACATACAATGTGACCCCCTAACACGTGTCACACATAATTGTGTGTGTGGCCTACACAATGCAAGCAGACCATGACCACTGTGGCAATGTGGCCCAAAGCCCCATCACCACAGTGCCCATAAGGTAAGTGTGTGCCCCATAGCTGAAGCACATTTTGAACAGTGTGGCAATGGGGCCCAAAGCCCCATCACCACAGTGCACAAAAGGTAAGTGTGTGCTCCATAGCTGAAGCACATTTTGAACAGTGTGGCAATGGGGCCCAAAGCCCCATCACCACAGTGCCCAAAGGTAAGTGTGTGCTCCATAGCTGAAGCACATTTTGAACAGTGTGGCAATGGGGCCCAAAGCCCCATCACCACAGTGCCCAAAAGGGAAGTGTGTGCTCCATAGCTGAAGCACATTTTGAACAGTGTGGCAATGGGGCCCAAAGCCCCATCACCACAGTGCCCAAAAGGGAAGTGTGTGCTCCATAGCTGAAGCACATTTTGAACAGTGTGGCAATGGGGCCCAAAGCCCCATCACCACAGTGCCCAAAAGGGAAGTGTAGTCCTGGTAAAAGCTGCAAAAACATAACTGCAGGGATTATTCCTGGCCACACAACACCAAACACTACAGTGGCATTGTAGTGCTTGTGTCCCATAGCAACATAGATTGTGTGAGGCAAGCAGTGCAGTGCCAATGACACATCGTTCTGGCCATGTGCACACAAACATCAGCCATGGGGGCCCACATTGTCTACATTCACAAATAACACAATGACAGAAGTGAGCATCATAATGCAGACCCACATATCTGCACCAATGGACAAACAAATGTAGATATCCTGTGGAGACTGTAGATGCCAGGTGAACAAATACCATACCATGGCAGCAATGGGACATACTAACCATGATCAATGTGCTGACTGATGACCTAGCAGTCCCAGGGCCAGCAGGGGAAAGCCAACAAACAACATACAGCCAATGGCAAACTAAAGATATGCCAATGCAGTGGTGCAAAAGCACAAACACAAACAGGCAGACTCACACTGCATATCATACACAACAGGTGAGGGGGGTTGTGTGCCAGTGTCCCCAGGCAAACACACAACACATGAGGAGGCCAGATTCACTGATACACAGATGTCAACACAGTCACATACAAAAGTAACTCATGGATTGGATTCCCCTATGTGGGCAAACAGGCATTGTGAGATGAGAGGGAGCCCAAATTACACATGTCACACAAGCTTGTAGGAACAGCAACACACACAGCAAGAGACAGAACCACCACAGCACTCCCCCAGGGACCCCACATTGTGGTGACACTAGCCTGCATGACAATCACACTGTGATGACAAAGGTAGATGTCATCCACACTGTGAACCACAGCCATGTGTCCTGAGCAACAAACTACCATCACACCTATACAAGCACAAAGCACTCAGCACAGCCTGCCAGCCAAGGAACATATGGAGGTAGTGCCCCAGCCGTGCAACAACTCACATTTGCACACACTCAACGCCACACACCTTGAACTCCACCAATGTGCAGCGTTGAAGCTCACATGGACTGCTGACATTGCACATGCACCCATGACAATCCCAGGGGTGGTGGGGGGAAATAAGGTGCAGAAACCCATCACACATGGCCAGTCAACAATACTTGTGAACGTCTGACACACTGCACAGTATGCCGTACATGGGGATGACGTGAAATCCACCCTAAACAATGGGATCCTGGCCATAGTCACACACCAATGAAGAAGCCAAGCTGACCCACAAAGGACACACATAGACAACTTCCAACATTGCAGCTCTGACCCTGAGGAGTGGCAGCAGTCACACACACAACGTGTCATAATCACTGAAAGCATACACAAACAGAAAATCACATTACTCGTGTAACCAACAAGTGCCAAGAGGAATCCTGACTGTGTCCCATCTGCGTTTGCCCACATCCCCAGCCCTGACAACAAAGACAACTAGGGATGACAACCTCATGAACATTAGTTTGCCATGCACCCACATCCCGGAGTAACCAGGTCCAAGATGCTGGATGAACACAGAACAACTCAGCAAGCATCACAAACAGGAACATCCATACGGACACAGCCTGTGTAGGAAAAGGAGAAGGGAACACGCACAGACATGCCTACACAACACACAACATGGGCACAGCCTATATCACGGAATCACGCACTGCCATGAGGGCACTCCACTCCTGTGGAAGGTGAGCTGTGCCAAACCTTGTCTGTGCACGACTCAAACATGTCAGCAGAACACTCGGTCAGTGAGTCAACAACTACAACACACTGAAGGCTCTGCTCATATCAGCCTGGGCACGGGAGTGTCACGTCAGTCATCTGCATACACCCAAGACACGTGTCAAGCAACTTGCACTGTGTACCCAGATGAGTCCTCCAAATTTGATGTGCTAAACTGCATGTCCATTGGAGACGGGCACACAGTCAGGGTACTAGGAACATTGGACAGTGGTAAGCCCACCAGATGTGCATCAGTGTAGGACAAAGATGGTAATCTACAAATGCTAAACGTACATCCCTGTGTCAAATGCTGAACATTACACCCTCAGACTGCAGCAAAGGATGCTATAGATCCAGACTAGATTAGGACACATATCCCATGGACCACATGGAGCCCATCACAGCAAAACTTCATTTACCTGATCTGAACACTATTACAACAGCAAATGCATGATTCTACACATCTACATCAAGTACCTCCAAAGATTAACCACAAGTAGACAAAAAGAGGCTTTATTCAGCAAGTGTGCAACTCAAATCAAAAGTCCAAAATAAACTAAGGCCAATGGCCAGTCCAAATATACAGTCCCAACAGGGTGATGTGTGACAACTTTTCAACAATTGCTTGCCTGCACAGGTACAGACAGGGGACATCCCCCTTGGAGGGGCATATGAGGGGCAGGCCAGGCACCGCAGGGACAGGATCAGGGGATGCCAGAAGGAGGCAGTGAAGGGGAGGTCGGTGCAGGAGTTTCACCGGCAACTGCAGTGGAGGTGTCTGACTCAGGGGGGGCTGCCACCACCGCAGGGCTCAAGTCAGATGGAGTTGGTGCTGCAACCACTGCAGTGGGCTGGTCAGATGGAGTGGACTGGGTCCCCAATGCAGTGCCCGAGTCAGACGGGGTGGTTGTGGACTCCACCGCAGTGCATGACTCCAAGGTAGTGGAAGGGGGGGCAGAAGAGCTGGGCAGGACAGAGGGGGGGGACACGGTCTCCACACCAGTGGCACAAACAGGCAGAGAGTCTGGTTTGGGGGTGGAAGAGCAAGTGGCAGGGGGAGGGCCTAAGCAGTTTGGGGATGCAGTATCGGTGTGTGGGGGAACCTGGGGCAGGGTGTGGCGGTGGAACCTGTGGAGTGGTGGCCTGGGGGATGGAGGTGAGAGACTGGGTGGTTGACTTGCAGGGCGGTGGCGGGGTCTTGCTCTTCCGGGACCGGGGGGACTTGCGGGTGGGGGGCTCACTCTGCCTGCGCCTGGGGGAGGGTGTCCGGGGGCGAGGGGCACTCCCCTCTGTGTGGGTGGACTTCCTCTTCCCCCGGTATGCTGGATCAGTAGGATTGGAGGGGAAGAGGCCGAGGTCACACAGGAAGTTCTGTTGTGTAGGTGTGTTAGCAGGCGAGGCAAGGGAAGGGGTCTTGGAGGGAGAGGATTTGGAGGACTGCGGAGTTAATGTGGATGCCTGTGTGTGTGTGTGTTCCCCGTCCCCTGTGTCTGTGGTATCAGTCCCCTGAGGATGCGTGTGTGCACGTCTTGCCTTTCTCTTGGGTGTGTCTGTGCTGCTCGTGTCTGTGTGTTTGGGTGACTGTGCAGGTGTGCATGTGCTTTGGACAGGTAGGGGGCAGGAAGTGTGGATGGGGCAGAGGTGGGAGGGGTGAGGGACTGTTGGAGGAGGGACACTGCTGCCGTCAGGGAGGAGTCCATGGACCTATTGCTCTTCTGTAGGGCAGACATACCCGTCGAGATGCCCTCCATGAACGACACCATCTGTGTCAACAGAGTGGTGTGTGCATGGAGGACACTCAGCATTGCTGTCTGCCCTGCATGGAGCTGCCGAAGGAGGTACACAGACTCCTCACTCAGGGTAGCAGGGGACACAGGGGCAGGGGCTGCGGTGCCTGGCACGAAGGAGACACGCTCCCGAGTACGGGAGCCTCCACGGACCTCAGGAATGGGAGCCAATGGGAGGGCGGTGGTGGTGGTGGCGGGGCCAGACAGACTAGCTGGCCTTTGGTGGCTGCTGAGACCCGCCTCCACAAGGGAGTCATCCTCCGAGCTGCTGTGGTCCTCAGCTGAGGTGGATGGTGCTGAGGACTCCTCGGTGTGGCTCCCCTCGCGCTCCGTGCCACTGGGTCCCTCTGACCACTCGTCCGATGCTGACCCAGTCTGGCTTCGCTGCTCCTCCTGGTCCGTGGAGCTGTCCCGTCCTGTGGCTGTGGATGTATCTGCAAACAATTAGGGAAACAGACAAACATCAGTCACCTGCACTGACCGCACACACCACAGTAAGTACAGCACATTACAGAGCAAGCCCTGGCATCCTTAGTTGAACATTGCCTAAAGTCCTCACACAGATTCGGGGAAGCCAATTGTCAGTCTGATGGTCAACCATGGGACTCACACCCCTCCTGCCCTTGCACCCATCTGTCTGGTGCCTGTCTGATGGTAAGACCCCAGTGTGGACACATGTACCACCTACACAGTTGTTGGACATTGCAGGGAACACGGTGAAGTATGTGAACATGCACACATCACATCTCTTGCCACTGAGTCAGTGCAGGTGTCCGGATAAAGGGATGGCCAGAGTCTAAATAGAAATGCATGTGATGCATACCAGCACCAGACACCATGATGCACCCATGTCCGGATAGTCAATGCCACAATGGGGTGCATGTTGCACATGTCACTCCCCTGCAGGATCAATCTCAGGAAGTTGAATGCCATGACACAGGAATGCGTGCAAAGTCATACATTACTGTCTCAAGTCACATGGCCATGGCAGCCAGCCAACAACAGTCTGCACTGTGTCACAATCCGAGGGCATGGGGAATGCAAGTTATGTGACTGACAAGTGCACATGTCCATCCCCCAAATACCACATCATCTGTACTACTATTTGTCCACGTCATACCAACTGGACATATGGGGGACATGAAACACAACTCTCTGAACATGAGCACCTCACAGTGTGCTGTGAATGACAATATAGCTGCCTGAAAGTCACAGTCGCAAACACCTGTGTGCACAGTCAAGTGATCAGACACCTATAAGTCACAGAAGTATCGTCTATCATGGTCACATCTCAGATGGCATGCTGAGCCCTAACCGAAACACATACCAGTAGTCCTGACAACGAAGACACAGCACAATGAGACAGAGGCAGACACCTGAGGGTACATTACACTGATCACAACATGCCAGATGATACACAGGAGTGAGAGTACAGAGTGCATTGCATGCCCTGGAATAGGCATTACTGTCCAGCTCCACCTGTAAGAGGGATGAGTCCTGGACAGTAGGCAGGTGGCTAAGCATGTGTGACACACTGGATACACATACTCCTGAGGCCCAAACATTGTTCCCACCAGCAGCATGGGTGTGTGCCAAATTCCCCAGGGACATGTGGTGAGTCAGAGCAGCAAGCGGACCACATATCAAAGTTACACCCAGATTACATGTCAGAACTTAGGCATTGTGTAAGCAATTGACCCACCCATGAATCGCACAACATAGTCACGGGAACAAATGCTGTCCCCCAGCTTGAGCAAAGCTAAATGCAATGACACAGTCCCCAAATGACACAATTTCCTGACTATAAGGGCCACACATATGCGTATCAGAGGAGAAGTGGGCATGTCACAAATGAGGGACATGGGTCCTGGACCACATGACTGATGTACTGTGGAAGTTTAACCAGGCCAGAGGAGGGCACATAGCATGTCAGACAAAGTGCACAGTGCAGTCATGGACTCACCCCTCCTTGCTGCTGTCTGGCCTTCAGCTGCCCATCCAGGTCAGGGAAGACCACCGCCAGGATCCGGAGCATGTGGGGAGTCAGGGTCCGGTGTCCGCCCCTCCTGCGAGGAGGCGACAGCTTCAGCTGGACCCTTGCGATCCTCCGGGTCCAGCCACGAAGGTCCTGCCACCTCTTCTGGCAGTTGCGGATCCTGCACCTGTAGACCCCCACGGATCTTACTTTCCGGGCGATGGTCAGCCAGATTTCCTGCTTCTGGTGGGCATCAACCTGTGAGGATGACAAAGTGAAAAGGCCATTACTACACATGCAACATATACGTGCATCACACAGTTGTATATACATGTCTCAATCACAGGGGCATATGATGTACACAGGCAGTGCAACAATGGCTATGAACAGTTTGCCAGCAGTCACTACATGGTATCATTGCATGGGAAGTAAACCTAGTTGGAATGCACTGTTAATGCACTGTACCAGTTCAGTGCATGTAACTACACACTTTGGGGTGTGACAACTACTCAGTGGGCATGCTAGCCAGTGGTGTGCACACTGAAAGCCCTGCTAGTCAGACAACATGCACAATTAGGGAGGCAGTGGACAGCACACTCACCTGCTCCCCTGGTTTCCCATAAAGCTTGCTGTACTGTGGAAGGAGGCTGTCCAGCAGGGCCTGGTTCTCCTCAAGGCTGAAGGCTGGGGCTCTCTCCACAGTACGTGCCATTGCAGGAGCCAGAGGATGCATAAACAGCAGCAGTGTTGGTGGCAGATGTCGTCCTGGAGCCTGTAGTGCAGGCAAGTGAGCTCTCAGGGGAACAGCCAGCATTATATGTGTGCTGCTGAGGCAGATACTGTCCCATGTGTCCAAAGTGATAGGTCCAAGTCGTTTGCATCTTCTGAATCTGACCAATCCATGGAATAGCAGCACTAATACACGCCCACAGCATCCTTCAAATCTTCAACTTCATGACACCCATGATTTTGCAACATTGTTGTGGCTGGCCAACTGAATTCACTGCATCAGACTCGTTGGAGCTTCGAAAACGCGTCCATTGCCATGCCAGGCCCCAGCCAATGTGTGCGCACCGTTCGGTCCACTGCTGTACAACGCGTATTTTGGGATACAACGCGTACCCGCTCACATACAATGCAATGAGCCGGCTGGGCACACCAATCGGTCCATTGCTGTTCAACGCGTACCGGGGATACAACGCGTACCCGCTCACATCCAATGCAATGGGCCGGCCAGGCACACCGATCGGTCCATTGATGTTCAACGCGTACCCGGGATACAACGCGTACCCGCTCACATACAATGCAATGGGCCGGCCGGGCACACCGATCGGTCCATTGCTGAACAACGCGTACCCGGGATACAACGCGTACCCGCTCACATACAATGCAATGGGCAGGCCGGGCACACCGATCGGTCCATTGCTGTTCAACGCGTACCCGGGATACAACGTGTACCCGCTCACATACAATGCAATGGGCCGGCCGGGCACACCGATCGGTCCATTGCTGTTCAACGCGTACCCGGGATACAACGCGTACCCGCTCACATACAATGCAATGGGCCGGCCGGGCACACCGATCGGTCCATTGCTGTTCAACGCGTACCCGGGATACAACGTGTACCCGCTCACATACAATGCAATGGGCCGGCCGGGCACACCGATCGGTCCATTGCTGTACAACGCGTACCCGGGATACAACGCGTACCCGCTCACATACAATGCAATGGGCCGGCCGGGCACACCGATCAGTCCATTGCTGTACAACGCATCCCTGGACAGGTCACACGCATATGTCACCATGCTGGTCACTGGTGAACCTATGCCAGCCACATATACTTTCCAGGGACTCAGGGGCACACCTACAACACCACACCCAGTCCACACTGTATCTAAGGCATGTGTGGCAGCATAACCTTATCTGTGTATGGGGGTGAACATGTGGTTTTTGGGGTGGCATTTGGGGGCAGACACACCCAGGCTGTGCACGTGTTCAGGGGACAGGGTCCTTTGTGTGTTGTGCACCTGACCACTGTGGTGTGCAACTTTTCATTTATGAGCATGTGTCATGGTCACATTTCCAGGTTGTGTATGTGTATGACATGTCACATACCCCCAGGCTCACATGTGGGAAGGCATGTACATCACAGGGTGGCCCATTGCCACAATAGTGATGTCCCTCCGCAGTCTGTGTGCATGTTGTGTTTCGCATGTCTCTGACTCCATGTGCACAATGGGAGACAGTCTCCACATCCACGTGGTTTGTGCATGAACTTTGATGTTGTGTGTGTGTGTCACAGACGTCCATGTCTGTCCTGCAGAGGCTACAGGGGCCACTACCTGTGGGTGTCATGTTAGTTTATCTGACGTGTACATGATACGCAATGTCATGCCAGTGTCCATGTGGCAAGACAGGGTCCCTGGGAATCTACCTGTCAATGAGCTGTGATGCCTGTGGAGCATCTGTCCAGACATGTCACTGTGGTATGTGTGTGGAACGTGAGAGCAGTAAATGGGTACTGTGACACAGCCTAATGGTTTCCCATAGCACACCCTGGAACCTGTTGTCAACAATTGTTGAACAGAGATGTTAGATGATGTCCATGTAGGTGCCATATATGTCCAAACAGAACAACACACACATCAAGTACTTGTGTTTGTTAATGATGTATCATGTGAAATTGAGTATGGTGAACGGCACATAGTTGGGGTGACTGACAATCTTGCTTTCTTCACCTATGCACTGCAGGGCTCCTGCTGTCCATCGACCATTCCCAGACCTGGCAACGATGGTGGAACGTGACAGCATCCGACGGTACCGCTTCACCAGGCAGCTGATTGAGGATTTGGCAGTGCGGTTGGACCCACATTTGCAGCCTGGCCGTCGTATCCTACAGCGCTGACCCCCAAGGTGAAGGTGATGGCAGCCCTACACTTCTTTGCCACCGGTACCTTTCAACACACTGTGGCGACTGCCGGTGGGATGTCACAGACTATGTTCAGCCGTGTGCTACACGATTTTTTGGGGGCAATGTTGATATACCTGAACCAGTACATCTATTTCCCAACACGTCAACGACTCACTGACGTCAAGAGTGACTTCTATGCCCTGGGGAGGATGCCACATGTAATTGGCTCCATTAATGGGACACATGTGGCTTTGATACCACCACAGGCACATGAGCAGGCATACCGGAACCGTAAACATTACCATTCGATCAATGCTCTGGTGGTATGTCTTGCAGATATGACCATCACACATGTGTGTGCCCGTTTCCCTGGTTCGGCACACAATGCCTACGTGATGAGGAGTAGTCGCATCCCGAGGATGATGTCACAGATGCCGAACCAGCGTGCCTGGCTTGTTGGTGTGTACTGACTTTGTACCATTGTGTGTGTTCTGCTATGTTGTTTTCCGCACACATTTTCAAATCGGCTAATGTGCAATTGTCTGTCTGTAGGTGACTCGGGATACCCCAACATGCTGTGGTTGCTGACACCCCTCAGGAACCATGTGACACCAGCCCAGATGCGCTACAATGAGGCACATGGTCGGACGAGGAGGGTGATTGAGCGGACCTTTGGTCTCCTGAAGAGCCGCTTCCGCTGCCTGGACAAGACAGGAGGGGCCCTCCCATATGCCCCAGCAAAGGTGTGCAAGATTGTCATCATCTGCTGCATGCTGCACAACCTGGCAGTGCGGAAGGAGTTGCCTCTCATCCTGGATGACGATGACCAACGTCCGCCACCTGTGGAAGATCCTGGCCTGGGTCACGATGCCAGTGAAGATGATGATGATGATGATGGTGATGTCCGCACACAGTTCATCTCCAACTTCTTCAGCTGAATGTGAGTCTCCAGAGGGTTGTAATGTCAATGATTTGAGTTTGCATGATATGTGTGTGTGGTGCTCTGTTGCTGTTTGAGTGTGGCCATGTGCTACTTGACTGGATGCGTGCAGCGATGTGTCCTTGCAGGTGGTCTGTACTGCCCAACCTTGTTGACATGCTAACTTGATTTTGTGTAGTTATCTCGTGACATGTATTAGACATGAGTATTGCCGTTCTGTGCTGTTCTTCAGTGGTTTTGACTGTGTGTCATGTCTGTCCTTCACAGGGTGCTGCCGGAGTTGTTTGATCAACTTGGATCCCACGAATCCATGAATCAACTTGCAAGGTGGAAGCAGTCGTTTCCCTACAGGTGATGTGCCACACACCCCTGGACTTTCTATCTTCTGCACTTTTTGACTTTGTGGCCACAGCCAGGTTGGATTAGCTAGCATTTGTAGTGGAAACAACATGTTGCAAATGTGTAATAAACCTGTGCTTCACTTTGGGATGTGCGTTGTCTGTGGTCACACATCTGACTGACATTTGCTTACTGCACCTGTAGTCTAGTTGACAGACTGTGAATAGGTGGCGTGTCTGTGCATTCCACTGTATTTAGTTGCAACATCAGTATAGGTGATGAGTCTGATGGCCCTGGTGTGTATGTGTTGTGTGGCCCTAGTGGTGTGTCTCCCTCATATGTGTCACGTCGCCATGACTGACATGACGGAGTTGGACTTGCTGTAGCAGTTAGCATGCACAGTGTCATTTTTCTGATCACCATCTCCATGACAGAGCGCACGTTGGAATCACAACAGAGGCAGATATGGTGTATTGGTGAGTTTATTTACATACAGGTGTGAGAATGGTGCACAGGATGGTGGGTGCTTTACATAGAAATTGGAATCCAAAGTTCCCATGTGATTTGGAAGTCTGGGTAGCTGAAATGTCCAGAGTAAAGTCCACAGTCATCTGATGAATTTGGCCAACTAGAGCTCCCCATGTCATGTGGGAGAGTTGGGTTGGCTTCGACAGGGCGTGCAGTTTGCACACAGAGGAAAAGTTCCAGAACAGGTGTTGGCTTCCTGGGGGATGTAGATGGCCATCGGCCTCTCAGTTTGGCCTCCTCGGACAGCCCCTCTTCTTGGGGGGCGGACCCTCAGGTGCAGGCTGCGGCGGTGCAGGGGACTCTCTGCCAGAGTCCTCCTACCTCCCTGTGGCATTTGTAGTTGTTTCAGCAGCAGATGTTGTGGGCACACAGGGAGGTGTGGCCATGTTGGTGCTGATCTGGCGGAGGCATGTCAGTATGTCCCTATGCACCGCTGTCAGTTGTTCCAATGTGTCCCACTTGGACTCCATGCCAGACATGTGTGTCTCGACACGTGACATGTGTGTCTCGACATGTGACATGTGTGTCTCGACACGGGACATGTGGGAGTCCAAGCGGCCATGATGGGCAGCCTGCTGCTGTTGTATGTCCTTGAGGATCCCTACTACCTGGCTGACCTCTCCGGTGCTAGTCTGGTACGCATCCACGATGCGTGCCAGTTGTGGGTCATCATGCAGTCCAGACCCCTCTGCAAAGAGCGACCTATGTCTACCACCCCTGGCGACACATGCAGGACCTGCGGTGGCACGCACAGGTGACTGTGGGCCCACATGGGTGTTGTTCCTGGGCTCGTTGTCACCAGCTCCAGTTTGGGTCTGGGTCCCTGCGCTGTTGTCATCTGTGGTCCTTGGTCTGTCCGTGTTGGCAGGGGTGGCCTGTGTGTTGGCAGTTGTTGGAGGGGTGGGTGCAGGGGGTGCAGATGTTGGTCCTGCTGGTGTTGCATGATGACTCACACCGGAGGGTCCAGCTGGTTCTTCGCCATCCGAGGAGTGCAGAGGCTGATCCACACCAGTGAGCTCAGTGTTCCCTGGAGCCTGGGACAGGGACTCCTCCTCGTCTGCTGCTGTGTCCCATCATCACCTGTTTTGGGGAGAGACACAGATTGTATGTTATGTTTCTACTGGCATCAATTGTTCAAACACCTGACAGTTGTGACTGTACCTCTGGATGTGGGCCTGGA
Source organism: Calotriton arnoldi (assembly GCA_963921515.1). Classification (NCBI taxonomy): domain Eukaryota; kingdom Metazoa; phylum Chordata; class Amphibia; order Caudata; family Salamandridae; genus Calotriton; species Calotriton arnoldi. The sequence goes on along the minus strand of CAWUFW010003123.1, from coordinate 1,367,493 downwards.
CATTGCATTCTCCTAAATTGTGACAGTCAGAGAGTGATATTGGTGTAGCACATTGTCCTGCCAACCTGTGGCATGTCAATGTGAATGTTGAGGTGTGTGCATGACCAGCATTGGTGGTATTTGCTTGCCATCCGGGCCTCCTTCTCCCCCCAGCCCAGTTATCCCACCATGAAGCATGCTTCCATTGCAGGGAGTGCAAGTTGTCTTTCAGGATGTCAGTCAGTGGTGTTCTGCTGTTAGTTGTTGCACAGTTCCCAGCAGGGCCTTGTGCTCCCCCCAGCAGTACCCAGTGTCAGCCATCTTGTGAGTCCTTTCCCACTCCCTGTGATGTGAGCATGGTTCAGGGTGGTGTTGATGGGCCAATTGTGAGGCTGACCAACATCTGTGACTACCACTCCCATCATGCTATTGCCTACACCCCCCTTCCCAGCATGCCCATACTTCCTTCCTTTTGAGTGGACTTCACTGTGTGTGAGTGTGACAGCAATGGCAAGATGGCTGGCAGTGTGGTGCTGTTGTTTGTTGGTGCCCAGTTCCCAGCAGGGCCTTGTGCTCCCCACAGCTGTGGCCCGTGTCAGACATCTTTGAAGTGGCTTTTGACTCCCTGTGAGGTGTGCATGCTTCAGTGCTAACTTGCTGGGCCATGTGGGTGTGAGATGTTGATCTGTGACTACCACTCCCATCATGCTATTGCCTCCACCCCCTTCCCAGCATGCCCATCCTTCCTTCCTTTTGACTCTGCTTCCCGGTGGGGTGGGGTGCCTGTGCTGACAGGATGGCTGGGAGTGTTGTCCTGGCAGTTGTTTGGCTACAAGTCCCAAGAGTGTCCCTGTGCTTCACACAGCATAACCCAGGGTGGTGGTTCTTTGTGGGATCTTCAGTTAGGATGTGAGGCATTGCATTCTCCCAGGTGGGTTATGTGGAGTTAGTGTTGAGGGGGTGTGTGAGTGGAGGTGCTTGTAACTATGGTCAGTGCTGTGAGTCCTCCTTCCCACCCAGCTAGATATCCCACCATGGAACGTGCTTCCATTGCAGGGAGTGCAAGTTGTCTTTCAGGATGTCAGTCAGTGGTGTCCTGCTGTTGGTTGTTGCACAGTTCCCAGCAGTGCCTTGTGCTCCCCCCAGCAGTACCCAGTGTCAGTCATCTTGTGAGTCCTTTTCCACTCCCTGTGATGTGAGCATGGTTCAGGGTGGTGTTGATGGGCCAATTGTGAGGCTGACCAATATCTGTGACTACCACTCCCATCATGCTATTGCTTACACCCCCTTCCCAGCATGCCCATACTTCCTTCCTTTTGAGTGGACTTCACTGTGTGTGAGTGTGACAGCAATGGCAAGATGGCTGGCAGTGTGGTCCTGTTGTTTGTTGGTGCCCAGTTCCCAGCAGGGCCTTGTGCTCCCCACAGCTGTGGCCCGTGTCAGACATCTTTGAAGTGGCTTTTGACTCCCTGTGAGGTGTGCATGCTTCAGTGCTAACTTGCTGGGCCATGTGGGTGTGAGATGTTGATCTGTGACTACCACTCCCATCATGCTATTGCCTCCACCCCCTTCCCAGCATGCCCATCCTTCCTTCCTTTTGACTCTGCTTCCCTGTGGGGTGGGGTGCCTGTGCTGACAGGATGGCTGGGAGTGTTGTCCTGGCAGTTGTTTGGCTACAAGTCCCAAGAGTGTCCCTGTTCTTCACACAGCATAACCCAGGGTGGTGGTTCTTTGTGGGATCTTCAGTTAGGATGTGAGGCATTGCATTCTCCCAGGTGGGTTATGTGGAGTTAGTGTTGAGGGGTGTGTGAGTGGAGGTGCTTGTAACTATGGTCAGTGCTGTGAGTCCTCCTTCCCACCCAGCCAGATATCCCACCATGGAACGTGCTTCCATTGCAGGGAGTGCACGTTGTCTTTCAGGATGTCAGTCAGTGGTGTCCTGCTGTTGGTTGTTGCACAGTTCACAGCAGGGCCTTGTGCTCCCCCCAGCAGTACCCAGTGTCAGCCATCTTGTGAGTCCTTTTCCACTCCCTGTGATGTGAGCATGGTTCAGGGTGGTGTTGATGGTCCAATTGTGAGGCTGACCAATATCTGTGACTACCACTCCCATCATGCTATTGCCTACACCCCCCTTCCCAGCATGCCCATACTTCCTTCCTTTTGAGTGGACATCACTGTGTGTGAGTGTGACAGCAATGGCAAGATGGCTGGCAGTGTGGTCCTGTTGTTTGTTGGTGCCCAGTTCCCATCAGGGCCTTGTGCTCCCCACAGCAGTACCCAGTGTCAGCCATCTTGTCAGTTGTTTTCCACTCCCTGTGATGTGAGCATGGTTCAGAGTGGTGTTGATGGGCCAATTGTGGGTGTGACCAATATCTGTGACTACCACTCCCATCATGCTATTGGCTACACTGACTTGACCAGCATATACAGAATTCCTTCCTCTCAGTGAGCTTCCCTGTGAGGTGGTGTTCTACTGGTGTTTAAATATCTGGGAGTGTTTGTTGGTTCTATTTGTGCCACTGCCTTGCTGTATTTGTTGTTAGGTTTGTACATGTCATGACACAGTTACATATCACTATGAGATGGGAGGTATTGTGTTTGTCTGACTAGCATTCACATCTTGGGATGAATATCTTTTGGTTGCTGTGTATTTGCTAAGGGTGCATGGTTTGCTTATCCCCTTGACTGTGATGTGTGTGTGTTGTCACACCATATTGTGTATATTAGTTGTGTACTCACCAGGCTCTGGGATGTCTGTTAGTCTGTATACGCTCACTGGTGGTAGGATGGCCCGCACCTTCTCCTCCCAGGGCCTGAGATATACTGGTTTTGCAGGAGGGCCACTGCCGGTGTGCTGGCTGAGGAGGTAGTCCTTTTGAGTAGGTCCCGGACCCTCCTGCGCACATCATACCACCTGTTCTGGATGTCTTCCTTTGTGCGCAAACATGGTGATTGTGCGTTCACCCTGTCGACAATCCTCGCCCACATCTTAGTTTTCTGCGACATGGGGGTCTGTTGTACCAATGTACCAAACAACTGTGGCTCTACCCTCAGGATCTCGTCTACCAGGACTTCCAATTCACTATCTAGGAACTTATGGTTCTTCTTTGGGGGCATGGTGATGGGTGGTGGTGGTGATTGATGTGTGTGTGTGCAAGTGGGGGGTGTGAGTGTAGGTTTAGCTGGGTGTGTGTGAGGGTGCTATTTGTAGGTGTGGTAATGGTGTGTGGCTTGTGTGATGTATGAGCTGTGAGTGTGTCTGTGGTTGCTGTGTGATGGTGTTGTGTGCTGGCAGGTCAGTGGAATTTGCAAAGGATCATGGTAGGGATTTGTGGCCTTTATGTAGGTGGAGTTGGAGGTGTGTCCTTGTTCCATTTTTTTTTTCCTCCCTGTATTTATTGGCTTTGTGGTTGCTTGTTTGGCCCTTTTTTTTCTAATTTTTCCTTGGTGTTTTTGGTGCATGTAGGAGTTGTTCTTGTGTCCGAGTAGGATGCTGCAGTTGTCTGGTGCGATCTTGTCCGACTCATTCCCGCTGTGTGTCAGCTAGGTTTCATATGCGGCGTACGAGTCAGTCGCGTAGTATTGGGTTGCTTCGGCTGGGTTTTGTATACGTGTGTCGGTCGTACGGCTTGTGCTCCGGGCGAGTCGGTCATGTTTTGCATGCACAGCATCGTACTACGTGGGTCGGAGTTCGCGGGTACGTTTCGTTCGGGTTCAATCCGGGTGCGTGTCGGTCGGTTCGTTTCGTGTGATTTCCCGGCCGGATGGCTTGTTTCCGTCCGGCTTGGTCGGTCGTTTTGTATTCCGTCCGAGTCGGTCTGATTTCACATGCATTTCATCGTACTACCAGGGTCGTACGGCGCCGGTACGTGTCGGTCGGACTTTATTCCCGGACCGAGTCGGTCGGTACGTTTTCCGGCCCGAATCTGAATCGGCCCCTAAGTGTCCCTAGGAAGAAGGATTCTGACTAAGGTTAGGATGAAAGCAAGAGTCATCTTTATCAAGGTAATCAGCTGTTTTCAAATTGGCATGCTTTGGATAGACCCCCAGCCTATGAACGTAGCCGAACACCAGCACTTGAGAGATTAGTCGATCAGTAGGTTCAATATGCAGCTTTTTGATTATGCTTGAGACAATTGCTCATTTGAAAATAAGTTATCCCTCCTTAGAAAGAGTAAAGAAAGTCAACTAATCACTCAGTCAATATTGAAATAATTTGTTTATGAATGAAAAAAGAAATTAATCAGGGGGAAACCTCAATTTCAGCTTGGCTATGGCAGCTGATAGCATCTGAGAATCAATGGAGTTAGGAGCGACCAACTTTGAAGTGGACAGGAAAGTAGGCTGTGTATAGGGAAGAAGATTGTCATTCTGATTTGGATTCTGTATTCAGTGGAGTAGCAAGGGCACCAGAGGATCTAAGGCACACAAGGAAATTGTCCCCCATTCACTGATTTTATGGTAAACAACAACCACAATTTGGAGTGACTTAGGCCCCTCGCAAACCTCAGCTCTGGTGGCACTGCACTGGTCCCTCTCAATACCAAACTACCCTGCACAGACAGTTCTTCTTTGATTCTACAAAATCCTTGTAAATGAGGATGGTCTTTTTCCTGACTAGCTCAACCATTGATAACTTTCATCTTATCATCTTTACTTAGTTCTGCTAACCATTCCTCCTCTATAATTGTACCGTCCCCACATCAAACACATCTCAGCTCTGGTGGCGCTGCACTTTTAATACCCAGGCCGATGTCAGCAATCTGTTAAAGAAACTAAAGCATCAAGGATATCACAAAGCTGTTTAAAGGTAAGCAGTGGAATATCAGGTTGTTTTAGGGATTACTTTTTGATTGTAGATTGTTGCTGATTTGCATCATAGTAGCCAAGTAAATGTTGATGAGTGTGTGCATTATAGTACCTTCATTTGAGTATGAACAGCATTTTATAAATATTTCTAGTGGAAGCACAATGGTCAAAATGGCAATGACATTTAGCTTGCATGACTGAAATTTTCAGTTTAGCTGGATAGTATACTAAGGTTCATAAATAGAATGTTTCCCTATAGGAACTTCTGAATAACGGAAATGGAATTAGAATTCTTTCTAATACAACTGAAGATAGTAGAACCAAGGCAAGGGTAAGATTTTGACAGAATAAATGATCTACTGGTAACAGTATCACTAGGAGTACATGACATGATTTGATGCATTTCTGTATTATATAATACTGAAGAGACCTTGTTATTGCAGCAATAATTATCACTAAATATTATTAGCTGGTATTCTTACAATATTTTTGAAAACTCAATAAAAACTGTAAAAAGTTGAAAGCATATATTTACACAGTGCAGATCAAACAATAATTACATAGCATCATTGACAGAAGACAAAGATTTTTTGGGGGGAATATCTTGCAACAGTTTTCCTTTAACCTCAATTTTTTTTAAACAGAGCATACAAACAACACATGACTCATAACTTGAATACCATTCTCACAAATAGTGTACATACTAAAATACTCTGGTAAGATAGCATTAGATAACAAGGACCTGATTTAGAAATTCATGGGCAGGTACTGTGTCACAAATGTGGAGGATATTCCTTCCACGCATTAGGATATAATAATAAGGTGGAGGGGATATCCATCACATTTGTGACAAAGTACGATCAGTCAAGTTTGAAATCAGGCCCTAAATCATTCTGAGGTGATTATTTTCCAGTTTTGACGTAAAGCAAATACCGTATTTCCATCTTTTCAGTGGATTAGGATATCCTCTCTAAGCAATTTCCTTGGAAACAATAATTATTATCAAATTAGAAACTATTATTATATATTTACAGTAAAAACCAACTGAGTTTTAGTAAGTTTATAAACTCCAATAAAAACAATAATTATTCTGATATTTGAAGGGCCCAATAGATATCCTTTACCATCTTCTTTACTAAACCTTTTATGAGATCCATCATTGGGCACTTTGCACTTTATAATTATAAAGAGGGATCTTTTTGAGAATCAATTATCCTAAAACAGTCCAGACCCTGTTATCCCATAGGTTTATACATTGTAGCTATCACATTTGTAGTTATAGATATAGGTATTTGTTTAATGGTCTACAGAATATAACTTAAATTAGACTGGAAAAAGTAGGATAACAATAAGACTTAAAATTCTTAATCCCAATACTATAATTTTTTTATACATTGAGTTCTTGAAAATACCATTGTTTTACTCTTAGAAATTCAAGAACTAGTACCCAAAGATGTTATACCTTCATTTGAAATACTACAGGTGTTATCTAAGCATGGGCAGAGTTCGTGGAGTTCCACTACATGGAACTCTGCGAAGTGACAAAAAAACTCTGCGGAATGAGTTACCTCGCGCTTTTCAGACTGATTTCGATTTTTAGTGCCGGGTGTTTCTCCCACGCTGTAAAATCAGTGTGAACGACATCCCACACAGTGCAAGAGAGTGCTGCTTCTTTCTGCCGCTCGAATAGAAGTTCTACTCAAGTGGCAGCTTCCTCAACGCGAACAAAAGGTTTCTCAGCGCAAGCGGTAGCGACCATCGCGTTGAGAAATCTCACTGGGAAGTGGTCTAGTGTTGGAATTTTCTCACTCGTGCTCGCCAACTCACTGTTTGCGAGCAAGGAAAAAACTCCACACCTCTCCGCAGAGCGCAGAGATTGAAAAACTCTGTAAACTCTGCAAACTCCGCAAATAGAGCAGAGTTCACCACCCAGGCTTAGCGTTATCCGATTAATCCTGGTAAAGTATCCTGCTCCTTGCTTATTGGATGTATGGTGATTTCGTAGGTAACAATTTCATGGAATAGTATTACTAAGAAACAATTTCACCTATATTGTTTAATCAAATTTTGCGGGATCAATAGCATTTACCATTTTATAGACGCCAATTCTTAGATTTTTATTCTCGAAATTGGCTTATGTATGCACATTTTTTAAGGTGTGAATGTAATTTGATGCACATTTTACTTACATTTTTGTCAGAGGTATTTATTTCAGTGCTTCAATTCAAAGTACATTACTTCAGATTTATATCTTTTACACTGTCAAACAGTTACTTCAGATGCCTTTAATTCGCTTTCCAATCACCACCACTAAACACAATTGACCACTGACCCCATCACAACCCATAAGACCTGCATCCCTTTTTCTCCTTAAAATTCCTCACTGCACCAAAACTAAGCCCCTCCCTAAACTCGACCCTCCCCTTACCCTAAAAGCCCTTTCTACCCCTAAACTCCACCCACCCCTGAACCCTACAAATTCTTCTCCATGCCTAAACTGCACACATTCTTGACTCCTATACTCTACCGATTCCTGAAAGCCCCTCATTACCCCTAACTCCACCCACCCTAAACTCCACCCATTCCTAAACCCTAAAGACTCCTATGTCTAAACCTCACCCATCACTGAACTCTTAGAACCGCTCACCACTGTTAAACTTTACTCATCCCTGAACCCTAATAAACACCCTCACCATCCCTAAACAGCACACAAGCCTGACCCACTAAAACCCTCACCGCCCCTAAACTCCATCCATTCCAAACCCCTAAAGACCCTTCATCACTCCTAAAATCCACCCATTATTGATCCCTAAAACCCCCTTTCTACTTCTAAAATGTATCTATCTCTGAACCCTTAAAACCCTTCACCACCCTAACCTACACCCATTACTGAACCCTAAAACCCTTTTACACACCTAAACTCTACCCAGCACTCAAGCTTGAAAACTGCTCACAGCCCTAAACTCTGCCAATCCATGAACCCTAAAAACCTCTCAACACTCCTATGCTCCACCCATCCCAGAACCATTCAAATACCTAACAAAACAGTACCCCTAAATGCCACCCATCCCTGAACCCTAAAAATCCCTTGTTACAACAGAACATGCCCATAGCTGATCCCTAAAAACCCATAAAAAACGTCATCACCCTACCCCTGAACCCAAAACCCGCTTACTACCCTTAAGCTCTACCCAATTTTAAAGGAATTTTGGATTTTTCCTTAAAAGTATTTTTTGTTTAAAATGCTTTCTGTAATTTTCAAATTTTTTGCATTTTGTTAAAATTGTCTTTCCTTAAATTTGGGTTTTTATGATTTGATTTCTTCCAATGTGGTCTTCAGTGTTCGTTTTTCCATTAATTCACAAGCATATTTGCTATTGCTGTAAACTCAAAGGAAGTAAATTACATTGCACAGTTCCCTCTCTCTACTTTGCATTCCCTTTTTATCTGATGAGAAATAAACAAAACACTAAAATGGAGTGTGATTCAGTGTCACCAGTAGGGGTCAGAGGTAAATTACGCTCCACTGTCAGAATTTGTAGAGTTTTGCCCACTATGAGTTATGCTTGTTACGTGAAGTTCCAGCAAAACTCCACCAACCAGCACATTGTTTTTTTTTTGCGCACATCCCCTAGCGTGATATTTGGGTGCTAGGACAGCACCCGGGGAGATTATATCAATGCGAGCGGTCGTCTAGGTTGTCTTAGGCAACTTGTCGATGGTTAATTGATTTAATACATTTCATTTTAAATGAATTAATTATCTGGCTTTTATATGTCAATTTTGAAAGATGAATTGGAATTTTATATTGTACTTTTAAGGCATTTTTTTTTCTTGCCGAATAAAGTTATTCAAAGCAATTTGTTTATTTGTTTATTTTGGAGTTTTATAAAGCACAAACATGATCCCAGAGTATGAGAGTTCTGTACAGAGTAAGATATGCCTGCAGAATATAGAATAACAGAGCACATATAGTTAAATAGCACTTTAAGCATATGAGGTAGGCTTAAGCATGTAGGTTACTATGCAGTTTGTTACAATTTGATCATGTTGATTACAGTATTTTACAATGTATACAGTCAGTAAATAGTGTAAACTGAAATTTATAAGTAATGCTATGGTTGCGTAGGTTGTGGCTAAACAGACTACAACAGTAGGCTAAAGGTAGTATGTCTGATTAGGCAGAGCCTTACAATATGAAAAAATAGGGAATAGTGTAGGCAGGGATTTACAGGTAAAGCTATAATCAGATTACATGAATCAATGCAGTTTACATTGCTAGGATAATAAGTAGTATGGCCCATTAGGCATAAAGGAGACCATTGTATTATCCGCTCGATCAGTACACTAAGCATTTTTCAAAAAGTAGAGCTTTCACATTCTTCTTGAAAGTCTGAGAGGAGGGATGTGTGTGGATATCAGGAGGTAGGGAGTTCCATATCCTGGATGCTCTACCAGTAAAGGGCCATGAGAAAGTGTTTTTTTTCAAATCTGTGAGGATCAAGGAGTAGAGATTTCAAGCTTTTCAGGTTGCGGATTCCATGATAAGGTGAGATTCTTTGCCAGGTATTTTGGGGTTCTGTAGTATAGTGCTTTAGGTGTGATACAGGATATCTGTAGGATGCAACATAGCTTTGCAAGGTAGCCACTTTAGAGTAACCAGAGAGGAAGTGATGTGATCATAGTGGCTTGTTCCATTTGCTAATCTTGCAACAGTGTTGAATGTAGCCCTTAGTGGTGCTAATTGAGATTTGGGTGTGCCAGTAAGCACTGCATTACTGTACTCTAGTTTTGAGATTGCAAGGGCTTGTATCACATTTTGGAAGTTAGGTAATGGAATGAATGGCTTGATTTTTCTTAAGAAACCTGAGTTGTTATTTTGCTCCTTTGGTGGTGGAGTTGATGTGGGTGATCACGTTTATGTGTTTGTTGAGGTAGATTCTGAGAGTTTTTATACAGTCAAAATACGTTTGGTATGCATAGCCAGTTTTGTATTGGGGGCGTGTTTAGTGAGGGCCAGATGAGAATGAAGCCTGTCTTCGGTGGGTTTCGTTTTAGATGGTGGGTTGATAGCCAGGCTTGAATATTTATCAGTGTTTTTTGGGATGGATTATATTCTTTAGAGAGGTAATTTTTGTCAGAATCGTTTTATTGCATTTTAAAAAATTAACAAAGCAAAGCCAAGCCAAGATCTTTAGATGGCTAAAGACAAGGCTCATCTTTCCCACAAGTTCTCAGCATAGTTCTTGGTATATTCAGGTACAACTTCCCCCACTATCTAGTTACATGTATCGAAAAATCTATGTGTCCCTCGATGCGCCATTACAATATGAGCAAGAGCCAACAAAATAAACAAAATAGAAAACAACTAAACAACCCTGTGGTACTTGTTGCACATGTCTACAGTGTACTGAGGAGAGTGCATAGAGAACAAAGGTCTAATCGAGGGGGAGGGCGTGGGCCGCCCAGTTCCCGGGTATGGGGAGCGGGAAATCCACCCATGCGGGTAGATGCGAAAACTTTATGGCCCAAGGACCCCAGAGGGTCCACAGCAAGATCTAAGTTTGCTACGTCTGGAAAAGATGAAGAGCCCGCAATCTGGGACAACAGGCAAGGAGTGGCAAAGTTTCTGATAGGAACCTCAACAACGGACACCAAATATAATCAAACCCTCTTCGAGAATCCGTCATAATGTCAGTCATGAGTTCAAGGGCTAGTGCCCGCCACAGCTGGGCGTGCCATTGAGAAAGAGAGGGGGCCTCCGGTTTCTTCCATGCTGCTGCCACTGCCATTTTGTACTGCCCCCAGGCATAACCACATGATGGAACGGTCTCCTAGGGCTTGATGTTTCAGGCTAGGATCGACCAACCCGAGCAAGACCTGTTCCGGGGTTTCTCTTTAATCTGAAAAGAATTTCCATACAAAAACGTTGGATAGTGGGGCAGTCCCACCATTTATGGCGGAAGTCACCCAGCAGCCCTCATCCCTGCCAGCATCTGTCTGTTGTATTCGGAAAAAGAGTGTGTAGTTTTTGGGGGTTTAAGTACCAATCGTACATGATCTTATAATGGGCTTCCCTTAGGAACATGGAGCGGTTATATTTAGTGATATCTTTATATAGAGAACTCCATTGTTTCTCTGTTATGGGGGTCTGCAGGGTGGACCCCCAGAAAGCTGTGTGTCGTGGGAGCAAAGAAGGACCCGCTGTGAGGAGGAGAGTGTAGAGGAATGGAATGCAGCCCTTAGCCATGCTTCCGGCCTGCCCAAATTTTTCTATAGGAAACAGCTCCCTGGTTGCGGCAGACACATCTGAGGTTGCTGCACCCAATGTTTCAACTGAAAGTAGTGGTATTCCTCTGTGGGCAGAAGTTTAAAAATGGATGAATAGTGTTCAAAGGAACGTAGTTCCCCTCGTACAAACAGATAGATGCACTATCCAACGCAGGTCATCATGGGTCTGACGTCCCTTGATAAAGCCTGACTGGTCCGGGTGAATCAGTTCAGGAAGAATCCCTTCCAGCCTACTGGCCAGTATCCTAGAATACAGTTTAGCATTAAGATTGAGGAGCGCTATAGGCCTAAAAAAGGTGCAGAGATGGGGATTCCCTGCTTTGGTGATGAGAGTGAATAATGTCTCCCCCATCGACGGAGACACCTGCCGAGAGCTCGCTATCTCGTTAAAAAGGGCTGTCAAATGGGGTGTCAAGTTGGCGCCAAACGTTCTGTAGAACTGGGCACTGAAGTTGTTGGTTCCCGGGGACTTCTGGAGTTTCAGAGCGTCTATTGTTTTTTGGACCTCATCCCTCGTTATGGGCTGACTGAACGTCTCATTGGTGGTGGGGGAAAACTGCGGGAGAACTAGCAAGTCCAAATATTGAGATTGGTCCAACTCGACGAGAGGGTCCGTTTTATAGAACTCGTGAAAGGCACCCACCTTCCCCTCCTCACTATGGTGTATGGTGCCTGACTCGTCATCTATTTGCCTAATGTACTCCTTTACCTGTTTGGCTCACAGTTGTCGCACCAACAGGGAGCTGATTTTGTTGTTGCCATCGTATCCTCATTTTTGGAGGCGTAAAAGGGTCTTTTCTGAACTATTAGCATAAATTGCCTGGAGTTTACCTTTCAGCACTGTCACTTTCCTTTGGGCCTTTATGGACGGGGCTCCATTGTGTAACTTCTCAGCATGCAGCAGTTCCCCCTCCAGAACTGGCCCTGCAAGGTGGTAGCTAAAGCGATGCACTTGCCCCGCATCACTCCTTTGAATGCGTCCCAGTTATTCAAGTGAGAAGTCTCTTTAGGATCACTGTTGATGAAAACCTCCTTAATCATCTTCCTCAGCTCGCCACGAAGAAGCCGGTCCCTAGTGAGAATATTGGGAAAATACCACCTCTTGAGTTTAGAGTGAGGTGCGGGCCAATTACAAAGTACTTCCAGAGGTGCGTGATCCTAAAGACCTATCAGATGCAATTTAGCAAGAGGGACTGCCTACCGGAGAGACTGGCTAATAAAAATATGATCTATCCTAGAGTATGATCTGTGGGAGAAAAAGGAATAATCCAGTGTCGAGGGATTCAAGGCCCTCCAAATGTCTACCAACCCCATCCAGTATAAAGTGGATTTGAGCGTCTTGGTGAAGACCCCTGTGGCCGTCCTGTGTAGATGAGTATTATCCACAGACGGATCCGAAATAAGATTGAAATCCCCCAGTAAAATGATGTCCTCAATAGCAGACCCCTCCAGTGTTGTAAGAAACATAACGAGAAATTCTGGCTGCATGGATTTAGGTGGTAGACCATTGCTATAGTGCATGGGCGACCCAGCAGGATACCCTTAACCACAAGGAATCTCCCTGTTTTTTCCGTCTTTGTGTTGTGGGGCTAGAAGTGAACCGAGGAGTGAAAGAGGAGGGCGACCCCGTTTTGTTTAGTGTTAGCAGAGGACCTAAAGATAAATGGGTAGGATTTGTGTTGCAGTTGGAGGTCATCGCCTCTCTTTATATGGGTTTCCTGTAGTGCTACTAAATGGATATGGTGGTTCTCTAAAAATTTCCAGAGGCGTTGTCGCTTGTTGGGGGAGTTTAGCCCCCTAACATTCCAACACACAATTAAGTGACATTATGTCGCTCGGGAGGGTCCCACCACCCGCTCCAGACATCTCCCATCATGCCCCGGCCCCCCCGACCCTTAGCCCCCACCCCTTAGCCCTCCTACCCACCCTCCTCCATCTGATGTTCAGACCAACATTAAAAGTACCATGGCAGTGACATTTGCTAGTGCTACGCTGCCTACACTACTGCAATTCAATTCACATTGGGCCAGTGTAGTATCTCCTTAGTGATTTAATGTGGCATGCTACTTGCCTCTACTTCTATACTGATTGGCTGGCATCTCTGTGGGCCTGGTTTCCATGGAGCTACCTGCGAGGGTTGTAATGTGAGATGGTGGGTGTGCGACTTTGGGAGCAGAGGCTAGGAGTGGCTGAGGTGATTTCCTACAACTTGAATAAACTACGTTCATTCTATCACACTGGATTCAGTAACTTCATTTCATTGGGTCGACTTGGGGCAGTGGATAACCCCAGTGCTTTTAGTACTTTCACCTCAACTCGCACTATGTCTTCTACAGGAGGGCATTTCTGAACTTTGAAATTTCTTCACAAAGAATTCTGGACCTGTCTGCCATTTACTACTGGTGAGTGTATCTGCCTCTGCACTACTCCCGGACACTATTTGGCTAATTTGTGGTCATTTACAAGGGAGAAATCTTTACTGAGCATTATAAGTGCGCGGGTCCGCGAGACTTGGCTGCCATTGCACTTACCGTCTCTTAACATTGTATACATTGTCATTTATCACAAGCCATTGCTCGAGGGCTGACTTCTCTTCATGAGCCTCCAATTCTACAAGCCTGATCACGTCACTGTGCTGCGAGTTCACGCTGGTATGCAACAACCAAAGCCTTTAGAAACAAACCCCTGTATTGACTTCCTCATGCCGTTTGTGCAATTTTAGATGATTGGGAATTGTCACATTGAGAATATAGTATTTCAGGAGTTTCATCTGCTCGGTGACGGGCACACCAATTCTCGTGAAGGATGCTCGGTTACGGGCACACCTCTCCGTAATTTATGTTTGAAGGATGCTCGGTGACGGGCACACCTCTACATAATTTATGTATTTTCCTGGCTTGGTGATTTTCCCCAGTCTACTGTTGACAGCCATTTGTGCTCTGTGCTTGGTGACAAGCACACCTACTTTGACAGTTCTCTGTCGGTGACAGGCACACCTCTTGTGTATGTCGGGAGCGCTTGATTCAAAAGCATTGCAGGTACTTGTTTCAAAAACACCTCCCTTCATGGTGATATGTGTCACATTTTATATTATATCTACTAGTGTGTTTGACTTAATGACACAAATATTGTGGGAGATGGGTAAACTTGTTAACAAATCTTTGAATTAACCCTGTACTTTTAATTATAATTTGTTGGGCAAAGAATCATCGTCACACTTTTAGGGTAGGTCTAGGTTGAGTGGTGTCACCATGCAGAATGTTACTCCTCCTCATTTTTTCTTGATGAATCCGGGTGAACATCCAATACCATGGAAGAAGTGGAAAAGTGTTTTTGCACATTATGCTAGGGCGTGTGATACTTTGTTGAGTGCTGAATGCAAGATACTCTTAATACTGCACTGTTTGGGGTCTAAGGGCCAAAACGTTTTCAAACACCTGCCTGAACTCACATCTGATGTAAGTGCTGATTTGAATGACTGTGAAATATGCATACGAAAATTGGATCTGCATTACTTACCTAAGGTCCCAAGGAGTTTTAGAGACATATCAATTTGGCAAGCGCCTACAAAGATATGGTGAGTCAGTCGAAGAATATATGACTATTTTGCGAAAATTGGCCTCAACTTGCAATTTTGGTGCAAGTAATGAAGAGATATCAATTTATGTTGGGTTGTAGCTTGGAAAAGCAAAGGAAAGTTTTTAGCGAAAGGATGATCCCTCACTCTCTGAAGTAGTGACTTTTACCAAAAACCTATGACCACAGTTTTGCATGCGTGGAAGTAATAAAAAAGGTAGCCAAAACGGAAAGGAGGACTTGGTGCAACCAGTTACCTCACATAAAAAATACAATGATCAAGGTACCGATCAGAAACTCTAAAAAGATGTTAGAAAAGATGTTAAGTAAAGGGAGGTGCTTCAGATGTGGCGAGTTTGGTCAGTTTGCTCATTTTAAAGGTTGTATGGGTTGAAAGTCCACTTGTAAGGAGTGTGAGGAGGTGCAAGATGGCAGACATTGTCCTATGAAGACAGTACAGGTCTAAGGGGTGGCAGTCTCTATGTTTTGACTCGGGGCAAAGATTACGCTCATCTCTAGGGAATTGTTTGTAAATAATTTGTTGGGAGAGGTCAAATTGTTCAAACCTGACATTTGTCCAAAAGAGTATGAGGGTCAGCCTATCAATTTGATGGGTTATTTTAGTGGATCCGTACAGTTCAAGGTCAGAATAACGGCAGGGAAGGTATATGTCTCAATGAGTGGTGCCTCTCTTATCAGTTGGTATCATCAGAGAGATCTGATGGTCTATCTTGATCCCAATGAAAGTCCGTCTGTTAGACTGAAGCAAGTGGAACAAATAAGTGAGGTGAGCAATGATAGGCTACATTTTGAACAAGAGCTTCCTGAAGTGTTTCAGACTAAGCTAGGTTGCTTGAACAATTATTTACACAAGACAAAGATAAAGAAAGGGGCAACACCTGTAGGGGCCTATTTACAAGCCACTTGCACCACCGGTAAGTCACATTGCATGATGCACCGGTGGCGCAACCTGCTGCTCGATATTTACAAGGACACATAAAGCCACCCTGTGTGGCTTTACATGTGCTTGTAGATATCGCCCATTCTCACGCAACACTTTGCGTGTAAGGAGCGTGACATGGGTGTTGCTGTGGGTGTTCCCACGCAACACCCATGTATTCTGATGCATTTCCAGATTTACGAGATATTGTAAACCTGGAAATGGGTCAGAATGGTACGCCACCCCAGGCGGTATACGAGGTGCAACGAGGAGAAATGTTTACATTTCTCCTCGTTTTTTTCCTTTTTCAATGCGTGCTGCATTCTACAGCAAGCATGGAAAGAGGAAATCACCTCAATTGCTTGTTTTTGTGCAGAAAGGTGTCCCTTCCTGCACAAAAACAATCTCCCAACGATGCACGCATCCTTTCACCATGGTGTAAGGGTGCCTGCGCCGGCGCATGGCAACCGATTGTGCACCAGCGCAGGGGTAAGCACAGGGATGCGACATATTGTTGTAAATATGTTGCATTCCCGTGCTTTGAAAGTAACTCAGTGTGGTGCAGCCAAATGGCTTGCGGTACGCACTGAGTCACTTGCATTGTAAATATGGCCTATAGTGAGCAAGGTGAGAGGGGTGCCATTAATAGTCAAAGACAAGATGAGAATTTAACTAGAAAACGTGAAAGGTAATGGCATTATTGAGGTGGCTTAAGGAGTGGCTTGCCCCATTTGTCATGGTGAAGGAACCCAATGGGGAGGTTCGCTCTGCGTAGGCTTAAGTGAGTTAAACAAGTGTGTAATTGTTGATCATTGCCCATTGCCCAACATCAATGAAATGCTTTCATTGTTGAAAGGGGCAAAGTGTTTCTTGGTGTTTGATCTGACATCCGCTTACCACTAGATAAGATTACACTATGATTCACAGGAGCTGACAGCCTGTGTCACCCCGATTGGTACTTATAAGTGTGTACGCATGCCATTTGGGTTGATTTTGCAACAGCTGTTTTTCAAAGTGTGATTTATAGGATTTTGAAAGGAATATTGGGTATAAAAATCTACCAAGATGACTTGATGAGATATTTCAAGAAGGTAGAAGAACATAATAGGCGTGTGCAAGAGGTGTTGCAGAGGTTTAAGGAAAGTGGCTTAACTCTTAAGGCAGGAAAGTGTAGGTTAAATTTAAACAAAATTAATTAATTAGGTCATAAAATAACATCAGAATGCATTGGACCAAAGAAGGAGTTGGTTGAAATTATAAACAAATTGACTCATTCAGTCTCTAAGGAAGTGCTTGTCAAGTTTCTTGGGACACTGAATATTATAACAAGCTTGTTGATAATTTCGCTGAGAAAACAAAAAATATGAGGTTATTGTTAAAGAAAGGTGCCATGTTCAGGAGGAACGAAGCATGTGAAGAGGAGTTTTGGGCATGAAGCAAAATCTTAGGAGTGCATCTTGCCTACAAAGTCTTGAACCGGGGCAAGAATCCCCTATAATGTCTTATGCCAGTTCAAAGGGTCTTGGAGCTGTTCTTCTGCAAAAGCATAGTGACATAGAGAAAACAATTCTTTTTATTTACAGAGATCTGAAGGGGGCGGAGTTGAGTTACTCTGTGATTGAGAAGGAAGCCTTGGCGGTTTTGTTGGCGGTATAGAAATTAAGGAAGTTCGTGTGTGCGAGAATTAGACGTTGGATCATTGCCTTGCCAGAGTTTCAATTTGAGGTAGCATATATTCCTGAAGTAAGGAATTGTGTTGTTGATTGTTGTTCATGCTTGGTGGAGAAAGACAAGAGTGTGGAACAGGAGTGTGGGTGTGTTAAGGAAGAGGAGTTGTTGTATTCCGCTTTAGGTGTCCGTATATAGGTTTTCCTGATACATGTCCTTATATAGGCACAATTCGCATTGCCCTTATATAGGCATAAGATCCCAGTCTTTATTTAGGCATTAGACATGCTATCCAAATACAGGCATGGTCACCTACATCCGTCCACCCCAACGTCACAACGAGTTCTTAAAAACCGGACCCTTAAGCTCTTGGGAGTTCCCCTAGCACAGGATTATTGATTTCTCCAAGAACTCATTTATTATGCATGAACCGCTATTCCTTAAGGGTTCATTCTTGACGTCTTCCTCTGCCCGACTTTACGTCAATGATAACATTCCAAGGCACCTACCGGGTATAAATATACCTTCCCTTGCCCAAGCAAGTATGAGGAGACCTCGACTTTAGAGGAGCCCGTGTCCCGGCCTGACGCACTGACAAGAGACGCTGTCATCCCTGCTCGCAGAGAATCCAGTTTCCAGTGTTCTGACTCCCTTTCGTGGGGTGTTAGAGTTCGAGACCCGGAAAGAAATTCCCACCTCTCTCATTCTCAAGGTATGGAGCTGACTAGAACCTAGAGGGACTCATGGCATACCAGACTTGGCATACTATAGCATACCATTCTATAGAATACATCACCTACTTCTTACCTTGCACTACACTTAGGTTAGGTACACTGGGGTAGAACTAGTTAGAGAAGCATCTTATGAGTACTCGCATTTTTAGCTTATGTTATTTATGTATATGAATATATGTGTCATAGCTAAATGACAATGCTAGCGCAGTATTATTTCTTTCTACTGCTTACGCTGTACATAATATATCTCGCATACTGTCTTATGATTGTAACAGCTCATATCTCTTACACGAGAAACAAGACTGTTCAATAAATCCTTTTATTGAAACACCTGTCTATTCTTTCTGTGTAACTCTGAAGAAACTAAGCATGCACGATTAGCTGAGTGAAACTGTTATCTGTTGTTTCCACGATTCTGAGAGTGTTCCAATTCTAAAGGGAAACAAAGTTGTCATGTTTATGCGGTTGCCAGAAACTACTCCCTTCTTGTTTACAAGGAGTTTCTAGTGGCCTCTGAGTTAGCTGGTACAAAGTAATTAAGTTTAATATACTCGAAAGGGGCATACTGACCTCAGTCCAATGTCAAACCTATAGGGTATATTATTCCAATGCGCAGAGCCTATTAGGGAAATAGGAACTACACTACAGAGTCTGAGTTGTGTTTTATATGTTAAGGTATAATTATAGAGGATAAATGGTTAGCAGAACTAAGGGGCATATTACCAAGGATTTGCGATAATTATCGCAAAGTGCGCTTAGCGCTGTTTTTTTTATCGCCGGCTATCGCTGGATTTCATCGCGGAGATAACGCGTTATTATCACGTTTATCTCCAAGGCGATAGAAAATCCAGCGATAGCGGCGAAACCCAGCAATAGCGCGAGAAATCCAGCGATAAATTCACTGCGCTAAGGAAAAGCTCACAAATAGGCAGGTGAGGACTTAACCTTACAATCCACCTCCCATTGACAGAATAGGTTAAGTCAAGTTTTTATCAGGTGTTAAATTCAAGCGATAATCGCGGTTAGCACAACTTTTTTTATCGCTTCGCGGGCATTGGTAATATTGGGAAGTTGTGTTTGTGACTGTTTGCAGTCGCTTTTAGTTGGGAACGCCTTCTTTGCATGTCATTAGCGATAATTATCGCTGACATGAAAAGCGGTAACAAAACGGCCGCTATCGCCATTAAGCTGTCGCTAACAGCTGTTAGCGACAGCTTGCTAATAGGGTGATAAAAATGTCGCCGCTTTATCGGCAAAAGGTGCGCACTAAAGTGGCGATACTGCCTTGGTAATATGCCCCGCAGTAAAGATGATGTAATTCAGGAAGTTGTGCAAAAAGTTATGAATGGTTGGGGTGGTCAGGAGAAAGACCATCCTTATTTACAAGGATTTTGGAGAGTCGAGGACAAACTGTTTGTGCAGGGTAGTTTGGTATTGAGAGGGACCAGATTGATTCCACCAGTTTCCCTAAAAGAACATTTTGTTTCTCTAGTGCATGAGAGTCACCCGGGTATCTCGAAAACAAAGGAGAGACTCAGGCAAATGTATTGGTGGCTGGAGATGGACATCCAGGTGGAGCAGTGTGTTCGACAATGTTTTGAATGTGCCAATGCTGACAAGTCTTTTAAGTGTAGGGTACAGCCCATGGTCGTCAGGAAAAAACAAAAGGGCCTTGGCAAGATGTTGTCGAAGACATTCTAGGTCGTATAAGACACTCCAACTCTGATAAGTATGTAATTAGTCTAATTAATTGATACGTATTCAAGGTGGCCAGAGGTGGGAATTAACCAATTCAGTGGAAACACGTGCTGTAATCAGTTTCCTAGAGCAGGTTTTTGAAAAAGAGGGGTTTCCCACAGCCATACTTACGGATAACGATGTACTGCTCGAATCCCATATTATGGAGAAGTATCTTGTTGAGAGGGGTATTAAATTAAGCACAAGAAGTCGGCACTGTACCATACTGAGACCAATGGAATGGTGGAGAGACTGAACAAAGTGTTGAAAGAGACTATACAGATGGCCATTGCGGGGAATTTATGTTGGAAATGAGAGATACTTGGAAAGATAAAGAATTACAGGATGATACAACACTCTGCCAGGGGTTTCTCTCTGTTTGAACTGTTCAAGCGAAAGAAAGCCAATACATTGGTTTGTCCCACTTGAGTGAATGACAAGGTTGGTGAAAATGTGAGTGTGAGCCAATAGGATGAGATGAAAGAACACAAGAAGATGTCTTAAAGGATGGCATGGTTTGATTGTCGCAATACGGCAAAGAATACAGCTGTTGAAGCTAGTGACATAGTGAAGATCAAGAATCCCCGCTTGAGGGTTTCTAAAACTCTTTTCAAGTTTTCATCTCCTATGAAAGTGATCAAGGTGTTTGGGATTGCAGTCAGGACAGAAGCTCATAGAATGTGGAATCTAGGGAGAGTGATGAAGGTAAAAGGTGAGCTGGGCAAGCCCAATGAGGGTGTGATTGGCGGAAACAAAAATATTGTGATCAAAAGGAATATTGAAATTGATAATGAACAATGGTTAAGGAGAATTTGGGGACACCTAAGAGACCTAGCTTTCTCAAAGAATATGTGAATGAAGGTTCATGTGTGAATGTTTTTTTTAATTTCTTGTTAATATGTAGTTATACTTTGTTCTAACAGCTTTGCAATTGTTTTTACATTTATTTATTTAATTTGTTGTTCTGTTAAATGGAGGAAGGTGTGTGTTATCTCATTAGTGATGTAACGTGGAATTCTACTTTCCTCTACTTGTATACTGATTGGCTGGTATCTCTGTGAACCTGGTTTCCATGGACATGCCTGTGAGGGTTGGAATTTAAAACGGTGGGTGTGCGACAGGAGTGGATGAGGGGATCTCCTACAACTTGAATAAACTATGTTCATTCTATCACACTGGATCCAGTAACTTCATTTCAGTCAGCAAAGGGGGCATCCAAAGTAACCAAAGGACTCAGGACAAACAACAAGATTGTGTGACACTCTGAGTAAGTTTGATGACAAAATCCCAGCTTAAATTATTCTGTGCAATTCCTAAGTACTTCAGAAAACAGATCCCAAAACTACAGAGCAGGGAGTTTTTAAAGTTTGTTTTAGAGAATAGTCTTCCATTAGACTTGGAGGTTTACATTTTCTTAGGGCTCTTCAAAGATTCAAAAGAAGAATAGGACAGTATTCACCACAAAAAACTGAACGACCTCTGCACATAAGAACGTGACTGATTTTCTAGTTAATGCTGCAAAAATATATTATAATCAGTTTAATATTTAATGCAAGTCATTTCAAAATGGTGCACCTCAGAATGTGCAGAAATGGGCATAAAATGTTCATGTTTCATATGAGTAGCTAAAGAAGGACAAGCAAGGTTTTGTTTTCACTGTTTAACTTTCAGCTTTAATTATGCTCTGTGTTCTGCCTTTCCCCATTGGTTGCTGGCAGCAGACATTATGGGGCCGATTCCGATCTCGGCCGGTAGTGCTCCGAATCGGATTCGGATTTACCGGATCCGATTCGGAGCCCTGTTTCCCGACCGAATCGTACGCGGGTCCGGCCGAGCGAGTACGATGCAGGCACCTGCGAAATCTCCGACCGACTCGAACGCGGCTTCGACACGCTCCGACCGACTCGCATGGACACGACTCGCACCGCGCTATGGAGACGTATCCCTGCCGGGTAAGTACGATGCGCGCCGCGAGCAGTCCGACCGACTCGCGCCGTCAGGCTCGAAAAAGCTGTCGGAGCCAGACTTTGGGGGTCCGCGTCGGACCCCCCTGTACGCGTAGGCGCGCGAGTCGCACACAGGGGGGACCCATGGGTCCCCCCTACCTGTGCATGTATGCCCGGCCTTGCGCATCGACGCGTACCTGCTGTAGGGGGCGCCCTTGTCCGCCTCGCACCCATTGAGTCAATGGGAGCCCGCGTACGCGTTGTACGACAGGCTCCCATTGACTTCAATGGGAGTCCGACCGACTCGAGTCCGATGGCATGCGTGCGCATCGTACTCGTTCGGGTCGGACTGCCAGAGTCCAATTCGGTCGGAAATCGCTCCGGGTCCGGCTCGGTCGGAGAGATTTCCGGCCCGAATCGGAATCGGCCCCTAAGATGTCAGACCTCAACTATAATAAGTTTTACAGTTGAGCAGCCATGCCATTTCTAGAGACATCACAAATCTATTATAAAAAGTAAATCAAGCACACACCGTTTTATTAATTCCTATTTGTAAAGTGCGAACATATCACCCCTTAAGGTTTCAAGGCTCTGGGGGCCATTGGGGAGATTAAGTGAGCTAATGCCCATAGCCACACACATGGTGCTGAGCTGAGCTGCCGCTGGCACAGGGATCGAACCGGGAGTCTCACACTCAGGAGTCAGATGTTCTGGCCCCTGCGCCACACCTCTTCCTTTATACAGGGATTGTGGGCTATGTATTATACACATACATGGTGTCTGTGGAATATCAGTTGTGATTTTATAATCAGACGGCAGTGTCTATATTACATCATTTGTCTTCATACCTGTATATATGTTTGTTCCTGGTATTGCTTTCCTCATATTTTTCAGAAAAAAGCCTATACTAACCAAGGATTACAACTATTTTGCACTAAACAAATATTGTATGAACAGAGTGGAGTTCTTCTTTTTATAAGTCCTGAAAAAAAGGCATTGGCCTGATCAGGCAGATACGCATGAAACGTGTCAAACTGGATCAAAAGAACAAATGATGTTAATTTGCTCCTATCTTGTTTTTAATCATGCCATAGATAAATAAAACCCGAAATATTTTATTTTTACTTAATCTTTAGGCAATTTTATAATCCTCATGCCCAATATCCTTGATTTACTGGTCCACACTGGAACAAGGACAGAGAAAAGGTTCTCCATCAAAGTGCCCCCATACAAGGGGCCCACTGGGTATTGCACTGACCACCTAGCAAGCAGCATGACCCGATGATGAAGCATCCCATTTCTGTAGTGAGGCTTAGTGCATCCTGAAAAGGATATCCCCAGGGACCTAGGATCAACAGCCATTGTCCATAAAGAAATGAACTAATTAGTCAAATCTTCCAGTGCCATCTAATTATAGGTAGACAATCACACAGAAAGTCACAACTGTTGTTTTTAGAGCGTTCATGCTACGGGAGGAAATGTGACAAACCTATAAAATCAGTCTCATTCCCTCTTTAATTTTTTTTCTAGACTATCTTAGCTCCAGACAGACAGAAAAAAATGTCTCTACTTTTGTAATGATTGGGATAAATCAGTGTATCAGAGAAAGTAGTGAAAGTATTATCTCCTTGTCTCAGTCTGTACTGACATGAGGGTGCACCCAAGCCACAAAAGGGTTCATTCATCACAAAACACCACAGAAGCAGACCAGTGAACACAGCACATAAATGACAGCAAGAGAACCTTTTGAACCCTCTTAGCTTAATGGACAAAAACACATGAAGCCCGAAGGCTGTCCCCCTGCTCTCACCTACCTACAGTTAAAAGAGAGATAAAGGGAGCGAGTTAAGCCCAGGTAATGCACAAGCACTGACTTGGTGGTAGACAGGTCCAACACAACCAGGACTACACAGCCAAACAAAAGTCGAGAGCAAACCACAGCCAGAAGCAGAAAGAATAAAAAGGCTGAATAAGCCCCATCTGTACCAGACCAAGGAAATCAATAATCCAACATTCCCATAAATTTCACAGTACAGGCCAAATAGTAAGTGGAAATAGACGCCTTGGGAGTAACATTTGACTCACAGCAAACACAAATGGGCAGCTAGGATAGAGTTGCTAGAAGGGACAGTTGAATCACTGACAAAATATCGACCTCAAAAATATCGAGGTACAAAAATAGCGTGACAAAAATATCGAAGTCAAGAATATCGACATCCTATCTACATCATGGTAAGTACAAAAATATCAAAAATTAAATATCGATGTCAAAAATATCGTTGTAAAAAATATCATTTTTTTTAAATGTTAAAAAAGATAATCTAAAATAAAGTAAATAATACATATACTTAAAAGAAACATAGTTATAATTATTTAAAAATGTTTAAAAATAAAAACTGATACATATAATGTTAAAATAATTTTAACATATACATATAAAATATAATATATATACTTAATAATATTCATAAATAATTATTTTAATAACGTATAAATTGTTAAAAATATTTTATAAATTATAAATACAGACATACACATACAAAAATAATATTATTAAAAATTAAAAAAATATATTTAACAAATTTAAAAAATTACAATATTTTTAATTTTTGTAAAATAAATTATACACAACATTAAGTAAGACAATACAGAAAAATATTGGATAGCGGAGGGAAAAAATTTACTATTCCCACTCCAAAGAGTGCAACAGTAGGGAAAGTGTTGGATAGTGTAGGGGTAAAAATTACTATTCCCACTCCAAAGAGTGCAACAGTAGGGAAAGTATTGGATAGCGTAGGGGTTAAAAATATCAAACTTATCAATTAAAGAATTGTTTTAATTAAATAATGATTTATTAATAAATTAACAATAAATTATTTATAAATACCAATAAATGAAAATTAATAATTACTTTAATAACATTAAATTTCTTCCCACCCTATTCCCCAATAAACACAAAACCTACTCCACATAAAATTTAACACAATTAATATAATGATCAATTAATCAATTAATAGAAATTAATTAACTATTAATAATTAATTAACAATACAATGATTATCAATACCAATAAATAATAATTAATAAAAATTAATTACCAATTAATAATTAATTAACAATAAATTAATTATCAATACCATAAACTAAATCAACACAATTAATATATTTATCAATTAATTAATTAATAAAAATTAATTACCAATTAATAATTATTAAACAATAAATTAATTATCAATACCAACAAAAAAATCATTAATTACTTTATTATAATTAATTTACTTCCCACCCTATTCCCCTATAAACCCACAACCCGCTCCACTAAAAAATGTATACAATTAATATAATTATCAATTAATCAATTAATAAAAATTAATTACCAATTAGTAATTAATTAACAATAAATTAAATTACAATTAAATTACTTCCCACCCTATTCCCCTATAAACCCACAACCCGCTACAGAACTAAAATGCAAAATGTAATTAAAAATAATTAATAATTTCTAAAAATTATGAATTAATTTACTATAATTAAATTACTTCCCACCCTATTCCCCTATAAACCCACAACCCGCTACGGTACTAAAACGCAAAATGTAGTTAAAAAAAACATTACTTACTTCTAAACAATTAATACATATATTTAAAAAAATAATACAAAACATAACAAAACATGTGGAACACATACATATAAAATACATACTAAAATACATAACACTAACATAAACATCGATTTATTAACATCGATATTTTTACTATCGATATTAACAACTTCGATATTAACAAAAACGATATTTCTTACCTTCAGGTCGATATTCTGGTCACCTATTTTCTTGATGTCGATATTCTGTCCCTACGATATTTAAAACTCAATATTAATGTAGGTCGATATTTAAAAGTCGATATTTTGACTGTGCACCGGGACAGTCATGGGGGAAATCCAAAGTTTTGGAGTAAACGCCTTACCCATTTAATAGTGGAATGCTTCATCATCATAACATATCCACACACTGGAATGAAAGTACAACCGGGGAGGACTCAACCAAAACAAAGGATGAGAGTTCTTATATAAATCGTAGCAAGATATGTGCAAGGGATCCAGAAGGTAAGAGGTAAAAATGTCTCAGGGGAAACCCAGGGAAACAGAATGTAGACACACAAACACAGTGGCAACAACCTAATAAAGAGGGGTCCAACTCAATAATGCCAGCCATGCAATGACAATAGTATGCTATTTTAATTTTAAGAATATGATGGTTGACAGTGTCAAAAACTATTTTGATAAAGTGGCTTTATTGAGAACGCCACAATTTCTCTCAATCTGTAGATCACTAAGTGTCCCTAGGAAGAAGGATTCTGACTAAGGTTAGGATGAAAGCAAGAGTCATCTTTATCAAGGTAATCAGCTGTTTTCAAATTGGCATGCTTTGGATAGACCCCCAGCCTATGAACATAGCCGAACACCAGCACTTGAGAGATTAGTCGATAGGTAGGTTCAATATGCAGCTTTTTGATGATGCTTGAGACAATTGCTCATTTGAAAATAAGTTATCCCTCCGTAGAAAGAGTAAAGAACGTCAACTAATCACTAATAAATTAATCAGGGGGAAACCTCAATTTCAGCTTGGCTATGGCAGCTGATAGCATCTGAGAATCAATGGAGTTAGGAGCGACCAACTTTGAAGTGGACAGGAAAGTAGGCTGTGTATAGGGAAGAAGATTGTCATTTTGATTTGGATTCTGTATTCAGTGGAGTAGCAAGGGCACCAGAGGCTCTAAGGCACACAAGGAAATTGTCCCCAATTCACTGATTTTATGGTAAACAACAACCACGATTTGGAGTGACTTAGGCCCCTCGCAAACCTCAGCTCTGGTGGCACTGCACTGGTCCCTCTCAATACCAAACTACCCTGCACAGACAGTTCTTCTTTGATTCTTCAAAATCCTTGTAAATGAGGATGGTCTTTCTCCTGACTACCTCAACCATTGATAACTTTTTGCACAACTTCCTGAATTACATCATCTTTACTTAGGAGGTCATTACGATGACGGGCGGACAAAGTCCGCCCGCCACCGTAACGGAATGCGGGACCGTCCGCAAGGGGTGCGGCGGTCCCGCACCTGACATTAGGATGCCACCACCACCGTGGCGGTGGGACACCCTATTCCCAGCATTGTGGCGGGCGGTGCTCACTGCACCGCCCCCCACAATGCTGTGAATGCACGTCGTGCATTTGCATGCACAACGTGACAGGCACCGCGCGGTGCCTGCCACCTTGTGCATACAAATGCAGGGGGTACCACAGGTACCCCCATGTGCACCCCCACCCACCCAACATCCTGGGGCCCGCAACGGGCCCCCAAATGCAGAGACCATATGCCTTTTCATGGCGGCAACGCCGCCATGGATAGGCTGATCTCCGCTGGCATCATAATATGGATGGCGGTGTCTTGGAGACACCGCCACCATATTATCCTTGTTTTCCGCCGGTCGACGAGTCGACCGGCGGAAAAGCGGCGGACTGTCTTTCCGTCCGCCGTGGACCCCCCAGCCATCATAATATGGCGGGGGTCTTTGCTGTGTGGATGGCGGGCGGATCGCCCCCGCCGGGCTGGCGGTGATGACCGCCGGCCCGGCGGGGGCGATCCGCCCACCATCATAATGACCCCCTTAGTTCTGCTAACCATTCATCCTCTATAATTGTACCTTCCCACATCAAACACATCTCAGCTCTGGTGGCGCTGCACTATTAATACCCAGGGCGATGTCAGCAATCTGTTAAAGAAACTAAAGCATCAAGGATATCACAAAGCTGTTTAAAGGTAAGCAGTGGGATATCAGGTTGTTTTAGGGATTACATTTGATTGTATATTGTTGCTGATTTGCATCAAAGTAGCCAAGTAAATGTTGATGAGTGTGTGCGTTATAGTACCTTCATATGAGTATGAACAGCATTTTATAAATATTTCTAGTGGAAGCACAGTGGTCAAAATGGCAATGACATTTAGCTTGCCTGACTGAAATTTTCAGTTTAGCTGGATAGTATACTAAGGTTCATAAATAGAATGTTTCCCTATAGGAACTTCTGAATAACGGAAATGGAATTAGAATTCTTTCTAATACAACTGAAGATAGTAGAACCAAGGCAAGGGTAAGATTTTGACAGAATAAATGATCTACTGGTAACAGTATCACTAGGAGTACATGACATGATTTGATGCATGCAGCAATAATTATCAGTAAATATTATTAGCTGGTATTGTTACAATATTTTTGAAAAGGCAATAAAAACTGTAAAAAGTTGAAAGCATATATTTACACAGTGCAGATCAAACAATAATTACATAGCATCATTGACAGAAGACATAGATTTTTTGGGGGGAATATCTTGCAACAGTTTTCCTTTAACCTCAATTTTTTTTAAACAGAGCATACAAACAACACATTACTCATAGCTTGAATACCATTCTCACAAATAGTGTACATACTAAAAGACTCTGGTAAGATAGCATTAGATAACAAGGACCTGATTTAGAAATTCATGGGTAGGTACTGAGTCACAAATGTGGAGGATATTCCTTCCACGCATTAGGATATAATAATAGGGTGGAGGGGATATCAATCACATTTGTGACAAAGTACCTATCAGTCAAGTTTGAAATCAGGCCCTAAATCATTCTGAGGTGATTATTTTCCAGTTTTGACATAAAGCAAATACCGTATTTCCATCTTTCCAGTGGATTAGGATATCCTCTCTAAGGGGCCCATTACGATGGCGGGCGGAAGCACAACCGCCGTGCTGGCGGATGCAAAAACCACCAGTTACCGCCGGCACGCAGCAGTCCACACGCCCGCCCAATTACGATGCGAAAAGCAGGCCAAACACCGCCGGCAAGCCAGCAACACCGTCCGCCATCAAAGTGCGTCCGTACACGTAGCGGCGCAGCCCAACTGACACACACCGTCCGACGAAACACGTCCCGCCCGGCGCATAAATTACGATGCCGCAAACAAACGGCTCCCACGGCAAAGAGACACCGCACGTGAAAGAGAGGCGGAAACACGGACGCAGAGCACGGACAACGAAGAAGCGGCACCCCGGGCATGAATCCAGCACTGCAGGCCCTTCCCATGCTTCTGCTGATGCACCACCAAGGACGCAACGTACCGCGGAGACGCAGGTAGGCACACACACAACAAGTGCACGCAAACAGCGCACACAGTGCAAGGGCGGAAAAAGCGGACAACCCCCACCAGCGCGTGCACACTACACATCCACCATTGCATCCACATATGACACACAGGCCAAATCCTAACATCGCGGAACACATGTGTACACACCACCTGGGACTAGGAACCAACCACCCCGTCACGGCCCCAAAGCGCCGATGACGCCGCCACACATGCGCACAACGCAGAGGCCAACCGCAGCGCCATGCATGCGTCGCACACAGACACAGGGACACAACCAAGCAGCACACACACCAGCCCCACCCCGAACGCACATGACACGTGACAGGCCGGCCACAGACATGTCCCCAACGCCCAATTCACGGACAACACCCAACGCCA
This sequence comes from Calotriton arnoldi, assembly GCA_963921515.1. Classification (NCBI taxonomy): domain Eukaryota; kingdom Metazoa; phylum Chordata; class Amphibia; order Caudata; family Salamandridae; genus Calotriton; species Calotriton arnoldi. The sequence continues at coordinate 1,338,241 of CAWUFW010003123.1, read as the reverse complement.
CACAACCGACGCACACATGTCAGTGAAGACACGCAACAGCAGGACACACCCCAGTGTAACAAACATGGCGAAGCACACAGCGGCGGCAACACCAACTAGGAGAAGCAGGGCCCCTTCGGGAAGAGGAACGCCAGTACCACATTGAAAAACCCATACCACCCTGCACATATGAACAAGACACATGAAACGGAACACCAAAGAGCCCGGGGACCGACAACAGGTGGCCCAAGAATTACATCCACACACAAGGCCCAACGCAGAGCGGAAAGGCAGCCTGCCGCCCACACAAGGGAGAGCAGACAGCACTGAATGACCTTCCATTCCAACACCGAAACCACAGCCCTACGACAGAAGCCGGTGAATACAGCCATTGTCCAAGAATAGACCAACACAGGCATGCCGAGGAGACCGACCACACGGCAGATAGCGCATATCACAGAAGCACACAACGGACAGGGAAGAAAGAAGAAAACACTCCCCCATGTCGGCCACATGCAAGTTAATTGGAAGGAGTCACACAGCACCGACCTTGAACTGTCTGAGAAGCATGTGGGAAGAGGGCCCGTGTCCTCCAAACAAGCCAACAGAACACAAGTCCTGTCTCCCCACGACTACACAGAGCTCACAGCAACCCCGGAGCGTGCACATTGCAGACTGCACACACAGCCGGAGCACGCCACCTCTACGAACCGCTGCGAAATGGCAACCGCAACACACCTACCCAACTACGCCGAAGAGCTCAAGCTGTACCAAACCAACACGATACATACATTGGGATGCGATCTCCTGTCCCTGCTGAACGTAAGTTACCGACTGACTTACCGCATCACATTGTTCAGCTGCGTCATGCCCGTCTTCTACTGTCGGAGGTGTCCCTACCAGCATCCCGTCGAGATATGCCTATCCAACCCGGCATGTCTGAAGGCGGACCTGCTACCACTACTCCTCCCTCTGGACGCACACGACAGGGCCTGCTCTGCCTATGGGGGCATGGCGTATGTGGCCAACATCGCACGCGCACTGAAATGGAACCACTGTGCCTCCACACGACGGATCATCGAGAACAGCTACATCGAATGTCACTCAGCATGCCCCATCATGGTCCTCCAAGGGACAACCTACGAACAACACCTTGACAGCCACCATCCGCTTCATTGGCTGGCAAACATGTACACCACCAATGACATGGAAGCCCTGCTGGACGGCATCGCATACCTGACAACCTGTAAATACGTCGGACCACAACGCAGGTTCCCCGAGTGACCTATGAAGTCCAACCCCGCACCCATGCTCAGCTTCCGCACGGACTGGCCAGTCACCACCACAACAGCCATACCAAACGACCGGCAACTGTAACCACACCATCAACGACATCGCCATGACATCGGATATGACCGGGACATGCACACTGTTCCCCATCACATCCAGGAACACCGCATGCATCGTGGGAGGCAGTGGCATGGGCTCTGTGCATCGCACCCACATGGACGGAACTGCACGAACAACCAGGACACGACATGGATCCAGCGCACATGGACACACACACCGCTCAGTGGACATGAATAGGTCGCCTGGAGTCTGTGGGTGCTGCACCCCTCCCACCCCCGCCCCGGGAATCCCATACCAGGACCTTTGCATGGACGACAAGTGCATACAACAACAACACGACCCCAGTGACTGTGACATGTCCAGTAACTACCACAGTGCAACAACAAGTGGCACGCCGCTGCATGCACGCAAGCACATGCCCTGATGTCATCTCACATGCACGCGTGCATGAGGAACAACCGCAGCAAACCTGTCACATGGAACTGAGATGGACTGTGCCCATGATGCCGAGCGGTCTGGTAGGCTACATGTATACCGTCTGTGTCAAAGTCCGCAGCTCCGCAGCTATACGTAAATGTACATTAGCACAGCCTTGGCCAAGCAGATGTAACCCCACACCCTATCCCATTTGTAATCATGCTCAGTATATCCTCAACATGTATTCCGCTGCCAGTAGTGTCCACTATACTGCATCACAGAGGACAGAAGACTCAATATAATGTTTGAAACCAAAACTGCCTCCGCTGACTCATTTCACAAGTACGAATGAGAGAGGATGAGAGTATGTGAAGTACACGGCATTCGTGACATGACCATGTAGTCCACTGGTATTGGATGTCAACGCAAATGAGTAGCACTACTGTGGAAGACACACATGTGTCGTGTGAAGTCGTATGGACGCAGTGCTCAGGTGGGTGGGTGCGACGGGTAGATGCGCACATGCCAAGTTGGAGCACGCCGTGTTGGGAGGGGTCATGAACAGTACACCACCGCTTCCCTGGGCATTGTGAGAGGACACCTGTCGGGGGGAGTGAACACGTGTGTGCACAGCAGCCGGGCACACGTACAAAGCGGTACCAGGCGCACCTCAGCCCACCCTCTGTGGACAAGCTGGATCCTGTTGTGCGCCCGCCATGCCCCTTGACAAGGCACACACAGCCCCAGTCGACCAGGTGTAACCCCAACATAGTCAATCCGCACAGGCGATACAGGGCACGGGATGGCAGTGGAGCATGGTGTGTGAGAGGTCTCCTCGCGCTCCTCCTGGTCATATCACGCAGGCAATAGAACCTCAACGTCTAGCATGGCACAAGTCAAATGGAAGTGTAGGGGACGCACCACAGCACGAGCAGCACTGACGTCACGGGAGGTGGCTCGCACCATCCCATCCATTGCCCATCATACCAACCACGCCACATGCCATTGCGACTAAGTGCAAGCGCGTGCGCCACCACCCCCGAGCCCTCCCCAGAGAGGCCAAAGAGTGAATGTGTGGGCCATCAGCCACAGACGGACGCGGCCTGGCCGCAAGGGCAGCCACAGCCACTGGGTGTCGCAGGTGGCGGATCCGGAAGGCGAAGACTGTGATGCATAGTCCATGCAGGCCGGGTCTCCATTTGGGGCACCACGCAGGTGGACGGCGTCCCGCCACACATCATACCCTGAGACAGCCCACTCGTGCAACTGGACCCACACATACACTCCTTGCCCTCTCTGGTGTGAGCTTGGGGCTGCCTGTGCAAACGCTAGCCTCGCAGGTGAGCATGCATATTGGGGGAGCGAGGGGAGGACATGAGGGCTGGGGCAAAGATGACTGTATCACTGTCAGTTAGTACAAGGGATGACCCAGATGTGGTAAGGAAGAGACGTGTCCCGTGTGTACTGCAACTAGTCGCCAATCCAACTACCCCCCATGTCCGGAATGTAAGCCCGCACCTAGGCCCGCCCATCCGCCACATCGAACATACCACCAGCACGACAACCTTCCCATTCGAAACACTGACTGGGGGTGGCGACCAGTGAACAATCATGTGTAGCCTACCCACGCGTACATGTGGGCCCTCCATGATCCATGTCACCTGCGGCAAAGACATGACATGCGCAATGAGGGAAGTGAGGAGAGCTGTCCGCCCCACGCGCAGAAGGTGCATCAGCTCCACAGACCCAGCAGCGAGTCCAGCAGGGGTCACATGTGCAGGGGCAGCTGTGCCTGGTGTGAAGGCACATGCATATAGACAGCACATCGACCAATGTGTAGTCTGCCCACATCCACAGTCCATCATCATGCGGACATAGGAATTGAACACAGGGCAACACATCTTAGTTGGTGCACCCACCGTGACCAACAATGCGCAATCATCGACGTACCCGCCCTGTGCATGGCCCCCACCCAACGGAGGCACATCCAGTGCCACCATCCCACACACACAAGCCTTCCACGGAACATGCTGTGTCCAATGGTCAGTACAGAGTCAGCGCCCATCTGGTGGATCCTGAACAGGAGACACATGCACACACATGCCAGCTCCAACTATGTACGTCTGCCACCTGGCACGTGCAATGTAACCTCTCACCTGTGACGTGTGACTGCAAGCACACAGCCGTCTTGGCATGGGGCTGTCAATGTGGACACCAGTCAATGTTTCGGGAGCTGTGATCCGTACAGTGCTGTACATAGGGTGCAGTGCTGACACCTACTACTGTCTCATATCCCCTCGTGCCACAGGTCCCACTTGTATTGGCCGCTCAGCCCGTGCCCACATCGTCGTCGTCGTGTGCCATATTCATCCAGCCTCGGAAGCAGTTCCATGCTCAGCAGACACTCATGTTGCCGTGGCGTTGCCGCTTGACGAATATGCAGTCAGTCCCCATCAGCACGCCCCGCAAGTCATTGGGGCCTAGATCCCCATGTGCATGCACATGGCAGTGGTATGTCTCACTTGCCATTGCCATTGTTGGGAGACCTGTGTAAGTGTATTGTGGCCGTGCCGTCCCAGCTTGACAGCTGGGCTGTGGCTCATGTGCTTGCTCAGTCATGTCAGTGATGTGTATGCGAAATTGCTATGTGCCGTGTTGCTTTGACATGTGTCCTCTGCCATTTAACCCAGGCGGAGACCGAACATTGACCGCCCATACCAATTGCTGGCGGACATGGACGATACAGAGGTAATCAGGAAGTTTCGGCTGGACAGGCCAACTCTGCATCGACTGTGTGCCATGTTAGAGCCCCATCTCCGTCCCCGCAGGGTGTATCCGACTGCTGTCACCCCCACGGCTAAGGTGATGGCCGCCATGCATTTCTTCGCCACTGGGTCATTCCAGCACACAGTGGGCAGTGGAGGAGGGATGTCCCAGCCCATGTTCAGCAAGGTGCTGAGGGATGTACTGGCAGCCATGATGCTGTACCGGAACAGGTACATCAGATTCCCCAGGGCTCGTGAATTGGCGGCAGTGAAGGGTGCATTCTATGCCCTTGGCAGAATCCCACACGTCGTGGGAGCCATTGACTGCACTCATGTTGGCCTTGTTCCACCACAGGCCACTGAGCACCTGTACCGCAACAGGAAGCACACGCACTCCCTGAATGTGCAAGTGGTGTGCCTTGCGGACATGGTGATCACCCACGTGTGTGCAAAGTTTCCAGGCTCGGCCCATGACGCACACATAATGCGCAACAGCATCTTGCCACGACTGATGGCCAATCTGCAACAGGATCGTGGCTGTATTGTCGGTGAGTATGTGGAGTGGTGTAGCGTGCTGGTTGTGCGATGCTGTCCCCTGTCCAGTTGGAATAGCAACGGTTCTCTGTGTCCCTCACACCCAGGTGACTCTGCGTATCCGAATGGGGCATGGCTGCTCAGTCCATTGAGGAATCCTCGCACCCCAGCAGACGATCGATACAATGAGGCACATGGGAGGACCAGACGTGTGGTCGAGCGTACCTTTGGCCTAATTAAAGTCCAGGTTCAGGTGCCTGGACCGCACCGGGGGTGCACTGGCGTACTCCCCACAGAAGGTGTGCCAGATAGTGGTGGCGTGCTGCATGCTGCACAATCTGGCCATTCGGAAGCAGATCCCCCTCATTGTGGATGACGGAGATCAACCAGGGCCCCAGCCAGCAGACCAGGACAGCTCGAGTGAGGTGGACAGCGGAGAGGAGGAAGCTGGGAATGTGCGCCAGCAGCTCATCGCCCGCTACTTCACTTGACGGTGAGTGTCCATGTACGACGGATGATGTGTCTGTATCTATGCAGGTGTGTGTGTGCTGTGTCAGGGTGGCCGTATGTTCACTGCGTGCAGTGTGTCAACGCTCCATGGCCAGGGTAGTATGCCACTGTTGGTGACTGTGCCATTGTGCCCTATTGCTCTGTGCGATGTGTGTACATTGCTTGTAGTTGTTGACATGTACTGTGTGATGGGTGTGTGACACACTCATTGAATGTGCTCCTGTTCTGTCTCCCACCCCTAGGTCCCTACAGGTCCTCCGGATTCCATTTCCATGCCACGCATCAGGTGCCCTTCCGCCCAAGGTGGCCGATGTATTCCGTACAAATAAAACACAGGGCACAAACAGCAGTTAGTGAAAAAGGTGCATTTATTACAAACTGTGACATGTGATTGTGTGTAAGGTGATGACAAAAGTGGTGCGTGCAGTGACAATGAGCTGTCGGTCATGGCTGCGTGATGATCAGGGTGTACCCACTGGTTCTATGTCCATAGTCCAACACACACATGCCATCCAGATGGCTGTGTGGAGTGGGATCGTAGAGCAAGTCAATGCAGTGGCTGGTCAAGGAAGGCTGGCGGAAGGCTGGCTGGCTGCCTCACTTGCGACTGGAGCGTGCGAAGTCCTCCCGGGAGATCTGTTTCCTCTTCGGACGGCCCCTTCCACGTTTGGGAGGGGGGTGTGGTGGCGACCTGCTGGTGGTGGGTGAGGTGTGCTCACTGGCTGTGGACGCAGGGGAAGTGGACACTGCTGGCCGACCCTGCGCCCTAGCAGGTGGTGGCGGAGGTGGTGTTGCTGGCCTTGCCTGTGACCCCACCGCCACCACCAGCTGGCCCATGAGGTCCACGAGTTGGTCCATACGGGACACGAATTGGCCCATATGGGCGTCCATGGACCTCAGCACCCCCAGCACCTCCCGCGTGTCAGTAGCAGACCTGGCCCATTGTCCTTGGGCCTCTTCATAGGCCCCAAGGACTCTGGCCATTTGAGGCAGGGCATGGCTCCCAGGGAGGCTGGCGTTTCCCTGACCCTGCTCCTCCTACCAGTCCTGCTGCCACCGGCCTGCCCACTAGCCACATTGCTCACCACGGTCCTCGCTGTGGCTCCCAGGGTGGATCCAGTCGGCCGGGCCACCACCTGCGCTGGGGCTGGTGCCAGCGAAGACGTGGTGGTGGTGGAGGCGGTGGTGGTCGGTGCGGCGATGGTGGCGGTTGCGGCAGTGGTAGTGGCCGCAATGACCGTGGGTGTGGCCGCAACGACAGTGGCAGCAGGGGACTGGGACTGTTCAGCATCCCTGGATGATGGGTTGGTGGGTAGGAGGGGTCCTGGGGAGCGGCTGGGCCCTGCCACGCCAGATGGGCCAGCTTGGTGGTCCGTGTCCGAAGAGGTGGACAGATCCTCCAGATCCGTGTGTCCTCGTTGGGGGCTTGTAGGCTGGCTGTGCTGGCTGCTGTCTCCATCCCCAGCGTCCAGCAGTTCGTCACCTGTGGAGAGAATGAGATTTGTTATTGTGTTGCACCTGGCGAAGTATGTATTAGTCGTCTGACATTGGCAGTTCGTGCAATCTCGTACATGGGTTTCCCGGAGGCGAGTGTGTGGCTGTGGCATCTGTAGTTGTGTGTGCTAGGCAATGGGACTGTGTGCTGTGCACATGTGGCATGGGACGGATTGGCCATGCCGATGGGTGTGTTGCTTTGCCCCTACTCATTGTGACTCTGGTGTATGCGGGCTCCTGGCCCATCCTGGGTCTGGTTTGTACTTTGCTTTTGGAGTTCAAATGGAACGCTTAGGAACGCATATGGCAACATGGGGGCCATGCCCCAGATTCGCATTTGGGATGGAATATGCTTTTGGGGTTCAAATGGAACGCTTAGGAACGCATATGGCAACATGGGGGCCATGCCCCAGATTCGCATTTGGGATGGAATATGCTTTTGGGGTTCAAATGGAACGCTTAGGAACGCATATGGCAACATGGGGGCCATGCCCCAGATTCGCATTTGGGATGGAATATGCTTTTGGGGTTCAAATGGAACGCTTAGGAACGCATATGGCAACATGGGGGCCATGCCCCAGATTCGCATTTGGGAGGGGATATGCTTTTGGGGTACATGCTGTGAGCCATGGGTGCCGAACGTGACATGTGTTGTGGCAGCATGACAGTGCATGGTCTGAGGTGTGTGCATGCCTGACATGCCCTGCATATTTGCTGTCTGTTGTGGTTACTGGACATGGCATTGGACGCATCGTTATGAGTGAGTGATAGTTGTGTGCCAGCCAACGTATTGCAGTTGTCCCATCTCCTTGGTGTGCGTGCTGCCCTGTGCCATGTGCATCACTGCAGTGCTCGGGGGGTGTGGCCCATGTTGTGTGTTGTTGCTCACAGTGTGTCGTGCGCTTAATTGACTTCTGGCACATGGTTGGTCATGGGCATGTGTCTTAGCGTGACTGCTGTATGTGTGGCAGCTGTGCGGATGACATGCCTTTCATGAGACTGGGGCTGACGGATGGGATGGATGGTATGTTGTATGTGCATGGTGTGTCTGTGAGTTTGATGGGTTCAGTGGTGTTCGTGTGCATTTCTGTTGTTCCGCTCTGTTGCGTCTAGTGTTGTTTGTCTTACATAGGCGTAGTTGTGGGGTGTGTGGTTGACAGGCAGTAGGGGCTACATGGACAGGACTTCAATGGTGTTTCGGTTGTGTGTGATGAGTTGCACAGTGGCTGCCGTGTGGGACTATATTCAGTGTGGCTTGTGCATGCAGACGTGGCTCCTTGGGTGTTGCTATGTCTGTGATGGGTCATGTGGGGTGTGAGTCTGCTGTTCATGTCCGTGTGCACATTGTTCACTTGTTCGTGACGGTGGGCGGTGCTGCGTGTCCGTGTGCTACGTGACATGTCCCATGTGTTGGTGGTGTTATGGTCCTCATGCCTCCAGTAATCCAGCCCTGTCCAGTTTCCCACCTGCAAGTTGTTCGTGCGTGCACTGTACTGGATGCCACATGGCTCTAAGCGGGGGTGCTCCATGTTGCAGGTCTGTGGGGGTGGGGGTGTAGTGGGTCGTGGGGGTGGCTGTACACCCACTGACACCGATTGCTGTGGACCGTGATGTCTGCCTTTCGGCTGTCGTTGTGCACTGCGGTGGCTGACACGTGGCTGTGGGGTGTGGGGGATGCTCCTCCTTGCTGTGCTGTGGGACTGGGGCCTGGTGTGTGTTGTACTTGGGCTGTCCACCGTCCCACCCACTGCACTTTGTGTTCCTGCCACTTACCTGTTACTTGTCGGTTAGTGCAGCTGTGGCGGACACATGGGTGTGGTGGGTGCTCGTTGTGGCGCTTCTGGCATATTTGGGGACCTGTTGGTGGTTACGTGGCTGGCTTAGTGTACACATGTCCCCACGCATCTTACAGTTGTTCGGTTTGGGCTGTGTGTGGTAGTGTCTGTTGCATGTGTGTGTGATGTGTTGTGTATTGTGTGCTGGACATGGGGGTGTTTGTCCCTGGGAGCTGTGGCATGGTAGTTGCGCATGTGAGTGCATAGCGGTGTGCTGGTATACATTAGTTTGTACTTACCAGCCTCCACTCCCCCTGCTAATCCGGCGAGGATCTCCGGATGTATTACGACTCGCACCTTCTCCTCCCACGCTTTGAAGGTCTTAAAGAGCGCGGGATTCCCTCCGCCAGTGACGGCAGCCAGCTCTCTGTTTTTGCCCTCCTTCTTCTTGACCAGGCTCTTTACGTCATTCCAACGTTTGTTTATCTCGGTTCTGTTCCTGGGCAGGGTCCCGACTGCATTGACCTGGTCTACGATCCGGGTCCACATTCTGTTTCTGGTGGCTAGTGGTGTGTGCTGGACCATGTTCCCATAGATTTGTGGGTACACCTTGATGATCTCGTCGACCATGACCGTCAGCTCCATGGGCGTGAACTTGGGCATCCTTTGTGGTGCCATGGTGTTTGTGGTGCTGGTGCGGTGTGTGTTGTGTAATGTGCAGGGGGTTTGTGGTGCCGGTGTTTGGTGGTAGTGGTGGTGGTGGTGGTGGTTGTGATGTGTGCGTTTCTGTGGTGTGCTGCTGTCCTTGCTGTGTCACTGTGCCTCTCCTCTCCTCTCTGGTTTGCAATGTAGCAAGGGGTTGTGGTCTGTGGGAGTGCTGCTTTTGTACTCACCTATGTGGGTGTGTCCTCATGGTCTGTTGTTTTCAGGTGTGTTGTGTCTGGGGTTCTGGCCTTTGTATTTTTGTTTGTCCGGGGGTGTTTTCGGGATGTGTACTGTGCTTGTGTATTTGTGTGTGCCTTGCTGTGTGGACTTGTTGGCCATGTTGTGTGCTATTGGTTTTGTGTGCGGATGGTTTCTGTGCAGGTACGTGGGCGCCATGGCTTCTGCCGTGTCGATTCTCATCGGCGTTGTTTGCGCTGGCGGGCGGTATATTTGTTGTTTTTCCGCGCTCATGGCGGTGCGATCGTAATTTCACGTGCGGTGTGTCGGCCGTGTGGGCGGGCGGTTTTGTGTTGTCGTGCGTGTTTCCGTCCGTGGCGGGCGGTTTGACTCCGACTCGGACGATGGCGGGCGGTATTTTGTGTGATTTTTCCGCCGATGGCGGTTTTCGGTTTGTGTACTCATAATGGCGTGGTCGGTGTTCAGGCGGTGTGTGCGGGCGGATTTTTGCCGCTTCCATGCCTGGCGGATTTTTTTACGCCGGGTATCGTAATGGGCCCCTAAGCAATTTCCTTGGAAACAATAATTATTATCAAATTAGAAACTATTATTGTTTACAGTACAAACCAACTGAGTTTTAGTAGGTTTATAAACTCCAACAATAACAATAATTATTCTGATATTTGAAGGGCCCAATAGATATCCTTTACCATCTTCTTTACTAAACCTTTTATGAGATCCATCATTGGGCAATTTGCACTTTATAATTATAAAGAGGGATCTTTTTGAGAATCAATTATCCTAAAACAGTCCAGACCGTGTTATCCCATAGGTTTATATGTTGTAGCTATCACATTTGTAGTTATAGATATAGGTATTTGTTTAATGGTCTACAGAATATAACTTAAATTAGACTGGAAAAAGTAGGATAACAATAAGACTTAAAATTCTTAATCCCAATACTATCATTTCTTTTTACATCGAGTTCTTGAAAATACCATTGTTTTACTCTTAGAAATTCAAGAACTAGTACCCAAAGATGTTATACCTTCATTTGAAATACTACAGGTGTTATCTAAGCATGGGCAGAGTTCGTGGAGTTCCACTACATGGAACTCTGCGAAGTGACAAAAAAACTCTGCGGAATGAGTTACCTCGCGCTTTTCAGACTGATTTAGATTTTTTTAGTGCCGGGTGTTTGTCACACGCTGTAAAATCAGTGTGAACGACATCACACACAGTGCAAGAGAGTGCGGCTTCTTTCTGCCGCTCGAATAGAAGTTCTACTCAAGTGGCAGCTTCCTCAACGCGAACAAAAGGTTTCTCAGCGCAAGCGGTAGCGACCATCGCGTTGAGAAATATCACTGGAAAGTGGTCTAGTGTTGGAGTTTTCTCGCTCGTGCTCGCCAACTCACTGTTGGCGATCAAGGAAAAAACTCCACACCTCTCCGCAGAGCGCAGAGAGTGAAAAACTCTGTAAACTCTGCAAACTCCGCAAATAGAGCGGAGTTCACCACCAAGGCTTAGCATTATCCGATTAATCTTGGTAAAGTATCCTGCTCCTTGCTTATTGTTTGTATGGGATTTTGTAGGTAACAATTTCATGGAATAGTATTACTAAGAAACAATTTCACCTAGATTGTTTAATCAAATTTTGCGGGATCAATAGCATTTGCCATTTTATAGACGCCAATTCTAAGATTTTTATTCTCGAAATTGGCTTATGTATGCTTATTTTTTAAGGTGTGAATGCAATTTGATGCACATTTTACTTACATTTTTGTCAGAGGTATTTATTTCAGTGCTTCACTTCAAAGTACATTACTTCAGATTTATATCTTTTACACTGTCAAACAGTTACTTCAGATGCCTTTAATTCGCTTTCCCATCACCACCACTAAACACAATTGACCACTGACCCCATCACAACCCATAAGACCTGCATCCCTTCCTCCTTAAAATTCCTCACTGCACCAAAACTAAGCCCATCCCTAAATTCGACCCTCCTCTTACCCTAAAAGCCCTTTCTACCCCTAAACTCCACCCATCCCTGAACCCTAAAAATTCTTCTCCATGCCTAAACTGCACACATTCTTGACTCCTATACTCTACAGAATCCTGAACCTTAAAAGCCCCTCATTACCCCTAACTCCACCCACCCTAAACTCCACCCATTCCTAAACCCTAAAGACTCCTATGTCTAAACCTCACCCATCACTGAACTCTTAGAACCGCTCACCACTGTTAAACTTTACTCATCCCTGAACCCTAATAAACACCCTCACCATCCCTAAACAGCACACAAGCCTGACCCACTAAAACCCTCACCGCCCCTAAACTCCATCCATTCCAAACCCCTAAAGAACCTTCATCACTCCTAAAATCCACCCATTATTGATCCCTAAAACCCCCTTTCTACTTCTAAAATGTATCGATCTCTGAACCCTTAAAACCCTTCACCACCCTAACCTACACCCATTTCTGAACCCTAAAACCCTTTTACCACACCTAAACTCTACCCAGCACTCAAGCTTAAAAACTGCTCACAGCCCTAAACTCTGCCAATCCATGAACCCTAAAAACCTCTCAACACTCCTATGCTCCACCCATCCCAGAACCCATTCAAATACCTAACAAAACAGTACCCCTAAATGCCACCCATCCCTGAACCCTAAAAATCCCTTGTTACACCAGAACATGCCCATAGCTGACCCCTAAAAACCCCTAAAAACCTTCATCACCCCACCCCTGAACCCAAAACCTGCTTACTACCCCTAAGCTCTACCCAATTTTAAAGGAATTTTGCATTTTTCCTTAAAATTATTTTTTGTTTAAAATGCTTTCTTTAATTTTCACATTTTTTGCATTTTGTTAAAATTGTCTTTCCTTAAATTTGGGTTTTTATGATTTGGTTTCTTCCAATGTGGTCTTCAGTGTTCGTTTTTCTATTAAGTCACATGCGTATTTGCTATTGCTGTAAACTCAAAGGAAGTAAATTACATTGCACAGTTCCCTCTCTCTACATTGCATTCCCTTTTTATCTGATGAGAAATAAACAAAACACTAAAATGGAGTGTGATTCAGTGTCACCAGTAGGGGTCAGAGGTACATTACGCTCCACTGTCAGAATTTGTAGAGTTTTGCCCACTATGAGTTATGCTTGTTTCGTGAAGTTCCAGCAAAACTCCACCAACCAGCGCATTGGGTTTTTTTTGCGCACATCCCATAGCGTGATTTTTGGATGCTAAGACAGCACCCGGGGAGATTATATCAATGAGAGCGGTTGTCTAGGTTGTTTTAGGCAACTTGTCGATGGTTAATTGATTTAATACATTTAATTTTAAACGAATTAATTATCTGGCTTTTATATGTCAATTTTGAAAGATGAATTGGAATTTTATATTGTACTTTTAAGGCATTTTTTTTTCCTGCCGAATAAAGTTATTCAAAGCAATTTGTTTATTTATTTATTTGGGAGTTTTATAAAGCACAAACATGATCCCAGAGTATGAGAGTTCTGTGCAGAGTAAGATATGCCTGCAGAATATAGAATAACAGAGCACATATAGTTAAATAGCACTTTAAGCATATGAGTTAGGCTTAAGCATGTAGGTTACTATGCAGTTTTGTTACAATTTGATCATGTTGATTACAATATTTTACAATGTATACAGTCAGTAAATAGTGTAAACTGAAATTTATAAGTAATGCTATGGTTGCGTAGGTTGTGGCTAAACAGACTACAACAGTAGGCTAAAGGTAGTATGTCTGATTAGGCAGAGCCTTACAATATGAAAAAATAGGGAATAGTGTAGGCAGGGATTTACAGGTAAAGCTATAATCAGATTTCATGAATCAATGCAGTTTACATTGCTAGTATAATAAGTAGTATGGCCCATTAGGCATAAAGCCAACCATTGTATTATCCGCTCGATCAGTACACTAAGCATTTTTCAAAAAGTAGAACTTTCACATTCTTCTTGAAAGTCTGAGAGGCGGGATTTGTGTGGATCTCAGGAGGTAGGGAGTTCCATATCCTGGATACACTACCAGTAAAGGGCCATGAGAAAGTGTTTTTTTTCAAGTCTGTGAGGATCAAGGAGTAGAGATTTCAAGCTTTTCAGGCTGCAGCTTCCATGATAAGGTGAGATTCTTTGCCAGGTATTTTGGGGTTCCGTAGTATAGTGCTTTAGGTGTGATACAGGATATCTGTAGGATGCAACATAGCTTTGCTAGGTAGCCACTTTAGAGTAACCAGAGAGGAAGTTGTGCGATCCTAGTGGCTTGTTCCATTTGCTAATCTTGCAACAGTGTTGAATGTAGCCCTTAGTGGTGCTAATTGAGATTTGGGTGTGCCAGTAAGCACTGCATTACTGTACTCTAGTTTTGAGATTGCAAGGGCTTGTATCACATTTTGGAAGTTAGGTAATGGAATGAATGGCTTGATTTTTCCTAAGAAACCTGAGTTGTTATAGTGCTCCTTTGGTGGTGGAGTTGATGTGGGTGATCACGTTTATGTGTTTGTTAAGTTAGATTCTGAGAATTTTTACACAGTCAAAATACGTTCGGTATGCATAGCCAGTTTTGTATTGGGGGCGTGTTGAGTGAGGGCCAGATGAGAATGAAGCCTGTCTTCGGTGGGTTTCGTTTTAGATGGTGGGTTGATAGCCAGGCTTGAATATTTGTCTGTGTTTTTTGGGATGGATTATATTCTTTAGAGAGGTGATTTTTGTCAGAATCGTTTTATTGCATTTTCAAAAATTAACAACTAATGAGGCTCACCAAAGCCAAGCCAAGATCTTCAGATAGCTAAAGACAAGGCTCATCTTTCCCACAAGTTCTCAGCATAGTTCTTGGTATATTCAGGTACAACTTCCCCCACTATCTAGTTACATGTATCGAAAAATCTACGTGTCCCTCGATGCGCCATTACAATATGAGCAAGAGCCAACAAAATAAACAAATTAGAAAACAACTAAACAACCCTGTGGTACTTGTTGCACATGTCTACAGTGTACTCAGGAGAGTGCATAGAGAACAAAGGGCTAATCGAGGGGGAGGGCGTGGGCCGCCCAGTTCCCGGGTGTGGGGAGCGGGAAATCCACCCATGCGGGTAGATGCAAAAGCTTTATGGCCCAAGGCCCCCGGAGGGTCCACAGCAAGATCTAAGTTTGCTACGTCTGGAAAAGATGAAGAGAACGCAATCTAGGACAACAGGCAAGGAGTGGCAAAGCTTCTGATAGGAACCTCACCAACGGACACCAAATATAATCAAACCCTCTTCGAGAATCCGTCATAATGTCAGTCATGAGTTCGAGGGCTAGTGCCCGCCACAGCTGGGCGTGCCATTGAGAAAGAGAGGGGGCCTCCAGTTTCTTCCATGCTGCTGCCACTCTCATTTTTTGCTGCTCCCAGGCATAGCCACATGATGGAACGGTCTCCCAGGGCTTGATGTTTCAGGCTAGCATCGCACAACCCGAGCAAGACCTGTTCCGGGGAGTTATCTCTTTAATCTGAAAAAGTATTTCCATCCAAAAAGGTTGGATAGTGGGGTAGTCCCACCATTTATGGCGGAAGTCACACAGCAGCCCACATCCCTGCCAGCATCTGTCTGTTGTATTCGGAAAGAGAGTGTGTAGTTTTTGGGGGTGTAAGTACCAATCATACATGATCTTATAATGGGCTTCCCTTAGGAACATGGAGCGGTTATATTTAGTGATATCTTTATATAGAGAACTCCATTGTTTCTCTGTTATGGGGATCTGCAGGGTGGACCCCCAGAAAGCTGTGTGTCGTGGGAGCAAAGAAGGACCCGCTGTGAGGAGGAGAGAGTAGAGGAATGGAATGCAGCCCTTAGCCGTGCTTCCGGCCTGCACACATTTCTCTATAGGAAACAGTTCCCTGGTTGCGGCAGACACATCTGAGGTTGCTGCACCCAATGTTTCAACTGAAAGTAGTGGTATTCCTCTGTGGGCAGAAGTTTAAAAATGGATGAATAGTTTTCAAAGGAACGTAGTTCCCCTCGTACAAACAGATAGATGCACTATCCAACGCAGGTCATCATGGGTCTGACGTCCCTTGATAAAGCCAGACTGGTCCGGGTGAATCAGTTCAGGAAGAATCACTTCCAGCCTACTAGCCAGTATCCTAGAATACAGTTTAGCATCCAGATTGAGGAGCGCTATAGGCCTAAAAGAGGTGCACAGATGGGGATTTCCTGCTTTGGTGATGAGAGTGATTAATGTCTCCCCCATCGACGGAGACACCTGCCGAGAGCTCGCTATCTCGTTAAAAAGAGCTGTCAAATGGGGTGTCAAGTTGATGCCAAACGTTCTGTAGAACTGGGCACTAAAGCCGTTGGTTCCCGGGGACTTCTGGAGTTTCAGAGCGTCTATTGCTTTTTGGACCTCATCCCTCGTTATGGGCTGACTGAACGTCTCATTGGTGGTGGGGGAAAACTGCGGGAGAACTAGCAAGTCCAAATGTTGAGATTGGTCCAACTCGACGAGAGGGTCCATTTTATAGAACTCGTGAAAGGCACCCACCTTCCCCTCCTCACTATGGTGTATGGTGCCTGACTCGTCATCTATTTTCCTAATGTACTCCTTTTCCTGTTTGGCTCGTAGGTGTCGCGCCAACAGGGAGCCAATTTTATTGTTGCTATTGTATCCTCATTTTTGGAGGCGTAAAAGGGTCTTTTCTGAACTATTAGTATAAATTGCCTGGAGTTTCCCTTTCAGCACTGTCACTTTCCTTTGGACCTTTATGGACGGGGTTCCATTGTGTAACTTCTCAGCATGCAGCAGTTCCCCCTCCAGAACTGGCCCTGCAAGGTGGTAGCTAAAGCGATGCACTTGCCCCGCATCACTGCTTTGAATGTATCCCAGTTATTCAAGTGAGAAGTCTCTTTAGGATCACTGTTGATGAAAACCTCCTTAATCATCTTCCTCAGTTCGCCACGAAGTAGCCAGTCCCTAGTGAGAATATTGGGAAAATACCACCTCTTGAGTTTAGAGCCTGGTGCGGGCCAATTAAAAAGTACTTCCAGAGGTGCGTGATCCTAAAGACATATCAGATGCAATTTAGCAAAAGGGACTGCCTGGCGGAGAGACTGGCTAATAAAAATATGATCTATCCTAGAGTATGATCTGTGGGAGTGGGAGAAAAAGGGATAATCGAGTGTCGAGGGATTCAAGGTCCGCCAAATGTCTACCAACCCCATCCAGTATAAAGTGGATTTGAGCGTCTTGGTGAAGACCCCTGTGGCCGTCCTGTGTAGATGAGTATTATCCACAGACGGATCCGAAATAAGATTGAAATCCCCCAGTAAAATGATGTCCTCAATAGCAAACCCCTCCAGTGTTGTAAGAAATATACGGAGAAATTCTGACTGCACGGATTTAGGTGCGTAGACCATTGCTATAGTGCATGGGCGACCCAGCAGTATACCCTTAACCAAAAGGAATCTCCCTGTTTTTTCCGTGTTTGTGTTGTGGGGCTAGAAGTGAACCGAGGAGTGAAAGAGGAGGGAGACCCCGTTTTGTTTAGTGTTAGCAGAGGACCTAAAGATAATTGGGTAGGATTTGTGTTGCAGTCGGAGGTCATCGCCTCCCTTTAGATTGGTTTCCTGTAGTGCTACTAAATGGATATGGCGGGTCTCTAAAAATTTCCAGAGGCATTGTCGCTTGTTGGGGGAGTTTAGCCCCCTAACATTCCAACACACAATTAAGTGACATTATGTCACTCGGGAGGGTCCCACCACCTGCTCCAGACGTCTCCCATCATGCCCCGACCCCCCCAACCCCAGCCCCCACCAGCCCCCCTACCCACCCTCCTCCATCTGATGTTCAGACCAACATTAAAAGTACCATGGTAAAAACAAAACAACAAAACATGAAGAAAACATCTAACTGCAAAGTCTCCAAGGTGAAGATGAGTCCACACAATTGGTGTCTCCAGGGCCGAGTCCAGGACCGCACCTGGGGCCCCGCAAACATGAATGACTGAACACCATTCTCTACTATGACTAGAGTTGGCGGAGTGTCCCCGGACACAGGATAAGGAGGTCATTAACTTATCACTACCTTAAACCCAAAACCCCTGAACCAGCGTATCCAAGTTCAGTATTGTAGGCAAGCAGGGGGGGCTTTCCGTGGTCAACCTCCAGGCTAGAAAATGCAACCTGCATAATCAAAAGTTCTTGAATCGGGGATCCGAAGCTCCTTAGCATTTCTACGTCTTGCCTCCTTTCTTGGGCATCTGCCAGGGTCTCGGTGGGCGTTGCTCCAGTGGCTGTTCCATGTGCGCCTGTCCAGTAGCCTAGTTCTGTTGCGATGGAGTGATTTTTAGGCCAATCGAAGCCGCAGCCTCCTCCAACTCAGTGAAGTGACATTGCTTCGAGAAGGTAAACGAGAAGGCGATGCCAAAAGAATAGGTCTATCTATATTTGATCTGGTGCTCCCGTAGAGCCGAAGTGATCGGTCGAATTGCTGCCTGCGAGCCAACGTGGCCTGAGCAACACCCTGGATGTCGGTCAGGCCTCGTTGGCTCGCAGGCAGCAATTTTGACTGATCACCTCGGCTCTTGAG
Source organism: Calotriton arnoldi (assembly GCA_963921515.1). Taxonomy (NCBI): domain Eukaryota; kingdom Metazoa; phylum Chordata; class Amphibia; order Caudata; family Salamandridae; genus Calotriton; species Calotriton arnoldi. The sequence goes on along the minus strand of CAWUFW010003123.1, from coordinate 1,319,947 downwards.
AGGTGATAGAGTCACTGTTTCTAGCTTTCCACAGTACTAGCTCCTTAGTTTTGAACGAGCTGAATTTAGCAAGAATGTCTCTTGGACGTTTGCTATCACCCGGTAGATGCTGGCCCACCCTGTGGACCCATTGCAGCCTGACCTCTGAACAGTCCCCCCAAAGACACTATAGAAGAGGTCCACCATAAACGCCTCCAGATCTGGCCCCTCACCTCCCTCCTCCAGGCCACCCACTCTTTTGTTGGCTCTGCGGGAGCAATTCTCCAGATCTTTGCATTTTAGTAAGGCAGAGTGCAGCTGGGTGCTCAAGTTGGCCATTCCCTCCTCCAGTGGCTTCAATCTTTCCTCGAGTTCCTGGCGTTTCGAGATCCAGGTTGCGGGAGCCCACAGGGTCTACGTATGCCTGAATTGACACCAATTTCGACCCCCACCTCTGAACGGAATGCTTCAAATGAGGCGCCAGTGTCTGCCTTAATGTCTTCCCTGAGCTACTTCTTGAACTCTTGCAGCATCTCCAGGAGATCATCTCTGGTGAGAGTCATGCTGCATCCTGTGGGCCCACCACTTCCTTTTCTGCCCGGGGCTAAGTTAGCACAAAATAACTAAGTGTGGACAGAGAACTCCGCTCCGCTGGCGGAGCTTGAGGATTTTTGCATACTCTGCGTTCTGCTGAGAACGCGAAATCTATGCAAAACGCGGACTCCGCAGCGGAACGGAGTTCAGCCCCGGGCCCTCCTGGCCTTCACCCCCCCCAATAAATATTTTTAAAACAAAAATAAAAATGAAGAATAAAAACACACTTACCTTTATCGCGGCATCTCCGGGCTGCCCTCCTCCCCCTTGCCGTGGTCTCCTCTCCTGTAGAAGCCCCTACGTCAGACATACATCATGGTAGGACTGCGCATGCACGTGCAGTCCTACCATGAAGTACGTCTGACGTAGCGGTTTCGGTTTGCAGAAGAGACGAGGAGGAGGAGGGCAGCCCGGAGATGCAGCGACAGAGGTAAGTGTGTTTTTATCTAAATCATCACTCATAAAATCCCCCCATTATTGATCCCTAAAACCCCCTTTCTACTTCTAAAATATATCTATCTCTGAACCCTTAAAACCCTTCACCACCCTAACCTACACCCATTTCTGAACCCTAAAACCCTTTTACCACACCTAAACTCTACCCAGCACTCAAGCTTAAAAACTGCTCACAGCCCTAAACTCTGCCAATCCATGAACCCTAAAAACCACTCAACACTCCTATGCTCCACCCATCCCAGAACCCATTCAAATACCTAACAAAACAGTTCCCCTAAATGCCACCCATCCCTGAACCCTAAAAATCCCTTGCTACACCAGAACATGCCCATAGCTGACCCCTAAAAACCTTCATCACCCCACCCCTGAACCCAAAACCTGCTTACCACCCCTAAGCTCTACCCAATTTTAAACGAATTTTGGATTTTTCCTTAAAAGTATTTTTTTGTTTAAAATGCTTTCTTTAATTTTCACATTTTTTGCATTTTGTTAAAATTGTCTTTCCTTAAATTTGGGTTTTTATGATTTGGTTTCTTCCAATGTGGTCTTCAGTGTTCGTTTTTCTATTAATTCACATGCGTATTTGCTATTGCTGTAAACTCAAAGGAAGTAAATTACATTGCACAGTTCCCTCTCTCTACATTGCATTCCCTTTTTATCTGATGAGAAATAAACAAAACACTAAAATGGAGTGTGATTCAGTGTCACCAGTAGGGGTCAGAGGTAAATTACGCTCCACTGTCAGAATTTGTAGAGTTTTGCCCACTATGAGTTATGCTTGTTACGTAAAGTCCCAGCAAAACTCCACCAACCAGCGCATTGGTTTTTTTTTGCGCACATCCCCTAGCGTGATTTTGGGGTGCTAGGACAGCACCCGGGGAGATTATATCAATGAGAGCGGTCGTCTAGGTTGTCTTAGGCAACTTGTCGATGGTTTATTGATTAAATACATTTACTTTTAAATGAATTAATTATCTGGCTTTTATATGTCAATTTTGAAAGATGAATTGGAATTTTATATTGTACTTTTAAGGCATTTTTTTTCTTGCCGAATAAAGCAATTTGTTTATTTATTTATTTGGGAGTTTTATAAAGCACAAACATGATCCCAGAGTATGAGAGTTCTGTGCAGAGTAAGATATGCCTGCAGAATATAGAATAACAGAGCACATATAGTTAAATAGCACTTTAAGCATATGAGTTAGGCTTAAGCATGTAGGTTACTATGCAGTTTTGTTACAATTTGATCATGTTGATTACAGTATTTTACAATGTATAAGATAATGCTATCTCGTTGTCTCACAATTTTTCACATTTCTGTTCACAATTCTTGTGTTTTAGATACACCTTTTGAAGTGGAGGGTATTTTTTCTGCAAACAGTGACTGTTAATTTGAATTTTTGCTTTGGCTAGTGAAAATACAGGGCCAGTATGAGTAGGGACAACACCTTACAAGTATGAAGGGTTGCTGTTCGGGTAGAAAATGAATTCCCATTCCCACTCAGAAGGATAAAAGAATTGAGTGCCCGGTTTGATCAGGTCCTATTGTTATTGTTGGTATTTTGAGTGGAGGGCGACCTGATCAGTTATTCCCTCTATAGCTCCTTTGTGTGTATAAGATTGATGTACGGCTGATCAGCCGTGAGACCTTTTTCTAAATAGAAATTGGACGTTCCAACTGTAGTTGTTGTAGTTTTATCCTTCTTTGAGAATTTTTTATAAATTGTGCTCATCCGCCCCTATTTGGGTTGCACTATCATAAGGGTATTCATTCAGATCCAGATAGTATAGGATGGACAGACATTGTTTAGCCTTTTCAGATGACCAGATAGCTGCTATTCTATCAGGTCCTTCACTCTTCCCTGATGCACCATTGACAAGCTCTACATCAGCCAGGGAAGAATGGGAGAAGTTGAGCAACATTAAGAAGAGGCAAGTGAGGATAGCCCTTCATGGGGCGTTGATGACCGAGTACCTTAGAGCAGGTGCAGCCCCAGCGAGCTTGTTAGTTCGGATTGAGCCAAGAATTTTTTTGGAAGACAGTCAGTTCCGGGTTGATGGGAGTTATATTGCCAATAAGTGTACCCAGGACTGGCTGATTCTTATAATCAACACTGCTAAAAGGCTGAGTGAAGAACTTCTTAAAGAGATTGTTGATTTGGAGGAGAGTATTAAAAGGGATACTACCCTCATTGATACAAAAGAGCAGTTGGCAAGGATCCAAGAGGACCTGGCTGATTACAAAAATTATATGGTGAACCAAAAAATAAAAGGGCTGAAACGTAACCTCGAATGTTTTACCCATGCATGGGCGTTTCCTTATACTGAGGATAGTTATTACCAACAGGGGACTGAACAAAGACAACGTGGAGGTCAGGCACGGGGAGGGAGACAACCTGCTAGGTCCACACCAAATAACTGGACATTTGATAATACTTCCAGTGAAGAAGACGAAGTGGGAGCACAATCTGATAAAGCCAATAGAGTTAGATTTAATCATCTGGAGAAGACTAATGAAGATCTTGGAGCATTATTATGCTCTTTTTTAGGACAAAACCAGAGGGGCAACAGAGGGGGAGGCCAGCGAGGCAGAGGACGTGCACGACAGAATCAGGACCAAACATGGCAGACATACTCGCCACGAATAACCCGCAGTCGAGGGAGGAATCAATCATGAACAACATAGTGGTCAATCTTTCTGATCATATGCTTACATCAAGTGAACTACGGGTGTTGAATAAGGGGTTAGGATATGTTACCACTCCCACACATGATCCCTTTAAGTGCAGAATTGAGTTTCAAGAAATTATGAGAAAAATGTAACTCAAAAAGTTTTTTGCTAACAAGACTCAAGATCCTCCCCCAGTATTTAGTACGAACATGCATCGTCCCTCACAGTTTTGCCCTCCCAATTCCGGACTAGGCCCAGAGTCTTTGAACACAAAGTATTGGAAGAGATTAACTCCTTGGAACAGACTATACAGCACCAGTCTTTTAAAAATATGAGCCGTGATGATTGGCAGGCTATTCGGAGCTTACAAGAGAACCCACTGATTACGATAAAATCGGCAGATAAAGGTGGGGCTGTAGTTGTGATGAACACTACAGATTATGAGAATGAAGTTATGAGACTGTTAGGTATGCGTGAGAATTATCGTCCGCTGCCTTGCGACCCAGTAAGTGAACTACAGGAAATTATAAAAGGAATTGTTGGAGTGGCTAAGGAGAAGAAGTGGATTACCGTGAAAGAGGCAGATTTTCTGGTGAATCCCAAACCGAGAACCCCGGCGTTCTACATACTGCCAAAAATACACAAGGCCTCCGCCGGGCCGCCCGATAGTCTTGGGTGTACAATCGGTTCTCGAACCATTGTCACAGTTTGCTGATTTCTTTTTAAGAGAATCAGTAATAAAACAACCCTCGTACGTCCAGGATACCAGGGATATCCTTAATATTTTGGAGGACATACAGTTTGACTCTACTTGTGAATTCTTGCTCACGATTGATATTGAGTCGCTGTATACGTGTATACCCCAAGACGCTACGCTGGTGGCAGCAGCGCGGGCTCTTGGGGAACAAGAGTGGTTCTACGATACGCCACAGTCCTTCGTACTACAGTGCATTGAAATAGCTCTAACTAGGAACTATTTTAGCTATAAAAATTATCTTTTTTTACAAGTCTCGGGGACTTCGATGGGCGCGACTTTCGCGCCCAGTGTGGCCTGCATTTATGTGGGCCAGTTCGAGGAGCATTGCATTGATCACCCGTCTAACCCCTTCCAGAGGAATATACGCCTCTGGAGGCGGTATATAGACGACGTGCTATGCATCTGGTCTGGAACTGAGAAAGGGTTGCTTGAATTCCTAAATTGGTTAAACACCCTAGACAGAAGTCTGAAGTTCACTTGGACATTCAGCAATCAAAATGCAGTGTATCTAGATCTGGATATAGTGGTTAGGAATGACAAGCTGTGCACCACGGTACATCAGAAGGTGACTGACAGGAATTCACTTCTACATTACCAATCATACCATCCCCGGGCATTAAGAGATAATTTGCCTGTAGGACAGTTCCTGCGGTACCGCAGGAACTGTTCCTCTACAAATGACTATGTACAGCAGTCAGAGGTGTTATGTGAAAAGCTTGTGGAAAGGCAGTACCCGAGGAAAATAGTGAACCAGGCCAAGAAAAGAGCGTTGAACACCCCTCAGAGTGCACTTTTAGAGAAAAATGTGAGAATTAAAACTGACTGCCTGCCGGTGGTAATGACTTTTGATCCTTTGGCAACTAAAATCCGCCAGGCTATTCGCAAACATTGGTCATTATTGTCAACTGTAGAATTCAAAATGCCACAACCTAGATTTGCCTTTAGAAGAGGAGGTAATTTAAAGGACAAACTGGTGCATACCCGTCCTAAACCGTGTCCTAAAGTATCAACGCTTCCCCCTGGACACTACCCATGTGGGTCGTGTTCAGTATGTGATCTCACGGGAAAGACAAAAAATCTACAGTTGTTGAATGGGAAGATATGGCATTTGACAAAATTTAGCAACTGCAATACGGTGAATGTGATCTACCGGTTGACCTGTGACATGTGGATTGCATTATATAGGGCTTACATCCCGAAAGATCAAGATTCGTATTCAGGAGCACTTGAGTACGATCCGAGCAGGGAAACTCACGACAACGCTAGTACAACACTTTAAGGATAAGAATCATGATGCTAGATCACTGACTTGGGTCGTGCTTGAGAAAGTAGTAGGGGACACCTACAACATCGATAAAATACTATCCAAAAGGGAGGCCCGTTGGATCTTTTCAGAGAAAGCTAATCAGATTGGGTTAAACGATTATATTGAGTGGAATAAGGTTAGCATGTGATTGATCGTATCAGGGCTCTGATATGAACCGGACAACTGCTCTCTTGTAATCATTAGACTGTAACTAAACCCTTAATAAGACTGGATTTGGAGAATACCCCTGGTTTGATGGGTTTATGTTTTATAGACCCTATAGGTTTTAATGTAGGCGACATGCGAAAATGGTTCACAGACTCCTCAGGGCTAGTTCTATAAAAGCCTTGGAGTATTTAGTTATTCATAGAAAATAGCAGCAGCAAACATCAATGAGAGAGGACTTAAAGGAGTAATGTGGATATTTTAATATAGTCAAGACAAAATAATTCACTATAAAAGGATGATCCTTGATTGCTGTGTGTTATATTTAAAATGGATGTCAGATCCACATTGTGGTGTGTTTCTGCATATATTAACACGTGGCAGACAGCCTTTGTAAGGCTATAGACAGCAGGAACGAAGTTGTGTATAAATTTCCCCACTCCAAGATGGCCCCCACAGAACTGTCTCGATCACGTGACACGGAAACAAGTGGGTTTCCGTGTTACGAACCGCCTATTTAAACACATTCGCACTGGAATGAGAAAACGCTCGTCCGGCGGGAGACGCAGTAAGGTTATCGGGACAGAGGCGATTGCTGCAGGGGGGTTTGTCTGAATGCTTGAGGAGCGGTTTAGTAGCGTGAAACCGTTTAGAACCATGAATAATGAAAGTAAGAGCAGGAATTGAGAGTGGTGTAGGTGGGACTTCTGTAGGGCAAAACAGTCCGAGTCAGTCATTTCTGAGTAACATAGTGAATCAATGATTGGGGAGATTGTGAAATAAATAATGACACCCGAGTAATGTGCTTTTAACAGGATTGGGACAGGAGCATGACACGTCTATGTAATCACAGTTGAGACATGGGGGTATAGGTCTTGTGATTACAGTACACTGTTAGTAACAACTGTTTGTCTTTTTAGAATTGGGACAACACAAGTGTCCTTTTAACGAACCAGGGCTCACAATAGAATTGAGCTCCTGGGTGACGAGGTGGATATCTGGTACGAGGGGCTGTGGCTACTACCTGGTAAATATGACTTTACAATATAAATGTACAATATTCATGTATTTGAGGAAGTGAAATTGATATTTCACTAGTTGGACGTCCTTTTTAATGAACCTTCTTTGTGTTTAACAGTTCACTGTGTGTACGGAACAAGGGTCCAGAAGGATGGATTAAGACCCCATGCCCTGAAGAAATTGCCTCTACGATACACAGGCAATGAAACATGTCGGCCCAACAGTAAATGGTCTGCAAACATGTAGTTTGGTTCTATTTTGGAATAGGCCCACGAGTCGAGAATAAAGTGGTTGCTAGATGACTGTGGGGTCTATTTCAAATTTTAACTTCACGGGTTCTAGTTGGTGTGGTCAATAGACACACTTATTCTTTCACTGGTTTTCTGGACACTAATGTATATATATTATTTTTCGAGATAGCAACCGATGATGAAAAACGTGGGCATAACTGGTGATTATTAACCAGTAAAGCTCCTTTGGTGTTGCGCACGTGAGGGGCTATCTCGTTGTCTCACAATTTTTCACATTTCTGTTCACAATTCCTGTGTTTTAGATACACCTTTTGAAGTGGAGGGTATTTTTTCTGCAAACAGTGACGGTTATTTGAAGGTTTGCTTTGGCAAGTGAAAATACAGGGCCAGTATGAGTAGGGACAACACCTTACAAGTATGAAGGGTTGCTGTTCGGGTAGAAAATGAATTCCCATTCCCACTCAGAAGGATAAAAGAATTGAGTGCCCGGTTTGATCAGGTCCTAGTGTTATTGTTGGTATTTTGAGTGGAGGGCGACCTGATCAGTTATTCCCTCTATAGCTCCTTTGTGTGTATAAGCTAAACAGACTACAACAGTAAGCTAAAGGTAGTATGTCTGATTAGTCAGAGCCTTACAATATGAAAAAATAGGGAATAGTGTAGGCAGGGATTTACAGGTAAAGCTATAATCAGATTACATGAATCAATGAAGTTTACATTGCTAGGATAATAACTAGTATGGCCCATTAGGCATAAAGCCGACCATTGTATTATCCGCTCGATCAGTACACTAAGCATTTTTCAAAAAATAGAGCTTTCACATTCTTCTTGAAAGTCTGAGAGGAGGGATTTGTGTGGATCTCAGGAGGTAGGGAGTTCCATATCCTGGATGCTCTACCAGTAAAGCGCCATGAGAAAGTGGGTTTTTTCAAGTCTGTGAGAATCAAGGAGTAGAGATTTCAAGCTTTTCAGGTTGCAGCTTCCATGATAAGGTGAGATTCTTTGCCAGATATTTTGTGGTTCCGTAGTATAGTGCTTTAGGTGTGATACAGGATATCTGTAGGATGCAACATAGCTTTGCTAGGTAACCACTTTAGAGTAACCAGAGAGGAAGTGATGTGATCATAGTGGCTTGTTCCATTTGCTAATCTTGCAACAGTGTTGAATGTAGCCCTTAGTGGTGCTAATTGAGATTTGGGTGTGCCAGTAAGCACTGCATTACTGTACTCTAGTTTTGAGATTGCAAGGGCTTGTATCACATTTTGGAAGTTAGGTAATGGAATGAATGGCTTGATTTTTCCTAAGAAACCTGAGTTGTTATAGTGCTCCTTTGGTGGTGGAGTTGATGTGGGTGATCACGTTTATGTGTTTGTTGAGGTAGATTCTGAGAGTTTTTATACAGTCAAAATACGTTCGGTATGCATAGCCAGTTTTGTATTGGGGGCATGTTGAGTGAGGGCCAGATGAGAATGAAGCCTGTATTCGGTGGGTTTCGTTTTAGGTGGTGGGTTGATAGCCAGGCTTGAATATTTGTCAGTGTTTTTTGGGATGGATTATATTCTTTAGAGAGGTGATTTTTGTCAGAATCGTTTTATTGCACTTTAAAAAATTAACAACTAATGAGGCTCAACAAAGCCAAGCCAAGATCTTCAGATAGCTAAAGACAAGGCTCATCTTTCCCACAAGTTCTCAGCATAGTTCTTGGTATATTCAGGTACAACTTCCCCCACTATCTAGTTACATGTATCGAAAAATCTACGTGTCCCTCGATGCGTCATTACAATATGAGCAAGAGCCAACAAAATAAACAAATTAGAAAACAACTAAACAACCCTGTGGTACTTGTTGCACATGTTTACAGTGTACTGAGGAGAGTGCATAGAGAACAAAGGTCTAATCGAGGGGGAGGGCGTGGGCCGCCCGGTTCCCGGGTATGGGGAGCGGGAAACCCAGCCATGTGGGTAGATGCGAAAGCTTTATGGCCCAAGGCCCCTGGAGGGTCCACAGCAAGATCTAAGTTTGCTACGTCTGGAAAAGATGAAGAGCCCGCAATCTGGGACAACAGGCAAGGAGTGGCAAAGCTTCTGATAGGAACCTCACCAACGGACACCAAATATAATCAAATCCTCTTCGAGAATCTGTCATAATGTCAGTCATGAGTTCGAGGGCTAGTGCCCGCCACAGCTGGGCGTGCCATTGAGAAAGAGAGGGGGCCTCCAGTTTCTTCCATGCTATTGCCACTGCCATTTTTTGCTGCACCCAGGCGTAACCACATGATGGAACGGTCTCCCAGGGCTTGATGTTTCAGGCTAGGATCGCGCAACCCGAGCAAGACCTGTTCCGGGGAGTTATCTCTTTGATCTGAAAAAGAATTTCCATCCAAAAAGGTTGGATAGTGGGGCAGTCCCACCATTTATGGCGAATGTCACCCAGCAGCCCACATCCCCGCCAGCATCTGTCTGTTGTATTCGGAAAAAGAGTGTGTAGTTTTTGGGGGTGTAAGTACCAATCGTACATGATCTTATAATGGGCTTCCCTTAGGAACATGGAGCGGTTATATTTTGTGATATCTTTATATAGAGAACTCCATTGTTTCTCTGTTATGGGGATCTGCAGGGTGGACCCCCAGAAAGCTGTGTGTTGTGGGAGCAAAGAAGGACCCGCTGTGAGGAGGAGAGAGTAGAGGAATGGATTTAGGTGCGTAGACCATTGCTATAGTGCATGGGCGACCCAGCAGGATACCCTTAACCAAAAGGAATCTCCCTGTTTTTTCCGTCTTTGTGTTGTGGGGCTAGAAGTGAACCGAGGAGTGAAAGAGGAGGGAGACCCCGTTTTGTTTAGTGTTAGCAGAGGACCTAAAGATAAATGAGTAGGATTTGTGTTGCAGTCGGAGGTCATCGCCTCTCTTTAAATGGGTTTCCTGTAGTGCTACTAAATGGATATGGTGGTTCTCTAAAAATTTCCAGAGGCATTGTCGCTTGTTGGGGGAGTTTAGCCCCCTTACATTCCAACACACAATTAAGTGACATTATGTCGCTCAGGAGGGTGCCACCACCCGCTCCAGACATCTCCCATCATGCCCCGACGCCCCCGACACCAGCCTCCACCCCGCCAGCCCCCCTACCCACCCTCCTCAATCTGATGTTCAGACCAACATTAAAAGTACCATGGTAAAAACAAAACAACAAAACATGAAGAAAACATCTAACTGCAAAGTCTCCAAGGTGAAGATGAGTTCACACAATTGGTGTCTCCAGGGCCGAGTCCAGGACCGTACCTGGGGCCCCGCAAACATGAATGACTGAACATCATTCTCTAATATGACTAGAGTTGGCGGAGTGTCCCCGGACACAGGATAAGGAGGTCATTAACTTATCACTACCTTAAACCCAAAACCCCTGAACCAGAGTATTCAAGTTCAGTATTGTAGGCAAGCAGGGGGGGCTTTCCGTGGTCAACCTCCAGGCTAGAGAATGCAACCCGCATAATCAAAAGTTCTTGAATCGGGGATCCGACGCTCCTTAGCATTTCTAAGTCTTGTCTCCTTTCTTGGGCGTCTGCCACGGTCTCGGTGGGCGTTGCTCCAGTGGCTGTTCCATTTGCGCCTGTCCAGTAGCCTTGTTCTGTTGCGATGAAGTGATTTTTAGGCCAATCGAAGTCGCAGCCTCCTCCAACTCAGTGAAGTGACATTGCTTCAAGAAGGTAAACGAGAAGGCGATGCCAAAATAAAGGTCTATCTATATTTGATCTGGTGCTCCCGTAGAGCCAAGGTGATCGGTCGGATTGCTGCCTGCGAGCCAACGTGGCCTGAGCGACACCCTGGATGTCGCTCAGGCCACGTTGGCTCGCAGGCAGCAATTTCGACTGATCACCTCGGCCCTTCAAAGGTGATAGAGTCACTGTTTGTAGCTTTCCACAGTACTAGCTCCTTAGTTTTGAACAAGCTGAATTTGGCAAGAATGTCTCTTGGACGTTTGCTATCACCCGGTAGACGCTGGCCCACCCTGTGGACCCATTGCAGCCTGACCTCCGAACAGTCCCCCCCAAAGACACTAGAGAAGAGGTCCACCATAAACGCCTCCAGATCTGGCCCCCCACCTCCCTCCTCCAGGCCACCCACTCTTATGTTGTCTCTGCAGGAGCAATTCTCCAGATCTTTGCATTTTAGTAAGGCAGAGTGCAGCTGGGTGCTCAAGTTGGCCATTCCCTCCTCCAGTGGCTTCAATCTTTCCTCGAGTTCCTGTCGTTTCTAGATTCAGGTTGCGGGAGCCCACAGGGTCTACGTCTGCCTGAATTGACACCAATTTCGACCCCCACCTCTGAACGGAATGCTTCAAATGAGGCGCCAGTGTCCGCCTTAATGTCTTCCCTGAGCTACTTCTTGAACTGCAGCATCTCCAGGAGATCATCTCTGGTGAGAGTCATGCTGCTTCCTGTGGGCCCTCCACTTCCTTTTCTGCCCGGGGCTAAGTTAGCACAAAATAACAAAGTGGGGACAGAGAACTCCGCTCCGCTGGCGGAGCTTGAGGATTTTTGCATTCTCCGCGTTCTGCTGAGAACGCAAAATCTATGCAAAACTCTGACTCCGCAGCGGAGCGGAGTTCAGCCCCGGGCCCTCCCCACCTTCACCCCCCCAATAAATATTTTTAAAACAAAAATAAAAATGAAGATTAAAAACACACTTACCTTTATCGCGACATCTCCGGGCTGCCCTCCTCCTCCTCGCCATGGTCTCCTCTCCTGCAGAAGCCCCTACATCAGACATACATCATGGTAGGACTGCGCATGCATGTGCAGTCCTACCATGAATCAAGTCTGATGTAGGGGTTTCGGTTTGCAGAAGAGACCATGGCGAGGAGGAGGAGGGCAGCCCGGATACGCAGCAACAGAGGTAAGTGTGTTTTTATCTAATTTTTATTTTATTTTTGTTTTAATATTTACTTAATTTAGGGGGGGTGGAGGCGCGGAGCGGAGCTCCAGGGTGTTTTTGCCCAACTCCGTGGACCTCCGCGTAGTGCAACTCCGCCAGCTCCGCCCGGGCTTAAAAATAACTTGAGACTCTGTTAGTTTGGGCCTTTTTTGGTGGCATATGGGCGAGGGGCTCGGTCAGCGCATCACCGCCCCGTTCAGCACAGGTACTCCAGCTAGGGTGTCACACTCAGGGGTAGGGGGAGCTCCGCAGGAGCACGGTCAACCAAAAGGACCACTGTTCCAATGTGGCCTCAAGCTCCCATCTGAGAGGTCTTTAAGAGCAGAGTTCAAAGAGCCCCCCGTGTGGTCCCCTGTCAGCTTCTTCAATTTGGCCATACCTGTCTCAGAGCAGGGCTGTCTTCATCTAGCAACCATACTCTTCTGGGGATCAAAAACAGGGAGGTGTTGGCTCCAAGCCGGGACCTGCCTGGTTGAGTCTGTCTTTCACCAGGAGCTCTTCGCAGCAGGCTCAATCAATCAATCAATCAGGGGTTTGTAAGCGCACTACTCACCCATGAGGGTTTCAAGGCGCTCGGGGGGTGGGGGTCCGCAGATCTGTTTAGCCGAAGAGCCAGGTCTTGAGGTGTTCAGGGAGAGGGCGTGTCTGATGTCTGCCGGGAGCTCGTTCCAGGTCTTGGCCACAATGTGAGAGAAGGATATTCCACCTGCTCTGGCTCTGTGGATGCGCGGGGTTTCGGCTAGTGCGAGGTTGGAAGATCGGAGGGTTCTTTTGGGTACGTGGAAGTTGATTCTATTGTTGAGGTATTTGGGTCCGGTGTTGTGTAGGCATTTGTAGGCGTGGGTGAGGATTTTGAAGGTGACTCTTTTCTCCACGGGTAGCCAGTGGAGCCTTCGTAGGTGTCCGCTGATGTGTTCGTACCGGGGGATGCCAAGGACAAGTCTGGCGGCGGTGTTCTGTATCGTCTGGAGTTTGCGGAGTAGCGACTTGTTTATGCCGGCACAGAGAGCGTTTCCATAGTCCAGTCTGCTAGTGATGAGTGTGTGAGTGACCATCTTCCTTGACTCGGGGGATATCCATTTGAAAGTCTTGCGGAGGAGGAGGAGGGTGTTGAAGCAGCTGGAGGTGACGGCGTTGACCTGTTGGTTCATGGTGAGGGATGAGTCGAGTATGATGCCGAGGTTTCTGGCATGATCCGAGGGGGTCGGTGGGCTTCCGAGGGCAGTCGGCCACCAGGTGTTGTCCCACGCTGAAGGGGTGGTTCCGAGGATGAGGACTTCTGTCTTCTCGGCGTTGAGCTTTAGGCAGCTGTTGGTCATCTAGACTGCGATATCCTGCATTCCTTTCTGGAAGTTGAGTCTGGCGATGGTGGGGTCTTTGGTGAGGGAGAGGATGAGCTGGGTGTCATCAGCGTAGGATACGATGTTGAGGCCGTGTTGTCGGACGATGGCGGCAAGGGGTGCCATGTAGATGTGGAATAGGGTAGGGCTTAGTGATGACCCCTGTGGGACTCCGCAGGTGATTTCCATGGGATCGGAGAGGAAGGGTGTCAGTCTGATTCTTTGGCTTCTTCCGGTGAGGAATGATCGGACCCATTCCAGGGCAGTTCCTTGTATGCCGGCGTTGTGTAGTCTGGCGCCGAGTGTGCGGTGGGAGACGGTGTCGAAGGCTGCTGATAGGTCGAGTAGGATAAGGGCTGCGGAGTGGCCTTGGTCCAGGGGGAAGCGGATGTTGTCTGTGGCGGCGAGTAGGGCTGTGGTTGCTTCGGAATCCGGATTGGGACGGGTCGAGGACGGCGTTGTCTTTGATAAATCGTGTCAGTTCCCGGTTGACTGTTTTCTCCACAACTTTGGCTGCGAAGGAGAGGAACGAGATGGGCCGGTAGTTCTTGAGATCGGTGGGGTCAGCTGTGGGCTTCTTGAGCAGGGGCCTGACTTCTGCGCGCTTCCAGTCATCTGGGAAGGTGCCTGTTTCGAAGGTCGTGTTGATGGTGCGTTTTAGTTTGGGTGCAATGGCGGTGGCGGCTCTGTGGTAGATGTGTGTTTAGGGCAATGGTCAGTAGGGGCCCCCAAGTGGATGCCTTTCATGGGCGAGGCGGTGTCTTCGACCGTGATCAGTGTCCAGGTGAAGATGGTGGGCTGGCTGGTGTTTCTGGGGGGCAGGCCGGCTGCGGCTTCTGGTGGCTGGTCGACGAAGTTGTCATAGAGGTTTTTGATCTTGAGGTGGAAGTAGGTTCCGAGCTTCTCGCACAGGTCTTGGGATGGGGTGATGTCTGTTGCTTTGCTACAGGGGTTGGTGAATTCCTGAATGACACTGAAGAGTTCCTTGGAGTTGGCGAGGATTTTGTTGTGGATGAAAGTCCTCTTGGTGGTTCTGATTTGGTTGTGGTAGTCCGTCATGGCGTCCTTGTAGGTGGTGTGGTTTTCGGGTGTCTTGGTGTTTCTCCAGTTCTTCTCCAGGCGTCTGCAGGTGTGTCTGGCTTTTTGGAGGTCGGTGGTGAACCATGCAGCTTTTCTGGGGTGCTGTTTGTCAGGGTTGCGTAGTGGGGCGAGCTCGTCTGCGCAGTTGGAGATCCAAGTGTGGAGTTCCCTGGCTGAGATGTTGGCGTCGGATGCCGAGGTGTGGTTGTCTCTGGTAAGGGTGGAGTTCAGTTGCTCGTCGGTGACCTTGCTTCAGTTCCTCCGTGGTGGGCGAGGGGCTGGGTTGAATGTCTTGGGTTTGTCGACGGTGAAGTGTACGCTGTGGTGGTCGGTCCATGGGGGTTGCGTTGTGTGGCTGAAGTGAACGCTGTTTCCTGCTGCGAAGATGGGGTCGAAGGTGTGTCCTGCCCTGTGGGTCGGCGTGGTGACGAGTTGTTTGAGTCCGATGTTGGTGAGGTTGTCACGGAGGGTGGTGGAGTTGGGGTCGCTGTGGTTGTTGAGGTGGAAATGCAGGTCTCCGATGAGTATGTTGAGGTGTTCGGCAGAGGAGAAGGTTATGCTGGAGGCGGTGAGGCGGAAGGTGTTCTTGTGGGCGATGGCGAGGCCCCCATCCGGGTGGTTGGGGCGGTCCTTTCTCTGGATCTTATATCCGTCGGGGATGTCAGTGTTGATGTCGGGGCGGAGGAGGCGTTGGTCCATGTCTCCGTGTAGAAGGTTCCAGATCTCCATGGCGTGTTTGTGCATGGAGCGCACGTTGAGGAGGATGCATCTTAGGGTGTCACCGGTGTCGGCGGCAGAGATGGTGGTGAAGGTCTGTCGGCAGTGGTGGCAGGAGAACTAGCCGTGGGTGGTGGCTGGTGTGGATAGCTGGCAGTTGTTGTTGTTCCTTCCGGGGTTGAGTGCGAGGAGGGCAGTAGTGTTGTAGCGATGGATGGTCGGAGATCTAGGGTTCCTGGCGCTGGCCGCGGTCGGGTCGCAGACGGGCACAGACGGGTTTACCTTAGGCGCGCCAGTGGCGTGACTGCACAGCGGCCGCCATTAAGTAGGGGAGGGGGGAGGGATGATCTGCTGGGAGGCGGGAACTTGCGTGGACAGGGGGGAGGGTCCACAGGGGCAGCAGCGGTGGGAAGAGGGAAGCAGGAGAAGCGGGCACAAAAAATAACAATTACAATGGGGACACGATCAAAATACCAAGCAGTTACCAACAGTGCACAATTAGACACAGGGAGATGGACACAGGTCCCACAGCGGGCACACACGGAGCAGACAGCAGCCTTGAACCCCTCCTGGGAGGAGGCTGGGGCTCAGCGGCGGAGTAGATGGCGCGGAGCTGCTGGGGAAAGAGCAGGCCAGTGACCGAGGGTCAGAGGTCTTACTCACGCTCCCCCGCAGCGGCAGCCAATAAGTAGGGGAGGGGTAGGGACAATCGGCTGGGAGGCGGGAACGTGCGTGGACAGGGGGGAGGGGCCGCAGGGGCAGCAGCGGCGGGAGGCGGGAGAAGCGGGCACAAAAAATAAACATTTACAATGGGGACACAATCAAAATACCAAGCAGTTACCAATAGTGCACAATTAGACGCAGGGAGATGGTCACACAGCGGGCACACACGGAGCAGACAGCAGCCTTGAACCCCTCCTGAGAGGAGGCTGGGGCTCAGCGGCGGAGTAGATGGCACGGAGCTGCTGGGGAAAGAGCAGGCCAGTGACAGAGGGTCAGAGGTCTTACTCCAGGCTGCTTCCCCCGGTTGTCAATTGCAGAGACAGGCAGCTTGGCCTGCCGTGGGCCCGCCAGGTGCCATCTTGAGGTCAGGCACCGTCCGGTGTGCCCCCCCAATTTACTGCTCACTGGTCCGGGGGCGGTTCGGGGAGGGATCCCCAGATTCTCCCTCCTCCCAGCTTCCTCATGGGCGTTCCCCCACCAGAGTTGTGGCGTTATACGTGGTCCTCCTCGTGTCTCATCTTTCCCAGACCAGGGCTGCTTGATTGTAGTCTCAGATCAGGTGTTCAGCGCCCCCTCTCTGACTCCCCTTCACCGCCGCCACTACGGTGGGTCAGGTCAGCACAGTGGGCCGGATTTCGAGCACGCGCCAGCACCCTCATTTACACCCAATCCGGCCCGCCCAAGTAGAACGCTGCTCTTACACGAAGCGGAGCGCGGCCACCATCTTGTCAGCTCTGCCGCGTCTCCCCTCTGGTCGGATCTCTCCATGGTTTCGGCCCTTCGGTCCAGGCAGCGCAGACAGAAAGGTGTCCGCTGTCAACAGCACGCAAAGCACCTAGATTTCAGGAGACCCCGGTGCCATTTCGCATGCTGTAAAGCCCTAAATTGCGGGGTGAAGCACGGAGCCCACATGGAACATGTCCAGGCAGCCATGATGGTTGGCCACGCCACAATAGAGAGGTGATTTTAAGATAGAGTTGAGCGTCATTAGGGTAAACATGATATTGTATTTGGCCTGATGGAGAATTGAGGTAAGGGGTTCCATGTGTAGGTTAAAGAGAGTTGGGAAAAGATAGAGCCTTGGGGAACTTCTTAGTTAATATGTGTTGGCTTAGATAGGCAGTCCTTTAGTTTAATTTGTTGAAGATGACTGTTGAGTTAAAAGGATATCAAGAAACAAAGAAGGGAGTGAAGAGATATATCAGTCATGGACTCAATCGCCTCTGTAAGCTATAAAAAAACAAATAGAGTCCATTCAGAATCTGCAAAATAAAGTGCTAGCCTTCCAAAAAGTGACTAAACCCAAGTGAATCGTTTGGTTATTAGCATGGGAAAGCAATAAAGTTTTTTAAAATAACCCTCACCCACCAAAAGGTCCCTTGGTGGCATGCTTCATCATTGGGTTCTTCCCGCCCCGCTGCGGGACGGGGCCTGCTACGACCGACGGATACGTGGGAGCACTTTAAAGTGAAGTGAAACTATGTGTATTGGTGTGAGAGTAGAAGGGTCAGGAAAGAGTGAATTAAAAAATACCTGGCTTTATGGAAAAACTAAACTTTAATGTTCCCTATAGCTGGTATTGATAAAAAATGGGGAAAGAGGAGGGAAAAAGCTTTAATGAGCAGCTCCCTCGCTGGTCGACATGTTTCGAAGACTACCCCTAAGCTTCTTCTTCGGGACCAAATACAATGATCCCTGTTACCACTCTGACTAATGCCTAGTGCTGTTAGCCTATTAGGTGTTTCAAATTATTAGTCTTCTGTGCAAACCATTCGTTCAGTACCTACTTGGTAATATTCTTTAATAGAACTAATACCCAATTTCTTAAATTGACAATATTATAGGTTTCATAATTGGACCCCATGAGCAGCAACACGGGAGGGGAGGAGCGCGTGTAGTCAAACATTCGTCAAAGCATCTCGCTCACCCTTGGAACAATGCCTGCCCGTTGCTCCGTCGAACCAAAGGATAACCATTTGAGGATTGTTCCTTCGAAACCCTTTTGTGTATTTAAGATAATTATTAGAATGCTGTGGTTAATAGTGCCAGAGGCAGAGCAGAGATCAAGAAGTAGAAGCAGACAGGATTCTCCTTTGTCCAGTATTACATGGGCATCATCTATGATGTGGAAGATGGCTGTTTCAGAGCTGCAGTCAGCTCTGAATCCCAATTGGTGGTCGTCAAGTAGGTTGTAATCCATGATGTGTTGGTTTAGCTGTGATAGCACACATTTTTGAGGTGAGAAAGGGAGGTTGGCCACAGGCCGAAAATTGTTAAGGTCTTCTGTGTCAGTTCTTGGTTTCTTCAGAATTGGTATGACATGTTTTTCAACCCCGTCCATCATTTTCTACCCTTCATTACATTTGCTTTCATCTCACACATTTTCTCAATTTTTGACTAGCAATCTACCAACCTTCCCACAATTTTACAATTCAGTACAAGCTACAACTTACACATCTTTCCTTGGCATTACAACAATTCCTAAAAGTTCCTGGTAAAGCCGACCACTGCGCTTCCATAATTCACTTATGTACACCACATCACTACAGAACCAGCAGCAAGAGGTTACAGTGGTTCTAAACTACTTGAATATGGCTGCTGCTTGCAACATGTAGTGCAGTTGTGAGAAATTGGGTTGTTGGTTGACTAGGGTGTGAGCCCTGGTCAAGCAACAGCCACAATCCCTTGAAGGGTGAACCACAAAAAGTCACTAAATCAACTAGGGCTTAACCCTAGGTAGATTGGCGCAAAAAGCAGTCAGGCTTTACTGAGAGGCAACGTGTAAAGTATTTATGCAGTACACAAACATTAATAAAGTGAAAATACAACACAAGAAAAATCCTACACCAATTTACAAAAACATAATAAAATATTTGACACCAAAATTACAAAAATCCAATCACTAGTAAGAGTTATAAATTTCTATTTTTTGGTAAAAACTTGCACCTAAAAGATCAAAGCACTAACCGCGGACATCTAGTTGCTTGAGAACGGGTCAAAGTCGAAAAATATGGCCGACCAAGATAGAACGCTCTTTCGTATACAAGAAGTGGATTGTGTCCAATCAGTGCTTATCTCTGGACTTAAAAAAAATGTTGGGAGAAAAAATATTCTGAGAAGGTAAAGTTCAGTGGGCCAAGGGTGCAGGAGGAGTCCGAAGGGGGGAACGTCTTCGTCTGGGAGCCTTGGGTCGAAGCAGCTGTGATGATTTCAACGTTTGGACTTAGATGTTTTTATGGAAGTCGAAAATCACCAGCGGGATGAGGTAGAGGGCTGTAGCCAAAGGCAGTTCCAAGGGCCTGGATACCCCTTTGGCGAAGGACTGATGTGGAGAAGAATGTAGTGGGAGAAGCCGCTAAGTCAATCCGACCAGCAATGCACCTCAGGCGGATAGGAGAGCAATTTGGTCCTGGTCTCCTCCTGGTTCTCGAAGCAGTTTTTGGCCAAACATTTTTTGGGATTTAGCCTTTTGGGCACCTTTAGCACCACAACCAAGGGTCTAGGACTGGTGGATACTACTTGGAGGTTCAGGACTCACTCAGGCTGGGTCCAGATGTGGGTTCAAGATGGTGGGAGCCTTTTGTGTACCTGTGGCTCTGAACAGGAGGCCAGCAAACTAGCCCATGGGGTCACTCTGGTAGTCCTGGGTTCAGGTGTAGATGCAGGGCTCTACAGCAGGGCTTGCCTTTGAGGGCTCAAGGCAAGCTCCAGGTAGTAAATCAGTACTTCCAGGTATAGCAACACAGTCTTACAGAGTGCACAGCAGGTCACAGCAGAAGGCAGTCCTCCGAGAGTGCTTCTGCAGGGCCAGGAGTTAACTGAAGTGTTGGTGCCTGAAGACCTATTCTTATACCCTGGAGCCCTCCTTCTGTAAGGTGGCAGAGGCTTCCAGACAGGTGGGAGAAGCTTCTAGAAAGTGCATGGAATTGCCTGACTTTCCTACCCTGGCTCCAAACTGGCTGAAGTGACAATGTAGAGGTAAAAGGTATTAAATGTAATAAGGAATCTCCAATGTTATCCTATAGGAGGGGTGGGGCTCACATTGGTGAAAAACAAATGTAGGAGTTTTTCACGATCAGGCCATGTAAGACTAAAACAAAGTATGAACATATTCAAAAAGGGAGCAAGGCCACTATTACAGATGGGCAGTTACTGGGTTTGCATCAAATGGAGTAAATATGACAAGAAAATGATGTGCAATACTGGGGGACTATCTGATATCCTTTTTTATGATTGTTATTTTTTGTGATGGGTGCTCCCTAATAATTGGCAAGCGTTTCATGCTTCACAGGCACACTCAACGAGTAAAACCATATGTCATGCAGATTCACTTTGGAAGAGGGAAGTGTGCATGGTGGAGGCAATATATGGCAACAATATGCTAAAAGTGAATGGTTGCTTTTAGAAGACAGAGTAGTATTTGACACCCAAATAAAAAAAAGTAGTTCAGATAAATCTAATAGCAATGCATCCCACTTTATGCTTGAACAATACAAAGAGATGTGCGCTATGAAGAATTTTTTAATTGTATGGTTATTCATTCTCGTCTGCTGCAGATACTGCTCACTTCTTTGATTGATGTGTTCATGGATTGCAAAGGTGTACCGTAACTTGGCGGTGGACCATAATTTTGTTTTGTAATCAGCCCACTCTATTAGTTTAATAGACACAAACATTAATCATTAAAGCATCTTCTTCCTCTTAATTAAAGTGGTGTATTTGACTTTCACAAACACTATCTAGAAGTATTTAATGTGTTTTTGTTAAACTGGCTCACTAAATGCTCATTTGACTTTTATTGGTAATAAACATTAAACATTTATGACCTGTGAAAACAGATTCACACGTTAGTTTATATGGTTACTATTTACTGTTTTCTAATCAAACACTACTACTTTCTTCTTGCATGCAAGTTGATTCCGTTCTCCTCTTTAACTTTTATTGTGCAGTGAACAAGTCAATCACACTCATTCCAACCAGCGAGCAGAAGAACCTCATTAAACCACAACGTCATATGTGTTAGATGGGCACCAGTTTAAGAAAATGTTTGCCCTGGGAAAGACCCGAAGTGTCGCCAAAGGACAGTGAAGCTGTCACCCTGCTATGACGTGGTAGATCTGTAAGATGAACATAGGCTATCTATGATTGCAGTACACACCATGGTTTGTGAGAAGTAGAACCAGCCTTCTAATTAAAAATGAAATACAAACCTTGGTTTTAGTCTGCAAAACAATTGCAATGAATGTGCTTGTCAAATTTTTTGTGAAGGGCAGCTTCTGAAGCATGATGGGAAATTATTTTCTTCTTATTCTTTAACTATAGTTTATTCTAGTTTTAAAACAATAATTTCAAGCATAATTATTTATTTACTTGTTTCTACAGGTGAACAAACTGGCCAATGTAGCATGTATGTGCGTTACACTCTTGCAAGGTACAATAACTTGTCAGTGTTTGTGCTCCACTAGTCATTGCAGGATGTTACCAGTGCTTTAATGAGTGAGGTTTAGGTGATAGTGAGGTGCTTGGGTGAGTCAGTTTCTAGTGCTTTTGTGAGGTATTTTAGGGTATATGTGGTACTTTAACAAAGAGATGCTCTGGTGAAGGCAAGGTGCACAAGCAAGTGTGAGACACTTGAGAGCAATGACTTGTGCGTGTAAAGTGCTTAGGTGACTCACATATTTGGGAGTGAGATGGTTGAAGCTGAGAGATTCCTTGGGGAGGCTGACTGATGAATTTGAAGGTGGCCTTCCATGTCTGCCGAAGTGTCTGAGTATGAGGCTACTAGGCGAGTTCGGCCCCACTGGGGAATGAGTGAGGAGCTCTGGACACCCCACTGCAGCGCAGGGGGAGCTCAGACTGACACTGAGCAGGTTCAGGGTGGCATGTGATGGCGGGAAGCCAGGTTGTGCTTGTTGAACGGGCCACAGTGAGAAGCTGAGGAAGAGCTCTCTCAACTAATGTCTCATCCTTGAATGCACTCTGCGACCCAGCGGCTTCTTTCATACTGAGCAAGTTGTGCAGGAAGACCAGCTTGGTTCCCGTTTCTTCCCGTGCACCCTTTCCCTGCCTGTCTCTCACTCACCCTCTTTCCATGCCTGTCTCTTGCTCACCGCCTTTCCCTGCCTGTCTCTTGCTCACCCTCTTTCTCTGGCTGTCTCTCACTCACCCTATTTCCCTGCATGTCTCTTGCCCATCGTCTTTCCCTGCTTCTCTCTCGCTTATCTTATTTCCCTGCATCGCCCTTGCTCACCCTCTTTCTCGCCCGCTCACCTTCTTTCCCTGCCCGTCTCCTGCTCACCTTGTTTCCCTGCCCATCTCCTTCTCACCTTCTGTCCCCGGGCATCCCCCACTCACCTTCTTTCCCTGCCCGTTTCCCGCTCACCTTCCCATCTCCCAATCACCTTCTTTTCCTGCCAATCTTCCGTTCACCTTCTTTCTCTGCCCACCTCCCGCTCACCTTTTTCGCTGCCCGTCTCCTGCTCACCTTCTTTCTCTGCCCGTCTCCCGCTCACTTTCTTTTCCTGCCTGTCTCCCGCTCACCTTCTTTCCCTACCCGTCTCCTGCTCACCTTCTTTTCCTGCCCGTCTCTCAGTCACTTTCCTTCCTTGCCTGTCTACCCCTCACCTTCTTTTCCTGCCTATCTCCCACTCACTTTCTTTCCCGGCCCGTCTCCCGCTAACTTTCTTTCCCTCTGTCTCCAGCTCAGCTTTCCCAGTCAGCTTCTTTCCCTGCCCGTCTCCCACTCACCTTCTTTCCTTGCCTGTCTTCCACTCACCTTTTTTCCTGTCTCTTTCCCGCTCACCTTCTTTCCCTGTCTGTCTCCCACTCACTTTCTTTTCCTGCCCATCTCCCATTCACCTTCTTTTCCAGCCCGTCTCCCGCTCATCTTCTTTCTCTGCCCGTCTCCCGCTCACTCTCTGTCCCTGACTTGAGCCCAGTAATGAGTGTCTCCCTAATCCAGCTCTGCACCTATTCCTTGGGGCCTTCAGAGCGGGTTCTCACCGCCAAGTGCATTTTTTAATGTTCACTGTGATATTTACTATCACGTGGAGCACCAGATCGCACTATGGTACATGAACAATTTTACACCCCCCATCAAATACTTTTCTCTCTCTATCTCTCTGTCTTTCTTCCTCGTTCTCTATACCCCTCTTTGTCTCTATATTATATAGATTCATTACAGTCAACAATAGTGACCAATCAATCAGTAATCTTATAAAGCGCAACTACTCACCCGTGAGGGTCTCAAGGCTCTGAGTAGAGGGTGGGGGGGTCTGCAGTTCAGTCGAAGAGCCAGGTCTTGAGGTCCTACTTGAATTGCAACAGCGATGGTGATTGCCCGAGGTGCAGAGGCAGGGAGTTCCAGGTCTTTGCAGCGAGGTAGGAGAAGGATCTTCCTCTAACCGTGGTCTTGCAGATCCGTGGGATAGTGGCCAGGGCCAGTTGGGCGGAGCGGAGATGTCTGGTGGGAGTGTAGAAGGAGAGGCGGTGGTTGAGGTATGCAGGTCCGGCGTTGTGGAGGGCTTTGTAGGCATGCGTAAGAAGCTTGAAGGTGATTCTTTTGTTGACAGGTAGCCAGTGAAGGTCACTCTGGTGGCTGGTGATGTGGTTGCAGTGTGGGATGTTCAGGATGAGTCTGGCAGAGGCGTTCTGGTGGGTCTGCAGTTTTTTGGGAAGTTTCTGGGTGGTGCTGGCGTAGAGTGCATTGCCGTAGTAGAGTCTGCTATGTGCCAAGCACATGGGTGACTGTTTTCCTGGACTCAGTGGGGATCCACTTGAAGATCTTATGAAGCAGGTGGAGCAGTGGAAGCAAGAGGACGAAACGGCACTGATTTGGCAGTTCATTGAGAGCGCGGAGTCCAAGATGATGCTCAGGTTTCGTGCGTGGGTCGTGGGTGTGGGGGGGATTCAGAGTGCTGCAGGCCACCAAGAGTCGCCCTAGGCTGAGGGCAGAATGAGGACTTCGGTCTTGTTTGAGTTAAGCTTGAGGCACTTGTCCTTCATCCACGTGGCGACTGCTTTCATCCTGTTGTGGAAGTTGCTCTTGGAGGCTATGGGTTCGTTTATGAGGGAGAGAATCAGCTGGGTGTCGTCGGTGTAGGAGACAATGTTAAGTCTGTGGCTTCTGAAATGGCTGCTAGTGGGGCTATATAGATGTTGAAGAGTGTGGGGCTCAGGGTGGATCACTGAGGCACTCCGCAGCTGATCTCTGTAGGTTTTGAGTTGAATGGTGGAAGTCGGACTCTCTGCATCTGGCCGGTGAGGAAGGAGCGGCTCCTTTCTAGGGCTTTGTCACTGATGCCAGCATTGTGGAGCCTTGCACAGAGGGTGTGGTGGGAGACGGTGTCAATGGCGGCTGAGAGGTCCAGGAGGACGAGGGCAGCAGTCTTGCCTCAGTAGAGGAGGGTGCGGATGTCGTCAGTAGCGGCAAGGAGAGCGGTCTCGGTACTGTGGTTGCTTCTAAAGTCCGATTGGGAGAGGTACAGGATGTTGTTCGTTTCGATGAACTTCTGTCCTCGCTACATGTCCTATTGTCTCTCGTCCATCCCAGACATGTGTATTATCATTGATCATTTTAGGGCACAGGATTCCCTTTATCAAATGAAACCGGATTAACAGTTCTCTGTATATGAAAGTGCTGTCGATGGCATATTGGCACCACATAACTCGCTGGTACCATTACTGAGTCGCTTCTTACTATTGTTCCTCCCCCAGGCCTCAGAGAGTGAACTACCTCCGAAGGCGAGACCTATTGGCTGTGCCAATGCTTGTTTTAGATGCCTAGCTCTAAATCTAGGACATTCACACAACATATGGTCATCAATAAAACAGTACCATATGATTCCCTGTAATGACACGAGCTGCATGTGAATTACATGTGCACAGGAAATTTGAGAAACAAATGATCTGAAAACGGATGGAGCCTCAAACAAGCTGTACATTAACAGAAAATAAGCAATACTTCTCACAGTCTGATCTGGAAAACATACAAAACAAGTTATTTTTCCTAAATAATCATTACATCGGAATTTACTATCAAGATACTAATTAGGAAAACATAACAGTATATTAAATTAAATGGTATTGTATACAGCAATAATTTAAAAAAAAATATTATATACATAAAACCTTCCCTTCTACATTTTGTCACTCTAAATTTTTGTAGTAACAATATTTTTGACATACTATTAATTTCACACAATATTTTGAAATCAATATTTTTGTCACTCACCCCATTAGGCTGGTATTCTGTCTTGGTATTTTGGTTCCCGGTACCTAAAAAGAATAGAGTCCACCATGCCGAGTAGGAGCTCCCCGAGGAGCTCCCGGTTTGGGGATTACCAACTTGGTAGTTATCCCTGTAAAAACCGCCTCACCTCCTTTTCCCCCCGCTGGCCCCAGGACCGGACTGCACACCCATACCAAAGCATACAGCGGATGCTGTAATTGACATCCAACTTACCCGCTGGATCGACTACCACTGCTGTTCCGGTCTGTACCTACGCTGCCCGGACTCCGGCACTGCTCGGCTGATCTCCTACTCCGTGGCCAGTCTGCCGCTGAAGTTAGTTACCCACTGCAACGAGCCCTTGGTTCCAACGCTGTGGGCTCCTCCGACTCAGTGCCTGCCTGCCTCCAGAGGATCGAGGTCGCCGGTTGCCAGTGGGTGACCCTATATGCAGGCGCCATTTGCAAAGACTTTCCCGTTGACCAGAGGAATCGGCGACGAGTCCCTACCTGCTGCCGTCATTCGGTGTCCCTGAGGTCCTCACTGGAGCCCGTTGGCCAGCACCTGGATGGTGTATCCTCCTCCTCCTCCGCCCCAGGAGGATCGACGTCTCGCCTGTTACAGCGGGGCGACTGTGGCTGCCAATACCATTTGGGTCCGGCGCCATTTTGCAGCCTCCGACCTGTCCAGAGCCTAGCTGCGGCTACCGGTGCCATTTGATCTCCGGCGCTTTTCTTTGCAGCCTCCTTCGTTGCTGCGCCTCGGTCTTCCTCAGAGTCTGGTTGCTCGATGTGGGTTCATCCGAACCGGTGCCTGCCAACATTTGACCCCGGACGCCAGCACCATTCGCAGCGACTCTCCCGGTGACCTACATCTTCGGCGGCGGGACCCGGCCTGCGATCTGGCGTCCTGCGCCCCCTGGGACCTGCCTGGAGCCCAGCAACAAGCACGCTGCTGATGAGCCCTTCCCCTCTGCCTCCGAGGGATTGACGCTTGCCGGGGCCAGCGGGGGGTCTGTGCTTCCTGTTATTTTCCGACGTTGCAATGGATGTTGCAGGTTGTCTCTCTGGTCTCTGGCGCTGACCACAACTCGTCGCTCTGGACCTGCCCAGAGTTCTGGCAACTTATTCTGGTGAGTTTTTCGCCCCACCCCCCTCTGCTCGCTACCGGACCCGACTCTTGGGAACATTGACCTGGCGGCTCTCCACGGGGTTACCAGGAGTGACTGCTGTTCTGCCTGGGTGCGGGGCCGCGACGCCCGGGCCTGTGTGCGCCCGACCCATGCTGGTCCCCGCGGACCTGGTCCAATTTCGGAGCTTGAGGCGCTGGGGCACCCCCTGTGATGTTTCTGACTCTGTCTCCAACCGCTGCAAGCTCTAACAGCCACCACATTTGATCAAAGGTGGGCACGAGCAGGGCTTCACCATGGCCTACACAGGGATCTACAGAAGCCTGGACATGACGTGCCTGACCTAAATGGCAGCCCCCAGCTCCTTCTCTGGATTGTTTTTTACTCCCCCCCCCTTTTCTCTTACCTCTGCCCTCTAGTGGGGACATGTTCTTCCGCTACTCGACTGTAGCCTATGTATCTATTCTAACTGTTTTTCCTGAACGCTGAGACCTGAGCAACATGGCTGATGCCCGGTGGAGCTGCTAGACAGCTATAGAGGAGATCGGCCCTGGTTTCCACCTTGACCGTCCCCTACCCAGCCGGACATTGAGCACAGTTCTTCCTCGTCTCCTTGCTATGGCTCCTTCCTCCTCTCCCTCCTACGATTTCTCGCAACATTGTTTTTGTTTACTGTACCTTACTATGCCCTTGTAACTGATCTAACTTGTAACGCAACTATCCCCTGGTAAAGCGCTCTGATACCTCCGGGTCTAGCCAGCGCTATATAAAACTTTTCAAAACATATCAAATCAAAACTGTTTTCCTGAACGCCAAGACCTGAGCAACATGGCTGATGCCCGGTGGAGCTGCTAGACAGCTATAGAGGAGATTGGCCCTGGTTTCCCCCTCGACCATCACCTACCCAGCCGGACATTGGACACAGTTCCTCCTCGTCTCCCTGCTATGGCTCCTTCCTCCCCTCCCTCATACGAATTCTCATAACATTGTTTTTGTTTACTGTACCTTACTATGCGCTTGTAACTGATGTAACCTGTAACGCAACGATCCTAAATGTAAAGCGCTCTGATACCCTCTGGGGTCTGGTTCGCGCTATATAAAACTTTATAAATAAATAAATAAAATAAATGCCACACTGCAAGGCAATACTGGTCTAGCTCGCTAAACCCGATGCTAGAAATGGTGCAGACTCAATCAGGAGTGGCCACACTGGGTGGGTGCACACCAGTTTCCGCAACAGATTTTTCTCTCTAGAAAAACAGGCCTAGACAATCTTCATATTTACATATGCAAAACTAGATCCTACACACACACTGTCACTCCCCTCTCTTAAACTATTCTTTTCACCCACTGTTTCTATAGTTTTTGGGGATAGTTAATCCTAGCTACTGAACTGTCGCCACTTTTACAATTTACGTAGCTCAATTATGCCTTTTAGTTCCTAGTAACATGCATGTTTATTTGCTTTAGCATATTCTCATAGCTTAAGTAGGTGTTTTTCCAGCCTCATTGCTAATTCAGTCAGTTACAAGTTGAGTATTATTCTATTTAGTTAGACTGTTCCCCAGTGGAGTACCATATTTTACAGAAGTTTGAGTATCTGTAAGACATGACAGTTTACACTATTTTTGTTGCGACTCCAGCTAAACAGAAACAGTTCACCCATGACTATATGTCCGGGATACCAGCGGGTTGGCAGAACACACCATGCCCTGATGGCCCAAGGTGGCCAACCACGTAGGTGATGGCTCTCTTGAAATAGTACCGATGCACTTTAAGACATATTTCTCTGCATTTCAGGAGGAGGCTCTGTTTAGATGACCTAATTTCCTCCAGAATAGTGTTGTTGTGGAATAGTTTGGTCAGTAACCTGGTCTGCTCTGCAGAATCTGAATTATAAATGGCCATTCTTATTTCCAACTTAATACCCTTCCACTTGTAAAATAAACCTTACAAAACGACGATTGTCACAAAATGCAAATGCTCTTATGTATGTCACTGTCCTTAAGTAAAGCTCTCTGATGCCCATTGGGTCTTGTTCGCCTTATATAAAACTACAAAAATAAATACATTGAAAAATACAGTATTTAAGAACTACAAAATTTTGTCTGAAGTTTCTTGCCTATTATTCCTAGAAATATGCCATTTACACTTGTTTCTGCACACATTCCTTAGTGAAGGTCTTCTAAATAACAATATACAATGAATTTAAACTTTACAGTTTTAAATACTGTTTCCAACCAAATGTGCTCAAAATTCGCTGCTTCCCATTATAATTTCTTCAAATTCCTTGCAGGAGAAAACCCAGTATTCCGGTTTAGCGTGTGACACTGTATTAGTTAATTTGGTTTTAATACCAATCTGCGGTTTAGCCATTTCTAAGCCATGTAACTAGAGTCACATTTCCTTAATGAACCGATACACAATATATCACTATCAAACGAATGTCAGCTAATAGTAGACGCGCGGGCAAGAGATGCTGATGAGCGTATAAATAAAATGGTGCTGTGAAAATGTTTCATGCTTACTTACTGTTGCAAACCTTGAGATATCCTTGCATGGACATTCTTTGGAGATGTGTTTCACCCTGTCTATTCTTTTAATAGTTGTTGAGTAGGTGCATTCCTATGATTGCAAAGTAAGATGATGCATGTTTGGTGAAAGAGTTTGCAAAATGCCTTTATGGTAGTTTTGCACATGTTTTATGAGTGAGACAATGGTAGGCCTAAGTGACCTGTTTATTTCAGAAGAGTTGTATGTGGGTGCTTTCTGTGGCCTCTGTACCGTGAGGACTGTCATATCTGGGTAAACTTTACTTAAGAGATGGATCTGAGGAATCTACCTTGCACACATCGATCCACATCAGCTTAGGTCAATGTGCTGACCAGTTTTATCAAGATAAGTATTCTTCCAGGTACATATACAAATCCCCAGATCAAGATAAATTCACTGGGCGTCCCAAGTTTGGTTAGGAAATCAGGACAGAGCCAGGGATATTAATTTTAAGATATGGAGGAAGGCATACAATGACAACAGCAAAAACTGCTATGGAATAGCTATAAAAAACAGAAGCCATTATGCAGGCCAGAATTGCCTACCTCGAGGAGAAAATAAAGACTGCCCCCAATTGCTCCATTGAATTATTCAAGATAGTTAACAACATCTTGACTCTTGCTTTATGCTTCATAGGTCCCCCGCCTTCAAAACAAAATTGCAAGATGCTTGCTAACTTTTTTATTAATGAAGTTAAGAAAATGTTGAACTTCCTACCGTCATCTATCACGCTTAACATCAACACTCCGGCAAGGCAGGTAACACTCTGTTGGCTTTCCCCGCACTGAGCCGTGAAACCATGGAATCCACCCTTAAGTCAATCAAATTAGGATCTACTTTGGACCCGGCCCCTCCTGATATTTAAGGTCAAATAGCAACTCCCTCTTGTCCATTCTCATGGACATTCCCAGCCACTCACTCGAAACTGGCTATATCCCCCAGAAATGGAAACACATGATAGTGAATCTGCTCCTAAAAAATCTACAGCGAATCTCCACCTGGCAGATAGCTACAGACCCATCTCCCAGCTTCCAGTAGTGAGCAAACTACTAAAAAGGCATGTCTATAAACATCTGTCCAGCTTTCTGGAGACTCATGACATCCTAAACCCCACCCAGACAGGCTTTAGATTGGGCTGCAGTACAGAAACCGCACCGCTGCTGGCCATCGAGGAACTCCGTTTTATACCAAGGTGGTTCAGCGGCAATGATAATGTCGGACCCCAGGGCATCCTTTGACACAGTGTTGCATCCCATTCTCATCCAGAGAATGATGGAAGTCAGCATCACTGGGGACGCCATTAAGTGGCTGGAAGCTTTCCTGGGTAACATGAGCTTCCAAGTGTGCGAAGGTTCACTCTTCTCATCTGTCCATCTTCTGTAGTGTGGAGTCCCACAGGGCTCTTCACTAAGCCCCACACTTTTCAATATGTATCTACTCCCCCTAGCAGAAACTGTAAAGTCACATGGTCTTGCCTTAGTTTTGTATGCAGATGATACACAGATCATCATGGCCCTTACACCTAATATCAGCCCAACCTCCACTCAACTAAATTCATGTCTTAAGGAGGTCACAGACTGGATGTCCGCAAACAGTCTGTGTTAGAAACGGGTAGCGTGGTGCAGAGCGGGCGGGCCAAACTCCGGAGGAAATGTGTAAAGCATCTGCGCAGCACACTCACAGGCGACACACCAGGCACACTACAAAAAGAGACCACACAAGGTGATGTGAAAATAACTTGTGTATTGTGAAATAGACACGTCAGAATGTAATCACCGTTGCATATACATTGTGCCAACCGGCACTGGGTAGCAATTTACACGGGGATTATTTACAGGGCAGCGCCAATCGGGTCGCTGCCAGAACCATCATGAAGCACAGGGGAAAAAGGTGAGACCATCAGCAGTCAGCCTTAGGGGGAAAACATTAGGCATCATCCTAGGTACAAATGCATTCTGCAACCATATTCAAATGGGGCATAAACCATGAGCATAAGTACATTTGCATAACCATAGGCATCAGTCCATTTGCATAGATCGCTTTAGCATGAGGCATAACCTAGAACATCAAAACCTGACATTAGGCAACTTCACATGCATTAGGCATTGCTCCCACTAGCATAAACACATGGGGCCTCTCAATAGCAAGAACACCTAGACAGGAGAACATCATTGCCTGACATTAGTATTAGGCCTGACATGTGAGTATAAACCTGAAGGCCCATAACGTGGCATGAAAGCATTAACCATGCACAGTAGGCCTAATTCTATGCATTAGGCGTCCTTGTGGGCATAAACATTAGGCGGAACACCAACAGCATCGGGCATAAACAACATTGGCAGTACACTTTATGTAAATACACCTGGGCATGGAGGCATCATTGCTATGTAGACCCCTCGGTACACCACGAATCATCAGTAACAGCATTAGGCAACCATAGTGTCCCCCAACACCGTGCAGATTGGGCCCCCCCCCTCCGTGGCTACTAAATTCAAAAGGGGCCCAATGTAGCCGATTAGCTGTTGGCGCCACTGAGCAGTCACCAAGGGTCTCTAAAATCACAAATGCCCCAACACGTGGCAGCTGCCCGCTGGTAGACGGGGCAGCCGTAAAGTCAGCACGGGCACCGGGGGCGGGCACTGGCAATATGCCCCGACACCCCCCCCACACCAAGGTAAGGCTGAGCCCCACTCATCGGCAGTCCGGGGCCTCTTATGGCAGCCGGCTCACCCTTTTCCACCGCTTCTCTGGACGTGCAGGGCTCTCCTCTCCCACACGGGAGCCCCGCCGGCAGCAGCACCTTTCTGGCGGCTTCTCTCGACGGCGGGGGCACGAGCCGGTGGGGTGGGCTCCCGCTCCGGTTTTGAAGTATGCAAAGTTGCGGGGCTCTCCTCTGCTCCCTTGAGCCCCGCCAACAACAGGCCGCCTCCACTTCACCCGGGCCTCCTCCTGGGACCCGGGACTTTGACGTGGAGCCCGCGAGGCTCCGGACTGCTTCCAAGCCCCACCCTCAGTCAGGCGAGACGCCTGCCGGCTTCCGGTCGCGTTCTTCCTTCTCCTCGGGTCCGCAGCGGTGATTTCCGGCACTTTAGAAGTGCGGGGTGGGCTCCCGCTGGTTTAAATAAACAGGCAAAGCGCCGCCATAACGTGGGGTGGGCACCCGCGAGTGAGACAGCATAAATGCGTGGTAGGCTCCCGCTTAATTCAGATAATCAACAGTGCGCATGCATGCGGGGTGGGCACCCGCGCAAGGCAAGACACAGGGGGAATCCCACACGCTGAGATTCCCTCAGGGCATGTGGGTTCCCCAGCAGTGTGCTGCGGGACAGCAGCTCTTCTCTTCCTGCAACCAGGCTGGAAAAGTCCTGGGTAGAGTATAGCGCTCCAGGGACAACAAGATAGCGCCTCTCTTCTCCTGGGGCACAGAGGGGCCCCCAGCAGGCAAAATCGAATTGTAGCACTCACGAGGCGCTAGGTCCCACCAGGGGCTTCAGGGCTACAAAGCAGCGCTCCTCTTCTCTTTGGACAGGGGCCATATAGCGCTTCTCGTAGCACAGCGCTGCAGGGGTCAGCTCCTCACCTCCTGGGCAGTAAGATAAAGCGCTCTTCTTCTCCAGACGCTAGCCAGCAGGCAGGGCACAGTTGTAGCGCTCACGAGGCGCTAGAGCAGGAGAGCAGGCAGGCAATGCTGGGCAAGTTCAGCAGGCAGGGGGCACTCATCAAGACAGGGCAGCAGTTCCGGGGAACGGTCATCCCCCATCCGGTGGCACTCCTCCTGGCACCGCAGTCTTCACTCCTGCAAAGGGCTCTCACTAGCCCGGTGGACAGCAGAGGGGTACAGTTGAGCACAGGGGTCAGCACACAGGCCCATGCGGCGGTACCTCCTGGCAGAGTGTCCCCTCGCAATCAAGTCCACGCACAGTCTGAGCACATGGCATCCCAGCTCTGTTATTTATACACCCCTCACCCCACCTACCAGAAAGGGCTGGAAGCTACTGGAAGGTTCCCTGGGGAACCGGTCCCAACTGGTTTAGGGGGAGGTGTACAGCACCCTGGGTGCCAGGCTTCCCTCCAAAAGCGGGGGCTGGGTGACAGACAACTAGACCGGCAACCCACCTCAGACAGGCGGCACATGTGCAGACAGGAATGGCGTCCATTTTAAAAGTAACATATTACAAAGGTGCATTTCTACAATGGTGGAAATAAAGGTGCGTACACCATTGCACAGCATTTATTATTTTCCTCTCACACCACACATGGCATATACATTTCCTACCATGGGGGAGATGTCCCCTAAAGGGGGTTCCTAATATAAGCCTATGTAAGGCAGAAAGCACACACACTTGGCACTGCTAACCAGCGCTAAAGTGTCCAACGTCCTACAACCACTCATTCCACAACAGCAAAAAGGCTAGGGGGAAGGCGAAAAAGTTCGGGATGACCCTGCAAGCAGGGCCAAGTCCAACAGTCTGAAGCTTAACAGCGTAAAAAAAAGGAGTTGGCTAGAATTGTCATGGCCAGAACAACTAGGCTAACTACCAGAGTCAGCCCAAGCAGTAAAATGTCTAGGCTTCTGGATAGACGATAAACTCACAATGGAAACACAGGCCAGAAAATTGGCCAGATCCTGCTTTGGCATCCTGAGATCCCTCAGGAAAGTTTTACAGATGTTACCGGTATCCACAAGGGAGGTAGTGGTACAGAGTCTAATAAACTCATGTTTAGACCATGGAAACTCCCTTTACTCAGGGAGCCCTAAATATATGATGAAAAGGCTCCAAGTGGTGCAAAAAGGCGCTGTCAGAATCCTTCACAAAATACCTAAGCACCAATCAGCCAGACCAGCCCCAGTAGCCCTACACTGGCTCCCAGTCCAAAAGAGAATTCATTTCAAGGCTATTTGCATCCAGGGAAAAGGCCCACTCATCATCCAGATCTTACTCACCTCTTATGTTCCAAGGAGGTCACTTCGATCAAGTAATCAAGGACTCCTGTTGGTGCCTAAGATCAAAAAAGCGAGAAGCGGAGGCCGCTCATCTGCATATCTTGTTCCCTCGCTTTGGAAAGCCCTTCCAGCCTCCCTCAGAAGTCACCAGTTAGATGTCTTCTTCAGAAAAATTCTAAAAATTCACCTTTGCTGAAGAGTGGATTTTTGTCAACAGGTTCATTACGGTATCTCAGTGGGGTAATTGCAATTACCACTGGGACGCCCAGTTGGGTAGCCATGCACTATATAAAAATAACTGCATTGAATTGAATTTAGTATTACAGCATTGGCAAAACTGTTTGTTTGTTCATATAATATATTTACCAGTGTTTTTTTAACTCCATTTTGTGGACTATCCTCATTCAATGTGAGTTGTATCTCACTAGTGCACAAAACATATCATTGTAAGGTGTTGACATTTGAACATTTGTTACCTCGATTTAGGATACCTGTAAGAAAATCAATGTGACAGTCGGGTGTCTCAGAAAGCTGAATGCAGTTTATTAACTTCCACCCAGCTCCTGATACCCTCAGGCCAGGTTTCACTTCTAGTTCACCTCTAATCCACCATAAGGGTAGCAGTTTTCTGTATGTTCAAAATATATACAACTGTTAATTCTTACAATATCACTCCTTCAGTGTTAAATGAGGAAAACTCTCTCTAGAGTGTACGAGTCCTTTGGTAAGCTTACAGAGTAATTCATTTGTCAGGATAAAGATTTAAAGTCTTTAAACTCACTTGTTCCTGGGGTCGCTAACGAATAAGGTGAATATGTAAGGACAGATATCAGTGATCCTATGCCGTTACTTCATTATCCCATTGCCCTAAAGCATTCAAAGGGAGAAGGTGGAGGTCTAAGGGCAGTAATTAGGGCGCTATAAGGCCTGTTTGATCTAAAGGATTGATGGTACATAGGAGACTGAAGGGAGCTCCTCCCTCCCCCTCCTCCATCTGGTGTTCCGATTGGTGGTTAATAGGTTCAACCCCTCCCACACTTCCCTTTGCAATTGGTCATGGGTGGAAATTGGCTTTCGCCCTCCCTTTAATGTGTGACTCTACCAATTTCCTCCACATGCTAGACATCATTGCATTTGTTAGCATCCAGTTCGTAGAGCTTCACTGTTTATATGAGGCCAGTTTACTTTAGGTTGCAGAACAGAGAATGTTAAGGCAAACCTGTCTTTTAAATCCTGAGCCATGATGGTAGGGAAAGGGTTATGCTGTAATTTGGGCTGACATAAGGGAATTTTAGTACATGCCATGGAGTAGGGAGGGCAGTAGCCTTCCCAACCATTTTGGCACTCAACAATTCACCTAGAGCACCATAAATACAGGTGTAAGGCCAGTGGATAGCTTTCGAGGGTGATGAGAAATAGTCGCTGCTGAGATATGTGTAGACGGGATCGATCTGGCACCTCACACTGCCTAACTGGAAGGGGATCGACTTTCACACTCTCAGAACATTGTATGACACTACTAATGCTTTTAGGCCCTTTTGCTGAGATGTATATGGTCAGGCAGGATATTTATTTGCCTGCGTGGAAACACAACAAGAATGTCTAGAGCGAGGCCCGATTCAGAATCCGGCCGGGCACCGCTCTTCCGCATTCTACACTCCCGATTAATCTGGATAATTGCCACGGAGAGTGTTCGAAGTTGAACACCTCGGTAACAAGTAAAAATTTCTGATGTTTAATTGATGACTATGGCCCCCACACCTCTATGTAGATTCCACTCTGGCTTCTTACATCCCAGCCTGCCCATCTTAATGAACTGGAGATCCGACACAGAGTTTTTCGAGTTGAATTTCTCCGCACTAAGACTCATATATTTCTTTTGACTTAACTTAACTTTCATATCAGACTGCATATTTACCTTGGATCTAGACGAAAGAGGCCATGCAAATGTTTAATGTCTTCTCTCTTTACAACATTTAGCACTAAGAGTGATGCTATTAACAGACATGAATCGCGATTAGACTCTTACAGTGGTACTATGTGTTTGGTCTCTTTATTATTTTTGCTTTTTAGTTGGGCGTTTGGAATGTATCCATTGGCACGAAGGTGAACTACAGCACCCACCCAATTAGGTAAGACACACGTTGCCACAAGAAATATAGATACCTCGGGCTGCTACACGTGGTGCGTGCGTGTTCCTAAGACCTATTCTACGAATCATCATTAAGAATTGTGTATGAAATGTGACACCACTCATTTTTCTTGTTTGTCTGTCATTATTTTCAGAACGACGGCGGACCCCGAATTTGCATGGGCCATCACTTGTCTGGCTATCCTGATTGGCCAGTATATAATTTAATTTTACTATTTCGTTTTTTCACATATATACAGAGTGACTACGGAATAGCAACTGTTTTGGTCCTGATGCAATGTCAAGGATCCAGGTTCTGGGACCATTTGGGGCAGAAACATGTCGACCTCTGACCACTGAGAAGGGTTACATATATTGTTCTTACAACCCGGGTCCTCTTTTTAATCCTATCCCCAGTGGACCACAGAATGAAGGTTCTTAGGTACCCTGGAGGTAGTTTTAACCACTAATATATGATTTTTGCACTCTGTCCCTCACTCACCTAAATACTATCACTTATCATAAAACACCTCAGCTCCTCTCTGGTCGGAGAGTTGTAGCCCACACCATGGACCTTGAAGTCTGGGTTTGAGGAGGGAACCCAATGATGAAGCAAGTCACCTTGGGGTGAGTGAGGGTTCTCGTCCTAAAAAAAGGATTTCTTTCTCAGCAGTTCTGTCACATTTCCATAAATTTGTTACACTTGTCCTTTGCCTTTGTAGCACACGCCAGACGTACTTCTTTGTGAGTGACTACTAATTCTTTAACAGGTGCTTTTTCTTTGGAGATAGGAACCTGGTCCCTCAGCAGACCACATGTTTTATGAAATAATAATACAGGAAGGTGCTGATAGCAACTGAAATCTATATACCCATTCATTATGTGCTACATGCAGCTCACATGATCTTAATTTAGAAATAAAATTGTATTTTCTTTCCTGCATATAAAATGAGAAAACGCATAATTATATTAACACCAGATCGGATCACACCGTTTAATATTCCTTTAATTCAAAGCTTTTTGATCGCATACTTTAATTTAATCTAAAATATTTTCCAGCTAATTGCTCCATCTTGCAGAATCCACACAGTAAAAAAAACCTCAATTGATTTGTGGATGACAATGTACGGTGTCCAAACCTAGCCTATATTTCATATTTATCTGTCATATCTTACAGATCCGAGGTTAGTTATCATGATACAATTTAGATCAGTCACAGAATGTAGATTTGATCTGTTCAAAACAAAAACTATTTTGAGAAATTACTTTCTGTAATCTTGTTTCCTATGAAGGAGATTTTGGTTCCAAAAGACTTTCTGGTTTAGTGTACATAGATTTTCTTTCAACACCGTATTCATTTTCCAAATTGATCATTTTTGAGTACCGCCCTTACAGTATTTTCGTGCTCAGAGATATCATGTCCCACTGTGAGCGGAGTTCTTGTAGGAGTGTGTCTTTTCAAAATCACAAAACAAGCTGTCAAGATATGTAGATTGTTCAATACTTCATTTCTTCTTTGTATGAGCACTTTTTGTTATCTAGTTATTATGAATTGCATCAGCTGGGTGGTTCAGGCAGACAAACGAGTGCCAACCCTTACTACAAATATGGTGATAGGAATGTCAATATTTTGAATTCTAGATAGGCAGCTCAGGTCCCACCTTTTCACAGGTTGGTACATTGTGTAATACTAACATATTCAGGGGTATATTCACAAGAACGTGCGCTAAACATCTCCAAAAAATGTTAACGCAATTTTACACATCGCAGTCTATCGCGGGAAAATAACCCTGTGTTAACGTGGAATTCACAACAGGGCGGTACCATGCGATAGCCTCCCGAAACCGCGGCCAAAGTCTGCGATACAACCACCGCGACGGCGATAAAAACACAAACCCCAACGCGTAAAAAGACGCAATGTGCCCAAACGCGATAAGAAAACAGTGATAACCAGCGAAAGGCCAGCAATGCCCACGTGTAATGCGGGAAAAAGCACAAGAACAGAATACGGAAAATGCCACTAAAAAGGGAATCAACTGCGGAGTACCACGGATGCACCCAACCGACTGCAGAGGACAACATGAACCCCACAATCCCCACGGAGGAACACCCAGGAATCCAGGGCCCGTGGAAGGGCAATGAGAAGAGGAAGAGGAAGACGGGGTACAGTCTCCAGGAAAACCCGATTATCGCCACGGATGAGATAGAACACCACCACCAACTGTACGTCACCTCCAACGTGTCATTGGCAACAAAGAGGCAACAATGGCACACCCTCTCGGACCATGTGAATGCCGTCGTAACGAAGAGGAGGACAATGGAAGTTGACAAGAGGCGCAGGACTGATGTGAATGGCAAAACCAAGCAGAAAATCGCTGCCAACACGAAAGCAGCAACGAACCTCGGAGGAGGGGGGCCAGCAGAACACCAGGAGCTGAATGACATGGAGAAGATGGTGGCCACAGTCACCAGTCGGGAGACGGTGACAGGAGTTGATCTGGACACTGCCCAACATGACCCGACACCACATCAACAGGGGGCGTACCGACCAGGGAGTGGAGGTACGGGGGGAGATGGGCACAATGGCACACATGCACAATCAAGCAGAGCACACTGCACACCCACAATGACTCAGGACCATGTCCCTGATCCCAGGGGAACACCTCAGCACACACACAAACACCAAGTAGTCCCACGTACACCATGTGCCCAAAAGGTCACCCACCCAACACATCAACAATCACACAACCAACACATCCACACGTGCGAAACACAGCAAACATGCACATACGCCAGCCACACTGACAATGCAAGAGACACCACATGACGAGTAGCTTGGCTGCAGGCCAATCATCATGACAATGTACACGGCATGACACTGAGGTGGCTGAGTGGGGACCACAACCGAAAAGGAGCAGGTCACACTCGGACACAACCACCTGCACAAACAACCCCTGACGTCAACGACACATCTGTGGACAAACCATGCCCAAGAGCGACAACTCGACAAAGAGCACAAGTTACCCAAGTCTGCAACATCTTAGCACTGTGGAAGCATAGAACTGAAAGGCACACCCCATGAAAGGGATAAGTGGCAGCCAAATCAGAGCCGCAGGAGCAACTCACCCACCGTGCAGCATACGCACATAAGAATAAGTGCACCTCGACATTGATAACATCCTGGTACAAACAGCAACACCTCCGCAACAGAACACAGGACACAACTGGTGCCGCATATGTGCACAACATGGCCAATCACATCTGGCACAGCAGGTACAAGTACAACCTGAAACCTGCAAATAATTTTTATTCAGACATGCTGTGCTTGTGGACATTTTGTACTGTCCCATGATTGCCAGGGACGGCCACAATGTGACATGCTCATGAGAAGAAATTGGCAATGATGGTGTTCCTACGGGCCATTCCTGCCGCAGCTGCAGTGGGATGTGGGCCACCTGCCCCATCATCCTCATCATCGTCCGGTACTTCTGGAACTTGGATCCATGGGGAATTGGTGCGTACACAGATGTTGTGCAACACACAACATGCAACGATTATCTTGCACACGATGTCTGGGCTGTACAGGAGCTTTCCACTTGTGCCGTCCAGGCACCTGAAACGTGACTTCAACACGCCAAATGTGGGTTCAACGATGCCCCTGGCACATATGTGGGCCGCATTGTACTGCCTCTGTGCGGGTGTGTTCGGGTCTCGGAGGGGTGTCATCATCCAAGGGCAGAGTGCATATCCCTGATCACCTGTGACAGTGCAGAGAGAAAAGAGTCAATACTTGGTTCGGCATGATGTGATGGCAGGCCCACTAGTCCAGTGACACATGTGCTGGCTGTGTGTGGGGTGAGTATAAGCCAGCCCTCAGGGAGTAGCTGGTGCTGGCAACAACTCCAACAGTCATCAGGCACTCAGAAATGCAATGTCCGAACGACAAGGGAGCATGACTTGAGTCGCACAGAGTTAGTGGCCCCGGATGCACAGCGACCGCCACGGGCCTACCGCCACGGGACGCTGACTTGTGGGAGACTGGGGTAGGGTCATGAGGGCAGAGCAGGGTCTCGTATGTATCAGAGGTGGTTTCCGTGGAGTGTCTCGGGGGAGAATGGGAGGTGTACCCCCAGGGCATGATGCAGAGGGCACATGCCAGCTGTGTCCGGCAACATGGCGGATATGAATGCCACAGACTCATGCCAAACACCAAGTCCGTACCTGCCCGTTGCTGATGACAACCCCCAGGCCACAGGCTCAGACACCAACAATGTTCGGCCGGAGGCTGACGGTCACTCACGGCGCACAGGGTTAGTGGCACCAGGTCAGTCCTTGCTACTGGTTGACCTCCTCCGTAACGGTGATCCGTGTTTCCACCGGACTGAGACGCATCTTCCTCTCACTCCTCACCCTGCGTACACTGGCATGGACTCTGCCATTGATTAATGATGACTCAGTTCAAGATGTGGGACATACTGGACTGCAGTGTAGCCCGGCTGCAGTGGTGGAGTATGTCAACGAATGAGGACTCCTGGGGGCCTGTGTCACGGAGGACAGCGATGGCCTGAGGAGACTGCCAAGGTCACGGGCATCGGTCTTGGAGCTAGCACCGGCACGTGGTGGGCCCTCTTTGACACACGACGGTGTCGGCAGGTGAGCAGTGTGGCCTTGGAGCGATGGGGCAGGCAGGCCTGGTCTGGGTATCAGCGTCCTGGGGTGCAGCAGGCGCACAGGCTCACAGGCCCTGCTGCTCACGGCGTCAGCCTCGTAGCGGACTGAGAGGCGCCACCCTGGCAGTGACGTTGGCCTTTCCGGGAGAGCACCACGCTATGCGCCACTGGGTTTTGGTCCACACCCCTGCGCAGGCCTGGCATAATCCGGGCCAACCCACTATGCTCACGCACACAGGGGGGGATGCAGCGAGCGACATTTCTGCGATCTGACCCACGGCCTGGGGTGACATGGTTGCGTCCACTGTTCACTACTCTCCAGACACCAGCAGTTGATGTCTGCATGGACATATCTGTGGTTTGCATACCCAGGTCTGTCCAGCACATTCACGCCTCACTTGTCATTGTGTACATTCCCATTCATGGGTCACTTGCATCCTTCGAACATGCCTGCTTTCCGCACCTCCACACATTCAGCTGTTGTGTGGCTGTGGTGCCATGATATAGCTGGATTGTGTACATGGGAAGCCCAGGATCCTAATGGAGTTGTGTTGTCGTGTCTGGTAGGTGGGCATGTTGATTGACATGTTGTATGTGGTTTGGTCACGTGTGCATTCCCACAGTTGTGCGTTGTGTGATGGTGGCTTTGAGGTCTGTGGTGTGTAGATTTGGTACTTACCAACGAGCAGTCCAGTTCCATATGTGCCATCCTGGAAGCGCTGGTTGATGATGGACTGTCGGAAGATGTAGGAATCGTGCACACTGCCTGGGTAGTTTGCGACGACATTGGTGAACATTCCCCAGTGGTCCACTATTGCCTGCATATTGATGGAATGCGTGTGCTTTCTGTTGCGGTAGTGGTGTGCAGTATCCGCAGGGGGCACAAGTGGGACATGTGTGCAGTCAATGGCCCCCAACACGTGTGGGAAGCTAGCAATGGCATAGAAGCCTTGCTTGGTCTCCAGCTGTTCCTGCGCAGTGTGGGGGAAGTGAAGGTACTGGGGTATGAAGCTGATGATGGCATCCAGGACAGGTGTGATGAACTTTGATAGGGCTGGCTGTGAGACTCCTCCTACTCTGGCAGTTGTTGGTTGGAAGGTACCAGAGGCCAACAGGTGCAGCACAGCCAGCAGCTTTGTCTGCGGAGGGATGTTGGTGGTCCGCTGTGTAGGGACCGTCAACCTGTGGGCGATGTGGGTCATGATGCGGAGGATGGTTGTCCTTTTGAGCCTGTAGTGGGCAATGACTTCCTCGGGCGTTAGGTCTGTGAGACTGGTGCGTTTTCGGTAGGTCCGCTGTCTTACTCTGCGCTGCCTCTGTGGTGGTCCGGGGGGTTGCAGGTTCGGGTCCTGGTGGTGGTGGCGGTCCTTGGGGTGGTGGCGATGCGTGTTGTGGCCCTGTTGGTGCTCCGAGCTGCATGATGAGTAGCTCCATGGCGTTGGTTGTTCTTCGGGTGTGGCTGTGTGTGGGGCTCCGTTGCCTGCTGCAGGTAGTCGTCCTGCTTTACACCAGCAATGGCTCACACCGCACACGGTTGTGGCGGTTCCTGCCAGACCTCAGATTCATTCGAGCAAGGCTCTCCAATCTCCAACACGGTACCATTGCTTGGACCGTCGCAGCGGATCGGGGACCCGACCCTGCCTTTACGTTCCTGTTGGACCTTTCCGACTACCAATTGTACAGTTCTATCATTGGTTCTTCTGAACTGACCCTTGCAGTCGATCGGGGCGCCGACACTGCACACCTAGTCACCTAGGACTCCTTGATATCATTTGAGTGAGACTTCGGCTGTATTACCACTAGGTTTCTTTCAGCCTTGCTGAACCCTGGCCGGTACGCAGCACTTCTTAAAATTGGGCAATCTGGTCCTGATGATGGTCCTGAATGAATAGGACCGAAACGCCGTCGACCTCTCTTTCAGCGCAACTTACGGCGCATCTCTTGCTTTGGTTCTTCCAAATCAAAAACTTTGTACAGTCATTGTATATAACTAATTGTGTCGAACCCTTGATCACTGTATATAGCTTCTTTACCACCTTGTCACTTTGCGCCGCCCGCTGTGTTCTGCACTAGTCACTTGCGCCGTTTATTCTCTTGCCTCGAGCACAACGTGCACTTTGCCACCTTGATTGCCATCACAATTTATGCTCCCAGTGCTGTTGAATCTGCTATGATAAACTGTGTACCTTAAATATATGATGCCATGAGCACCTTTATACAAACAACCAGGAGTCTCCCTTTCTTTGCCTTGCAATGTCGTGTACATGCTGATGTATTTGCCTCCCTCATTGAATCCAGTTGAGACTTTGTTGTTAGTTTTTACTTACACCAGCAAGAGGCAGGTGTTAAATACCTGCTGCTACCGCGGCTTATCGCGTGGTTTTGACTCGCATCGCAGATCTGGCAGTTCGTTGTGAAAGTGGTGTAGTGGTGTTTTCGTGTGTTTTTGCACGGGAACGCCTACTCTGCATCTCATTAGGGTTAGTTGGTGGTGTCACCCATGGAGATAAATTTGGGGGAAGTTATCGCGGGAATACTGGCGATGTCTGCAGTTTGCACACGCTTGTGAATGGGAAGTTAAATCTATCTCCACTTTTGTTGCGTTAGGGTGGCGATAAATCGGCGATGAGTCCTTGTGAATATGCCCCTTAGAGTGCCTAGACAAGGCAAAAGTGCGGAATGAAACACAATATAAAAGTGCCATTGTCTTATTATGGCCATCTTTCCTATGACCTTATTCAAAATAATGATAACTCATCAATGTATCTATACAAGAGA
Organism: Calotriton arnoldi; assembly: GCA_963921515.1. NCBI lineage: Eukaryota > Metazoa > Chordata > Amphibia > Caudata > Salamandridae > Calotriton > Calotriton arnoldi. Next base: position 1,276,523 of record CAWUFW010003123.1, on the reverse strand, counting down.
AATGAAATCATTCAACATCCTTCCATTCTTTCTTCTCATTACTGTAGAACGTTAGGCTGCATAGTGTGAAAGGGAGAGAGCAGAACAGTCCCATCTACTAAGATATAGTTCTGTTTTCCTATTTCCATGCACCAACATGCACACTCCTCCACCATGGTGCAGGGATATGTGTATTCTGTCAAGTATATGCTTTCCACTGTAAGTGAACAATTCCAGTACAAAACCTATAATACTTTTCCTACTTTGCAACTATAATGTACAGTGCAGCACACATACAAACGTTGGAAATATGTGGAGAGTTTTAGAACTTGCTCCAATGGAACACCTGCCCTGAGAAGTAAATATGAATTTGCATTAAACCCTTGGAAGGTTTCATGGAGATGCCCTTGCACCATCCATGGTACACCTCCCAGATGAAAAGTAGAGCATATTGCTACTTTGCGTAACTATAGGAAACTTTCCAATGCAAAGCCTTAACCCCTGCTTTGTTAATAATGTGTTGCAGGACCATTGTTTCAATTTCTAGTTATGCCGATTGAATGCAAATGCTGAAGAAAGTACTTCACTTTTCGTCCATTCTTGTGCGATGTAAGTTATACTAAAAGGCCGGATTTTTAAATATTGTCCTTGTCATTCAATGAGTCTTGAACTGTGTCACAGCCATTCCAATTCCAGTATGAGGAGAGAAAGTGTGCTGAGAGCCATCCAAATGTAGCACTTTACTCCGTGGATACCAATGGAAACTGAGATGCATTCCAGCATGCAATCATCCCTAGGACTCCAAAACAACAACAACAAAAAAACAATTACACGCTGCAAATAATACCGAGCCTTACCTGGCAGAAAGGAGATTTAGAAATACCAACCTACATTATTGTCAGCAAGTGAAATGCAGGTAAAAGTAATCTACATCATAAAAAACTAAAAATAATGTTATTGCTTTGAAGGAAAAGGTCAAAGGCACATGCTACAGGGGGCTTGGAAGAACTAATCTATCTCTAACCTTGCTCCATAAGTGACAGCGGAATTAAATGCAGGCAATCACAGGAGGATCAGGCCTGGGTAACTAATTGGCCTACTTTCTGTACTGTCAGAATCCTCTCAAGCAATTTTCTTCAATTATAACAGAAAATCAGCATGCTGTTTCCTGCACACTGAAATGCCGGTGCTTGAAAACTAACAAGGTGTCCCAGGATATTTCAGCCTAAACCGCCGAAGAACACTTCCCTGGGTATATAATTATGTGAATTTCACAATTAGCTAGCTAAGCAAAAACAAGCTCAGCAATTAAGGGAAATGATAATCTTTGTAATTCCTTTTTTTTTAAATTGCTCTGCAAATGCAATTTATAACAAAAACTCGAGGCAATAAGAAAAAATCATATACATATTTCTACTTGTTCAAGTGACTGAAATGCGTGCCCCCAGAATTAAGCCACAGCAGTTGATATTCTGTAAAACAGAGACTAATTAAATGCAAATTAGTAGGAAAAACAACCATCGGCATGCCGAGGAAGTGGGTGGCTATCTGATAGGATTTTGCGTTTAATAAAAAGCAGTGACAAAGCCAATAGCTTAGACTTATGTGCATTGGATATGGACTGTATGTTAGTGGAGACATTAGGGCATATTTAGGAGCACCTTGCGTGGCCAGAGCATCATTTTTTGTAATGCACCGGCCACGCAAACTACTAAACCATATTTATGAGGTCAGGCAAAGCCACTTTGCATGGCTTTGAATGGCAGCACTAATTTACCTTACTCTGCGCTAGGGAGACGTTCCATCGGAGCTGTGGTGGGTGTTCCCATGCATCACCTATGGATTATGACCCTTCCCCAGATTTACAAAACCATGTAAACCTGGGGATGCGGCAAAACCTTACCCCTCCCTGCGGAGGGGTAACGAGGAGAAATAACTGTATTTCACCTCAGTTTTTCCTCTTTCTATGTGTGCTTCATACTGCAGCACACATAGAAAGAGGGAAAAGCCTCTCAGGATTGTTTTGTACAGGGTTATGAAGATTTGTCAAAAGGAATCGAAGTTATTAGTAAAACAAAGCATGCCCTTCCTATGGTCTAACTATAACTACCCAGTGGCAACTGCATATTCTCTCAAAAAAACTGTAATTTGCAAAACCAAAACCAAGTAAAAACCCCCAAACCACTAAAATGTGCTAGTTATGGTTCAGTAAACTAATCATGCCTCATGAACCAATAATGTACTGCTTTTTGCCTTACATATTATCTTACAAATAACATGCTAAGTTAAATAGATAACATAATTGATAATATCTCAATTGTCATAATTGGTGCCAACAGCTAACCATAACTGCTCTTTAACTGTGTTTTTTCATTGAATTCAGAGTTTCTTTTACATACATCATAGTGTTATAAGCAAACCTAACTATAACGCAGGGCCACTAGAATTATGCGGCAGGGCAGGGCCAATTTATGCAGCAGGGTTTAGTAAATTATGCAGCAGGAAAAAGCAAATTATGCGGCATAATGTGCCACATTTTGTGATAGTCTTACTTAATAATTTGTCATTTGTACACTTGTTAGAGATGTCTGGGCATAGGTTGCACCTCATTAGTACCAGTTTAACACCCAATTATAGCAATAGGAAACAGAAAGGCGACCAATCAACCTTTACAAAGGGCCTTCCCCTCTGTGACAACATGTGTTGTGGTGCTTTTAGTAACATTTGAACCATTTGAGCTAGAAACAAAAATGTTGTTTTTGTTAAAATCTGCAGATTATGCAGCAAATGATGGATTATGTGGCAAATGAGGCAAATCTATAATTATGCGAAAATCGCTATGGCCACACAATCGCATAATTCCAGTGGTCCGGCTGTAATGTCACTTTAACCCAGGGATCTTTTATGTAATAAGAGCTACTTATGTTTAATGAAAATCATTGTGAGCTACAATTATTTCTAGTGTTGTAATAGACCACATCAAGTAAGATTACATTAGAGGCCTCCATATGCAAGATTACAAGCAATGATCTCCTCAGTGCCTCAGGCTGGCTTACCAGCAGTAATGTAAAAGAGGCTGTATCAGTTTCAAATGTCTCCATGTCGGTAAAGCATGCCAGCCACAGCTGGACTGCCACTAGCATGAAAGTAATAATATTAGTAATGAGTCTCCCCAGTAATGATCTGTCACTCAAAAACCAGCTTTAAATAGGTTTTGGAAATTCAACCATCCAGACGTCCTTTTATGAGTTTGGCAAATATACACATTTTCACCTTGAATACACAGTTTTGGCATACATATATTAATTTAACCAAGCAAAATGTTCTGATTTAGCAGGCTGGGCTGTACGCAAGAGAGCTACTTACAGTTAACTGAATAGCTACTGGTAGCTCATGAGCTACTGGTTGGAGAAGCCTGCTTTAACCATTGATTTTTTTCAGTGAATTACTGCAGCTTCTTGAACATATTCTACAGAGACTTGGTTTTTCACCTGAAACATTGTTTATGGCTAATCCTCGCTGTGTAAATCTTTCGACTGTGTAATTGGGATTGACTGCAATCTCTGTACACCACTTGAAGTAGGCAGCTTAAGTGACAGCTTAACTCTTACAGCTCATGGCCTTCAGCATTGTGAATCACAGGCTGACTGCATATAATGACTCATGGTAAGGCCTTGTAAACTAACTATACTAGAGTAGTGTAAGCATACCCTGTTCCCAAACCAAATGCTAAACTCAATTGGGAACTCCCTGCAGCCATTTGCAGCAGCGATAGACCACTGTGCACAAGTGCTCTTTGGTCATGCACAACAGAGCATGAGGAATGTAAGCCCACTGCTCACATACTTCAGTGGTGAGCAGTGGGAATTGAGACCAAGGGTCTTAAAGTCATGCACTTTGTGGGTGGAAACAAGAGCCTGGCCTCTAGCTAGGCCGGGTGCACCACCTACAGCAGGCATCCACCCACTGTTATACACAACACTTGCCCATTTACAGTGGGGGTCAGCTGCAAGTCCTGGCCTAGCTACAAACTGGTATGAGCAGTCATTTATTTTTTATATTTGTTTTTTTGTTGTGTTTTTTAAGGTTCTAATTTTAGTACCTTTTTTGTGTTTTATTGTTAAAGCTTTTACTTTTAGTTGTGTTTTTGGGCAATTTTATCCTTTAAACTTTTAAAGATTGATGTAAATATTCATAGTACTTCTCAAGATGGGCATTGATGCCTGAGAAATAACCAATGTGTTTCTCTCCCCTTGACAAATTACCTTCATGTGCTGAATGGAATACATTAAAAAGTACTGTAACTGGTGGTCCTCCTGCACTTATTTTTGCACTTCTGGGAGTCCGGTCTCTCCTTTTCCTTGCTCACAGTCCTGCCTCTGCATATCTGTCCTTGAGTACGCATTCAGATTAACAACACAGGGGTGTTTCATCATGCTGCTCCTGCCCACAGAGTATACTCTGGGATGCCATATATGCAGGACTTGGTCTCACAGTGAACTTGTGACAAACCTTACATTTCTTCTACCTTCCAGTGTGAGTAAAACTTTCCGACACTAAAGGTTTTTCCTACGGGTGACTTGCAGCAACAGAAACCCTAGATATTGAAGGGACCTCAACAGCATCATCATCCTGCTGTGATGATGTATTAGACAGTCCTGCTGAAGAATTGATTCTTGCTGGCTTGCTGTTATGATGGTGCTGGATTGCAAATGCAAGTCTACCTCCCTAAAAATAAAAGGGGAAATGCTGCCTTGTAAAAGGGTTGACTTCTTGTCTCCAAAGGCTGTGGACTTGTTTTTGAAATAGTGTGCATTGTTTAGCCAATCAGTTTTAGTATTAAGAGATTTGTGAATTCTTCGCAACTCCAATAGAAACAATGCTATGGTGCCACTGTAGTCCCATGAGAGCGATAAAGTGAGTTTTCCTTACCAGGTTTAGCAACTTCAAAACCGGAGTCACTGACCTCGTAACCAACTGATGTTTATTGTTTGAAGCCAAGGGTTTGCTAAGAGGAAATTAAAACTAAGGACTGTAATGGTACATTTAAAAATTTCCATGGTCTAGGCCTTTTTCGTACTGTTTCAATCAAAGATGGATACATGTAGGTTATAAAAGATGTAGGTTTATTAGGTTTAGTTTAGGTGCTGCTCAGCCCTTCTCACTCCAACTGTCCTCTCATCTCATCCAAGCACAGCAGCCTACGCGGCCCTTTTTAAATGCCATTACAAACTCTTGTGCCAATAACAGCATACATTTTGGGTAAGCGCTAATATTCACTCACCGCTTGTGATCTTTCACCTGTCCATGCATACCTGCCACATCTCCTCACGCAGGTCGTACGGACTTCCAAGTGGCTCACTGTTACTGTCAATTAATCGTCTCATAAAAAATGTCCACCATGTGCTCCCATACGTATACAGCTGACTCAGCGTGACAAGGTTGAACAGGGCTGCTAGGGCTAAACAGGGCTGTTCCAATGACATTGTAAAGATAGGCCACCCTCACAGTCTACTGTTCACCTTACAGATGCCTGTTCAAACGCCCTGGACTGGAGTCTGTCTGGTGTAAGTAGACACCTGTGGAGCTACCAGGTGCAATACTTCTTCTTACAGGCTTCAATCTCCTGTTATTTGTAATCCTCTTAGTTTCTTCCTCCTAGTTTCTTCTGCAGTTCCTCTAGTTTCTTTTTAGTTTCTTGTTCCTCATGCATAGTTTCTTTTCTGCTCATCGCGAGTGTTACAATCGAAGATGGATACTCATAGGTTATAAAAGATGTAGGTTTATTATGTTTAGTTCAGGTTACAGGTAGGTTATCACTCCAACGGTCCACTCATCCAAGCACAAACACTCTAAACATTCCAACCATACAATGATTTCACTCACTGGCTGAGCAGCAGGGGACGTCAAGACTGTGGAGAAAATTCATAAGGTAGCAAGAGGCCACAAATGAATCCTGATAAAGTGAACTGGTATTGAGAATCAAGGGTGTTCCCTCGGTATGAAAGGCTTCACTAATTCTTGCACACCATTGGAAAGATTTCATTGACTTTGTGACAGTATTCCACACTCGAATGGTTCTTGTATTTATTATACATCTCACTGAAATTCTTGCTACAAGACATCCACAGCAAATGGAGGCTAGCTGAATTCATTTGCTGTTGTTATTTTTTGGGGGGGATTACCCAACCATTAGTTACGACTTCTGGGCAGGATGAGCAGCAAAGGGTAAATGCAGAGCAAGCAGCTAATGATAGCATTGAAGATCAGACTGAAGACACCAACCAGTACTCCACCCGAGTCTATCATGTGGAATATTTTTACAACCCAGCTTGAGACAACAAGCTGTGAAATTTGTCATGTGCACATTATGTGACAAACTTGCCCAGGGAAGTCAGTCAGGGGAAATATTGCTTTGAAACATCATCGATGAACAAACATCTAAAAGCTTAGCATCAAATGCAATTTAAGGAAGAGGGGCTCTGAATAGATGGCATCGATATCTACTGGCATTTCACACCATCCCTCCTTGCAACAGATTGCCAAAGGACATCCTGCAACAGGAGAGAGATGAGAGTGGAGCATAATATGCCGCCTACTGGCTTATACTCCCTTGACTGTAGGATGGTGATCTCCATTGGAGAGAGCATGGAAAAATCAAGTTCTGGCATCTCAGCAGAAATGGAAAAACATATGGGCATATTGACAAGAAAACGGTGCAGCGCTGTGCCGCAAGCCATCTTGCTGCGCTGAGCTGCATAATTTTCTAAGTGCAGGAATGGGCCGTATTTACAACAATATGGAGCATTCCTGTACTCATCTCTGCACCAGTGCAAGAAATGCAGCCCAGCACCAGCGCAGGCACCCTTGCATCATAATGCAATGGTGCCTGCATTGCAGGGATGATTGTTGGTCTGGAGGAACGGACAACTTCCTACACAAAAACAATCATCAATGGTGTTTTGCTCCTATGTCTGCTGCACAATGCAGCACACCTACAAAGAGCAAAAGATGAGGATAAATAAAAGTATTTCTCCTTGTTGTGCCACTCTTACGCCTCCCCTGAGGAGGAGTACGTTTTTGACACTGCCTCAGATTTACAGATCTTTGTAAATCTGGAGCAGTGTCAAAAAGCAATAGGCGTTGCGTGGTAACACCCACAGCAACATCCAATGCATGCCTCTTTGTCGCAGATAACTGCTTTGAGGAGGACCATATTTACAAGGTGGTATTAAGCCACGCAAAGTGGCTTAGCAGCACCTTGTAAATATGGAGCAGGGCACAGCAACACTGGAGCGTCACAAAAAGTTACACTCCAGTGGCGCAATGACCTTGTGCATATGCCCCATAATATTTACCCCAAATTCATGTTCTACTTTTTTAGTTTTATTTGTATTTTTATTGTACAATGCAAAAATAAAATGTGATTTTAAGAAACGATTTTATGGTTTAAAAATTTGTTGCAAAACTGTATTACGTATGTCACTGATTTTGTTTGAGAGCTGCTACTAATTTGAGTGCAATTAAAAATGAATACGAAAATTCAATCTGGTAAACAAAGAATAAATAACGTTGTTGTTATTCTTGCGCTTTAAACTGGTATGGCTGTTATTCAGAAAAAATATTGTATCATTTCAAAAGTTCATCTGTGCATTTACTTACGTCAACATCGTGATTCTGCAAGTGACACAATAGGTCCTATAGACAAGCAACAGTCAGTTGTTTGCATAAAGGAAACTATATTCAAGTGAATCCTGTAACAATGCTTACAATAAGCACCCCGACATTCCCAGTAAAGACACTCTTCCACCTTGTTGCCAATGCATACCGCCATGATCTGCAGAACTTTCACATATTGTACTGATGGCACCCACAAACATGGCTGCCAGTGCACCTCCTACTTGGAATGCTGAACCTGTTATTTTACTACTGATACACATGCACAGCTCTGCCAATGCCCCATCAACTGCAGTTCTAGTACTGCTACTCATCTAAACACAGCTTACTACTCCAGCTACAAAAGCATTATCAGTCCATCTTAGTACTGAGTCTGACCTGCAGCTCCCACTGCTATTTAAGTACTGTGGGTCCACACACATCTCGGCCAAAAACAAACGTGTGGCAGGGACAGAGACTATGACAGTGCAATGGAGTGTGACAGGGTTGGGAAGCGTGACAGGGATAGGTACTCTGACACAAAGTGGGAGTGTTGCAAGGATCGGAAGTGTGACAGACATGGGAACTGTGACAGTGAATGAAAGTGTGTCAGGGATAGGAAGTGTGACAGTATTGAGTAGTGTTCCAGGGATTACGACTGGGTGCAAGGCAGGCATTGCCTAGACACATGGTTTGTTAGTGAGTCACAGATTGAGAGCGAGATAGGATTTGAAATTCAACAATTTAACAGTGATGGGTAGTGTGGCACAGATTAGGACCATGACAGGAAATGGAAAGTGACAGGGCATGGGGGTTTCTTAGAGACGATGAGTGAAAAAAGGATCGGGGGCTATAACAGTGACAGAGGATGACAAGGATAGAGACTGCAATAGGGAATTGGAGTGTGAGGGTGCTGGAGCACAGGTTACACTGACACTTAGGGTCTCATTTATGAGGCCCCTTTCGGCTTGGAACTTCACTTTTTTCACGTTCCGGTGGCGCAATGTACCCCAGCATATTTACAAGGCCACGTCAATCCACTTTACATGGCTTTTCATGGCTTTGTAAATGTGTACCACTTTCACTCAGAACACTGCATGAAAGGGGCTTTCCATGGGTGTTGCTGTGGGTGTTCCCACGCAACACCCTGGATTCTGACACAATCCCAGGTTTACGAGAAATCGTAAACCTGAGAATACGTCAGAATCCAATGGGTGGTGTTAGGGAGTCGCAATGAGGAGAAATGTTTTCATTTTTGTTCGTGAAATTCGCCTCCATTGATTGATTTTGTGCAGGAAGGTGTCCCTTCCTTCACAAAATCAATCAGCCCGCAATGCAGGCACCATTGCACCATGGTGCAAGGGTGCCTGTCTTGGTCCATGGCAGCCCATTGTGCGCCAGCGATAGGGAAAAGGACAGGAATGCACTGTATCACATAGATATGGCACATTCCGGCCCTTTGTTTTGATGTAGGGCAGCGCAGCAAGATTCCTTGTGGCGCTGTCCTACGTCAAAACCTCATAAAAGAGGCCCTTAATCTTTACCAGGAACCCAGTGTACCGGTTGATGGATGTTTGATGTCGATTAAGAGTTGTAAGGAGCTGTAATCAACACAAACATTACCATTTATCATTTATATTAGTTCAATAAATAATGAGAGTTAAGTGTGAGTTAAAGGGTTTTACTATTAAGTATTTTAGTTATTCGTTCTTTTATTGAGTATTATTTTCCAAGTCTCATTATTAAAAGTTAACATAATCAATTAATTGATATTGGTAATCAAATTAAACAATATATTGAATCAATAAGGCATCGATACAATAAAAAGCAACAAGCGGGTTCCATAAAGAAACTCCCTTTTCTAAATAGATCATCATGAATAAATGCGATAAGGAAAAGGTGTCAGTTCAGACACCCTTATAGAGTTGCGCTGAGAGAATCAAGCATGAGCATGAAGCTTTACCATAAGGCTGGAATGTATTGTAAGCTCACATAACAGCAGGTAAAGACATAAGCTAAGACCTCTCATGAAGAGAGGTCGAAAAACTCAGTAAAGATTCTCCACTCACAGAGTTGAGAAGGGACACTGAATGAGATGCTGCTCTCAGTCTAAGGAATGGGAAAGTTGGGCTCTGAGCCACTAGTCTAGGAACACGCACTAATATAAATACACATTTTCTAAATAACAACATTAATGTACTTTCATCTGCACATTGACCAATAGGATTTCAGCACACTCCTGGGAAAAGGTTTACTCTCCATCTCCTCAACAGGGTACAATCGTCTTTCAGACCTGTGTCCTTGAATGCTTCTGGCACATCTTTCTTGTTTTCCAAAATTCCGTTCCATGAATCAGCCTCCTTGTCATCTCCATCTTTTATGGTGAGAACCTCACCATCAGTCGTCTAATACAAAAAAATTCTGGGGCATATTAGCAAGACCGGCGATAAAATTATCGCCGTTTTAGCGGCAGGAAACTGCCGCTAAAGCGGCGATAATGGGCTTGCTAATATGCGTTATAGAATTCAATAGAAGCCCAGGTTAGATGTCCTGCACATCTAACCTGGGCTTCTATTGAATTCTATAACGCATATTAGCAAGCCCATTATCGCCGTTTTAGCGGCAGTTTCCTGCCGCTAAAACGGCGATAATTTTATCGTCGGTCTTGCTAATATGCCCCCATATTCTTTAGCTAATAAACAGGTACCTTCGGAAATTGCAACATCTGCAGCAAAGGGAACAAAAACATCTTGCACAATGGTGATTAAATGCGAAACACAAACATTTCGATTAATACATGACAATGTCTGTGATGTTAAATTAAAACCCATGTAAGTAAAAAAAAATGTAAATGTAAAATGTGGAGAGGTGTGGTGTAGCGGCCAGGGCAGCTGACTTCGGAGCACAGGGTTCACAGTTCGATCCCCAGCTCCGGCGGCAGCTCCGCTCAGCACCATGTGACTCTGGGCAATAGCTCACTTAATTTCCAGTCTGGCCCCCAGCGCCTTGAGACCCGTAAGGGTGAGTAGCTGCGCTATATAAAAACGGACTTACATTTTTAAGCTATTGAGGATTTGCATTTGTTGCCTTCAATTTACCTCATACATAAGGTAAGACATTACACACGATGGATGAAGATAGGACACATTAGATGACATCCCCCCACTATTTAAATTTTTCCTTGCCTCATCAGGTTAATCAGACCCTCCTACCAACGTTCATCTTTGTCTACCCTCATTACTATCACCCCCTTACAAGCACTGCTCACTTGACTCCTTGTCTTTCCCTTCTGCATCCTCCTACTCCTACCTTTCTTTATAGGCTTCCCGTCACATTTCTTCATCAAGATAAACTCATATTCCTCTGTTGTTCTTCACTGAATTCCTCTTTTTCACTACCGAAATGATTCCCCCATACCTCCTAATACTGTGTTTTGTGCAGTTGCTTACTACTGTAGATTTGTCTTTTAGTATAACGGTAAACAACAGGGTATACAAAGCACATAACAGAGGGCTATGAAGTGAATGTGAGTTGGCATGTGTGGAGCTACAGAAAATCTCCAATTAATTACTAGCTCAAGTTAATATAAATAATTGTTCTACATGTGTTGAACCCAGAAGGATGAGTGGCGAAGTAAGTGCTGTTGACATTTAAGTCTGTGGCATCTTTGGAAACAGTTGGGAATCAACTGCATTTCAGAACACACTTTCCCTGAGAAATTGTTTAAAAAAACCAACAGGTTTTATAGATAGTTCTGAAAGGGTGAACTTAAAATGATCTAGTAATTCATGATCTGCAGTGAAAACCCGACTTTTCCCAACAAATGTTTGGGTGATCTCACCGAAGAATTGTTTGAAATATATGGGGCCAAACATTGCATTTTTTAACACAAGTTGCCTTAGACACTGGCTAAAAAGTCATAAGATTGAATGTTGGTAAAACTATATGGGTGTGTAGTTTGACAAAATTGTGGATAACATTATTTTCATTATGCATGCTTTTTAAGGAGGCAATGATATCTGTCCCAAGGCAATGTTCTCTTAGGTTCTAATTGAATCTATTATTCATAACATAAGGGATCTACAAAACATAATTAACATGCTCTTTAGTTTAGGCTGTGTTTAATGTGATCTATCGACATTTCTTACAGATTCCAGTTTGGGTGGGACATAATCTATCTATCTATCTATCTATCTATCTATCTATCTATCTATCTATCTATCTATCTATCTATCTGTATATATGTTATATATAGACACACACACATATATATATATACACACACACACATACATAAATATATTCATTAAAAAAAACAAAGGTTATAGGGACATTAAAGTTCAGAAATAGAATTTAAAAAAACCTTAGAAATTCACAGAAAAAACCAAAGGTTACAGGAACTTTATAGTTAGGCTCAGATTTCACTCATACAAAACCATTGAAATTCAGCATTATAGTTACCTGAGCTAACTACAACTAACACCTGTGTAATGCACTGCTTATGACCTCACATATTACATCACTGATGACATGGTCAGTGACATCACAGATAACATCACTGTGTGGGACTTAATGGTGGTTTAAGGAGTGGTTCTTGGCCCCCAACGATCCTCAGCATCCAAGGGAACTTCATCCCCCAATGGGTAGTGTGCCACGAGGACCATTTGCAGAGTGATGGAAAAAGTGGGCATGCCTCAGACAAACTCTCAGCAATCACGCTGTGTGGGACTTACTGGTGGCCCTTGAGGACCCTCACCATCCAAGGGGACTTCATCCCCCAAGGAGTAGTGCACTAGTAGGCACATTTGCAGATTGATTGAGAAAGAGGGCGGGGCTCTGATGAGCTGCTGCAGCATTAGTGGTTCCACAGGGGATGGGGTAATGCTGAGCACTGTGGGGGATCCTCAGATTCCTGCGTGTTGAGAAAAAAACATGAAAGGGCACTTTATTGGCCTTTATGGGTCCCTTTGGGACCCATCTAACACATCCATAGGACCAGTGTACCTCCACCCTGACCCATTTTTTTCACTTTGTACAGAAATTACCAGCTCCGGGGATATAAAATGGTCACTGCAACTTTTCTACTTTTCTACTTTGGCATGTGGAGCCCCGGATTCACCGCAGGTGGATCCGTGGAGGATCCGCGCCCCTAGATATACAAATTTGGTTTTCAGTTAATATCTCAAATACTACTTACACCAAATAACAAAAAGCACGCTTTCTGGACCAAGAGCTTTCTTTCTCCCAAACTTGGAGTAATTCCGTTCAACGGTTCGGGCTGCAGTCATGTTCAAAACATCTATGGCAACCCCCTTTTGTTTTCAGCCCCCGCTTGATGGATCACCCCAAAACTTTCCAGACAGCAGCTGAACTGAGCATTAAATGTTTGGGAAAAATGTTGTGAGGATTCATCAAATGGCACCAAAGATATAGGCTAGCCCAAAAAATGCTTTTCCTATGGATGTTCGGACCTAACTATAACTACCTTCTGGCGACCACCAGTCGTAATATACACACACATATGTATATATATATATATATGTATATATATATATATATATATATATATATATATATATACATATATATATATATATATATAAAGGAAAGAGAAACCATGTGTACACATAGATTTATCACTACATGTAACCAGGAACATCAGAAAATGCAACAGGCTATGTCTAAACATTGGCATCTTTTGAGGGGGGATCCCATCATTGGCTCACTGCTTCCCAAGCATCCTATGATAAGCTATAGGAAACCCAAGTCGATGAGCGATCATCTGGTGAAGAGTGATTTCGACACTGGTGCAAAACCTCAAACCTGGTTGACCCAATATGATGGCTTCAGAAAGTGCTTTAAGTGCAAAGCATGTAAGAACGGAGAGAATCATACGTTCATTGAGACACCCTTTAAAAAGAAAATTAAGATACAGGGTAACCTTACATGCAAATCTGAATTTGTAGTATATATTCTCACATGTCCCTGCAGAAGAATATATGTGGGGAGTACTACACTGCCAGCTCATAAGAGAATACTACAACATATACGTGCCATCATTCATAGGGACTGCAGCTACCCTGTTGCTTCAAAAAGCGACACCAAGGTTGTTATTGTTAGTTTATATTTGTAGAGCGCCAAATCACCAAAAGGTCTCTAGGTGCTAGCAGCATAGACCAAGAACCCGGGGATCCCTTAATCCCGCTGATACTCAGCACACAAAGAGATGGATTATCCGAAAGCCTCAGTAAACAGGATGGTCTTAAGTTTCCTCCTGAACGGGAGTAAAGTGGCTTCCCTGCGCATACTATCCGGTAACTTGTTCCAGATCTGGGGAATCTCCACTGAAAAAGCCCGCCCCCCCAATGTAGCTCTGTTAAAGCGCGGGCAGGCCAACAGGCTAGCCTCGGATGACCGGAGGCAACGTCCGGGCACGTAGGGCTGCAAACGATCTTTGATGTAGTGGGGCGCCACTCCATACAGTGCTTTATGTGCAATGCACAGGCCCTTGAACCTGACCCTCTGCTTGATAGGAAGCCAGTGTAACTGTTGTAGCAGGGGGGTAGCATGCGCTCTTCTTGGCAGTTTAAAAATCAACCTTGCCACATCATTTAAAACCACCTGGAGTTTCCCCAAGTGTTTGTCAGGGAGCCCTGTGTACACTGCGTTACCGTAAACCAAGCGTGACACAATAAGTGCCATCACGACGGTACGCATGGTGGAAAATGTCAACAGGGTCCCAAGCTTCCGGAGTTGCCGCATCAGGCCAGTACAGCTCCCCACTACAGCAGACACCTGACTGTTTAGAGTTAACTGAGTGTCCAGTTTGATACCCAGGCTCTTCACGGCTGGCACCGGTGTTGGGGTGGTGCCCAGCTCTTAGGGCCAGAAGAGGCTGGACCAAGGTGAAACATCTGTAGTAAGAGCAAGCACCTCAGTCTTATCGGGATTTACCTCAAGTGAGTTAACAGTCATCCAGTTCATAGTGAGCCGGAGGATATTCTGAACATTGAGCTGTACCTGAGGAGAATTATCAATTCGTACAATTAACTGAGTGTCATCGGCGTAGTTAAACACTTGACAATCCAATTTTGCCAGTGCTCCTACCAACGGCTGGAGGTAGATGTTAAATAGCAGGGGGGACAGCGTAGAACCCTGCGGAACCCCCCAACGCAAGACACCCCGCCTGGACCTACATTCTCCTAGTTGGACCTTTTGAGATCGATCCTCCAGGAAGGAGATAATCCATTGGAGGACCGTCCCGGTGACTCCCAGCCGCCGGACACTGGCCAACAACTGCACGTGGTTCACCGTGTCAAACACAGCTGAGAGATATATTAGTATCAATGCTGAGGGATTCTTCTTATCGGCTGCAAGCTTCAATTCATCCAGCACCGAGAGCATCACCAACTCAGTGCTGTTGGGGGCCCTAAATCCTGCTTGCCGTGTGTGTAGCAGCTGATGTTCTTCCAAACAGGACGAGAGAAATGGGTCGGAAGTTATTCAGGTGTTAGTATCCGCCCCAGCTTTTTTCAGCAATGGGATCACCATGGCTTCCTTAAATTTGTGAGGTACCTTCCCAGTGGCCAAGGAGAGATTTAATAGGGACAACACCTCTGGCTCTACCGCCGGAATAACCATTTTAAGCACCCTTTGAGGGCAGGGATCGTCAGGTGACCTGGACTTTACTTTGGCCACAATATGGGCTAAGCCATTTGAATCAAGTGCAGGGAAGATTGACAGAGAGCCGCCCTGAAAATCAGGTGGGTCCACCACTGATAGAGGACAGGGTGTTATGCGTGTATTACCTATTTCTGTAATAATGTCGTTGACCTTAGCTAGAAAGAAGTCCTGTACCTTTTCACAGTCAGCCTCATTCGCGACCGTCCTAAGTTCTTTCAGGCAAATCAGCTCCCTGAGTACATTAAAGGTTACTTTCTGCATATCTATAGCCTCCCTGATCCTCACTTCATAGTACGCAGATTTAGATCTGGTGATTGATGCTTTATAGAGGGCTAGTTTTGCCTTATACGTCTCCTGGGATTCTGGGTCATATGTTTTCCGCCAGTGCCTTTTGCATTGACGGAGAGCCTGTTTTTCCCCTCTTAGCTCTTGCGCATACCATGGGGTACCCTTCATATTGTTCAGTATCCTTTCCCTTCGGGCAGGAGCCACCTAATCGATGGCTGCCCGCAGCCCGAATGAGAATTTCTCATACACCAGGTCCGGATCGCCGGACTGTAAACCCGAGTGTACTGTCTCATTTAAAGCTTCCCTCAGCTTGGCGTCCTCTATCTTATGCCAATTCCGTACCACCCTCCACACGGGGGGGGTGGGTATTTAGGGCGGCTACCCACAGGGAGTTTGAAGCTAATCAGAAAATGGTCTGACCAGCTACATGGTCTGCATTCAGTTTGTAGCTTAGCTGATGATGTGGTCCAGATAAGGTCTAGCGTGTGACCCTTCACATGGGTGGGGGACTCCACAATTTGTTGCAGCCCTAGCATGGTCATAGCTTCTCCAAACCTACTAGACACACAGTCTCTTGGTGTCAGATCCCAATGGTAGTTGAAGTCCCCCAATACCAGAATCTGTTGGTATCTTGAGCAGAGATCACTGACCACTTCGGGGAACAGATCATTAAACAGCGGGGATGGCTGAGGGGGGCGGTAGACCACTACCACAATCAGACAGGATGATTTGAGCCCGATATTGATCCCCAGGACCTCCGCCCCATCTAGGCTCTCCTCAATTATTTTCTCGGTGGTAAGTGTCCTGCGGCTAAGTACTGCAACTCTGCTCCCTCAGTTCTGAAATACAGCTGTGTGGCACAAGTTGCAAAAAGAAAAAGAGGGGGCAACAGAGAGAAAGAGCTGCGAAAATTAGAAACTTGGTATATTCTAGAATTGGACAGTAAGGAACCGATGGGTCTGAATATGGACGAAGAATTATACACCTGTCTTCTCTAATTATTGCTGTTTATGTTGGTATAAGTTGCATTGCCTATCTCAATTTCTATCTACTCTTATTAAGATATCCTTTGATTGTACTGCTAGGGATAATGACCTTGCATATCATGTGTATCTCCTGGCCTAAAAACCCAAAGAACCCTATGAATTTGTGCTTGGGCAGATGTCTAGGCTTATGGGTTTATTAGAAAAACAACATATATAATTCTTGTCATTTAGAAAACGGGGAAAATAATATTCTTTAGCGGTTGGTTGTGCCCAGTAGCCGATCACTTTGAATTCTAGTATTCCTACCTTAAGAAATATTAATTGGTTTATTATTGCTTTGACCAATGAAGAGCTTCCTATTCTCTGTTAGATGGAGAAATAATTTTTTATGGCACTTTTGCACTTTATTGAGGTGATTGAAAGGAAAATGTGGAGATAGACATCAGGCGCTTGCCTGGAAGATTGACTTTTTTTCAAATGAGATGTGAAGATAAGGGTATCTCACGTGTAATTACTTTTATGTTTTTACCTGCTTTTTATATATACAATTCCTAATGAAATAGCTTCTATAAGGATGATCATTGTCCATCATCTAAATATTTAGCAAGCTGCATTTTTCTAAACTTACATTTAAATTTGAATGGATGGCTATTTGTATATATTCAGCAGGAGTTTCTTATTATGGCATTATATATTTTAGTGTATCACATTGGGGAAAATATGAAAATATGAAATAATGAATTACAAGAAATTATGTAATTGAATACCATTTCATTTAGCCTGTATATCATTGAAATTTATGATGTCTATCACACCTTTTCTCCTTACCTGAAGATCTTTTCTATGTTTATGTTACACTTCATTATTTATTGCACCCAGAAGATGGCGCACACTGTCATGATTAAGGCTGCCGTGAGCAGCTGAAACGCGTTGACAGTTTGTCACTCTAAGCACTCCAATAAAGTTTTCTTTGAATAACTCACCAAGGAGTTCGTCCGTATCCCTCTGTTTGTTAGTGGATACATTTTCTGCATATATATATATATATATATATATATATATATATATATATATATATATATATATATGTATATACATATATATATATATTCCCACAAACATTTTCATTTTTCCAACGTCGTTCACATAACGAAATAGAAAGACGGCCAAAGCTCTTGTGTCTCTGCGTGTTTTCTGTTAGAGTTGAGGGTGCTGGGAGGGAGTTTCACAGTTCCTGCCCCTTCCGGGCTCTCACAAACAGTGAAATAAAGAGACCCAGAGCTAACATTTGGGCCACCTCATTGATATACATGTGATATCACATGTGACATAAAACACATATCGGAAGAACTGAGCTGGATTACCTAACCCCTCACAGGTCCTTTACAAGGATATGGCCCGTGGATGTATATATGGAAAGGGTTAAAGGCAGCTATTACGGTCTTCAACTGCTCCCTAGCCAAGTCCACACTGGTCCAATTGTGAAGGAGGGAAGAGAGAGAGGTTTGCAGATGCCCAACGTCTACCACTGTTTTTTCCACCATTCTTCGCTCTCCACCAACAAAGGAAATGAACCAGGAATTTCGAAGGGAGCCTTTGCTTGGTTTGGAGATAATCCAATTAATAGCTTTTGAGAATTTTATGTTAAAAATGTATTGGGTGTGCTTCAAAGTTATATATATATCTAGTCCATTAGTTTACTAAGTGGCATTCAAACAAAGTTCACAGGCTCAAATTTAAAAATAAAGGTTTCCTCTTGGATGAGAAAACCTTTCGCTCATGTTGTCTATTTTGAGGCCACAGACTTAAAGTTGGCTTTATGGGGTGAATGCTTTAATTGGCTGGCTGTACGAGAAAATATCTGCAAGTAGCAAACTTTGGCTGTATTTGCAACTTGATCTCTCAGTGAAAGATTAGATTTGGTGAAGAGTTGCAGCCAACAATTGCCTATGTTTGTTAAAAAACAGTGGACATAAAATTTATACCTCTGACACACCATAAGTGTATGCTGCCGTTTGAACTTGAAAAGGCAGGCATTTGACTACTTAATACTGGTTCTCCAGAAAAGATAGAAATCAGTTCAATGGCAATTTTCTCCACTCTAGCAATCAGAATCCAGTCTATCATTTGAAATGCTGTGGAGGGAGGTCCTCTGTGTCCACTGTCCTTTTTTAGATCATCAAGGACAGACACCCTTACCAATTCAGTGCTATTACCAAGACAACATCTAGCTTGCCCAAAATGGGGAGCAGAGAAATGGGTCTGTAATTGTTCAGAAGCTGAAGATCTAGGCTAGGCTTATTGAAGAAATGTCTTACTGTGGCATATTTCCATAGCAAGGGGACTATGCCCTGTTTTAAATTGTCTTTGAAAATTTAGGCAAAGACGCCTGAAATTAGTACCAAAACTTTCACCGGCTTACAAGACCGGGATCCTTTAGTGAGCCTGAGGTTTGCTTTGTAGATAATAGCCTAAGTAAAAAAGCTGAAGCAATTGTCACAAACAAATCCCACTTCCAGCCCTCCTCTCCTAAGTTTGTTCTCACAGTATCTTTCATATTAAATCTGATAAGTGGTTCAGGTATCGTTTCCTTTGATTTTTTCCTAATCGTATTATTCTTTTCTTTAAAAAATGATGCCAAATTCCAACAAAACTCCAAGGAAGGAAGAGAGGCCAATAGATGTTGCGATATATTTTTTATTCTAAAAAAGCTATTTGGCATGATTAGGAGAGTTTACAACTCTATCAGAGAAATATTTTTATTTTCTCATCTAATCTTTTCCAGATAGTACTTTAAATATCTTTCAATTTAACTTTGGCCTCAAATGAATAATTTGAGTGCCACATGCTTCCAGTTGGCGCATTGTCAATTTCAACTTAGCTGATGGTTATTCTTAGAATTCTACACGACTTTGCTAGATTAAGGCACCATCGTTGGATTCTGGTGACTTTACAAACCACAAGGCTGAGTGGTTTGCAAAGTTTGCAGGATCCCCTGGTTGGCAATATAGGACCATGTTACATGTGCTACCCATTATGTACTTTTCATATTGCAAGTTTATTTTTATGCTTAGTTTGAAAATGTTTTAATCAAAGTGCAGCTAACAGTGGACACTGATTGGAAACAGACTGTTTCAGCTTTGTTTACCTTTCTTGAATATAATGGAAATAAAACAATGGGCAATGTTGAGGATCTGAGATTTTAGACAATTCAATATTTTCAGTGTTTATGGACAAAAGTAGTACTGCTAGAAAATGTGCCGCATAATTTGCATTTTTCTGCTGTACACTTAAGGTAAATTTGCCACATGTCCAGGTCCTGCAGCCAATGCCCCACAGCCAAAGGCTGTGGGTAGTGGGGCAGGTAACCACCAATGCACGGGGTGGGGGTTGGGTTAATCCCCCACTGCGCCTCACTAAATGGCATGTGCAGTTGGCCAACCATTGTCTGCCAGTGTTAGCCAGACTCTGCAGCCAATCCCTTGCTGTTCAAGGCCGAAGACTGTGCATAACATGAGCCTGGGTGGCTGTGCTGGTGGGTGATACGAAGGCCGCAGACAGTGCCCAACCCTGCGTCTAAACCCCCATTGCACATAGTTGAGGGCCTTGGCTGCAGGTTGCCTGATAGGGTTGGGCTCATGCTCAAGTTTGAATATGTCCAAAGAAAAAACAGAAATCCACTGGAAAAACAAAGGTTTAAGTGATGTTATAGTTAGGTGTTGAAACAGCATGAACACTAATGTTCAAAATCACTGAAAGTCATCAGTTAAAGTTTACTGAGCTAACTATAGCTTACGCCCCGCTATGCACAGCTTATGCCCTCTCATTGTATCACCTATGACATGTTAAATGACATCATTGATGAAATCTGTGATGCTGTCTCAAATGATATAATTTGGACCTCAATGATGATGTTACTGAAATACAGTAAGCCCAGGAGGCAATTGTGGTTGTGAATGTTCAAAGTTATATGGTGCACTGTTTACAAACCAGTAAAGTTTGGGGTGAAAGTAGTATGTTAAATGTATGCCATGTTAATCAAGGTTAAGGATGAGCGCCCCTGATGTGGGTTTCAGAGGCACGTTTCAAAGTAGATTGCAAAAAGTCTGTGAGAAAAGCCAAAGCTTCTGTTGACAATAGATGATCCATGAGTGGATGTCTGGGCATGCGCCCCTGCTAAATAGTGGTTACATAGTGCTACAGACAACTGCTATGTACCAAGGACATTTATAAGATGGGGATGTTTATTTACAGAACTTGGGTTGGGATTTTGAGCTATTACATATTGTTGAATAATATAGACTGTAGGAGTGACTTCATTCACACTGGGGTTGTAATCATGGCTCTAAGGTCATGTGCCATTGTGCTTATTTCATGAATGGGCAATAGGAATAGTGTCTCTGTGGGCTATCAGGGAGCGTCTGGTCATGCAGTGTGGGATATTCCTGTATATCCTTAGAAAATTATTGACCACAAGTTCAACATTATTTGCTTTTCCCACAGCAATGCATAGTTTTGTTAAGTGTTTGCAGGTAGCTTTTGACATCCCCATTGACTTGGGAACACCAGGGCAGTATTTTCTGATGTTGAAGGTTCTAGTGTCTCAAACATGCCTGGAATTCTTGCCCGTTGAATGGTGAGCTATTGTTAGTTTTGAGGCATTTAGGCAAACTGTGTGCTGCAAGGACTTTTTCAAGCTTTGGTTTGATAAGGTCATTGCAGTGGAACTAGTTCTTCAACCAGATATTTTGAATAGCCATTCATAAAAACAAGCAGCTGTTGCCCGTTCTGGCAGACTACAGAGGTCTATACTCTTTGTAACCCAAGCTTCCTCTCTGGCTTCTTCTGTGATGATAGGAGCCTGGTGCAACTATGCATCTGCACCCTCACAAGCACACAATGCTGTATCATTGTCTTGGTGAGTTTATCCACTTAGAGGAACCATGCACTTTCCCTCAGCTTAAAATTGTGTTTTTTACATGACCTGATTTCCCGATCAATCAAATATATTACACATTCATGCAGGTGTCTTTGTATTACAACCCTATCCCCCCAGCAGGACTGCCTCCAAGTGATAATCAGTCCATCCCTAACCTTCCCTGTGTAAGAGAGCATATTCTGTATGCATTTGTCTCTTTCAGCATGTCCTTAGAGGAATGTCCTCCAGTTTTCACATGGGGCATATTCTGACAACCACATGCATAAATCATCCTTTGTTTTGCCTGATCAACGTCTGTGAGTGAGATCGTCTACGGGGCACGCCAGTTGGGAAATGAAGTGCACAAACTCTTCTGTCGTCTCTTCCAGACACAGATATCTTGGGATAAGTTTCGCCGGTGTAGAGTGACAAGTAGTTTGCATGGTGTCTGAGACTGTTCTGTACTTCACATCAATTTGTATTGTTGTAATTGAAGTGCCCACTTTTCAATCCTTGGTGGGGAAAGTTGCATTTTGCCCATGAAGAGGGGCCTAGAGTTATCTTCCATATAGGTACAGGGGAAAATGAGTGCAGGCCCATCAGATAGCTGATGTCTCCCATTATATCTGGGAGTATACTTTTTCTGTATCTGTCAGGGATCTACTGGCAAAAGTAATTGTGTTCCTGCAATCCCTCTGGTGTTTTTGGAATGGGAAAATCCCCAAATCCACAGGACTGGCACTGACAATTAACTCTGTGTTTGCTTGAGTGTCAAAATAATACATAACTGTGTCTTTTAGGGTCACCAATTTGATGTTTATGAAAGCTGGTTCATGTTCGGGGTGTCATTCTCATTGGGTTGTGGATTTTGTGAGGTACTACTTTTAAGGAATACACATTTTCCTTTAGCGTTAGCCTGCATCTCTCAATCATTGTAGAGAGTGTTGTAGTCATTTGTTGTGCTCAGCCATTTTTGGTGTATGTATCTGAACGTGTCACTTATAGTTATGTCTCCTACAATTTCATTCAGTGTCTCTCTGATCACATTCTTAAAATCTCAGCAGCCAATGATACTACAAAACCTAGTCTATTGTAGCATTTGAGAGTGACGTGGGTAGAAAAAGTGGTAGTGTAAAAACCACCTTTTTCAATTGCCAGCATTCAAGTCTAACTTGGAAAGCCATTTCGCCCCATTTGGGTCTACGAGGATGTGCTTAAGAGTAGGGGTGATGTGTTTTTCTCTTCAGATTGCTGCATTGGGTAGTCGCATGTCTATGCAAATTCTTGTGGCACTGGGCTGGTTATGCTTTGTAGCAACGTACATGGTGAAGACCCAAGGTGTGGGCCCTATCATTTTTTCAATGACTCACATGTTTTTCAGTCTTGTCAATTCTGGCCCTTAAGCCCTGGTTATGTCCAGAGATGTGTACTCTACTTTCCTCTTTGAGCAATGCTGGTTTTGGTGAAGGGGTGTCTGCTACTCTTCTGATACAGGTGGGCATACAGGGTTAATTTCTCATGTCCATTCCCACTTCCCGGGCCTTCTTTTTCTCTTCGGCACAATGTGGTGGGGTTGTTGGCCACCGGACAAAAGAAACCATGCGCACGGTAACTACTGGTAAGAGTAATGCACACCTCACTGCTCTTCATTTAAGGAAGTGACATCCCAACATTCCTTCACCATACATGAACGTGTCTTACACTGTGCTGGGTGGCATACTACACCCACTATAAGGCCGATCCGGCTTGTAGGAAAGACAAATTAGATTCATATTCCCATCTCTTGTGATGAGGTTCTCCAAACTTTGGAATACAAAGCTGTAATACTTATGGACTGGTAATTCCAGAAAACGAAAAGAAAAATTTAGACCCCAAAACTCTTCAAGACTCAAGCAAAAAAACTGCAAGCATCAGTGAAGAAATTCCATCAGAGCTGAGCTGGACAGAAAAGAACAGAACACTCACAGAATTTCTCTCATGCATCTAACTGACTCACAAACACTTGAATCAATCAGAAATTGAGTCCTCTCATGCTCTCTCAAATGTCTCTGTGAATTCTGGAGCAAGGGGCAGTCCTGCAGCCAGCTAATCTGTAAACATGGTCACAACACTGGTGACATCAACCTCTCTATGCACCAATCATGCACACAGTAAGGAGACAACAATGACTAGTAGTAAAGATATTGGTGCTCAAATATCCTGTGTGTAGCATCTTCCCCAGCCCAGGAGCATGCAAAATGAAGTACACCACACCGGAACTACTATTAAGCAATACTTGAAACCTCAGCATACACCCACACAGAGTGCATTAGAGCATATCAACCACACCCTAACACCTCCCTGCATGTTAGATGTGTCCTCTTAAGAGTCTGCCCAGAACTACGAGGGTCCATGTGCACATGACATCAAAATGCTAAATCTTCCCCTCTGTTAAATAAAAAGTGGCAAGCATCATTAAAATCACATTTCCTCAATTAGTCGGCGAGGCCCTAGCACTTGTCGGCCAGCACATGTGATCCGAGGTGATCGAGGTCCACCCTGATCAGGCAATGGTGACATAGGCTCAGGCGCTTGAGCAGGACCTGCTGGCGGGGTCACCTCACTCATGGTTTCAGGACTCAACAAGTATCGTAGAAGGTGTTTAAAATGTGATGTGTCTAAAGTGATGGATTGTCTAGGATGATGTGTTGTCACAATCTGTCCCTTGCACTCCACAACCTCTAAGGGATGAGTGGCAAATGGAGTGTCCATGTTACATCTTTGTTTCTGCTTAACCAGTACCCAGTCTCCTTCGTCAAAGTCTGTCTCCTAGGCATGGTGATGCTGATCTGCATACATTTTCCTTTTCCTTTTCCAAGTTGCGTCAGTGTCTCAAACCTTCTCAGTGTCCACTGACTGATCTGGGGTCCTTTGAGGTAATTTTGTTCTGATAGCTCTCCCAAATAGCAAGGTGGCTGGACTCTCACCAGTTGTGGAGTGAGGAGTTGATCGATAGACCTGGAGGGCCTGACACATAGCTTGGTTCAGTTCAATTCCCTCCATGGACACTTGTTGAATGACCCTCTTGAGGGTGCCCTTGAATCGTTTACCTACACTATTGGCTTGGAGCCAGAGGGGTGCACTCCTTTGGTGTTTGATGTTGAGTCGGGCAAGAAATTCTTTGAACTCTTTGTTGTTAAAGGGCAGGCCATTATCAGATTTGAGGATTTGGGGGCTGCCCCATGTTGTAAAGATGCTATCAAGTCATTATATGACTTTGTCATGGGTTGTCATAGATAGGTCTTCCACCAAATGAAAATGTGACTATTCGTCTATGACCACTATAAGATAGTGTCCATTTCCTAAAGGCCCAAAAATGTCACTTGCAACCCTTTCCCAGGCATTGGCAGGAAGGTCGTACATTGTCACTGGGTGCTGCTTCACCTTGGGGTGCAATCAATTAATCAATCAGGGGAATTGTAAGTGCGCTACTCACCCGTGAGGGTATCAAGGCGCTGTAACATGTTTGCAAGCAGTTGCAAACATGGCACACCTTCAGCTCTTTCTCAACTCGCTCATCTAGACCAGGGAACCACACTTAATCTCTTAGGGCTCTCTTGGTGGCCACAATATCATGGTGTCCTTCATGGGCCAGCTGTCTTAGGCTTTCAGGTATTTTTTAGCCTCACAGTATTACACCTTCTTGGGTGTCTGCTAACACATGCTGTACATTTCTGACGTTTTGGAAATTAACATCATCGGCAAGGGGCTGGGGATTTCTCCTCCAAGAGTGCACAGTAATGAGTTCTTTGATGATGGTCATGTCTTTGTAAGCATTGGGGTCAGCAATGATTTGTTGAACAGACCAAGCCGCTGGTGTGCTGGATCTGACAATAAAGTTGAGATATGCTTCAGCTTTCTTTGAGTTCGAACTGTGACGAGATAGCGGCACTCGAGTAAAGTAATCTGCCAGGTTTTGATCCTTCCCCGGTTTGTGCATGATCTCATAGTGGTTCTTTTGTAGTCTTAACCCCCACTTCTCGATGCAAGGGGGCATCTTAGCCTTCAGGTTTTCAAAAATTGTAAGTATCTCCTGGTGATCTGTGATGATAGTGAATCACTTTCCATAGAGAGAGAAATATATGAAAATGTTGGCAGGGCCACACCACAGCCAGGCTTTCCTTCACGAGCTGAGAGTAGGCACGTTCTGTTTCAGACAGGTTTCTATTGGCATATGCCACAATGTGTCTCTGAGCTTTTGGATGGCCATTGTGTTGAGCAAGGATTGTACCCTAGCCATTCCGGGCTCGCATCAGCCATCATTTTGGTATGTAACTTGAGGTCAAAGTAGACCATTTCAGTCACATTCTCAATCGCATGTTTAATGTTTTTGAAACTCTGGTCGCATTCCTCATAGCGACATCGACAAGCCTTTGTACAATGAGCTTGACGACGATTGATTTTGCCTGGTATCTATTTGTGGCAGCTGATGTTGGTTTTTGGTTTTAGAGGCATGGCAAGAATGCTTCTGGGGCATTCTCACATCCATCTTTTCTTGCCTTTGTGATGCACTTGATGTTTCTTTAGCTCAGCATGCAGTTATGAAATGGTTTTCTTTCCCATAACCTTTGCAGACTTGTCCTATTGCTGGACATTTCTGCTTCCAACGCTTCTTTTACCTCTTTGTTCGATTTTAAATCAGTCTGTGAGATTTTCGTTAGCACTTCTTTCACACTATCACCTGCAATAGGTTTTTTAATATTTGATAATCTTCTTGTTATCGTCTTTTCTAGTGCATCTATGAAGTCATCAAAGGTTTCAGTCCATGCAGCCTAGAAGTGTTGAACGGAGGTGGTGACTGCAGGAACACGGCTGCAGTGTATTTCGCCTTCCCTTCTGCCACCATTGTGTAGGACTTTCAGGTGATCGCAATGCAGGCTGTATCCGACAACTCCTGTAAACAGAAGTTACCTCCGAAGCATGCATTGCAGTATGCTTCAATATCCTCTGATGGTGAGTAAATTCTCAGATTTTTGTACCTTGTTGTCGTGATTGTTTTTTCTGTCTTTGTCTGATCAATTGCTCTGGATATGGGAGCAAACGGGCGCAGCATCTTTGTCGACCACTTATCAGTGGGTCTGGTGGCATTTTAAATATGCTCCTCTGTAGGGCCTTTGATTTCTTCTGTGGCCGTGTGTGGGCTGGAGCAGGGCTTTGACTCCACATGTGCCATTCGCAGACCGCTCTGCATTAATTCTGGGCACATGTGGCAAGCACGAGCAGTTTGCTGTATTGTTGCAATCTCTCAGGGAGAGCAGTCTTGTCTTCTCAGGCAGGTGTCCCCTTCTGATCGCCAGCTGTAACTTCTTCCCCAGCCCAGGAGCATGCAAAATAAAGTACGCCACACCAGAGCTGCTATAAAGTATTACTTTATTTTTCAGAAAAACACTCAAACACTGCACATTACATCATAGTTCACATTAACCACATCCTAATACCTTCCCACTAATTTAATGTATCCTCTTTTGAGTCCGCTCGGAACTACAGGGTCCAAGAGCGCATGACATCAATATGCTACATTGTGCAGGGACCTTGGGAAATAAAGGAATTTGGCAATCCATGTATCTAAGGGCAGGTAGGATGCACAATCCCCACTAATCATCCAGCATTAACAAAAATACATTGTAAACAAAATAACAATATATTTATTCACAACCATAAAAGACTCTTGCCAAGTCGCAATTGGCATGACATCGTGAAATACAGTTACACTGGCCACCAAATATTGGAATTTTTAAGCATGTAAGCTTCCTGAATGTTGGGTATACAGAACTAGTGCACAGTTTCCAGAAAATTGTGAGATTTCAATTTTTTCAATTTTTTTTCTTTGAATACCTTCCCTTTCAAAATCATTTTGTGAGTTGATTCACATTATTTAAAACACCAACAGGAAAATGCAAATATTCTTCCATGAGTCTGGATAAATATTTATAAACAATATTCAAAACTATATATACTAATCTAAAAACCAACTATTTGATTCAGCAATTTAAAACTATGGTAAAAAAAATGTGGTTACTACAAATATATTATAACTTTTATGTCCAAATCTGGATTTTGGTAAGATAATGAGGAAAAACACATAGACAGTAGCATATGCACTAACATTCAAAAACGTACATTAAAACAAGAAAGCAAAACAGACATTAGATTGCCTGACATGACCAAACTAAGCCTTGAACAACCTATTAAGGTACATTAAAGTAACACATTGGGCATTTATTTTGCATTTTACTTCAACATACCTTTGTGATTTGCAAGTCAAAAATCAAATAGTTGTGTTTTGCTTATTAAATATATTTTTGAATATTGTTTATAAGGGGATGAGTATTTGTAAGGTATTGATTGTGAATAGAAGTGGTTCCTCTGGGAGTAACCTGTAGTTGTAGTTGGTTCACATAATTAAGGTTTCTAATACAGATGTAAAGAAACCTGAAGGGAATGTACTTAAAAACTGTTTCTAAAAATGATTCTAAATATTCACTGAATTAAGACAATGCATGTGTGATTTATTCAGTTGCATTTGACTTCCTTAACTAACACTTTTCTGAGAATGCTCAGCGTACAGGCTTGGTAAGGCAAGCACAGTGCTACCAACATGAGGTGTCATTATGCCCAGCAAATATGACCATATCATCAATGGAGGGAAGGCAAAATATCACTTAGCCTATGGCATGGAAAATCCTTGTATTGGCCGTTTAGTGTTTGTTCTTCACATGTGTAGATCACAGGGTAAGTTGCATCTTTTCCTGGTGGAGGTCAGATGTGCACCTTGAAGATGTTTGGGCTCAATTCATCTGATGTTTATATTTAGGAGTAAAAACTCACACATTATTCAACAACAAGAATTTGGCTCACATAGTGCAAAGGGTATGACCTCCATTTCTTTTGAACTAACTCTGTAATGTGGAGGATGTGGATGTGATGTCCATGAATTTCGCTTAACCTCAGAGAGTAGTCCCATTCAACTATTCGTGTGGGTGTATGGTTTTTACACTATGCACCCACCCACCAAAGGGGAGAGAAAAGAACCACCTTTGACCACATAGTATAGAAATTGGGAAGAAACCACCTTTGACAAAGGTGTTCCCTCCCCCAGGACCAAAATTATTCCCAGATTTTTCATACTTTTGGTATCTCGTCTGGGGGGAATATTCCTCAATCACATTCCATGGAAAGGAAAGGATATGGACACCAGAGTAAATGTAATGGGAGATCTGAACTCTTGACCTGCTCTCCCAGGGGAACGAAAAGACAAGTAATGGGAGAAGCCTGAAGTAAAGCACTCTTTGTCATAGCAAGCCAAAGGCTTTACTCCATAAGTATTTTTTCTTTTGACCATACATGATGAATAGTTCCAAGTGGGTTTCCAGGTCCCACCAAGGGGCCAGATCATGGGGGCTACCCATTGATCTCCATTAAAGTGCATATGAGACCCACTAACCACAAGAAATTATTTATTTTATAAAACTTGGGAATTTAGCAGACAGATAGTCTGCTCTCTGTTCTTCATGTGCTACCCACCTAGATATACTATAGATCATTTTGTCAAAATTAAGCCATATTTGCAGGCAACTATACCAAAATTGAGATAACATGTGCTGGAAACTTGGGATGCACAATTTGTCACTGAATTATAAAAAGTGGTACATTTAAAGTTTTTATCCTCAGGGTTGCACCATCTCCATGAAAACATACCATTCCAATACCTTTTTGAAGAGCCAAGAATACATCTGGAAGATTGGCTTCCAACCTCCTCTTGCCCATACATTTGTAAATATGAAATACTGGAGAAAAACACCCAGACCTTATAATTACTTACTAGTGCATCATCCAAGATGGAAGCAATTGAAGTGAGATATTTAAGCAGTACAATAGATGAAGATTGAAGAGTGAAAACTTTCAAGTAAAAAGTGATTTCATTAAAAGACTGGAGTCTACCATTATGCAAAGGCATTTATTGCTGCCTCCAACATGCAACACTTTAAAGAATATTAATACATCATAAAGATAAGAATGTTCATGAAGGAGTATAAGTATCTGGTGCACAAAGTCATTGTCCTCTTTTATTTGCTTCTTCCAACAAAGATAAGTATACTCTTCCTTACTTTATTATTACTTGTCATTCTAATCAAAGAGTTACGTGATTAATATGTTATTCTTGAATTTTTAGTAATGTCTAGCTAATACTGTTTACCAGATGCATTATTAAATTGCCATATTCATACTCTTTGACAAATTTTCGTAACTACGAGATTTGCTTAACCATCCAATTTATGGTTGGTTCAGGTAGGTGAGTATCAGCTAAACAACAAAGGTACTGTCAATACTGCCATTACTAAAAATAAAGAACATACTTGTGAGAGCGAGGACATGACAGCCTTCCTAATAAGAAACGGCGTTGTCGCGTCCCCCACTCTGGCCTCATAAATCATTACATGCCTGCCAAACAGTAAAGATAAGACCGGGGCCTCACCCTTGACAACGAGGCCTGCGAGCGGCATCATGTTTTGTTACTCGCTGCTGCATGACGGCTTCATCTTGAACGTCAACAAAGGAAGAATGGATACAGTCCTTCCTTTTTGTTGAAGCTCATCTATGACAGGCAATGCTTGTCCATTGCAACAGCTCCTTCTTCGAACTGTAATGGCTACGTTATTCGGAGACCGGAGGCCTAAACAAACTGTTATCCCCACAAAAACAATACACTACCCCCACCTACTGCCCAAACAGCAGTAAAAACAAGCCAGAGAGATGGATTTATTCCCTTAAGCCTAAGCAAGGAAATTAATTATACAAACAGCAAACTGTGAGTTGCCATGCATAGCAGAGTAGCCCTGTATAGCAAATAGCTGCATAAGTATATATATTTACAACAAACACCTAGACAGAGAAACCCGAAACCTACTAAGAAATGAGTGTCCAGACCTTCCACTCGAGATAAGGTGTGTAATACACCTAACTTGGACCCAGAACTAATTACATTTTTATTTAAGTTTGGAAAAGATCTAAGAAAGGCCATAGAAAAATGCCAGAAATAATGCCAGAACAAACTCCTGGACATATTGGGTCCACTAACACGCATCCTAGACATGGCAGAGGATGCTAGAGGGAAAAAGAGCCCTGTTAATATTGACCTCCTAAGGTGCTGAGCCCAAGGGGCAGTATGTATGCTAGGTACTGCTACTGCCAGCCTAATTATGGAGAGACGAAAAGCAGTCCTGATGAGGATGTATCCTAAGCTAGAAGACCTATCATCTAGAGAGTACATGGATGACACTAAAGGCCTCCTATTGAGAGATAATTTTGTCACTAGAAAAATATGTTTACACCTTTCCGGCCTTCAGCAAGGAACAAACAATTGTGCGCAGGGTCTTTTGCTCACGCCTCCTTTTTGGACACTCTGACAGGAGAGGACTGACTGTCAGCTACGGATCATTTAGGTCCCAGTTTCACCATCAAGAACATCGAGGCCTCCCTAGTTATGGAAGGGGCTACAGACAATATTCAAACTTTTACCCACAAAGAGGGAGAACCCCGAGAAACTGCGGTGGAAGGCCTACATCCTCAAACCAAGGATATCAAAGAGAATATATTACTTCTTCTACCACAAAAGTAGTTATTTATTTAAAATTGGAAAAGAATAACACAAGACCCCTGGGTGCTGAAAACCGTTGCAGGT
The DNA here is from genome assembly GCA_963921515.1 of Calotriton arnoldi. Taxonomy (NCBI): domain Eukaryota; kingdom Metazoa; phylum Chordata; class Amphibia; order Caudata; family Salamandridae; genus Calotriton; species Calotriton arnoldi. The sequence goes on along the minus strand of CAWUFW010003123.1, from coordinate 1,245,292 downwards.
TTCAAAATAGACTTTTGGAAAGATCCAGTAACACTGATAAAACCCAGGGAATTGACTTTAGACGCAGAAAAGATGAGCCTAATAGAACAGGCGGTGACCCAAATGATAGAGAAAGGGGCATTAACCCAAGTGAAAACAGGAAGGAAAAAACTAGGGGGATTTGTAAATATAATCTTCTTGGTGAAAAAGAAAGACAAAGGTTGGCAACCAGTCATAAACCTGAGGGAACTAAACAAATTCTTAAACTACAGACACTTCAAGAAGGAGGGTATCCTCCTCTTGAGAGACATTTTACGAATCAAAGACTGGTTAGTGAAATTAGACTTCAAAGATGCCTATTTCACAATACCCATGGACGAGGACAGCTTGAAGTACCTTTGCTTTGCATGGAGGAGCGTACTTTACTAGATTCTCTGTCTACCCTTCGAACTGTCCTCGGCTCAATGGTGCTCTACCAAGGTGCTTCGCCTAGTAGTCAGTTATCTAGGAGAAAGAGGAGTTCGTCTGATTATTTAACTAGACAAAATACTCATTATGTCACAGGACAGATCGGAACTTTTAAAACATCCATCATTGGCAACAGAACTCTCAGAGAACTTAGGGGGTCATTAGGATGGTGGGCGGACTTCAGTCCGCCCGCCATCCTCGTGGTGCTGGGACCAACAGCCAGACGTGCGGCGGTCCCGCACCGCGGATTAGGATGCGACCGCCACCCTGGTGGTTGCATTCCGCGTATTTGGCATTGCGGCAGGTGCTGCTTACAGCAGCACCCGCCGCAATGCCAAATTGACATGTTGTGCATTCCCATGGGGTGCCTGCAACCTTGTGCATGGGAATGCAGGGGGGTACCATGGGTGCCCTCCAAGTGCACCCTACACCCCCCGCTGGGGGCCCGCAACGGGCCCCCAACGCACATACCCGCCAGCCTTTCCATGGCGGCATCGCTGCCATGGAAAGGCCAGTTACTGCACCCATCCTAATATGGATGGCGGTGCCTGGTAGGCACCGCCCCCATATTAGTGGCCAAGTAACGATTGCCGACCGGCGGAAAAGCGGCGGACGCACTTTGCATCCGCCGCGATACCCCCGCCATAATAATATGGCGGGGGTAAATCTAGTTGGGATGGCGGGCGGATCGCCACCACCGAGCCGGCGGTGGTGATCCGCCCACCATCCTAATGACCCCCTTAGTCTTCATATTAAATACAGAGAATTGCTTCATGGTTCCCACACAAAAAATAGAATTTCTGGGTTTTCAATTGGATTCCATTCTATCCCAACTAGTCACACCACATAAAAAGGTGTTAAAGATAAAAAAAAGAGTTGAGAACAGTCTTAACCAAAGAATCACTACTACTGAGAGACTGAGAGACTTCGCAAGAGTTTTGGGGTTTCTCTCATCTTTCATTCAAGCCATCTGCCCAGGCCCCCCTTCACTACAGAGGCCTACCGAGGCTGAAACCATTAGGGCTAAAGGAAGCCCTTATGGTACGGGGATTCAATTGCCCTATGACAAGATGCTCAGGAGGACCTGAACTGGTGGCTAAAGAATCTCGAGGCATGGAATGGCAAGGCCATCTTCGGGAATGTCCCGGACTTTGTCCTAGAGTCAGATGCGAGCAACAGGTGTTGGGGAGCCCAGTAAGGCAATCAGGAAACAGGGGAAAGATGTTCCCTAGAGGAACAGTCACTCCACATAAACTGTTTTGAAATGTTGGCTGGCCTGAATGCCCTTATGAGTTTCAAGAATTTACTGCAAAATTCCTACACATTGATTCACTTAGATAGCTTTTCAGCAGTGTCATATATAAATCGACTAGGGGGTGCATATTCTAAAACATTGTCAGCCTTAGCGAAACAATTTTGGTATCTCTGCTGGGAACTCAAGATAGTGCTAAGAGCGGAATTCATCCCAGGGCTTCAGAATGTAAGGGCAGACTGGAACTCCCGGTTCCTCAGAGATTCCAGAGATTGGATGTTACATCTAGAATTTTTCTCCCTGATACAAGATCTTTGGCGACTAATTCAGATAGATTTATTCACAAGCAGACTAACCTTCCAAGTACCAACATACTTGAGTTGGAGACCAGATCCAAAATTGCAGCAGCTGTGGATGCCTTTATTCAATCATGGGGCAAGAACAAAGGATATACCTTTCCCCCCTTCTCCCTGATTCATAGAGTACTGTGGAAAGTGAGAGTAGATTCCAGCAGTATTAATCTGGTGACTCCCTTCTGCAGGTCCCAAATCTGGTTCCTTGGGTGATGGAACCGGCCACAGATGTCCCACGCCTGGTCCTGGTATCCTTAGGCCTTCTACAAGGCCCAGACAGAGAGGAACATCCTTTGGTATTAGAGGGTAGGATGAACCTTCTTGTTTAGAAGATTTCATGGGATCAAATAGATATTCAGACCTTTCATCAGAAGCTCAAAGCTTATTGGATGAATCTTGGGCCCCAGGAACAAGGAAAAGATATGGAGGAGTATGAAAAAAGTGGTGCAGTTGGTGCATAGAAAAGAATTTGGATCATGTGGAAGCACCAGTACAACAGTCAACTACTTTGAGAACCTCTTTGACTCTGGGCTTTCCTATAGAATGATCAATGGCTATAGATCTGCAATTTCCTCTGACCACTCATTAGTTAACAATCCAGCAATTGGTAGTAATCCTTTAATTAAAAGGGTAATGAAGGGTGTGAGACTAAAAAGACCAACAAAGACATGTTACAAATCCATGTGAAATGTCAACCTGATCTTCAAACTATTTCATTCTTGGCCAAGCAATACCTATCTCTCCCTTAAACAAATATCTACTTTGCTTAATTTCATTTAAAAGAGTATCTGACATTAAAGCTGTAGAGATATCCAACAGATTCTACTCGGCTGAGGGTGTACACTTTGACATCTGGAAAAGAACAAAAACAGAGCACATTGGTGTTGATCAACTTCTCTTGTCCTATGTGAAACCTTAGAAACCCGTTTCCACAGCAACACTAGCCAAATGGATATGTATGGTTATGAGCGAAGTGGGTATAGACCTTTCAAGGTTTGGAGCTCATTCCTTAAGAGGAGCCATTACAAGCAAGATCTTTTGGACAGGTGGATCCCTACCTGAAATTCTCAAGACAGCCGATTGGTCAAACGCTAACACTTTTGTTAAATTATATTTAATACCAGTAGAATTTATTAGTAATATAGCTATAATGGGCTTTAAACATGCATAATGGTAGCCTCCAGTCTTGTAATGAAATATTGATTCTCCAATTTATATGCAGAGAGAATCTTGACTTCATTAAAGACAATGGAGGCTAACATTATCCCACCCTCCTCTCCCTTGGTGTGATATGGTCTAAGGTGAGTATTTATTCCTATGTTTAACAAACATTTACCTTAAAACAAGTATTCAATGATTTGCATAAATGACTTAACTTAACGAAACGTTTTGAATATTACATTTGTTGATTTGTTCACCAAATCCTTATCTGGATTACTTTTACTGTGGGATTCTTTTTCTTTTAGATATGCCTTGTAGAATTCCAGAAGATTGCATCGAGATTTCCCATCTTCTTATGTGTTTGCAGCTAAAAAGAGGAAGATAACTTCGTGCGCCAGATACTTATACTCCTTCATGAACATTCTTATCTTTATGATGTATTATTATTTTCTAAAGGGCTGCATGTTGGAGGCGGTAATAAAAGCCTTTGCATAATGTTAGCCTCCATTGTCTTTAATGAAATCAAGAATCACTGTGCATATAAATTGGAAAATCAACATTCTCCTGTGAAGATGAAGGGGTTGTAATGCATAGACCATAGGCAGGAGCTGGAAAATTATTTGTTTGATACTTTGGAAACCAATTAAATGTTTCCAGGCTGTGGCATATATAATCAGATTTGGGCTAGCCCAATAGTAGTTGGCTGTGTGTTCTGCATGATTTTAAGTAATCAGAAATGGAATTTCAGAGAACTCAAACATAGAGCATTACCAAAGTATACAGAGGATTCAATGACAAATTGGATAAGATGTGGATCGGGAACTTCGAAGACAGAAAATTGCGAATGTTGAGGGGTCACTATATTGTGATCAGAATATGGAGAGACGACAAAACATTGCAAGGTAAGTTTGTGTAGATTTTCTAGATCTAACTCAGGATATATGTACCCTGGTAAAATATAATATATCTTCAATGTACATACATTTGGAGAAACTCCATACTTCCCTCTGTACACTTACCACCTCAGTACTTGGCCACTCACTATTCTGGTCATGATATTTTGAACCTCTGGTATTCTGCCTTCGATATTCCCTACCACAATCATTGGATAATAAACTTTTCATTATTGAAATTGAGCCATGGAAGGTTTTTTTCTGAGAATTTAATAAAAAGAAAGAAGTTGGAGTATATAAAGTTTTGATCTGAGAGATGAAAAATAGAAGCGATGAATAAAATACTCCCACATTCCAGGCCAAATCAATAAAGATAGTTTTAGAAAAAAATTATTCACCCAACATTTTAGAGTCAAGTTGATTGCTTATTAGCTCTCTATGACTTCTCCTCCACAAAGTGTATAACATCTATACTCTGCTGTAAGGCTATTTTTAACTTATGATTTTTTTTTTTTTAACCTCACCCTCTGTCACCTTCCTCCTACTGCTCAAGAATACTGTTATTTATCTCACCCTAATATCTCTTACTGGGACCAATATTTCCAATTTTTATTAACTTCGATAAATGCTAGGGTAAGAAACAATAGGAGATACTACAAATTATGATGATAAAGCAGCAGACAATTAATAAAACGATTTCTTCAAAATAATATACAAGCACAACATATATTTGAAAAGTGCACCTTCACTCCTCAAGCATTTTGTTACTTAAAAACAAATATTTCGTGTTATCAAACTGAATGGTAGTCATTTTATCAAGATCAGAATGATGAGAGAATTAGCACATTTAAACCTATTCCTGGAATCTATGCTTTAGCTGACTGATCCATCTGATGCAAAAAACACAGTAAAGAGCTTCAGAATACCTTTGCCATAGTTCTGACAGGCAGAGGGATAAAACTCTTTATTTAGCCTGATTAAATGCCTATTGGAAAGCATTGACACACCTAACAAAATGTGCACTAGAACATCCCTCCAAAGGAGGTACACAACACAATTAGTTAATTATGCAAGCGTTTTAAAGGACTCTCAAAACCCAACCACATGACAATGTGATCTCCATTGACAAAAACTAGTTGACATACAACGCAAAAACTGAATTGATTATGGAAAAACTGCCAATCTAATGCAATCGACATCTTTTGAAATTAAACCACATTCTGTAATCACACAGACATTTACAAATGTTATGCATGCTTTAGTGGAAGCCATCACTAATGCTGTAAGGAGTTTACACGTCTTATCAAAATACCTATCCCCTTGTGAGGAACTGCGCAAAGAGCCATTCTCTTACTCTAGCTCCTAGCTCTAACGGATACCAGTAAGACCTCGCTTTATTGCAGAATCGTCAAAGAACTGCCAAAAAACAGACTAATCACCCCCTCATTAAAAAGACAAATTCAGATATAAATGAGCTGTCAAGTTAGCAAACAATTTCACATCTTCAAAAAGAAGCATTGTTTTTAGAACTGGCAGTAACCAGGGAGCTTCAAATGCTCAATGAAGAATTGCCTCTTTTTCATGATGGAACATCCAGCTTTAAGCCAACAAGAGTATTTAATCTACACTTACTAATAACAATTCAGGGCTACCTAGGCATTACTGAAAAAACCCTAGCCTGCATCAAGTCATTCTTAAAGGAAAGTACATGACAAGTATCTGCCTCAGATTTCCTTTGAAATCCATGTTATGTTGTGCTGGCTTGCTCATCAATCTTGCTTATTCAATTGCTCTGTTGATTTACATCTCAAGAGTCAACATAATTGATGAATAAAAACAAAGGTATTTAAAACTTGTACTGACAATACATGGATCAAATGCATCTGAGAAGAGACAGTGCAAATTACTCTGAAGTGCTTTACAAATGCTTTAGATCAAATGAGCTAAGCAATCTATGCATTATTGTCTTAAAGACAGAAATTATCCTCTTGGGTAAGCACAACCATTCTGCTATCTTTACACTTACCGCCATTGTTGATTGACCCAGGAACTCCAAAATTTGAAGTCAACAATTTCTGAATTTTTTTTGTCTTACAGCTCTCATTCCTTAACTTTCAGCTCAAATTTGCCAGGGAAATCCCTGAACATGATGGATATAATGGAAGAAAAAAAGGACAGGGCTGTTTTAAGAAAGCAAAACGTTTTTGCAGATATACAGAATCCTTGATGCTCACAAAGTCACCCGCACAAAACTTGGCTTTGGCACCATTTCTATTACGGCTTAACCTCATCTCTCTTTCACATCCCACAACACGTTATCATTTGCATTTTCAGCCTCTTGTGAATATTTCTCCACATCACATCTCTGATCCAGTGCTCAACTTTCCAAAACAGACTCAACTATGACGTAATTCTTCTGACTCTCATTAGTTCAAGTGGTACCTTACCCGTAATCATTAATGATCTATTACATCCCCATTTTGAAAACTATCCTAGCGTCTGAAGATAAATGATTTATGTCATGAACAGCAAACTTGAGGATCCAGTAAATTTGATTTATCAATATCTACTCGAGTATTCGTTCCTGAGGAAGGCTTTATGACTTTTATAGAGCTTTGATTTCAAAGTAGACAAACAATTATGGAAAAAGGAAGAATATTTTAAGATAGATATGAGAAATGAACATTTACTTCACCTTTATGATGTACTTAAAAGAAAATAACACTATCTAAATATACTGATAAGAGAATATGAATGACTGTGAATGAATGCTATGTAATTGTATTCACCAGAGTTATGTTATGTTATGTTATTTTAATCTTATAAGGCGCACAGCTACCCAAGGGTTTCCCGGCGCCGCCTGATAGGAACAAAAGAAAAAGAAAGTGCTCTACATATTGAACAACCAGGTTTTTAAACACTTACGAAAATTCTCGTGAATAGTTTCAGTCCGAAGGGACGTAGGGAGGGAGTTCGATAAAGAGGGACCTAGACAAGAGAAGGACCGGCCGCCCATACGCGACAATTTGGTCCTAGGCACCGTAAATTTTACCTGAGTGGTGGAACGTAAGAGACGTGGTGGGAGGTAAGGATGAACTAAAGCATTTAAGTATTGCGGTGCCTTACCAACTTTGATTTTGAACATATAGCTCAGGGCTTTGAATTTAATACGATTCTCAACCCTGAGCCAATGTAGATCCCTAAGAGAACCTGAGATGGAAACTGGTTTAGGAACCTTACAAAGTAGCCTAGCTGCCGCATTCTGCACCATCTGCAGTTTACGTAACACATACTTATTTGCTCCTAGATACAAAATGTTTCCGTAGTCCAGTCTAGAAGTGACAAGAGCCTGGACCACGGTACTTTGCGTAGACAAAGGCAGCATCCAAAGGATTTTCCTGAGCCATTTAATAATAGTGAAGCAGATTGAAGACACTTTCACCGCTTGTTGCTTCATTGATAACTGGTCATCGATTATAACACCTAAATTCCGGACCTGATGATTAGGCTGGGGCAGAGCACCCATTTCAGGCGGCCAGTGTTGAGGACCCCATAGGTCTTTGTTCTTACCCAAAATCAGCACCTCCGTCTTTTCACCATTGAGTTTGAGCAGGTTGGCTTGCATACAGGGCCGGACTGGCCATAGCGGGCACCGGGCGTTTCCCCGGTGGGCCGCTAGGGTGGGGGTCGATTTTGTTACCGGGGGCCGGCAATATCGGCCCCCTGTAACAAAATGAGCTGAAACCGGCCCTAGCAAACAGCTCGGCCGCACACCCTCCTCCCCCCCAGGGAGGCCGGCCGAGCAGATTGCCAAGGCCGGTTTCGGTTCTCAGTCCAGCCCTGCTTGCATCCATCCTGCTATGTTCCTCAGCCCAGACTGAAGGGAAGATGATTTTGACGCTCTTTCAGCAGAAAGGGAGAAAACAATCTGGGTGTCATCGGCATAGGAGAAAAGGGACAACCCAGCATCTTCAGCAATCGTCGCCAGAGGCCTGACATAAATGTTGAACAAAAGAGGGCTGAGGATGGACCCTTGAGGAACCCCATAAGGTGAGAAATGAGTATTGGAGCTGGCCGTGGGGGAGAAGACCTGGAACGTGCGATCAGTCAGAAAATCAGCAAGCCAGTTGAGTGCAGAACCAGTTATTCCTAAGGATTGCAGAGCATGCAATAGCACGGTGTGAGAGACCGTTGATGTGGTGGTGTTGATGTTTATATATTTTTAAAGAAGCCTTTTGTATATTAGATACATTGAACAAATGCATTAATAGGTTGGTTTGCAGTCTGATTGATAACACAACCCATTTTTCTAACTGACTGAAATGATAATACAAAACATACCTCATTCTGCACTATTGGTTAATATTAAAATGAAGTTATATTTAGTAATCTCATTCAGGCAAAATATATGAACCTAGACCTTTTTTTTAGATTAACCCGATCATAATGCTGAATTATGAAATAGTCAGCAATGTACCGATTAAGGTGGTGATTGATGGTTGAGGCTTTATGGTATACAGTTGCTGCTCAGATTCAATGATAAGATATTCATTATTACTTGTATTTCAGTTTCACTTTAGAGACATTCTTCCTTGTATGTAGTTCATCTTTGCTGTTGGAATTTATGCAAACAACGAATGTTACTTAATACAAAGCAAAAGGTTTGGAATCAAACAGACATTTGGTACCTTCATACTTTAGGACAACATTGATTGACCTGGTATTATTTATCATTTATCTCAAGTTCACCTACATTTTTTCTGCCTGGTGTGCCCATCAAGAACATGATGAGCAATTGATTCTGCTCAGTAGATGGGATGTCTGAGGCAGTGGGCTGCATTTCCATTTGGTACACTCCCATTCAGATTCTATCTGGCCTGCCTGGCAGAGTTGTGTGCTCTATACTGGGGGCTAAGGCAACAGCAGGTGAGGCACACCTTGCTGCTGACATTGTGTATCGGCAGTTGAGACCATGGGTTAGTGCCTCTGATTACCATCCACCTACACTGCACTGAGTGTCTGTAATGAGTCGTCTGATTACATTTTTATCCGATCAAAACATTGCACATTATTTGTTGTTTGTTTGTATATTTTGGTACTCTTTTCAAAGAGTACTCTCATCTCACAAATACTGATACTTAGTTAAAAATTCCAATCAAAAGCTAAGACCCGTGGAAATCTAGTTAAGTACTTTGGATAAATGTCATACAATCATAGTACCGGACATATATTTTGCAGTGAAGTACACAAATGCCAAAACAAGGAAATCTCACATTGGGCAAAATGTATGTATATTATTTAAGTTATCTTATCATTGAAAAAGGTTGGTAGGAAAATATTGTGAAATGCCAAAACAAACAATTTTTATCCTGAAAATAATTCACTTATGTTATGCAAACACTTGTTGTCATCAAATTATTTTCTAGTTTCATGGTAGTGTTATAACAGCTATTTTATTAACTACATTCTACCACATGTGGCGTACCATTGTCTTTATATCTTTTTATTCAACACTTGCTGTAAGTCTAATGAAAAAGTAAAGTGCAATTGAGCAGAAGTTAATCTGCAATGTGATGCGTATTAACTATTGTGAACTTCCAGTACCACCAAGGGAGTCGACTTCCCATGCAAGAAGATGGATTAGTGGAGTCAATGAGTCCCGGGGGCTTTGCAGGTCCTAAAACCTCAGCCATGGTAGCTGTTTCATGAAAAGCTCATTTTGACTCAACGTTTGTCCTTGGTAAAGCAATGGAGGTTGCAAAGCAACTGTGGCATTTAAATGAATGCGCTGCCAGTGCAGTTAGCTAATTCCATGCAGTAAGAATACCCAAGTGTCTTGAAACAAGCATGCGGATAAAAATAAACACATGAGGTTTATAAACGTGCAATTATGAAAGTGCACAGAAAATACATGCATTTTCTTTTGCTGTATTTAGATTGAATAAAACACAATATATGTATTGTAGGAGAAAATATGTATTTTCGAAAGTCATAATTACAGCATGATTGCTTTATCAAGTCTTGCTTATGGCCATCTCATTACATTGGGAGTTAGTTGTTCACCTTCTAATAATAATAATAATAATAATAATAATAATAATAATACTACTACTGCTACTACTACTACTACTACTACTACTAATAATAATAATAATAATAATAATTCATGATAAAATGCATTCATGCTAAAGTGCTCAGCAAGCTGTTATGACATCTGAAGGAAATTGCAAAAAAGTGTTTTTTTTAAATTGGAAGCAAAATTGTGAGTATAAATTGTTGTGTCTGACGTTCTCAAACCAATTGCATTTGTAAAATGGGTTGCTTAGGGTTCGAATTCCATGGTCATTTAGAGGGGCAAACCAGTGCAGAAAAAAAATGTATTCATTCGTGCATCACTCAGTGGCAGCTGGCATCTATGGGGAGGGGAGCAGGCACGTGCAAATAAAATTAAAAAATAAACACCTACCAAACTTGTCCTCTGCTCTGGACCTCTTCTTTAATTAACTGCAGGAACCAGCAAACTCCCTTGACCAATCCTCGCGCTGCTCACGTGCTGTTAACCATAATGAAAGCAGCACCCTAATTGGAGGGCCTCTCTCAGCGCTCCCCAGCGCACTGCAGGCCTGCAATTGCTCTCAATTCAGCTTTCTAAGACAGCTGGTTTGAGAGATTTAAAGTGTGCATGTCTGGCTGGCCAACGCAAGATGGCCAGCCAAAGACATCTGCGCAATTTACACAGTGCACTAGCAGCCCTCTGCCAACCACTCCTCGCTGCTGCCACTCAACAGGCCCCATCCCATCCTGACAATCGGAACGGATGGGATGATGAAAAATAAAAGGGAAATAAATTACCATTTTATTTTTCATATCTGGGGCTTTGGGGGGCATGTAAGTGGGGCAACACTTCTCCGCTCCAATGAAGGAGCCACCCCCGGCATCACTAAAAGTCTTGAACAATACGAATTCTAGGATGTTGCTTTGTTTGATTACCTCTGCTGTTGGCTTGAAATGTATTCTGACACCGTTGACCAGATGTCCCCTTTAATCTTCTATCAACCTCTTCAAATCACAAAAATATCCCCCTGACTTGATAGGCTGTCTGCACAGGGGACACTGAATCTTCCTACCAGTAGAGTTTTTGACTCTAATGTAAATTGGGGCTCAATACCCCAAGTGAACATTATTAGCAGTAGCGGTCCGTGGTAGGAGTGCCGACCGGGCGGTGACGTGGGGTGGGGGAGGGGCAGGGTGGGGGGTAGTAAACCACGGATTAAGGCCGAATACAGTTAAGAAATATTTAAATAAATAAAACAAATTTCGTTGTGAACGCTGCATCGCCAAATGCGAAAACTGAAGAAAAATGGAAAGATGGAGAGAGGACCTTCCACCGGAGAGGGCCTAATATCCTTATATGGCCTGAGGACGAGCCAAGGCAAGAGTCGGGAATAAAAGGCTAGAGGGGTAAAAGCTGATGAACAAGTGAGAACCAATGCAGAACAAAAAGGAAGGACAAATTATCTTCTTATTTATGTATTTTTATTTTTAAACGGATTGTTTTCCAATATTATGCAGAGAGTCTTTATCTTAAGGGAAATGTTAGATCTGACAGCCTTAGGCTAGCCCTCCAATGTTTTTCACACCTCTTTCACTTTTCTGATCTCATTTTTGCAGACTTTAGTGCTCTGTGTACTTTACCACTGTTAACCAGTGCTAAAATGTTGTGCTCTCTCCCCTAAACATGGTAATCTTGGCTCATGACCAATTGGCACATTTAATTTGCTTTAAGTCCCCAGTAAAGTTCATTACATGTGCCCAGGGCTTGCAAATTAAATGCTACTAGTGGGCCTGCAGCACTTATTGTGCCACCCACTTCAGTAGCCTCTAACCATGGCTCAGGCCTGCCATTACAGAGCCTGTGTGTGCAGTTTTAACTGACATTTCAACCTGGCAAAATAAACCTTTTGCCTGGCTGAAACCTTCTCTGTTTATCCATATAGGTCACCCCTAAGGTAGGCCCTCAACAACCCAGGCCCCAAACAACCCAGAGCGCAGGGTGCAATGTATTTAAAAGACAGGCCGTATACTTTTCATTTTTTTATGTCCTGGTAGTGAAAAACTCCCAAAGTAATTCACTACTGCAAGGCCTATCTCTGCCATAGGATAACATTAGGATGACCTTGTTATATCTTATAAGTGTTATTCACAATCTGGAAGAGATAAACTTTTCAAGTTTTGAGTCTCTGCAATCACAATTTAAAATCACAACTCTAGGTGAAGTCCGATTTTAAATGGCATTTCGGAAAATTCCACTTTTAGAAAAATTGACATTTTGTTACTTAAGCCATTTGGTACCTGCTGCCTGTCTCTCATACATGTCTGGGAGGATGACAGCAGGGCTTTGTGTATTACCCCTAGACAGCCACACACATTGGGAGCTTAGTGTGACTTGATGGACCATCCTGGCAAGATAGGAAGGAGGAACTGGACCCAGCCTCACTTACACCTGAATAGGCTGTCTTATCCCCACACAAAGGGCTGCATATCCCCCTGCAGTGGATCGGGAGCCAGGGCAGAAAGGGCAGGACCTCTATGGACTTTGAATACCTGTCTTTGCTGTCTTCCCCACTTCACAGGCCCAACTTGATATAAGTACTGATCCTCTGGCACCATCACTTCAGTACACTTCTGGACCTGTGACTGCTCTGCCAGGAAGAAGAGCTGCTGTGCTGCTGAAAGGACTGCCACTGTGCTGGACTGCTACTTTGATGGACCCCTGCCTTGTTGTGTTGCCCTGCTGCCTGCTGTTCTTCTGCCGGGGTGAGAAGAACTGGACCTGCATCACTTGAACCCAGAGTGACTCCAAGGTTAGCTGGCTGGCCTATTGATCTGAAGTCTCAGGGACATAAAGAATTCCAACCACCCTGCTTCCGCACCTTGAATATGTCATCTTTGAGTCTGCCATGCCAAGTGGTGCCACCCCAGTCCTGGACACTTGCAAGTGGCCAAAGGTGTTTGGTCCAATTGAACCAATGCATACTCTGCCAAACCCATGCATCACAGCTGCTGCGTGGATCAGACTTGACACATCTCGACGCATCGCCTTTGGAACCATAGCTGTGCGACGCTCTTCTCCTTGCATCCTTGTCAACGGCAACCTTGGCGACAAGGCCAAAATCCTGCATCGCAGTCTCCCTGCTCATCGAAACTGGTGCATTCCTTAGCTGCACAATGCATCATCGACCTGAACCCACACAACGCTCCACACCCTTGGAATAAGGTACTTTTGTTCAGCAGGCCTAACTGGGTTTCTGTATCTGGCCCACGCTCCTTGACAATCACCCTGATCTTTTGACTTTGTCCCGGTCCGTCATGACCACATATCCCATTCTAGAGATTGATGCTTCTTAGCACTATTTTACTAAAAACCTTTAAAAACAAATATCTCAAGTTCTACTAATTGGATTCTTGTTGTTTTGGTCTTGTTTTATTTATTGAAGTCATACCTATTTTTCTAACTCGGTGTGGTATCTTTTTGTGTGGGGGTTTCACTGTTTTACTGTCTGAAGTGTTGCACAAATACTTTGCACACTGATTCTCAGTATAGCATGACTGCTCTGTGCCAAGCTACCAGAGGGTGAGCAAAGGTTAATTTGAGGTTTGTCTGACACTTACTCTGACTAGGATTGTGATTGCTGTTTGACTAAGGTTTACACCCCAGTCAAGCAGCAACCCAATTTCTAGCAGGAAGGAATTAATAGGAAATATACAAGAAAGACCACATGCCAATTTATAACAGAAATTTAAAGCAAAGGACACTATGAGAGGAATAAAAAGAGAGAGAGGAAACAGCGATTCAAGACAGAACCTAAAAAAAGCTTACGCACAAGATAAATAAATGTTCAAGAAAAGCTCAAAGCAAATCAGGTAGTATTGGGAAGTATAAATAAGACTTTTTCTGTTTTTAAATTATTATAATTTTGAGTTCATTTACTTAATGACAGTTGCCTGTGGTGTGGACCGGGTCCCAGACAAGGACTTTTCCAAAGCCACATGAAGAAAAGGAGACCAAGACTCGTGAGACTTATTTTGATTTGCACTGCTTCTTTTGTTACACAATGGTGAATCTTTTGATTGGCTTAGAAAATAATGTTTTCCCCCAAAAGTGCCATAGTATATAATGCACATGTAATAGAGCGGGCAGGCTATCCGTCACAGTTGTGATGTAATACCCCATTTGCCAAATTATAAACCTGGGCCATTAGTTAGAATTTAACAGCCAATCAGAAACAACTTGTGCTTGCTGTAGTACACATAGCTTGTGAGAATTATATACCTCCATGGCACATTTCTTCTGGAGTTTATAACCACCAGCACATCTGGGCATAACATTTTCCACTGAGTCTATGATGTCAACCAGCATCACCCACCGAACTCCCATACCTGTTTAGCTGCTCCAGAATCTCCCACTGTGTCTCGATTCATACAGAAGGAACCAATATATTCTACGCCACACAGATACATAACTGTGACAAACAAGTAAGACTAGTGCAAATCCATTCTATAATTAACTGCTCAAATGAGCCAAATATGAAGTACCTAAACTGAACACTCTTCACTTACACACCAGTGCTCCTGTGCTTCTTAGTCTAAATGCAAAAGTGAGCCACAATTGTTGTGAGGATGCAGAATATCCCTGCACTTGCATAGAAACTAATTTATCTGTGAAGGTATCAAACATTAGTCTATCAGTGGGCCTAATAAAAGTTCGAATGTTGTCATAAAGCTATGACACTACGGGCCATATTATCAAGAACGGCGCAAACATAGGAAACTGCTGCTAAAGCGGCGATAAGGGGCTTGATAATATGCCCTATAGAATTCCAATAGAAGCCCAGGTTTGATATCCTTGACACCAGAACCTTGGCTTCTATTGGAATTCTCTAGGGCATATTATCAAGCCACTTATCGCCGCTTTAGCGGCAGTTTCGTGCCGCTAAAGCGGCGATAATGTTTGCGCCGTTCTTGATAATATGGTCCTACATTTTATAGGACAGTTATTGAGTATTTTAGGCATGCAACTTCTATCTTAGTGGTCTATAAATGAATGCACTTTTGAGTACATAAGGTAGTAGTGCAGAAGTAAGGAATCAGAAATGCTATTCCGTAATCTCCAGCAGGAGAGCTCCACATACACATGCCCCAGCACTTCTTTGCGGAGTTCTCTGCCATAAGTGCTGAGTACCCCGCTTACATAAGTCTCCATTTTAGGAGTCAATATGGGGGGGCAAGGGAGACTTGTTGAAAGATGAAGAATATATACTAAGAAAGGGGTTGACATAAAGGAAACATAAGGAGGAGGAGTTTAGGACTGAGGTTCTTTTAGTCAGGGGGAGCCAGTGGTTTTAGGCTGGGGTGATGGCATTTCAGTCCTAAAATCACACAAGCAGTCAAGTTACAACTTAACAAGAAATGAGCTGGGGCGACCTGGTTAAAGGCCATTCTATTTTTCTAAGCAGGATGAAACAACTGCCAGTACCGATGAGATTTTCTGATGGAAGAGTTGGAATAGTAAGATCCCTTTCAACTGTTTTAGATGGAAGAAGCTATTTTGCAAACCATATTTATTTGTGATGAAAATGAGAGTTTGCAGTCAGAGAGCATATCAAGATTTCACACTTGGAACACTGGGGGAGGGCCTAGTTTCTTTGGCCATGAAAAGGAGAAGGAGGATGGGTTCACATGGCTAAAAAGTATGATTTCAGCTATGGCGCCATTGAGACATAACCATTTGGTTGCCATCCAGTGATAAAGATGAGATAGTGATAAGCTTGGTTAGGAACTTCTGACTATCCTCTATCCATATGTGAAGTGAAGTGTTATCAGCATAGATATGGTACTTAATCAGACAGGATGCCTTGATGAATCCAGGGGTACCATATAGACATTGACAGACATTGAATAGGATAGGTGACAGCATGGACCCTTAGGTTACCCCCCATTGTATGTCAAGAGGAGATTTCTCCTCTTCACTTGGTGAGTGTGGTCATCTAGGAATGATGTGAGCTGAGCTAGCTCCATGTTTTTAATGCCCAAAATGGTGAACAGCCTTCGAAGTAGAACTCGATGGTATTTCGTATTAATGTAAAAAGCAAGTCTAGTAATAACAGAACAAAAGGGTGGCCTTGGTCACAGGCCATGCAGCGTTCCTCCTTTATGTTTAGTAGTGTAGTTTCTGCTTCTATATTGGAGGGGATTGAGGGGGTCATCATTTTCAGGTGGTGAAAAAGTTGTCAGGAGACTACTGTTTCAATTAGTTTTACAACGAATGGAAGACCAGAGATTATCCTACGATTCTTCAAGACTTCTGGATCTGTATTTAATTCCTGTGGAATAGGAATAATATTTGCATGTTTGAGCATTAGGTATTTCCCCACTACATAACGAGCTGATTATTAGGTTGGTAATAATAGTTAGAACAGATATGGCCAGTGTTAATGACTTTGGCATTGGTTATGTGCCATACTGATTACTTCTTGTAGGAGGATAGAATTGTTTTTACTTCCAACCTAGATGGTGTTACAAACTCAAGTAGTGTACATTGTGTCAGGAAAAGTAAGGTGGACCAAGAGTTATGACTAAATCAATGGAGGATTTTGATTCCTGTTCTGGTCTCACAGTGGAATCAGCGATTCGAGCGCTAAGAGATTTGATTATATTAGTGAGGTTATCGCAGAGAGTTGGCATGGGGAACAGATAATATGTGGAGGCTGTGACTGAGGTTATCTGTGAAGATGCACAAAAATGTCTTGGTGGAGCTGGAAAATGCAGACATGCGAGACCGGTAGTGTTCTATTTTCCCTTGTCCACACTGTTTTCTAGCATTTGGAGAATGTTTTACAGGTAGTCAGTCTGATGGGAGCTTGGTTTTGTTCCAGTGTCTTGCCTTTTCAGTATGTAAAGGGTATCTATAAACCAGATGCTCATTTTTGTGGCTCCTAGAATCTTAGGGGCATATTTATGAGAGCTTTGCATCTTGCTTGCACCACTCAAACCTCTAATTCAGATTTATGATGCAACGCTAAGCCACTTTGAGTAACTTGGAATGGCTTAAGAAATCTGGAGTAAGGCAGTACATCACAAATTGCTGAATTGCCTTACTCTGAGCAAGAGAGACGTTCCATGGGCATTGTGGTGGGTGTTCCCATGCAACTCCCATGGTTTTTGACGCATTCCCAGATTTACAAGGACTTGTAAACCTGGGAATGCGCACAGGAAGAAATATCTTTATTTCTCCTCGTTTTTTCATCTTTCTATGTGTGCTGCTTTCTGCATAGAAAGAGGAAAACGTTTCTCAGGACTGTTTTTGTGCAGGAAGGTGCCCCTTTATGAACAAGACAAATCCTGTCTACAACACATACACCCTTGCACCATGGTGCAAGGGTGCCTGCATTGGCGCTAGGCTGTCAAAACGGCGCAGGAGAAAAGGACAGGAATGTGCTGTATATGATAAATACGGTGCATTCCATCCCCTTTCCCTGTGACATGAGGCAGCGCGTGAAGGTGACTTGCTGTGCTGTCCTGCACCACAATTTTCATAAATATGCCCCTTAGTTTCAAGAGGTGCAACAGCGTCAAGAACCCAAGAAACCTTTGCAGTTAGGTGTTTCAGCAAGTCAAGGGGGCAAAGCAAAGGGTCAGAATGTCATTTAACTTTTGAGTGAAGTTCCCAGTCTGAATATCACTGACGCTGCATCATGATGTTGCTGCACTGATGTTGTGATTGAGCTTGCGACTTTTGCCTGGCATGATTTCCAAGAAGAATTTGATTAGGAAGTGGTCAGACAAAGAGAAATGAATGCTGCTAAGGGGGTTGATTTCAGTGAAGGTAGAGAACCATAAGCTAAAGCTGTTATCACCTTCATGTGTTGGTTCTCTGGTCAGCTGTACATAACCAAGGGTGTTCACATACTCTGTTAAGGTTTGGGAGAAGGAGTCTTCAGCCCTGACCTTCATGCCACCTAGTATTCGGAAAGGGTAGGAAAGCAAAAGAGCAATGTGGGTAAGGAATAGCAATTAAGATTGGAGGAAGAAAGGCAGTTTTTAGGTGGGTGTTATGCAACTGCACAGATCCTGGAGGATGTGGAGGAGGTGATGACCTTGGGTAGGATGTACTCAGAGCACCTGCAGGATAGACCTTCTATTGTCTTAAATTAGAAGGAGTTGAGATGGACTAAAACTACCTCTCATTCTATTCTTTGGTGTCTGTTTCACATCAATGTGTAATAATTTGGTGGAATAAGGTTGGCAATGGCTATGCCAGAGGAGTCCTTATGTCATATTTCAGTAATAGTCAAGAGGTGTATTCCATGATGAATGATGAGGTCATAGATGTTAAGGGCAATTTTTGCCACTGAACTAGCATTGATGAGAGAGCCCAGAATATGATCAGCAGCTTTCAATGTTCAGGATACATCTGGGAACTGTTTTTGTTGAGATTGGAGAGGCAAGGATAGACTCTGAAATATTATCAGGAATGAAGTTGTAGGTTGAAGACACTTCATGGTGATTGGTTGTTGAAGACATAGAAATGGCATAGAATGACTGGAATATGGATGCATTGTTGAGGGTGGCAGATGAACATGTAGGGGGTTTCTAAATTCTGATCATCTGCAGAGAGATGTTGGGCGGGATAGATTATAATGTTGGAAATTGCCTGTCAAAAGACTGTAGATTGATGTGATTAGCCTGACCTATTATCTTTCTGCTGGAGTTAAGGCTTGTTGATGCAGCGGACATACTAGTAGGATTGTGATGACTAGTTTTTGACCAGCAGGTATCATAGATCTGGAGAGCATTGTGTAATGGACTATGAAGCTGGCAGGACCAAACGGGATAATACAAGAGTAATTTCTTATGTAGTGGTTAATGGTGCACTCTGGGAGGCCTTGGACATTGGGAAGAACAGAAGGGCAGAGACGTTTCAGCAGTATGATAGAGAAAATCAGTGGAAGTAGACAAGGAAGCGCAACCTCCAGTTGAGATGAATGATAGAGAAATTTTAAATTGACAGTATCATTCTCTATGGCTCTGTATATCCTATCGTTTGGGCAGGGAAACAGGTAAAACATGCACTAGGAAACCAAGATCATAAAGGAGATGGCAGATCATACAGGATATAGTAGTTATTAAATCAATAAAAATAACTGCTGGGATGCATTTGGGAAAATTACAGGTGAGTGCATTTCCCAATGTCCAGGATTTATTTCACTTGAGGGGTATTGATTTGCCATTTGAGAAATTGATTTATTTTCTAGCTCTAAAATACAGACATACTGAGAGGCATCCAATGTTCTTACATGAATCCTTACATGCCAGATGGTAGTCTTAGGAAACCCAGTTTTCTTTGCAGTGTTTTTCAGTGAGCTCCATTAGAAAGTCTTTATTAGCAGTCTGTCAACATAAATGAAGTTAGTCCTATTTTACTATCAATGTATTTCAGTGAGGTCCACTAGTAAGTGCTTCTTTGATGTCCATTTGCAGGACTTGTGGCATGTTGTCTAGTCTTTTGCCCCAGTCATCCGAAAAACGTATATGGCCTCCTCCACCGTTTGAAGAGTTATGACCCTTTGTACTAGGACCAGTGTTCCATGGCAGGACATGTTCATCCGCCTGACAGAGACAGTGGCACAATTTCAGGGAGGTGCTGAGCTGCTGTTTGGCTGGCCATCTTCAGTAGTGCAGTCATGAACCTATGTTCCAGTTCCAGCATCGCTGCATGTGTGGCTGCCCTGCTTGCCCTCACTTTCTGATGAAGACACAGACTCACTAGCAAGGACAACCAACCACATTAACTATAACTCGCCCCTCTAAAATGCACAGTACTCTCATAAATGATGTCATTTCAGATATCATCGGTGTTGCTCTAAATGCTATGATTTAACATGGCATAAGTGATGTATTTTGCAAGGGTTTAGGCTGTGCATGGTAGAGGGGTGAGTTATAGTTAATGTAGTGTGACTAGCGAGTTTGCAACACTGTGTACCGAAGTGCACAAATTATAGTAATTTATAGTAAGTAATATCTATAACTTGGAGCAGCGTTGTGGAGGTCGTGATGAATACAGGGATGTACTGTCAATTTTTGGGTGCACAGTTGGAAAAGATTGGCTTGCAGTGTACACTTTTCACATGAAAGTGAAGCTAACTGCCGGCTAACTTTCAAGCCTTAACAGGCATGTGTCATTTAAGCATCTGATGAACAGTCACAGGGTTGATAACTCTTTGTGGCAGCCCTTCAATAGAAATTAGTGCTAAAATCTTCTTCTAAATCTTCTTCTTAATCTTTTTCTTCTTCTTCGTCTTCTTCGTCTTCTCCTTCTTCTTCTTCTTCTTCTTCTTATTATTATTATTATTATTATTATTATCTTTTAGTTTCCATCCATATTTGAAATAGAAAAAGTTCAGCAATAATTGAAAAAACCTTGCAGCCAAAGTCCTTTTGACATATTCTGTTTTTAAAGTTTCAACTTTTGTGTATTGTAAATACTTTTGTGAATATTGTCTGCAAGCTTCAATTCAACATCTTAAAACTCACTGAGTTAATTTACTGATCATTTGTAAAGTGAAATGACTGAGCATTCATAAAAGAATGATGTTCAGCTCCTGCTCTGCGCAGGGATAGTAGAGAGCTGAGAGTTGGAGAGTTTTCACACCTGCAGTTGGCAAGGATAGTGCAGATACACCTTCAGAATCATTTAACTTTCCACACCAACTTGGCCCAGTTTTTCAGGCTTCCAGACACCTTTCCAAGCATATGGTCAGAATGAGAAATGTGGTTCTAAGCGGTAACATTTAGTGTGCCATCTGTCATGAAACATGTTCAGTGTAAGCACGGAGAACATGAAAAAAGTAAATCTCCAGGCGATAGTGATATTACATAAAACTCTTTACTCAGTCATGGAATATGCAAATCAGAGAAACAAAATGATTGAAGTATTTAAACGTTTATCTAATCATGTTGGTGGCTAATAGGGAACACAAAAAATAGGCATTGCCTGTATTTTTATTGGGTTGTGCAGTTTGGGTATCAGCATATGACCAGAAGAAGTTACACACATATGTACGAAAGTACATCTTTTTGCATGGTTCACGTTTTCTTTTCATTTTGCTGCCATCTTTCACGCTGGGCAATGGAAGAGCTTGCGGTGTATATACTTTAACCCTCTAAACATGGTAAATAAAGGGCTACAACAAGCACCTGTCCAAGTACACATTTTAAACATGCTTAAAAGCTGTCTACTTACAACATTAGGTAAGTCACCTATGATCATGGCAACTCAAAGTGCACGAGGTTTAAAAGACAAGTCAATGGGCGGGATTCACGTGCTGCAATGACAAGAATTAAAGATCTATCTTACTGTAGGAGCTGCAGGGCATCTCCCTATTTGAAAGACCTGCTTAAGGATAAAAATCCTATTTTGTATAAAGTAAATTGAGTAAGAAATGATCTTAGTACTATTATAATAAAATGAAATTTGAGAGCACAGAGTTTTGGCAAATATGCTCCAAATCTTAGGTTGATAAAAGCTGCGCACCGGAGACTGAAATGCGGGCATTTCACAAACTGTTTCTGCCTGGTTCTTTTGACTGCAATAACAATAATTATATTTTCAAAGCAGATCACTGGTGTGAAGTTGCACCCATCAAACAACAAAGGGGCTCCAGTACCAGCAGTTGGCCTTCTAGTGGATATCTGGGATCAAGGCCGTGGAAGGTTCATTACAGTGTTATGTTCCATATAGGTACCCTAATATAGGTTCAGGTAGTCACCTAACCCTTCACATATATTCTCCCTACCCTTACACTACATAACGGTTCTTAGTTCTGACCTTTTACCTAGTTACGGTAATGTCCAATGATGACATGGGGTTTTCTCCAAAAAGCTTAAGCTTCATTCATTATGCATGAGGATTCTTGGAATCACAGCAGGCAGCAGGCCACCATCTCCTGCATAATAACTTTGTATTAGGGTAATTCCTTCCGTCATCCCAGTCTGACATGACACAGCAAGGTATGTCCCCAGGGGGTACCACTTTGGGTATACATACATCATCTCTTGCTGAGATAGGGAGAGGAGAAAAGGACTTCCATGCCGACACACTGACGCGAGACGTTGAGGCTCCTGCATGCATATACTCCAGCTCACAGTGGTCTAACATCCCTTGCGGGGTGTTCAACTTGAGACCAAGACGGGGTCCCACAGTTCTCACTTCAGGTAATGGGGTTGACTTTATCCTAGAGGGATTCTTGGCTTTACACCCACATATATGGTAGGTACACTTAGGTAACATCTAGTTAGGGATGCATCATAGGAGTACGCATTTTACTGTCATGTATTTTATATACTTGCCTGTATTCATTGATTTAGCACGATGGTAGAAATCTGCCATCCTTTTACTCTGTTAGTGCTTATAATCATTTATATCTGTTACTGTCTAATGGTTGTTTCAGCACACCTATTTTATACTAGAATGATGCTGGTTCAATAAATACTTATTGAGAAATGTCCCCACCGTTTATTCTGTGTATCTCTCTGAGACGAAGTGAACACGAGTGACTGAGCGAAAAGTGCACTGTTTCCACGATCCTGAGGGATCAGGGTTGTCATGTTCGATAGTTGCCAAGAACTATTCTCTCCCTGGTAAGAGGGGTTTCGAGTGGCACTGTGAGCTAGCTGGTATACAGGCTGACATATCCGGTAGGGGTGTCCAGATTCAGTCTGACTCCAAACTTACAGTATATGTTGTCTAAACACGCAGATCCTATATAGGTTTATAGGAACTACACGACATGGCACTGCCAACGTTGGTTTGCTACTTATTTTACAGTCAAATCTAAGTAGTACAGTCGTGCCATTCTCAGAGACCCCTACTCACATTTGCCCAGAGACGTCTGGAGTGGGAAGGGAACTATCCGCCACGGCTGAGTAGGCTAAATTCCTATTTACTGGCTGTAGGTTTATCAAGCTTGAAGGACAAACAGTTCCTATTGTGCATAAAATCTTATCTCAGTTTCCTTGAAACTCTTCCTTGAAATAATTTTTCAACAATGACAGAAGACGACGCTGGGCAAGCACAGCGCATTTTAGTACAGGAAGAAGAAGGGGAAATTAACATTTCAGAAAACGTCAGAAATGCCCTTACTTGAAAGCTAACAGACTACGGAGTCACAGCTAGGGGTGGGACAGTAACGTTAGTGATTGAGGCTCATGAGTCATATAGAACAGAGGTATTCTATTCATGGGTCAAATTCCCACAAGCAGATGCACAATCAAATACATTTCCTTCTTACACTGAAGATAAAATGACAGAAGAATACAGTCCGTATGAGGACATTGAAATTCCGCTCACTTACCAGGAGCACATAAACTGGTTTAAAGGCGCCCTCCCCCATACAAGAAACAAAGTAAGACTAGGTCCGCTCGGAAGAGATGGGGCCACTTGGCCTGTCCTTGCAGCTTACACACCACATCCAGACATTGACACAATGCCAATAGTAGTCTTAGGTACACTTCACAAAGAAATAATAAAACTCTACAGGAACATGACACAGTTTGTGATGAGAACACTCACACTTCAGCCGTCAAGAGCTACACAAACAAGTCAAATTCAGAGTTCAACAACTATAGTTACTCCACAAATGCTATAAGCAGTTATGGGTAGAATGCCCACTAAACGGGAACAAATGTCATTCTGGATAGCTCAGAAAAAAACATAGTTAGAGGCAGTATTTCCACACACAAGCCCTCAAGAAAAATACAGAATGCAAACTATCTGCTTGCCAATGGCGATGGCTCCCCAGATAGAGTAGTGTACCACTTGGGGTACAGTTTTTGCTGCAATATATATCAGAACTCATGGTATCCCTTCATTAGCAGTAATACCAGATGTATTAAGACAAATACAGTCTGAGTATGGAGCAGAACCTGCTCTGAATTTAGGGATGAAATTATTAGGTAATTTTGCCCAAGTATCAGCTATCAAATTAGCTAATATCAAAGGGGATGCAGCAGCAGTGGCAATACGCCAACGCCTGAGGGATTTCACTCCTTTACAACAGGAATGTGAATTACCTAAAATTATCACTGACACCTATGCTGAATTAGGCAGAGATAGTTTGGGAGCTAGAGCAACAAAACCTCAACTGATGGGTGGGCCTGAGAAGGATAACACCAAGCAAGCACCTGATTCTTCTAAGAAGAAATGGGATAATAACAATAAAAACAAAAAGATTGGAGAAAATAGATCTCTATCTATGAGGGGGTCACCTCAGCAGGAGAACTCCGAAAGGAGATACAATCTCAGGAATAGAGATAACATAAAAAAACCTGACAGGTATCAGAATACTGATACACGTTCCTCTCGTTCCTTTCAGGGTTCACCAAGAAACTCTGAGAGAGAAGGACGGTCAGAACACAGACAAGAAGAGCGTACAAAGTCCAGACACACGCCACATGCTTCAAGCTATCCTTCTAAAAAAGAAGACAAGCCACAATCTCAACCTCAATTTAAAAAGAAGAAAGTAGCAGGTCTCAAAGTTAGACATGCCCAGAATTCTGAGGACTCAACTACTGAATGAGCAATGGGCTCTGACGATGCTAGACAGTGCAGCAGACGTAACAATAGCTCACCAGAACCTGATGACATTTCTGTTGACAGCGGAGTTGAATGAGCACATCACAGTGGAAACACCTGGTACGAGGTAAGTGTCCCACATAGGTTACATGAGATAACAATCCAAATGGAGGGGGACAAACCCAGGAAAGTTAAAGGTCTGTTTTGGGTGAACTTGACTTTTGACTATGACATACTTTTAGCTGAACAAGATTGGCTGCCTGAAATTGTTATGGATTGCCCAAAGGGAGAAACAGTAATTTTACCATCATTTTCCGACCACGTTCCAAAATATTTAAAACATACATACGTGCGGGAGTGGGCGGTAGCCCTTGTTCCAGCACTTTATCGCAACCATGTTGGGTGGGATACTGAATCACCACACCAAGTAATCCCAGTAAAAACTAGTCCAACTCCCCAGAGACAGTACCCAATAAAACAAGAAGCGAAAAAACAGGTCAGGGAGATCTTAGATCAACTTGAATACCAGGGTGTAATTGAAACTTGCACCTTTCCTATGAATAATCCTTTGTTTCCCGTAATGAAACCCGACAATTCATATCGTCTAGTCTTAGATTACAGACATCTAAACACATGCACAAAAACATTTGCAGTACAGAATGCACATAGTGCCGCATTAATGAACAACATTATGCGGAAAAAAATACAAAACAGCACTGGATATCTCAAATGGATTTCTCTGTCAAAATATAGCGCCTGAAAGCAGGTACTTAACAGCATTCTCAGCGCTAGGTTCCCAGCGTCAATGTTGTCGACTTCCCCAAGGGTATAAGAATAGCCCCGGGTTGTTCAGCGCTAGGGTAACATAATTACTTCAGATTTGGGATTAAGAGGCACTGTCCTAAGTAGATGATATTTATCTGACGGAGGATGATTTACAGGATCACTTGACCAAGGTGAGCACCGTAATTTGGGGGTTTGCCTCTGAGGGCTACAAATTCAACTTTAAAAAATCCAAAATAGCCCACCTCAATGTCCTATGTTTAGGATATGAGTTATCAAGTGAAGGAAAAAGTCTGGCAGCGAACTTTTTAGAAAAGTGTGCGCTGCTCCAACCTCCTGAATCTTTGAAAACCTTACAATCCATATTGGGATTTTTAAACTTTGGCAGAACATACATTTTAGATTACGCAGAAAGAGTAAAGCCTTTCTACGACTTAATAAGACCTGATTTCTCGGTTAGGCATTCGACACAGGAACACACAGCTATTCTTTGTTCCCTACAAGCTGACATGATAGCTTCAAAACACTTGCAGACACGCGTAAACGTACGCAATCTGGTGATCCGCGTTGTAGCGGGTCAATCTGGGTATACTTACCTAACCTTCAATGATGGCGAAACAGTAACCATAGCTTACAAATCACACTTGAACACAAATGCTGAAATGCGCTCTGCTTCTACAGAAAAAATACTGACAGCAGTACAGACCGCTGCAGGAAGAGAAAGAGCACTGGCTCAGGTGAAACTAATAATTGTCGTAACTCCAGTGCCAGCCTTAGAGGCTGCTACAAAGGCAAGCGTTCCTAATGCTAAAAGCCTTACATCCAAGATGGATACAATGGGCTAATTCTCTCACTGCAACGGATATAGAATATCGATATGACCGAAGGTTGAAAACACAAGCATTTCCGCAATATAACAAGAATATCCTCTCCCAAATGAAATAATACCTCTAGATCAGTATGAATACATGATTTACACTGACGGATCTGCTCAGCCGGCCATAGGAAGTAAACAGCAATACAGCACCGCTTGTGCGATTGTAAAAGGTCGTATGCGGGAAGGCAAGTTCGATCCCGGTGAAACGAAGACACAGTCTCTAGGAGACTGCACGGCTCAGTTGGCAGAACTAAAAGCCCTATTACTGGCACTAATAAATACGGATCTGGAATTCCCCACACTTTTAGGGTGCGATTCTTTTTATTGCGTACAGTCATACAAGAAGTAGCTTCACTACTGGGGACAGAACGGGTTTATAGACTCCAAAGGTTGCACAATTAAGCATAAATTGCTTTGGGAACCGGCAGCTGAGTTGAAAAACAAACTACCAAGAGCTCACGTGATACACGCGCTGTGTCATCAACGTGATGACATTCACGTTGAAGGGAATTCATTGGCTGATAATTCTGCAAAGGGGGCAGTGCGTACTGCTTACGTTGCTGCAATCACTCGTTCAAAAACGAGAATAGATGGACAGATAATGGTAGCTGTCATTGCTTCCCGCAAAAACAGCACAGCCTTACCAAAATGTTTTCCACTCAAGTACTCCTACAAGTTAGATGCAAACAACACTCCGTCTGCTCAGATTTCAGGAGTGGGGGATAGAGTAATACCAAACATGGATCGCAGATTGGGTTAAAAACTAGCTGCACACGAGGGTCTAGGTTCTGCAAATGCAGGGATTACCGCAACAGTTTAATTATTTAAACAGCGCTATTGGTGGCCTGGTTTAACAAAACAGCCAAAAAATGTTGTCTTAAAATGCAACATCTGTCAGCAGATGAAGGGTTCCACCGTGGCGCGTCCAGATTAGACACTGTAGAGATGACGCTGGGAAACGCGGCAATGTTCATTCCAGATTTATTGTGGAACTGCCACACAGCACAAACATCGAGGCACCATCACCAGTTATCCAACCGCTCCCAAGCCCTTTTGAGATCCTACTCCCAACTGACACTTAAGCACCTAGGCAACACCTGAACATTCCACAGGATGTCACCAACATGGAACACAGGCCATAGAACTACAGCTTAAGGCTGCAACACATCTAAAGAGGGATATAACATACCCTCCTTTCTCCTTTAAAAAAAACAAGAAAACAAAAACATAAAAGGAAAACAGAGAACATGAAAAACATTAGTACGCATCATACTGAAAAGGATAAATAACCCAAGCCTGGTAGTAAGGCATGACACAAAGAGTACCATGACATTTCACCTCCGGTACCTTTGGGAATAACCCTAGTTCTTGCACTTCTCCTAAGTGCAACCCCTGAAGGTCCACTAAGCTCTGTATCGGGAGAAAATGACGAAGTGACATTTTTAATTTTTACAACTTTACATACATTCCACCACTTTCCCCCTTCAACTTGAATAGCATTCCTTCCCACCTTAGTGACCACAGCGGGTGGACCAAACTTGCTCTCACCCTTCTTGACGTGGAAAGGAGATTTAATGCGTACCATGTCCCCAACACCAACGGGAACCAACTTAGCACTTTTCTTTTTGTCAAACCTTGATGATACCACCCCTTTAATCCACCTGTTCATCCAGGCAGGTTTGAAGTTAGTATTGGCTTTTCTTCCTCTTAGGAGCTCAAAAGGAGAAACTTTTGTAGTAGAGTGGGGAGTTGTCCTATAGAACCATAACATGCTTTCCAGTGAATCAAGAATGTCGCAATTTCCTGCTTTGGCCCACCTAATGCAATCCCCCACCACCCTATTCATGCACTCCAGAAGCCCATTGGATTGGGGATGGTAAAGTGAACTCCTAACATGTTTGACATTACATGATTGTAGAAAATTACAAAACTCTAGACTAGTGAATTGGGTACCGTTATCTGTTACAATGGTCTCCGGGAACCCCTCCCTCATGAAGATATCCTTGAGAAAGGATAAGATGACACTAGTGGATGTCTCCCTGACAAGTTTTATTTCTGGCCATTTTGAGGCATAGTCAATCAGAACCAGCACAAAACGACACCCTCCTGATAATATATCCAGAGGTCCCATGATGTCCAAACCCACTTTGGACCAAGGTCCAGCAGGACATTCAATGGGAATAAGCGGGGGAGTAACTACTTTCAATCCTTTATCTGCCGACCGGCAAATGCGGCACAAATCTACAACTTCATTGATCTCCCCGTCCATAGAGGGCCACCAGAAACATTCCCGGATACGTCTCTTAGTGAGTGTGGACCCTAAATGTCCCTCGTGAGCACTAGTGATAATACCTCTCCTAAGACTTAGTGGAGGAATGAGTTTGTCGGCACGAAGCAAAATTCCACCCTCCAAGGAGATTTCTGATTCAACTTTCCAAAACGACTGTAGATTTTGAGGAAGGACCCGCTCTCTGGGCCATCCAGTTCTAACAAACTCACAAACTTGTTGCAGAACGTCATCGTCAGCAAGAGCCTTCAACCACTCGTTTTCTGTGCCAACACCATGCTCTAGTAAATCAATTGAGGCTACCAGACAATCGTCGGAATCCTCCTCCCCACGGTCAGTCAAATCTCCGTCCCTTTTACCATCGGCTATGGGAAAGCGAGACAAGAAGTCGGCCCTAACGTTCCTGCCACCAGAGACATGGACAACATCGAATTGGTACTGCATAAGCCGTGACACCATGCGAAGGATTCTAGGAGAACAGCATTTCCCAGTGCCTGCACCAAGTATATTGACCAAAGGCTTATGATCGGTTCTCAAAAGAAAGCGCCTTCCCCAGACATAGGGACGAAACTTTTCAATGGCCCACAAGCAGGATAAAAGTTCCTTCTCTATAACTGAGTATTGTAGTTCACCATTCCTTAGAACCCTGGAAGCAAAAGCGACCGTATACTCAGTAGTGTTCTCATCTTGGGTCAGAACTGCCCCTAACCCGACTTGACTCGCATCCACCGTTATGCAAGAAGGTAAACTGGGGTCATAAGGCTTTAGAGCAGAACTATTTTTTAAACAATCCTTAACGGTGCTCAAAGCGGAGGTGCAATCATTTGCCCACACAAAACTTACTCCCCTTCTGAGGAGAGAACTGATGGGACGTACGAGAGTGGCATAGTTGGGAATAAACTTAGAATAGTACTCCAGAAGTCCAAGCAAAGACTTGACTCCCGTCTTATCGAGTGGGGCAGGAGCGTGAGTGATGGCATCTAACAATCCTTGTCTAGGCCTGATCCCTTCTCCCGAAATAAGGTGACCCAAGTATTCAATCTCCTCACTGAGGAATTTACACTTATCTGATTTGACAACCACCCCACGCTTCTTGAAGATTTCAAGAACCTTGTTGAGAATATTTTCGTGCGAAGGCACATCTTTAGAGTGTATTAACACATCATCTTGAAAGACCAGGACCCCTTCGATACCTCCCAACATGTTTTGCATGACACGTTGGAAAACGGACGCCGCAGAGGCCAGCCCGAACGGCATCCGTTTGTATTGGAAGGTACCCAATGGTGAGACAAATGCCGTGAGAGGTCGTGATTCTGGATCTAGCTCTACCTGATGATATGCACTGGCTAGATCCAGTTTGGAGAAATAGCGTGACCCCCTGACACACGCAAAAAGGTCATCAATTTTGGGCAAGAGGTGAGAGTCGACCCAGATCTCTCTATTGAGAGACCTCAAGTCCACACAGACGCGCAACTTACCACATTTCTTGCGCGCGACGACCAAGGGTGATAGCCACAGAGAAGACTCTGTTGGTTCGATGATCCCTTGATCGCACAGGGACTTGAGTTCAGATTCGAGATCATCTCTCACACTGAAAGGTACGCCCCTCAGCTTATGTTTTATTGGAATCGCTCCATCCTTTACGACAATTTTATGTCTGAATCCTAGGATGGTTCCGAGGTTCCCTGAGAAAACAGATGGAAAGCGTTCGTTCCATCCTCTTAAATCATGTTCATCTGAAACTACTAGAACTTGTTCTGACGTACCTGGTCTGAGGATCATTTTGAATAGACCTTGATGATACCATCCCACAATATTCAACCCTTTGACCGCAACATATATTTTTCCCAAAATTTTCCTTCCCTTGAAAATAAGTTCGTCCTCGATGAACCCAAGGAGGTCAATTTTACGTCCCTCATACGAGACAGGAGAGGGATCAGGAGGCTGGAGAGCTCTATCTCCCCAAGTCTCATTGAACAATTTCTGTGTAATCATGGTAATCCTAGCCCCAGAATCAACGAGAAGATTGAGTGGTTTACCTCCTACACAAATTTCGACAATGGGATCAACGCACTCGTGGGATTCATGTACATTTGATATAAAATCATAAGAATCAACAATTACAGAGACTACATCAGAGTCGGACTCTTGATCTGATTCTAAAACACATGCCACAGTTCTTCTCCGATTTTTCTTTTTCAAGCAAACTTTTTCAAAGTGTCCTGTTTTTTACAGTAGTTACAGATGGCATTGGCACCGGGACACTTTCCCCTTTTTGATGAGGTGGATTCCCACATCTGTAACACATATGCTTGAAGTTCTGGAACTCTTGTTTGAAGGTTGAACCCCTTTGACAGCATTCGCGTTCTTTGAAGAACTGTATCTTGAAGAATTTTGTTGATATGTAGAATACCTGTTCTTATTGTTTTCAACCACACTATTGACGGAGTCAACAGGTTTAACTTCTAACTCCTTCAGTGAAACTTGAGAAGTCTCTATGCTCTTAGCGATTTTAATGGAATCTTCCAACGAAGGATTAGCTAAGGACAACAATTTTTGCTGAATCTGTTTGTCTCTGCAGTGGCACACAAACTGATCCCTGATCAACTGGTCCGTAAACACATCAAATTGACAGACAGCAGCTAGCATGCGTAATGCAGAAATGTAGGAGTCTACATCCTCACTTTCACATTGTTGTCTCTTTAGGAACTTGTGGCGTAGAACCATTAAGCTGGGTTGTTTATCAAACCTAGTTTTGAGTTTGATGATGGTGTCTTGGTAGACGTCAACAACTTCTTCAGGGGGATGATTGATTTCCGGAAGGTGCTTAAAGATCGATCTACCCTCGAAACCCAAGGAATGGAGTAGAAGGAATTTTTGCGATCATTGCTAAA
Source organism: Calotriton arnoldi (assembly GCA_963921515.1). Classification (NCBI taxonomy): domain Eukaryota; kingdom Metazoa; phylum Chordata; class Amphibia; order Caudata; family Salamandridae; genus Calotriton; species Calotriton arnoldi. The sequence continues at coordinate 1,213,713 of CAWUFW010003123.1, read as the reverse complement.
TCTTGACGCACCAATGGCACCAAGATAGGTTTGAAAAGCATCAAACCAAATCTCCCACCGAACAGGAGGTTCACCTGGGGATTCGAGAAAAGAAGGAGGAGGAGTCACAGACTGCATCGCAGAAGAAGAAAGCTGAAGAAAAATACAAAACAAGTAAAGAAAGGAATATGAGGAGTTTGATGAAAAAGCAGAGACCTGGAGAAGAAAGTGGGAAAATAGGAACAACAAAAGACGAGATTTGAAATGAATATACGAGCAAAAAAATGGTGTGTGAATCACCGTTTGTAATCCACAGTAAACAGGAGTAAAAAAAAATGTGTGCGAATCACCGTAAATTCATCCGCACTTATTAAAAATGGTGTGCGAATCACCGTTTGGTAATCCTCAGCAAACAAGTGCGAAGTGGTGTGCGAATCACCGTAAATCCATCCGCATCTAACATTTGGTGTGCGAATCACCGTGAAGACCAGAGGAGAAAAGAAGAATGTCAGGGTATTTGACTGCTAGTGTTTGACCACAGACGAAATAGAGGAATGTCAGAGTTTGTGTATGACACCCAACGAAATAAAGCACTTTTTTGATAAATAAAAAAATTAAAAAAAATAAAAATTCGGTTTTTTTTTAATAAAAAAATATTGTCTTTTTTCTTAAAAAAAAGCACTCAGACGGAAGAATCTTGACTCCCCTTGTGGTTTTCTTGAGTAGCCAGGCACTATTCTGGCTCACTGAGCATGAATGGGGCCTAGGGAGAAATGTAGAAGTCAGGCAGGTCAGGCAAAATGAGGCCTACTATAGCAGGGACTGTCCTTGGAACGCGCGAAAAGGAACTCTGTATTAGGATCCTCTGTGGCGTGCGCTTGCGGCGTTGCTCAGCAACCAATGCTGATTTGCGCGGGGGTCAGGCAGGTCAGGCAGAGTGAGGCCTGCTCTTGCGCATGACCACGGTGCGCAGCGTGAGGCCTAAGCGTTGTGTCTTGGAGAGCCGGGAGGGCGGAGGGGGAGAACAAGCAGAGCGCTTGCACCGGCCGGAGTCAGCAGGGAGCCAGGCGGAGACAGTCTTTACAGGCGAGTCAGCAGGGAGCCAGGCGGAGTGCGCGAAAGAGTGGAGACAGCCTTGACAGACACGGAGAGGCAGTAGAGCGGTGATCGGTGAGCATTAAGCAGTAGATGCAGTCGGAGGGTGATAATGTGCCTGTGCGCTCAGGGGGTGAGATCGTGCGCTCGATGTTTGATGGCAGAATGACGAAGCGGGGCTGTACGTACAAAAGAACAGTCTTACCACAGCTTGTGTTGATGCACGCAGGGTTCTTTAAGTGGCTGTGTAGCAGGATCGTCGCCACAAATTGTAGAGATGACGCTGGGAAACGCGGCAATGTTCATTCCAGATTTATTGTGGAACTGCTACACAGCACAAACATCGAGGCACTATCACCAGTTATCCAACCGCTCCCAAGCCCTTTTGAGATCCTACTCCCAACTGACACTTAAGCACCTAGGCAACACCTGAACATTCCACAGGATGTCACCAACATGGAACACAGGCCATAGAACTACAGCTTAAGGCTGCAACACATCTAAAGAGGGATATAACAGACACCTTTACTAATATCTGATAGAATAATAGCGTGTGTCTATCTGGACCACTGTGGCCCCCTACAATCGGATGGGGCTTACAAGTATATCTTGGTGGTAGTGGATTCATGCTCGAGATTCCTATGGGTATGGCCTCAGCCTCGGCTGACGCTCGAACTGTTATAAAAGATTTGCGAGTCTTTATAGGGACATATGCAGTTGGCACATTACATTCTGACTGTGGCCCCGCGTTTAGCTCTCTGGCTTACAGGGAAGCCATGGAAGGTTTGGGTGTAGCATTGCGGTACACCTCTCCGTACCATCCCGAGGGAAATTCGGTCATGGAGAGGAAAAACCGGGACTTAAAGCAGTCTTTAACAGTGAGAGTATTAGGTCCGGGTGGTAGTTGGGTCAATCACCTATATGGGGTACAGCGTGCCCTCAACAATATGCCAAGAAGTTCTCTAGGGGGTGTCACTACGTATGAGGTCCTATTTGGGACGAGAATGTGGGTACCTGATCTCAATTATGAAGGCACAGTGGCGGATGAAAAGCGATTTGACATCAATAAACGTTTCGCTGTTTTACAGGATCTAAATTAATCCTGAGCACTACTATGCAACGTGCAGGTCAAGCGCACCACCACTGGAGAAGTCAAATCAGTCACGGCAAGACCTGTCTGGATCCCAAAAGTCGGGGATCTGGTCAGAGAAAAGATCGAGGACAAAAAAGAATTTGGGCCATCATACAGAAAGCCTGTTCCTGTCGTGGCTGTCGAAGGAACAAGAACAGTACTTCTTCTGCCCCTTGCCGGAAAAAAATGAAAGAGATTCATCTCCATTGATCTGATAAAACCACACTATGTGGCCGATACTGAATAGCAGGCCTCGTGGGCTCCTGGGTAGCCGACACTCTCCTCTCGCTACCATTAAGGAAGTACAGACAGAAAGACTCATAACATTCGAGGAGTCACCAATTCGAAGTGATGGAATGTCCAACAATGAAATGAAACTCTTTCATCTGAAAACAGAACTTCAAGAAAAAGATGAAAGACAAATATCAATTCGGCCAAATACCGATGTCTACATCAATATGCCTCGACAAGAGAGACCAGCCGGTTCAACACAACCTGCCGAGCTACCAAAGATTGATCGAACTGCATCTGGCTATTTCATCAATTTTGATACCTTCTCTCTTGATCCCAGTAAACCCGAGACAACGCCAGCTCCAGTTTCCCGTAAGCAACAAATGCGTGAATTTTACACTTTTCAAAAAAAAAAGACTTACTTTGTATCACCTTGGCTCCAGCTCTGGATAAAATCTGCAATATGGTTTTTTCTGTTCTGGATTGGCCTGGTAACTATTTTTTGCTTACTGATGAATGGAAAATATCTCCCAGAACGCTCTGCAGTATCTAATCTGAACTTGGTCCTGAAACCTCATACATCATCTCATCGTGAACAAAGATACTTGTTTTCCGTGAACATTACAGCTGTTCCAATTCCTGATGGTATAGTTCGGGACAAAGTTGATTATGATGTATTTGGCCCTACTGAACTTTTAAAAATACCACATTTATTTAAAATTTCTCTAAATGATATCATTACCTCCAGTACATTTTCTGATGATTGGGATTTTGAAACTGTCAATAATATGTTGTCTGATTTAGAAAAATCTGCTGCATTTTCAAACAATGAAATGTTAGAAGACACATCTGACTTTGACAGTATGTACTGTTACCACCATTATGGTCATCACTTTATACACAAATCTAGTATCCCATGTAATGTTTTTCCTTACCACCAATGGGAACATTGCCCGACACCACCTAAAGGTAGTTCGAAAACGTTTGCACAGAAATTTTCATATTTTTCAGGGTTTAACACTTCTGACCCAACCTCACCTGCACAGAAAATATACTGACTAACACCAAACAGATTTATTCTGCATCCTTTATTACCCAACTGTCTGAACAGGGTTTCGACCTATGGAAGGACACTATAGATACGAAATAAGTCTGGGGTTCTAAAGTATGGCACGTTTATGGAACAGAAGCACTATTTAGAGCATGCCTCATTCCACAACAAATGATATTTCTGAATGAAACTGTGCAACAGACTTCCTGTCTTGGACTAGCCAAGAATAAGGATTTGAACACACCACGGTTTCCACCGACCCACACAATCAGGGAGGCGCCGTTATGGCCTTCATTGAATGTTTCCTTTATACGGTTTGATACTCTGAACAGAATGAAAGCCATGCTTTTACAGCAAACCGTGCCCTTAACCTCCGCCCGAGAAACTTATTATCTCCAGGTTGCAAGGTCCTCGGCTGAGATACAGGCACTGATACGAACAAACTGCCCTTTACATTTCACAGAAATGGTACAAAGTATCTTTAACATGTCTGATACGATGGGTGTTGTCCACCTATTTAAGACCATAGGTTCTGGACTGTTAAGCACCTTTCAGACAATCTTCGGAGTTGTTCCCAACATTATACACTCCGTATTCGGAAGCATTTTTGCAGGGTTTCCGCTGATCCTGCTTTTCATAGCAGGTATCCTGATTGACCTTTTTCTGCTACGCAATGGACGTCCCAGTCACCAAGGAGATGGAATGCAAACTCTTGGAGCGCTGATACCGTGATCGCATGGTAATCCATCTGGGCGCACCTCGTCTTCGAGAACTGAGCGAGTCTTGGTTCTTGTCATTTAGACCAGTCTGGATCAACTGTTTTCAGCCTGTCCTCCGATGCCTGTTCTGCGGACAAGAATGCATGTTGGATCTCTGTCTCACACTTCCAACAATTGTGCCACCGGACGTTGATACTTTACTGGACCCAATAACAGCCCATGTTTTGCAGTGTCCTCAGCGTATTCCAATGTTGATTTGTGCATTCTTAGAGCCACCACAGGATGCTTCAGCTCCTGTCGGGAAGGATACCGGCTCCTCAACAAATACTCAGGCCTCGGATTACACTAGTACATCATCAGCAGTGGCTGTGGTGAATACGGAGGAACATCTGTGCTCGATTGACCTAATCTGCAAGGTGTTGCAGGGACCGTCGTCTGCGATTGCAGGCAACAGTGATGTTGGGTCTCCCAGCCAGGACACATAAACATTTGAATCATCGTGTGCTGGGAAAATTTGGCCTTTTTCAAAAACAACCTAAATTGGAATTTTAAACAAGACACTTTGGGGCATATTTACAAGCCCCTTGCGCCACTTTTGCGCCGCCGTTGCGTCACGCATTTGACGCAGCGGCGACGCAAACCATGCGCCGCGTTGCGCTATATTTACAACGTGACGCATCTAGGGAGATGCGTCACGTAGTAAACCCCTGCGCCACATGAAACCTGCGTCAGGTTTCATGTGGGCGTACCGGCGCAGGGGGGGGCGTTCCGGCGCAGGAACGCCTCGGAAAAGTGACGTAGTGAAATCTACAAGATTTCACGCAGTCACTTTTCCGACGCTGGTGCGTCAAATCCTTACGCCTGCTTCAAGCAGGCGTAAGCATTGACGCACCATGTTAGGGATAGGGAAGGTTGGAACAGTGCTGGAGTTGCGTCGCGCTTGCGACACAACTTCAGCACTGCGCCAACCTTCCGCCGGCAGATGCGTCACGCATCTGCTTATCCTTGCGCCACGATGCGCCGCATTGTAAATGCGGCGCATTGGACGTGGCGCAAGGGTAAACTTGCGTGACGCATTTTCTCTGGCGCATCCCTGCTGATATGCAGGGATGCGCCAGGGAACGTAAATATGCCCCTTTGTCTAAACTGCATGGCTTTCAGTCTCTCATTGTTCGGGCTATATATCTATATATGAACTTATTTAGTACAGACTTTTATCGCATGCACTATTTTTCCTTTTTAGCATCTTTTTGAAATTGTACTTTTTAAGTATTATTTTTTAATAGATTTGCGTACCACGTTTTCGCAGTACATAGAATTTTTAGTATGTCGTCCAGTTGGATGAGGAGTGGGTGTTATGTTCTATATAGGTACCCTAATAAGGCTCAGGTAGTCACCTAACCCTTCACCTATATTCTCCCTACCATTACACTACATAACAGTTCTTAGTACTGACCTTTTACCTAGTTACGGTAATGTCCAAAGATGACATGGGGTTTTCTCCAAAAAGCTTAAGCCTCATTCATTACGCATGAGGATTCTTGGAATCACAGCAGGCAGCAGGCCTACCATCTCCTGCATAATAACTCTGTATTAGGGTCATTCCTTCCGTCATCCCAATCTGACATGACACAGCAAGGTATGTCCCCAGGGGGTACCACTTTGGGTATATATACATCATCTCTTGCTGAGATAGGGAGAGGAGAAAAGGACTTCCATGCCGACACACTGACGTGAGACGCTGAGGCTCCTGCAGGCAGATACTCCAGCTCACAGTGGTCTAACATCCCTTGCGGGGTGTTCAACTTGAGACCAAGACGGGGTCCCACAGTTCTCACTTCAGGTAATGGGGTTGACTTTATCCTAGAGGGATTCTTGGCTTTACACCCACATATACGGTAGGTACACTTAGGTACATCTAGTTAGGGATGCATCGTAGGAGTACGCATTTTACTGTCATGTATTTTATATACTTGCCTGTTTTCATTGTTGTAGCACAATGGTAGAAATCTTCCATCCTTTTACTCTGTTAGTGCTTATAATCATTTATATCTGTTACTGTCTAATGTTTGTTTCAGCACACCTATTTTACACTAGAATGACGCTGGTTCAATAAATACTTATTGAGAAACGTCCCTACCGTTTATTTTGTGTATCTCTCTGAGACGAAGTGAGCACGAGTGACTGAGTGAAAAGTGCACTGTTTCCACGATCCTGAGAGATCAGGGTTGTCATGTTCGATAGTTGCCAAGAACTATTCTCTTCTTGGTAAGAGGGGTTTCTAGTTGCACTGTGAGCTAGCTGGTATACAGGCTGACATATCCGGTAGGGGTGTCCAGAATCAGTCTGACTCCAATCCTACAGTATATGTTGTCTAAACGCGCAATTCCTATATAGGTTTATAGGAACTACACTACAACAGGACATCTACTAATGGCTAGAATGGGAAGGCAGGAGAGTAAACAGGTACCCCCATTTGGCACCATAGCAGCAGAGAACGATGTTTCGGTACAAAAGGATCCGGTGTAAACCTTGTCTTTCTAGTTGGTCTGCACCCAGCTAAGCTTACTCTTGCCACTTCAGGTGGTGGCCTAGGACGAGAATCAGCCAGAGTTCTGAGTTGGATTTACAGGAGTGAGAAGGGCAGATGCCTTATCATAAAGGGAGAATACAGGGAATAGAAAGCTTTTACACAGAGGAAATGTATTTTGATGCTATTCTATTTTTGCACTTTCTCTTGTCATATACCCAGCTCCTTACTAAACTGCTCTCTCACTAGAAGTTCTCCATTTACTGTATTTCTGCTTACTATTCTCTGTACCTTGGGCTTCCTCTAAACCCCTTAATATCATCCTGTCGAATCCCTTGTGATAACACCCCTGTCCTTCATCTCTCCTTGTCTTCGTATCCTACTTTACTCTTACCCTGCCTCTTCATTTATCTCTTAGCTCCTTTCTATTCTCCCCATGTTCCTACCTGTTCATAATTTTCCTAACCCCACTCCTTTATGGGTGGTTCATTATTCTTAATCTCCCAGTACTTTGACCTTCACTTTTCTCCCCTATCAGTCGCCCTGTGACTTCAGCTTGTTGTGTTTTTTATTCACTCTTCTCGTTTCTCTTTATTTAATAATTTCTTCTTTGATTTTGTTGTGAAGGTATCAATTATTACAAAATTCCCAACATATTTAATGTGTTATCTAGTCTTAATTTGAACAATCAAAAATAGCTCAATAGCCATCAAAAATAAAAATGAAATCATAATGCTAATAACAATTTTGCTAAAAAAACAAGCATAGCCTCTTTTATTAATCTCCCTACTGGAGTAGAATAGAGACAATATCATTGTGTGTTAAGCAACAAATTACTAAGTTTGGCATTATAAGAATAACAGTCTTTTAAATTAGTCAGTATCCTACATGTTTTTCCAGTCTGGCTTTCATGTCTAGGCTGGGGTATTTTCTATGGAACCAGGGTGCCAATAGATATAAACTTATGAGAGATCCACTTAAGCTGCAAGTTGATCAGTGTGCTTTCTGTTGTGCCTGGTGTATTTGGCATCCCTTCACTTTTTGACCAATTTATTTTTTATCCCTTCATTGCAGAGAATTCTGAAATGAGGTCCATCATGGTTGGTATTGACGTGTCTGAGTCACTGAACAGTACAGTCATCAATATATTACCTGCATACAGCCTTTAATTGTATGAAAAGTTCTGATTGCTATCACGAGTTTCCAGCGCTGGTAAGAATAGTAATGGGGGTATTGGACACCCTTCTCTGGTGCCTCTTTTCATTGTGATGGTCTCACCAATTACACTTAAATCTTACTGTAGGTTCTTGATAAAATTCCTACCTAGGCCGACTCGTTCATGTGTAAAGAACAAGTAGCTCAACTCCACTCAATCAAATGCTTTTTCAGCATCAAGGAACAGGGTCAGAATCAAAATCAGAATAAACTTCATTAGATCTGAGTACAAGAAAAAAATACAGTAAAATACAGTAAATATCCAATATGTCTTTGGCAAAACATGGTAAAAGCAATTCATAAAAGAGCACTAGGAACAGGGTCGCTTTTTTGTCATTCTCTTTTATGGTATGCCACGACAGATTGTTTCTTCTTCATGTACAACAGATTAAGCAGCAACTGTGTATGTTAAAATGTTTTATATAATCATTAAATAATTATAAAATTCGTATAATATTTAATAATATGCTCATTTAAATGAAAAATGAATTACATTTTGAAATAGTTTAAATTAATTATATACATACATTTGAGTAACTATAACATGTTAAATAAAACTAAAAATTTAGGTTGGGTTTTTATTAACTTTTTAAAAATATCATTTATAAATAATTAAATATATTTTAATGAATTCATTATTTATTACACCTTTAAGTTATCCTGCTGTAACATTTTATTTTATTAGTTCTAGGCTACAAACAAAGATTGTAATTTAAAAAAATGCAATACACTTTATACATTTTCCCTACAGGTGTAGTACCTTTACACTGGTGTAGCAGACTCTAACAAGGGGTTGAGAGAGACATTCTATAACTAGAAGTGAGTTTACACTCGTACATAGTAGATCGTGAGTGTAAAGTTACTGCAAGGTGTATCAGTAAATATGCACATGAGTATATTTACACATGTATATTTACCTTTGTGAATACAGTCCTTGGTCTTGTTGCTAGGAATTTAAGAGGGCTGTAATTGCTTCTTTCTGAGTTTTGGTATTAAGTATTAGGCTTTGTCAAATTCTGGGTGGAGAACGTTCTCCATGAGCGGGGTGATTAGAGTAGCCATCAATGTATACAATTTCAGAGCGAATCCCTTCTCTTCATGAACTTTCCAGGTTTTGATTTGATAGCTTCTGCAACCTCCATACTGGTTCATTCTTGTTTTACTTCTATTGTAGATTTTTAGGCAGTTTTGGTATGCCTATTCGAGCATAAATGTTTCTTCTTGGTTATTAACAGAAGTTGTTATAGAAGTCTATAGTTTAATGAAAAAGGATCTCCACTTTGTGATCTCCACTGAGTGCAATTGCACTATTCCATCCGCACAGTATGTTCTTGGTTAGGATGATTGTTCCTTTGCTTGAATTGTTGGGCTAGTAATTGATCTGCTTTCTCACTGTGTGTGTGTTTTTCCTTTGACACAGGTAAAAACTTTCTCTGCTTTGGAGAAGAATATAATATTGAGTTCCAATTTCTTGTTCAACAAAACTCCCAGATACTCACTTGTTTGATATTATCGGTATTGAGTCTACAGGGTAGCTATTCCAGCTCCAAGGGTGTTTCATTGCTGGAGGGTCTGATTTATTCATCACTGGGTCTATTGTCATGGTCCAGTCTCCCCCCACTATAGTTCTGGCTTGTCTAAGCTCTGCAAATAGCAATTATAGAGTGGAAAAGAAATTGAGTTTTGAATTGTTTGGTGCATATAATGAAACACAAATAACGGTATTACTTTGAATGGTAAGTTTATCACATATGTAGCAAACAGCCAGTTTGGCAAACTATGTACTGAGCAGCCAGATCAATTCACTTTTCTTTTTATTCGGATGGTGATTCTTTTATGTATTAGAAGGACCTCTCGATTTTTTCTTGGCCAAGGGCAATTGCTGAGAGTTGCCCTGGCATCTGATCCTAATGAGTAGATCATCCTTCTGACCTAGTCTATTTTCATCATGTGTGAGACTTGAGTTTCCTGTAGGAGATCAATATCTGCTCTTTTGGTTGCTTGTTCAAATAGGATTATTAATAAGATAGACCAGTTATATTAAACAATCATATTGCTAGCTCTTTAGTGTGATGCATGTCTGGTATCAGGGAGGCACATATTCATTCATATCTGTTTCTGTGGATTTCTCCTGTACCTGAAAAACTGTTTGAAAACTGGGTTGTCAAAGAGAGGTGTTGTATGAATCTTGCATGTGATATTGGGTTCCTGTAAGAAATTGGGGGTGCTGGTTGAGAGGGATAAATCCCTACTCAAGAAGAAACTACAATCCTTGTCAAGGTGATGTCACAAGCAAACCCTAATTGAACATGTGATCAACCCCCAGTAGCTTGGCACAGAGCAGTCAGGCTTAACTTAGAGGCAATGCATAAAGTATTTGTGCAACAATTCAAACAGTAATCAAATAAAAACACAACACAAACAGGATAATAAATTAAGACCAAAACAACAAAAATCCAATCAGTAAAACCGAAGTTTGCAGATTTAAAGATTTCTGTGAAAATAGCACCAAAAAACACAAAGCGCCAACTGTGGATATCTGGTCGCAATAGACAGGCACAAAGTCGCAAGTTCAGGCCGACCGCAATGGAGTGTGGACTAGCTACAGGGACCAATTAGGCCCACTGAACAAGAGTACCTTTAATCTTGGTTGTGAGCGTTGCTAGGTCCCGCATTGAGGATGCGCTGCGCAGCTGAGGTGATGTGTCAACTCCAAGTAGCTGCAAAGTTTTTCTGTAAGGTTTTGCATCATCGTCAATGATCCCATCTATGAGGGCTTACAATGCGAAGTCTGGTGTCGTGGATTTGTCACACAGCTGAGGAGATGCGTCAGTTCTGAGGAGCTGCGAGGCTGCAATGCAGAATCTAAGCACTGGGAGAATCCTTGCAGCAGAGAACCTTTGTCAGTTCTGCTGGATCCAGAGATGGGCTGGTAGAGCACATTCAGGCCCACTTCCAAGGGTCCAGGACTGGGTTGGCATGACTTGGCAGGGTAGGACTAACAGATGGCAGAGTCCAGGTGCTGGGTTCAAAGTTGTTGGAGCCTTCTTCCCCTGAGAAGAACCCACAGGTACATAGGTTTACTGAAAGGTTGGTGTCTGAGGTCCAATGTTTATACCTGAAGCTTCCTTCAAAGTGAGAGAAGCTTCTAGAGTTTTCTCTTTAGAATCCACAGCCCCTTGCCTTCCCTGCCCTAGCTCCAGACTAACTACAGGGGCTATGCAGCTCTTTGAGTGGAGGCAAAAGACACACAGTTGATGGATGGAATGCAGAACAAATCAAAACATTTACCCCCAGTCAAGAGATCTGGGTAAAATCCATCATTCTTTTGCTCACCATGCCACCCCAGTTTAGACCTGGCCATATGCAAATCAGTCTTCACCCTGTGCCTCATGGGAACAGTCCAGCCCGAACTACCAAGCCTTGTCCTCCCTGGACCGGAAACAAGCATCCTAGAGCCGGTTTCGGGGTTTCACCCCTCATCAGCCAGGATAGCTTGAATCCAGTGGCACAGTGAGCCAGGGACCCACGTCTGGGCATACCCTGCGCACTTAGGGCGAGAAAGCAAAAGACACACAGTTGATGGACGGAATGCAGAACAAATCAAAACATTCACCCCCAGTCAAGAGATCTGGGTTAAATCCATCATTCTTTTGCTCACCACGCCACCCCAGTTTAGACCTGGCCATATGCAAATCAGTCTTGACCCTGTGCATCATGGGAACAGTCCAGCCCGAACTGCCAAGCCAGGACCTCCCATGGCCGGAAACAAGTATCCTAGGACCGGTTTCGGGGTTTCACCCCTCATCAGCCAGGATAGCTTGAATCCAGTGGCACAGTGGTCTGGGCATACCAGGCGCACTTAGGGGAGAAAGCAAAAAACACACAGTTGATAAACGGAATGCAGAACAAATCAAAACATTCACCCCCAGTCAAGAGATCTGGGTTAAATCCATAATTCTTTTGCTCACCGTCCAGGTAGAACCTGGCTTGGCAGTTCGGGCTGGACTGTTCCCATGAGGCACAGGGTCAAGACTGATTTGCATATGGCCAGATCTAAACTGGGGTGGCATGGTGAGTAAAAGAATGATGGATTTAACCCAGATCTCTTGACTGGGGGTGAATGTTTTGATTTGTTCTGCATTCCGTCCATCAACTGTGTGTCTTTTGCTTTCTCGCCCTAAGTGCGCCTGGTTTGCCCAGACGTGGGTCCCGTGCTCTCCATGCCACTGGAGTCAAGCTATCCTGGCTGATGAGGGGTGAAACCCCGAAACTGGTCCTAGGATGCTTGTTTCCAGTCCAGGGAGGACCTGGCCTGGGAGTTCAGGCTGGACTGTTCCCATAGGGCACAGGGTCAAGACTGATTTGCATATGGCTGGGTTCAAACTGGAATGGCGAGCAAAAAAACAATGGATTTAGGCCCAGATCTCTGTACTGGGGTGAATGTATGACATGGACGGAATGCAGAACAAATCAAAACAGTCACCCCAGTCAAGAGATCTGGTTTAAATCCATCATTCTTTTGCTCACAATGCCACCCCAGTTTAGACCTGGCCATGTACAAATCAGTCAGGAATTGTTGCTTGGTGACAGTACGTGGTACATTGAAGAAGACAGATTTACTGCCACTTTAAGATGGCGGACAGGTTGACAGGTGATGCAGTATGGGACAGTCAGCTATTCACGTGATGGGTGGGATGCTTTGAAAAGAGGGCGGTGATGTCTTGCCTGATATGCTGCTGGCTTGAGAAGTGGATGGAGGAAAACTAGAAGCCCAATGCAGGTAAAATTTACCATGATATTTTGTCTTTGGGTTGGGTGTTTTAGAATAAGAATGACAAGGCCATTATAATGTCATTTGGGCAGGGTTTTTGTTATAAAAATAACAAGATTGTTATGCTTCTGGAATGGAGACTGATACTATCAGGTTAAAGATGTATTGCCTGTTATTTTGCCGATGTGAGGAATGGACTGAATACGAACAATAGTGTCCTGTAGCTAGTTATGTCAACTGTTGGGATAAGTTCTATTAATTGAGTGAAATAAATGCTGTTCTATATGAAGATGTAAATGAGGGATGGTTCTTTTAAAAGCTGGATCATATTATAGATTTGGTTGTGATTTGTGTTCTTTACCATGGATGATTTTCCTGGGATTTATGATTGTTTAGGATGTATGTTGGTTATATATGGGATTTGATAAGTGTGCAGACTGTGTGTTTATATATTTTTTGATTAGAAAATAAGAAAGGATGCATGTTTTTCTAATTTTAGAATACTGAAAGTTGTCAGTTGACCTGAAATACTACAAAGAATTGCTGGAAAGAACTCTTCTAGCCATCCACTATCGATAACCTTAGTGTAATGACACCAATTGTGTATATATTATTCCAAGATGCATGTTGACATGGATATGTACATGTCATCCATGAAATGATGAATTATTGTAAATTGTTATTGGAATGACTATTTTATAAATATTGCCTGAAGGTGTGTTCTAGACAATGATGATTAGACTTGATTTGTGTTATACCATGATATTTGATATTTATTAATTTATAAAGCGCCCGAATCACCCCATCAGGGGTATCTCCGTGCTATGACTGCTGTAACCAACCAGGGAGAGACGACTCAGAACATTAGGGTTTTCAGCAGCTTTCTGAATACCAGGTAGTCGGTGCATTGGCGTAAGTGAATAGGAAGTTGGTTCCAATAGAGGGGGGCTAGATGGAAGAAAGCTTTGCACCCATGCAAGCTTTTTT